>OX352302.1:11102454-12352454 GCA_947086415.1 Pammene aurita
GGCAAGCACGCTTTCAAATATTGTCCTTGTCAGATTCAAGTTTTAAATGCATGATTTTTCAATTTTCCCATTAGATTTCGCAATATTTTTACCACCATCCTGATCTAGAAATTATGACGATTCTTCAAAAGTAAGAACCATTCCTAAACGGTTCTAAATAATCTGGGCCAGATCACCTAACAAAAATTGACGATCTCCTTTATAGGTAACGTTTTTGCGAATGTATACTGGAAATGTCAATGAAAACTAGCAAAAGTAGCAAAGTCGAGAGGAAAGTTACTTGTGTCATACAGCCAACTATAGAACCTCCTATTTTGGAAGTTGGTTGAACTTGAACTGAAATTGCAAAGCAATGGTTTTAAAGTTTAAATTTTCGAAACTTCATGACCAGAGTTGTCTCTTGCGAATTCTTCTTTCCTGGCAGGGTTGATAACCCTATTGCGTTGTCTTTGCTTCACCAGTATGTAAATAAATCTGAAAAAAGAATACCAGTATTGTATTTTAATTTTAATTTAATATTGTTATTCGTAAAATGAAGTATGTGTACCTAAAGTTAATTTACACAAATGCGCCGAGTAAAACAACAGGTTAATCTCCTATCGATAAGCTAGAATGTCCTGGGGAAGGTTTCCATGAAATTGACGTAAATGTTGGTAACTCGACTATTTAAGTCCCACAATAACAGTCAGTCCCGCATCAAACAGGTAGAACAAACCGGGGAAGGTTTCCATTCATCCGAAGACGACGTTGATAAAGATATAGATAGAAGATGGATCGAAGGTGGCCTCAATTTATAGTGTAAGGAACTTATACAAACAGTCCAATGAGTCCAAATGCGACGACAATCCAAGGCTCGTTACATACCTCTACATGCATATGTAGAAGTACTTTTTATCACCGCACCGCTCGCCGCCGGCAGGGTGTTCATCCCCACACCCTGGAGCCCAATGGGTCGCGCACAGTACGATTTAAGAGGAATTTCCTCCCACGAACGCTGCGGCTGTGGAATGAACTCCCTGCCGAGGTTTTCCCAGTGGGCTACAGTATGAGGTTCTTCAAAAAAGGAGTGTATAGGTTCCTAAAGGGTAGGCAACGCGCATGTAAATCCTCTGGGGTTGCAGGCGTCCATAGGCTACGGTAACTGCTTACCACCAGGCGGGCCGTATGCTTGTTTGCCACCGTCGTGGTATAAAAAAAAAAAAAAAAGAGCGACGTTTAATATGTAGATCTCGATAATAAACGAGATCAACTCAAAGCCCGATCACCTGTGGCAATCAACTACAATTTTACTATGGGATCCTTACATGTGATAAATGCGGGCATACTTTCTCTACAAAAGTTGGACATGTGAGTTACATTCGAGTACACCTGAGGAGCCCATGATACCAGCAGCAGTCGCCGTAGCCGTATCAGCTAGAAGAGATGTTGATGATGTGGAAGTAGATCAAATATAGCTAGTTGGATGGCAATGGCAGGCATGTAGATCATGTAGAAAGGCACCTGCCCTTTACTCTATAGTCTATAGTTTATAGAACTTACATAAACAGTCCAAGTGCGACAACAGTCAGTCCCGCATCGAAGAGGTAGAATGCCCCGGGAAAGGTTTCCATCGAGTTGACATAGATAAGGCTGGAGGTAGGCATGTAGATAGATGGTGCGATGGCTTCAGTCACTCCTATTAGCGAACTCAGTTTCGCTGTAAAAAAACGGATTATTTGTGTTACGTTTAAGATTATTAAATATTGTCACTGTCGTCGCGGATCGGGATTAGAAACTTTAATCAATCACTCACACACTCAGCATTCAGGAATGCGTTCAGACCATAAAAAAGGCGACTGTCAATTTGATTGACAGTGTCGATTTTCACATAAAAAATTACTATTAAAAATATACCATTGTTGAGAGCGACAACTACACATCAAGTTATAATTTTTTGTGAGTTACCCGTTTTTATTTATTAAATATGTCTGAGTCTCACGAACGGTTTGTGTTTAAAATTTTTAGTTTCTGTACTAGCCCGTGCATTATTTTCCGATGGGTAAATGGAATAGCTACCAAAGAGATTCTAACACTTGATGACTTAATATTAAAACGACAGTATTCATTAGTTTAACAGGTTTAAATTCCAACGTCTTGCCTCTTTTTATAAAATGACGAGCAGCGGCAATCTAAAGGAAAGCGATAAGCGACTAAATGAGATGCGGCATCCGATGGCAATCGTTTTAAGTATGTCAATGTCGTTACGTCATCTGACTGTGATGCACTGTTATGTAATGTTACGTTAGATGAGTACCGCAGCGGTATCACAGAATAAATGGGTATAGAGTCGGCAGGAAGGCAATTGAAATGAATAATATTAGTAGGGGAGCCCAAGTGGGGATTTTTGAGTTACTCGAGCGCGTCAGATTAAGATATGGTGATATCTTGCAACCCGTGGAAATCTCCCTGAACCACTTTTAGCCCGTGCCTTTGGTGGCCACTGGGCAGTTAAAGAATTGATTGGTGGATTGTGGATTCGGTAATTTTGTTCCAAGTTGATGCTTGTTCTAATACATAATCTGACATGTTTCGTTAGGAATATTCTTAATCTGATGTATGTAAAGTAAAATTTTGAGGTGAAGATCATCGTACCTCCAGTTTCAATATCTGACGAGCTTGAGTAAGTACATGTGAGATTTTGTTTGTTTAAAATCTTTCAATGCCTATAGAAGCTACCCCCACTGATGAAAGTATTATACTTTATATCTTCAAGCAACAATATAAAGGAGGTACAATTTCAAACAAGATTTACTGAAAATTGAAAAGAAAGTACCGCCCGAGTCGTTTCTTGCGGTACTATTGTGGAGCCATTGTTTGGGCTGATTGTGTATCCCTAGTATTATTTGATCGGTGCATTAAACTTTTTAAGATTTAGTCTTCAAAATAGTTTAGGTCTTGACGACGCTCGAGTGACTGCAAATTTAGCATCATAGACTCCCCTACTAAACGCCAGGGGACCAATGTGACAACCGAAAATTGACAGTCGCTAGTGAAATTACTTTGACATATTCTATTACATGTTTGAAAACAAGTAGTAATCTCGCATGGATAGATATTTACGTAGAATTTGGTATTGTATAGTCCAGATTATACTCTCCACTCTCCCTTGCTCGACTAGATTTTAGAGTGAAGGAAAACGTTGCTAAAAACGAGTACACATCCTCAGTAGCTCAATAAAGTAAGAGGTGCCTCTGATTTATTTATCTTTTTGTCAGTTAGAACAATCATCTCTAGAATCATTGATTTATACAAAAAGAGAGATATGGTACCAGGCGCTCGATTCTGTGCCATCAAATATAGGTTCCGGCACCTATATTGAATTAGTCGTTTGGCAGAGTCTCTCAGTCACACTGTGCAATGAGCAAAATATGGAGGTCTCTTTTGCATACCCGTGTTAACTATATAGGTTTATCTATTTTGCCCATGATGCACATATATTACAGCAATGTGTAGCATTTTACAATTGTGTAGGTGCAGGACCACATTTCATTTTTGTTTACTATGAACGTCACTCATCTTCCTTTTTGTTTATGTCTATGTCTAGAATGTATAGTTAGCTAATTTTTAAACAAGGCATGAAAGGTGCCCATTAACGACCAAATATGTTAGTTTTTATTTTCTACATATGTCCAATCAGAAATAATGAAATAGATATATTGATAGGGTAGAATATACATTGATCCTTCTGTTGATAAGTATTTTGTTTGATCTACATTTCTGTAAACTTAAATAACTCGATCAAAAGAAAAAAATGACAACATGTTTACGTTCTTGCACTGTATTCGATTAATGAAAACATCAACAACTTTGTTTAGTCAGGAGCCATCCGACGATGTTTTACCCGCCTTCAAAATTACGGTGACGGTTGGACAGATTTGGGAAATTTGTTTTGTGTTTGAAAAGGAACTTTGGAAGTCATCAGGAGTCACCACTGCAGAACTTCTCATCGGTACATATTTTAAGTTGGGTGATTTTTTCCTTTTTTATAGCGCAAATATGTACGAGTTTAGTGCAGGGTACCACTTTGTGGATTCTAGTTACCGAGTTACGGACAGTTTAGTGAAAAATGACAAAACATATCGAAAAGCGGTTTTTAACATAAACGGATACACCATGCTTTAATGAATCTGTAATTTTGAGCCCAACGCTGAAATGACCATTTTAAGCACCTTTTGAGAGCCTCATAGTTTATTTCCTAGGGTACTACTTTGTTGACACCTGGAAAAAACGACGATATCGTACTTTTAGCCAAGATATTATTAATACAGAGCCACGTAGAGTAATCATAATATCGCTTTTCTTTTTCTTTTGTTAATCATACTCACAATGCACACCAAAATAGCTTGGAAACCTAATCACAATATTTGTCACCGGCATTATTTTTTAGTAAATGTGAAATTGGAGCGGAAGTCAGTAAAAGAGGCGGGAATTGAGTGGGAATCAGAGAAAGTAGAGCGGAACTGGTTGAAAGTGAAGCGAAACTTGCGGAAAAGGAGCAGAGCTGGCGTAATTGTAGCGAAACAGTTGGAATTGGAGCAGAAGTCAGTGGATGTGGGTTCTACCCCACGTGGCTAGAATTGAGTGGAAGTAGAGCGGAACTGGCGGAATTGGAGCGGAACTGGTAGAATTGGAGCGGAAGTCAGTGGAAGTGGCGGGAATTGAGTGCAAGTAGAGCGAAACTGGGTGGAAGTGGACCGAAACTGGAGCAAAACTTATTAAAAGTGGCGGAAATTGACTGAAAGTCAGTGGAAGTAGAGCAGAACTACCTAAGTGGAAGTGGAGCGGAACTGAGTGGATCTGGATAGGAACTGGAGAAATTGGGGCGGAACTTTTTAAAAGTGACGAAAATTAAGTGGAAGTCAGTGGAAGTAGAGCGGAACTGGCAAAATTGGAGCGGAACTGGAGCGGAACTGGTGGAGTAAAAGTGGTAGAAATTAAGTTTAAGTCAGTGGAAGTAGAGGTATAGTGGAACGGAACTGGCAGAATTGGAACGGAACTGGAAAAATTGGAGCGGAACTGGCGGAATTGGAGCGAAAGTCAGTAAAACTAGAGGGAATTGGGTAAATGAATTATAGTGTTTTTTTACTGTCCCGTACCTTTCTTGTAGTTTATTTAACAACTGGCACGTTTTAAATTAGATTTTTAACACTTTTTTTTTGGGTATGGGATTATGTAAGCGACAAAGTGGTACCCATATTTTAAGTTAAAAAAATCACTCTCAAAAACGTAAAAAACGCATAAACGAACTATAAAAGTAATAATCTGTAATTAATTCTCCATAACAATGTTTTGTTACATGCCTGAAATGACAATAATGCATTAAAACACAATATTTCACTAACAAGTTACTAAACTTTAGTACTTACATCAAAAAAGTCGTACCCTACCTATAATTTTTTTTTATACCACGATGGTGGAAACAAGCATACGGCCCGCCTGATGGTAAGCAGCTACCGTAACCAATGGACGCCTGTCACTCCAAAGGAGTCACATGCGCGTTGCCGACCCTTCACAAAAGGAGGATTCACTGTGTTGATGGCTAAAGGAACAAGAAGGACCCTCATCGTCAACACACTGGGTCCTCTTTGAGCTCTTTGGCAACCTTACTCACCAGCAGGAACACAACACTATGAGTAGGGTCTAGTGCTATTTGGCTGTGGTTTTCTGTAAGGTGGAGGTACTTCCCCAGTCGGGCTCTGCTCCAGATTTGAGCGAGATGACATTCGCTGAACGTGCCCTACCCTTATTGTTCTTCCAAGGCCCTACCATACTTAGCGAGATGTCATTCGCTGTACCCATACCTCTCTTTTTGGCGTAGTTTAAGGACATAACCAAGTCCGGACGTAATTTAAGGACATACCCCGGATACAAAAACATTACAGAAAATCACTAAACTTTAACATTCCAAAACTTGGGTTCAGATTGAGTTTTTCTGTGTTTTAAATACATGATAATAGTGTTTGTTCCGTTATCTTATTATATTTATACGAGCACACATGAAATTTGTAAGTTCTTGTTATACATTTTGTCACGTCGACTTTTTTTTTAATTGGAAATTTATGACTAATAAGAAGGATTTCATTAAAGATATATGTCTGTTTTAGATTCATAAAAAATTTATTAAGGTAACTTTTTTTTAAATTTTGAGTCACGTCTTACATGAAGAATAAGAAGGATTTCATTAAAGATATATGTTTTAGATTCATAATAAATTTATTAAGGTAACTTTTTTTTAAATTTTGAGTCTCGTCTTACATGAAGAATAAGAAAGATTTCATTAAAGGTATATGTCTGTTTTAGATTCAGAATAAATTTATCAAGGTAACTTTTTTTTTAATTTTGAGTCTCGTCTTACATGCACAGAAAAAACTTCGAAATTCACATTTAAATTTTATCCTTCCCTTTTGATGTTCAGCTTAGGCTTCCATGACGTGTGACTTGTATGGGTTTCTGGTATGACTTTACTCAATTTTGTAACCTAGAAGTATGTAGATTAGTTTGGTACTATTCACTCCATAACTTCAAAGTACAAGTGTATTTTTTGCTGTCCCAAACTTTAATCACGTTTTTCTCAGTTGTCGCTTTTTCACTAGACCTCACTAGGGCAACTTTAAAGGTTAATAATAAAATAACCATTACACATAGGGACTTCATGTTTAAACTAATAGATTTAATGTAATTTTAGGAAGTACTAATAACTCCGTATCGACAAAGTGGCCCCTTTTCGGAAATAGCCACACAAATTATGTTTCTATAAGTTCTTGAAGTTAACAAAGCTATTATAAAGTGGAACTGATAATGATGTTCACGAATTGATCAACGAAACTCAGTAATAAAACATTTTATCCTAGCCGAGTTAGGGTTTACTGTAATAGTGAGATAAAAACTTAAATTCATTAAATTACATATCAATCAGTGAAATGGGAAATTTTTGGTAAAGATTATTTTAACTTATTTGAACAACAAACAACAATATTCCCAATTTCAAAACGGTACATAAATAACTGAAGAACAAATCAAATTATTTTAATAAATATTTTGATTTGTTTATTTTAAGTAGACACACTACTATATAAATTATAAACTTATAGAGATGTCATATACAAAGGCAAAAGTGACCTAGGCCTCCGGTGCTTAGGGCTGGGCTGGGGGTTAGTTTATAATTTATATAGTAGTGTGTCTACTTAAAATAAAAAAAATCTACATAATTATTAAAATTATTTGATTTGTTCTTCGGTTATACTAACGGCAGCGCCATCCCTCTCGCTTTCAATTAACACCTAAGAGTTTGGATTGGAGGTACGGACTCATAATGTTCTACCTCAGATGATTGGCTAAAATGCGCCGTAGCATTTACAAATATTGCATATACACGGGAAAATTTGACCGGTGATGCTGTGACCCCTTGTGACCAAGTGGTTAAGGCGTCTGCGGAAGACGCTGGTTCGATACATAAATGTTAATTTTAATGACGTATCGCATTCAACTTACCAACTTCCTGACTAGGCACACTTTTCGTAGCAATTGACCGTATGGCGGTCAGACCACATGAGCTGAATATGTTAAATACGGGAGCAGAGTAGTACCACTCCCTCGAAGGCGCAAAAGCGAATACGAAGCAGGAAGCTATTCTGCTTACTCCTGCCAGGCCGCCTATAACGCTGTCCTCTACTTGGAATTTCTTGCTAAGCACTGATATGCAGAAGAATGTGCCTGAAACAGATTAAGTTAAATAACAGTTTTATTTTAAAGAAAAGACGCCACTATTGGATTTATTAAGGACCACTTCTTTTCACGTTTAGGATTCAAGATTTTAGGGCGATGGCATAAGTTTGGCCTTATTCTTACTTTAAAACATGTTTAGACATGATCCAACTTCAATACAATTCCAATATATTAACCACGCATTACAAGTAGCGCCTAAACGTCTGAATCAGAATTATCAGAATTTGCTTGAACATTATTTCGATGCAACTCCAATACAACTTCAACATTGGTTGATTATTTGTGTGTTCGAGTTAACTATGTTTGCGATGAATCGTTTTTTTAATTTTTCTATTTAATTATAAATTACCTTACAAGGTCAACAACAAACAAATTATTTACGTGCACGTGGCTTGAACACTAATAAATAGTAAGTAAATACTCAATATTTATTTAGTCATGGCGATGTTGATATTGAATAGTGTGTATTATCGATAAGTAGCTATTTACTTATGAATGAAAGAAAAACAATTTTAAGACAACTGATAGCATACACACGGACGTCACGTTTATTCATTTATCGTGACATGCATTCTTGTTGTAAAAAATTAAGTGTCACACCGAAATGTTAGTTTATACTAGAAAAGTGACAACAGAAATGTCATGCCGTCCGTCTGTAACCTTCAAAACTTTGTTTTTTTTTTATGTCACAGGCACTGTCCAAATGTGAATCTACGATTATTATATTGGCACAGATGCATCCCATAGGAATATGAACTGAACTAACAACCCTAGACTTTGTGGATTATACGACTAAATGAAAAGGTCACCTATAAGGCTATAAAGTAATACAATTTTGTATGCTACCCTAACTTCAATTTCGTACTGTAGCTACATTTTCTTTCGGAGTCAAAGACAAGGTATAGTTCAGTAGACTTTTTCTTCTTACAGAGTAGCTGGATGTTTACAGATGTCAATCGGTTACAATCGCCCTCAGTATATTTATACGGCCCAATTTGGAAAAGGCAATAAAAGTTTTAATCAAAGGATCGAGCGTAAAGAAATTTGCTCTGGAAAACTTAAAAAAAGTATATTGCGCCGCTGAAAGTATTGGAGCGAAGCGAAATTAAAAAAGCCTGAAAACTTAAAGTTTGAAAAGAAGATTATAAAATTTTTAAGTGGTCTTATACTTATAGTGAATGTGGTCGTTCAGACCTTTAGGTTTAATTTGCGTTGATAATTTGTATTAAAGATGTTTATAAAACTTATAGGTATACATTATAAGTTGACACTTGATAGTGACATTACAATTTTATTGATTCAATCCATCTTGGTGCATAAGTGCGTGGTAAATATTTCATAAGATCAGATAATGACATTGAAATGCCAACATTTACGAAAACAAATGATAAATAAATCGCGCCATGTTCGATGATTTATGCAAAAAATATCTCCTACTCTGGTCATTTTTTTCTTTAGCGGTTTTCGAAAAGAGTTTGTTGCTTGAATAAAAAAACTGCCACACATAATGAAGGGTTGTGTAGGTACATTAAATGGAATAAGAACCTCACTAATACCAAAAGGTCGTATCTGATGCCTACGGAAGAAGTTTTTTGGAGATAACTCAAAAATGCATAAACCGATAATGTTCAAAACAGTTCTCGTAGAAAGTATGTGATAAGGCACATCTTTTAAATTTGTATCATATTTTTTGGACGTACGGTTCAAAAGTTACAGGGGGGGGGGGGGGTTTCTGACTTTAGAATCGATTATTTCTGAAAATATTCACTTTATCAAATGTTGCTTGAAGGTTAGCTGGAAGAGATCCCTTAAAGGGATAAGTTCGCCTTTGTACATACTCACCATATTTTTGTTGGTCATGTACTTGTTTTGTGCAATAGAGTGTTTTCCTACTACTATAAATAATCAAATACAAAATGTTCAAATAAATCTCGATGTTATTTTTTAAAAACCTATCGATTGATGGGCAATATGGTGATATTTGGTATTTATTTTATTTTATTTAGTTATTAAATATTTTTTTCTGCAATTTAACTACATAACCAAATAGCGGCATACAAAGTACACCTTATGTCTAAATTTTATTAAGATACGAGATATCTTCTAGTTTCCGAGTAAAATGGCTGTGACATACGGACGGACGGACGAACAGACGGACATGACGAAATTATAAGGGTTCCTTTTTTTGCCATTTTGGCTACGGAACCCTAAAAACGGGGTATTTACCATGTGGGGTGTTCCAAAACTCAAATATACATGCTAAATACTCCGTTTTTAACAGTATAAGAAAATAATGTCTTAAAGTGGTTTCATTAACGATTGTCAGTTATTGGTTGTCGAATTGATCCCCTGACGCAAATCGCAATGAAAACGCACCGTTTTATACGTTGTTGTTTAAGGTGACTGAAACGCAAACCAGTTAATTTTCTATGTCATCCAGTTTTGCTGTACCGTAAAATGGGGTGAGTAGGGACAACACCGAGATTAAAATTTTATTTTATATGTGGCGTTGATTATTAATAAAATTTCTTCTTATAATCTGAATTTTAGTTTTTTATTGATTATCTGTCGATTCGTTTCATAATTTTAACGATAAACATGATATTTATTAATATAATTGACCCCTCTATCATTCCCTACTCACCCCATTCATGACCCACGCAATCCCTTCTTATCCCGTTTGACGGTACGTATCAAAAACAGTAACGTTTCGTTTCACCGAAAACTGGAAACAACTCTGCTCCATGTCATAACGAATGCATTGATACTTATCTGTCGCCTTGACCTGCGCGTGCACTGCTCACGAGTTACAAACAAATATTACTCGTACGCATATTTTGTTGTAGATATTTTTATCATGATACGATTATTAACTGCAATTCATCTTATGTCACTAAATGAGGTAATTAACTTTATTTTAAGACAGAATAAATATCAACATATTATCGGTACCTATTAAGAGTCCGGTAAAGTTTTTTTCGAATTCGCTCAACTTTTCGATACTATTTTACAGTAACTCATAAGACTACTATTAGTTTGTATACCTACATATATTGAAAGAAAAATTCTTATTAAACTGCAAAAGTGGAATTTTTTTTTTATTCTAATAATATGTTTCATTTATAAATTATTCACCTTAATCTAAAAGCTTGGAGAGGTGAAGAGTAATAATTTTATTGATTAAAATTATGTTAAACTAGTATGTAAAAAATATATAAATACGCTGGAAAATTAGTCGTTTAAGGAATAAGTGGAAAGGTTTTTTTTTTCAATTTCGTACATATTTTTTAAGCGAGATAATGTTTACCTAGAGCAATTTTAAGAAAATTGCCTAAGTTAGGTGATGTTTTTGGGAACATATTAAAGTGTTTCATAAGAAATTAAATATAAAAATAAACGTGGATTTATGCTTTAATCAGATAATATAAAACATATTGGAGGGCATGACAAATAATAATAAAAAATCAAGCGACAAGTTTTCACGAATAAAGATCCTCACTAAACAAGCTCTGCAAGAATTGAGTTTTCGGGTATTAAAAAATAATAAATATGTACCAAAAGTATTTTTTGCAACAACAAAACTTCAAACTATCTTATCAAATGCAATTCATGTGCGATTTTTCATTATTAACGATATTCGTTTTCATATCGTTACCGGACTCTTAAGTATTACAAATACAAATAGTTTATTCGCAGTAATATGGTTACATAATCTCTCTTAAATTACAATAGATCTGCATATTACACCATATGCTGGCGTGCGAATGTTGTGTAAACTTAAACTACCTTAAATAAATACATGCTATATGCTTAGTCTATCATGCTACTAACCTATCAGCTAAACTATATTATAATGTCATTCCTACTCAATTCTCATTTGCAAAAAACTCATTTACCGAGTAAAATACTCTCTGTATAAGCCATTGATGGAGTTCAGTTTTAAAGGGTCTGGCCGGACCGCCATAGCAAAATCGGCCCTGGCTGGATTTGAGATATTATTATGCACGATTATTTGTTTTATTAATACATATACTTTTGGTGAATATTATGCCTTAAATGATTACCGTTTGCGAAAAAATAAAAAATTAAGAAATTTAGTTTTTATTTTTTTTCTTTAAAACCACGTATCCGATTGACTTGTTCTTTGGATATTTTATAGATATATTAGGGATACATCAAATAAATAAAAAATGACTTCCTGACTTTTTTTTAAGTACATAATTTTTTAAGTTTAAGTTTACAAAAATTTTTTTTATTACATATGAGTTAGCGACACCCACCATATTTTCATATAATATCCGCATTTTTACACTCTATTATATATATTTTTATCAAAAATATTGGTTTGGATCAACAACTTAAAAAAATTTTTTTTTCATAAACAGGGTGGACCAAATTTAACCTTAGTATTGTGTAACACCGGAATTGGCCCTTTTTTTCCTTAATTAAAACTGGTTATAATTAAAAAAAAAAACCAATTAAGAATGTTTTTTTTTTCTTGCACTGGTGGGGAATCTAAGCAGACATATATAGCAAAAAAACTAAGTTCAGTTTTATGGTATATACGTTCAAATCTAATCTGATCATTTAACAATTATAGGTATGTAACTTTACATTCTCTTAATTCTTTCTCCAGTAGGGTACTCAGTATTAGTTTGAGCAAAAAAAATACTGAAGAGCTTCCATATACTTACTAGCTTTGTTACTTTTTAATAGTGATTTGTATTGATAGTGTGGTAAAACTTTTAACGAACCAGTTCTAAACTGTATTAAAACTTAATGTATATTTATCCAGCTTAAGTTTAGTTTTAGCCAAGCTATTTTTTATTGTATTCTTAATAATAATAAATATTATTTATTGTGCACCACATGCGAAAAGAGGAATATATACAGCGATACAGTGATAACAACAGGCGGTCTTATCGCTAAAAAGCGATCTCTACCAGACAACCTTTGGGTAGCAGGAAACTATGAACTCAAAACAATGAATGAGTAGTGCCGATATGATATATTAGTAATAGTAAGTACTTACTTTAAAACCTTATACCTAAATACATAAACACATAATATATACTAATAAATACATAATACATACATACATACATAATATATAAATACATAAATGCATACATAAGCGAAGGCAACTTAAGGCAGCGAAAGGTAATGTGATTTTAGAAGATTTTTGAAGATCGGAAGAAATTTAGCAGATCTTACATTCAACGGCAAAGCATTCCACAGCCGAACAGCCCGAAAAGTAAAGGAGTCGTTATAAAATTTTATTATGATTTCTTTAGCACTGCTATTTGAGTTTTAAGCCCTATTTCAGTGTAAATAAATATAATAGAACTAGACATAACCATTACTTTATTTCACATACATTTAAATTACACATAACATATCATCATTAATTCCCATCCACACGTTTAGAGAAAATCTTTGTTGGTGAGCTCCTTCTTTTGATTTCTTTGGATTTTGACCTTTGGGAGCCCAAAAGTGAAGATTGTGATAGTTTGTTATCCCATCACGGTCGAAATTGGATTCGTCCGTCCACAAAATTCTCTTCAGGTACTCAGGATCTCCAATATCCGCATTGATTAAAAATCTGCAGAAATATATTCTTCTTGCTGGGTCTTCCTCTTCAATAGCATGTACTGGAGCGTAGTGATACGGATACTGCCGAGCTGAGTGCAGGGTAAACCACACCTTCCACTGAGGCATACCGAGCCGGTTAGCGACTATTCTCGTCGAAGTAGTGCCGTCTGCCCGGAAACACTCTAGGATTTCTTCTTCTTCAGCAGAATCGTAACGTCGAGCTTATAAACTGAGGGACTCGTTTCTGTAATTTATACGCAGAGTGTAGTACCTTTTTTAAGTGTAAAATAAATGTAAAAACAAATTGGAGGAAATCCGAAAACTTGTAATTTTAAATCCTTTTCTTTGTACAATTTTGGCAAGTTTAGGCAGGTTTTTTTACTTAACGTAATCACTGGTTCATCAGCTATTTGAGAAATGCTTTATTTGCACCAAATTAAAGTAGTTTATTACAATTGTTAGTTTTAGGTCGAGAGGCGGATGTTTTTCAAAAAAAAAAACTTTAATAACTTGAAAACCAATGAGTTTTGACCCCTAGTTGACTGGACTTAAATCATTGCAACTGAGCTATAGAAAAACCCCAAGGAATGCGGCGAATTTCAAATCATCCTGTATGTATCCGAATTATGTATTCGTAATTATGTATTGTAAGGGTTATAATATATAAATAACTTATTTTGACATTGTTGATCCAAACCAATATTTTTGATAAAAATATGTATAATATATAATAGAGTATAAAAATGCGGATATTATATGAAAATATGGTAGGTGTCGCTAACTCATATGTGGTAAAAAAAAATTAAAACTTAAACTCAAAAAATTATGTAGGTACTTAAAAAAAGTCAGGAAGTTATTTTTTTTTAATTTGATGTATCCCTAATATTAGAGAATGCTGACTCCAAACACGACTAAAATAAAAAATAGCTTGGCTAAAACTAAACTTAAGCTCGATAAATATACATCAAGTTTTAATAGAGTTTAGAACTGGTTCGTTAAAAGTTTTACCACAATATCAATACAAATCACTATTAAAAAGTAACAAAGCTAGTAAGTATATGGAAGCTTTTCAGTATTTATTTTGCTCAAACTAATACTGAGCACCCTACTGGAGAAAGAATTAAGAGAATGTAAAGTTACATACCTATAATTGTTAAATGAGCAGATTAGATTTGAACGTATGTACCATAAAACTGAACTTAGTTTTTTTGCTATATATGTCTGCTTCGATTCCCCACCAGTGCAAGAAAAAAAAAAAATTCTTAATTTGTTTTTTTTTTTTAATAATAACCAGTAAGGAAAAACGGGCCAAGAGCGTGTCGGGCCACGCTCAGTGTAGGGTTCCGTAGTTTTCCGTCCGTCACAGTAAGTGTCCCCACTTAAGAGTTAAAATAACACCGCCATGTAGGATATGATATGAGCGTTCCACGTACAGCGACATCTATCGGCAAATTAAGTAAACTATTGCGCGCGAGCTTAAAGTATGGAAGATGATTTTTATGGGATAATTCTTTATTGCGTGAACCGATTTTCACCGTTTTTACTTTATTTGAAAGTACGTCATTTCATTGTGATTTTTTAGAAATTACAGGTACAATAAACACCTGCTTATACGGTTAAATTACAAACTTAGTTCAGAAATTATTTTGTATTTTTTTTTCAAAAACTATTCAACCTATCAAGTTCAAAATAACTTTCCTAGAAAGTTTTTATGAAGTTCTACTTTTGAGATTTTTTTCATATTTTTAAAACTAATGGTTCAAAAGTTAGAGGGGGGGGACACATTTTTTTTTACTTCTGGAGCGATTATTTCCGAAAATATTTACATTATCAAAAAATTATTTTAGTAAACCCCTATTCATTTTTAAATACCTATCCAACAATATAACACACGTTAGGGTTAAAACGAAAAGAAAATTACTCCCCACTTTACGTATAGGGGAGGTACCCTAATAAGAAATTTTTTTCCACTTTTTATTTTACCACTTTGCCGGCGTTATTGATATACATATTAGTACCAAATTTCAGCTTTCTAGTGCTAACGGTCACTGAGATTATCCACGGAAGGACGGACGGACGGACGGACGGGCAGACATGTTGACTACGGAACCCTAAAAATGGGCTACTTCCAGTGTTACACAATACTTTTTGGTTTGGTCCACCCTGTTTATGAAAAAATTTTTTTTAAGTTGTTACCAATAATTTTGATAAAAATATATATAATGGAGTATAAAAATGCGGATATATATGAAAATATGGTGGGTGTCGCTAACTCATATGTAGTAAAAAATTTTTTTTTTAAACTTAAACTCAAAAAATTATGTACTTAAAAAAAAGCCAGGAAGTTATTTTTTTGTTATTTGATGTATCCCTAATATATCTATAAAATATCCAAAGAACAAGTCAATCGGACACGTGGTTTGAAAGAAAAAAAATAAAAACTAAAATTTTTTTTAAGTTTTTCGCAAACGGTAATCATTTAAGGCATAATATTCACCAAAAGTATATGTATTAATAAAACGAATAATCGTGCATAACAATATCTCAAATTCAGCCAGGGGCGATTTTGCTATGGCGGTCCGGCCAGACCCTTTGTTTAGTGGCAAGGTACGTAGATTTGAAGGCAAATTATTAAGTACCTTGATGCCATTAATATAAGCATTCCTTCTGTAGTAGTACAGATTTGTTGTTGGAAATACTAGTTTGCCTTGATTAATTCGTCGTTGTCTTCGAATGTTACCAGTTTTTGGAAATAGTTCTGGATGTGTTTTAACAAATACTAGCTGTGCCCGCGGCTCCGCCCGCGTGGAATTCGGTCTGTGTCAGTAAGCGGCTAATTCACCCCTAATTTCTCTCCCGCTACCCTGGAGGCGGAACTTGAAGTAATGTAGACAGATGGATACGCTAGAGGACAGTAGTCCTAATAAAATATTTTACAATTACCACTAAATGAAACTACACTCAAAAATAAATACTTTTTTTATCATATAATTTTTTTTATCATGATTTAAACGACATAGAGTAGTAGGTGTATATCGGACGATACAGGACCACTTCTGTATTTATACGTTCATGTCCACGGCAAATTTAACTCAATCGAGTGTAGTGGCTACCCCCCTTTTAGACGTTGAATTATAGGCTACGTATAACCTGGCTGGGGATTTTCTTGAATTGGAATTAGTAATCCTAAAGGGGTGATTTCCGGGATAACAATGCAAAAAAAACCGGCCAAGAGCATGTCGGGCGATACTCAGTGTAGAGTTTCGTAGATGCCGCCCTGTTACAAAACATCCGTTCAAAAGGTCGTTTATTAAGGGATATAAGGTGGCGCTGACGTCATTTTACTATCCGGCACTTTCTTTCACTATGCGTTTTTGACTGATAATTCAAAAACGGCTGAACCGATTTTATTCAATATAGTTTTTATTGAAAGTTCTTATCAGGCCTCACCAAATTTCAGCTTTCTAGTGCGAACGGTAACTGAGCTAGACAGCGGACAGACGGACGGACATAGCGAAACTATAAGGGTTCCTAGTTGACTACGGAACCCTAAAAAAAGATAAATAGTAGTTTATGTAACTGTTACGTATTAAGGCCTAATTATATACAGAAACATACACTGCTTTACCTACACACATATTTATAATCCATTGAAACCATTAGAATGACCGCCATTACGCCGCCATGACCAACCTTATTGCGCCGGAGGTCGGGGGGGGATTTTCATTACGTTACCGTAGGTAATGAATTTTCATACGTTTTTACCACACTGCCACAGATAATACACTGATGTTACGTTACTGGTTGCAATAATGGTGGTAATTACATACGGTTCCGAACGCGGAATAGAGGATTTATGATATTGGTGTAGATCAAGATATTTATTCTTCAATGTAAGCACATTACAATGCACTAATGAACGTCAGTGAAAAATAAAATACGCGAGTGTCGTGGAACACTCGGTTGGAACGAAGTTATATTCTTTAATTGTTGACTTTTTCGTAAATTTTGTGGTTTTAATTTTCTTTTTAATTTTTGAAATTTTGAAAGTTTTTGAAATTTTTGAAATTTAGAAATTTTGCCATTTTTGATTTTTTTTACTTTTAGGTTCTTGACTGTTTTCACTTTATTACTTTGTTACTTCTCACTTTCACTTTTCACTACACTTCACTTCACTTCACTTTATTCTATTTTATATATTTTTTTATTTCATTCCATTTTACGTGTTTCTCAATCGTATGGGTGTCGCGTTTTCGTGACGTGACGCTTTTTCGTGACGGTCACGTGACTTTTTTTCGCCTAGCCCCCCATCCGCGAACCGTCCGATAAGGAACTTCGTTCCAAAACTACCACCGGTTCTAACCCTACACCTCTGGCCCAAGAAGTATTATGACCGAAAATAAACTCGACGGGACTTATTTTTTTCAAAACAGTTATACATTATTAGATCTTAAAGATACAAAATAATGCGTAGTTCTTCAAGAAGACATATCAAAACAGCTTGAGAGACAGATAATGTACCTATTGTTTAATTATAAAGAAAAATAAATCCTCTGCTTCACAAAACGTTTGATATGTTTTCCTACCTAAACGGTGTCCTATAAATGTTAGATGATTTTCTAGTAGTTTTTTGGTTTGGGCCATGCATCTTTGTCCGTCATATATAGTCCTCGAACCTGCTATAACCCTTTGATATTCATGACTAGAGGGCGGAGTACCGGTGGCAAATTTCACACAAAAGGTATGGAGTCGTTTTTATAATTATTATTTTAGGCTTGAATAATAAAATTATTCATTTACCTAATGTACTTAGTATGGTACCTACTCGTAAATTGGAAGTAAGTACTTAACATTTATTTTCATAAATCGATTTCAGGAACACCTAAATGTTATGTCGTAAATGTTTTGGGTTATTTTTCAATTTCTTTTAACAAAGTCACCATTCATCGATATAATATTTTTTACCATATGCAACCTTTCTTTTCAAAAAGTTACTAATTTACAAATTTATGAGACATTTAGAAACTAATTATTTGACATTGTCAATTTAGACAGCTGCTTTAGCGTCGGCTAAATATTTAAAACCGAAAAATATCAAGATGAATAAGCCATGTGAAGCAACAATTCTGCGGATGATAGAACCGTACGAAAATCTTATATATAATGAAGAAGAATGTAGCATTCACTGTATTTCTTGCTCAGTGGATTTAAAGCAGTTGAATAAATATAATGTCGAAAAACACGTTAACAGTAAACAACACCAAATTAACTGTGGAAAGCAAAATGGCACCTTTGCCTATGATTTATGCGTTTTCCTTATAGCGTGTAACATCCCATGGAAAAGAGTTAACCATCCAGAATTTAAAAAGTTCTTTGGAAAATACTTAGATAAAGGCGTAAAACTTCCCGAAGAAAGTGTTTTGAGAAAATACTATCTTACCAGAATATACAATGCGACCGTCAAGCAAATACGAAATACATTTTTCGATTCCAATTTATGGCTTGCGGTGGATGAGACTCTTGATAATTTCGGTAATTGCGTAGTAAATGTAATTATAAAATCACTTGATGATGCTTTACAAAGGCCATATTTGTTAGTGTGTAAAGTCGTTAGTACTGTAAACGCGAACTCAATTGCAGCGGTGGTTGACGAAAGCTTGAACCTTTTGTGGGAGGATAATTTTACAGATAATATGAACAAATTTTTAATATTCTGTTCGGATAGCGCAGCGTACATGCTTGCTGCCGACAAGATTTTGAAGAAAAAGTACACTAAAGTACGACACGTAACTTGTTTCGCTCATGGACTACACAGAGTCGCGGAGCAGATAAGATCTGAACATAAATTGGTCAATTCTTTAATATCTAATGTCAAGAAGATTTTTTTTAAATCACCACACCGCGTCCGATTTTTCAGGGACCATGCGCAGAATGTGCCTTTACCGCCGGAACCCATTATCACTCGTTGGGGCACCTGGTTAAATGCAAGTTTTTACTACGATAGACATTTTGACGTGATTAAAAATGTTGTGATGCAATTGAACAGTAAAGAAGCTATTGCCATTAGAAAAGCCCAGAAGTTGTTTGAAAATGAAAATTTAAAAAACGAGTTAAGCTTTATAAAAAAATGTTACGAAATTATACCTGAATCGATAGAAAAATTAGAATGCACTAAAATTCCGATAGAAGAAAGTTTTCTGGTAATAGATATAGTTAGGAGTATTTTAAGCCTCCAAGGAAGTGAAACCGTGCGAAATAAACTCGAATTGGTTCTAGATAGAAACCCAGATGCTGACGAATTAAGGAATATGATTACAATGGAAAATTATAAACAAGTCCTTAAACATGCAACCATGACATCGGTAGATGTAGAGCGATCGTTTTCCACTCATAAATGGATCTTCAATAAATTAAGAAACCGATTCACTCCGAAAAACCAGGAACATGTGGCCATAGTCCATTCATTTTATAACATGGATACGCACTTAAGTGTAGATTGTGAGGAGGACCTCGAACACATAATTCCAGTCCTCAATTGTAATTGAATGGTCTTGAAAATAATATATCGTTTGGCAGGTATAACTTCTTAGTCTAGTATTTAGTACCAAATGATAATGTTTTGATAAGAAAACATATTATTATGTATTATAGATATTAACAACATATTACATTATATTTGTATGCTCGTAAGATAATTTTTATAAGTTCCTAAAAATTATTATGCAAAATTAATCATTTATTCGTTATTTATTTAATCATAAGAATACTTAGGCGACTCCATACATTTAGTGTGAAATTTGCCACCGGTACTCCGCCCTCTATTCATGACATTTTCAAATATTTCTTAAGTTGTTTCTTCTCCATGTAAACTTCCACCCCTTTTGCATCCGCTTAAGGGATAATTTCCGAGATAAAACTATTTTATTTCCTTTTCCAGAGCTCAAATTATCTCCACACCAAATTTTATCTAAATCGATTCTGCGGTTAATGATTCCCTATACAAATTTCCAACTCCCTTTTCACCCCTTTAGGGTTGATTTTCGGGGTGAAAACTATCCTTTGTCCTTTCTTGAGACCCATACTATACCAAATTTCATCTTTATCAGTTCAGCGGTAAAAAAATCCTCATACCAACTTCCAACGCCCTTTTCACCCCCACAAGGGTTTATTTTCCGGATGAAAACTATTTTGTCGTTTCTCGGGACTCAAATTATCTCCATACTAATTTCTATAAAAAATTCTCCATACAAACTTTCAACCCCCTTTTCACCCCTCCAGGGTTGATTTTCGGGATGAAAACTATTCTTTGTCCTTTCCCGGGACTCAAACTATCTCTACACAAATTTCATCAAAATCCGTTCAGCCGTTTTCACGTGATGCGCGGTCAATTAAACAGACAAACAGATAAACAGACAAACAGACAAAAATTCTGAAAATTGTTGGAACTTGTTCTGTTATCGATTCTAAATATCCCCAGCCAACTTTTTTTTAAATATATTCCATGAACAGACTTTCGACCCTCTTCAGCTTTATTATAACTATGTATAGATATAGAAGATAGTTGTTATTGAAAGTACCTTTCAGGCTTCACTTCCATAAATTTTTTAAATTTTTTTGGGCGTACGGTTCTAAAGTAAGTTGGGGGGGGGGCTTTTTTGAAGATGAAACTATCCTTTGTCTTTTCTCGAGACCCATACTATCTCTTTACCAATATTCATCTAAATCAGTTCAGCGGTAAAAAAATCCTCATACCAACTTCCAACCCCCTTTTCACCCCCACAAGGATTTGAAAACTATCCTATGACGTTTCTCAAATTATCTCTATACTCATTTCTATCTAAATCGTTTCAGCGGCTAAAACTTCTCCATACAAACTTTCAACCCCATTTTCACCCCCACCAGGGTTGATTTTCGGGATTAAAACTATATATTATCCTTTCCCGGGACTCAAACTATCTCTATACAAAATTTCATCAAAATCCGTTCAGCCGTTTTCACGTGATGCGCGGTCAAATAAACAGACAAACAGATAAACAGACAAAAATTCTAAAAATTGTTGGAACGTCTTCTGTTATCGATTCTAAGTATCCCCAGCCAACTTTTTTTCGATTATCTTCCATGTACAGACTTTCGACCCTCTTCAGCTTTATTATGTGTATAGAAGGTTGCTAATTGCTTTAGATAAAGGCATGGCAAGGTAAGCACTTTTAATTTTTTAAATAGTGGTTTGCAGTGGGTTCTTAGAGGTACGCCACAAACAGCTTTTATACATTTTTTTTGTAAAATAAACATTTTTTTTACATGCGCTGAGTTGCCCCACAACAACAGTCCATATTGAAGAACAGACGAAACGTATCCATGATATGCAGTGAGACTAGTTTCTTCAGATGTCATGTACCTTAAGTGCCGAAGCGCAAATTCGAAACTACTAACCTTTTTACAAATGCTATCTAATTATGTAATTTCCAGTCACAATGGCTATCAAGAATTACTCCAAGAAAGTTGGTATTTGAAGTTTCCAACACTGGTTCATCTTTATACTGAATATTAAATTCAATGGGAGAGGCTTGATGAGCATGAAAGCGCATAAACTGCGTTTTAGAGAGATTGGCGTTAAGGTTATTTTCCTCTAGCCAATTTATTACTTTACTTACAGTTAAGTTAACCTCATTTTGCATTCGATCTCTATCATTTCCTTTGATGATGACTGTCGTATCATCCGCAAATAAAATATACTCATGAGATATGATATCCGGGAGATCGTTAATATATGTAAGAAAAAGAAGCGGTCCTAGGACATTACTCTGCGGAACCCCATACCGATTAAATTTTGTCTGCGATTTAAAAGACTTGATGTGATTATCTGCTTGCAACTGGGGTATTTCAGTATATTGAACACGATCTCTTAAATAGCTTTTAACCCAATTTTCGGCAACTCCACGAATTCCGTATTTATATAATTTGTTTACTAGCCTCTCATGGTGCACAAAGTCAAAAGCTTTTGTCATGTCAAAAAATAATACCACGACCAATTCTCCCTTATCAACGCATTCCGTTACACTTTTTATAAGTTTGAATACAGCTAGCGAAGTAGACATATTTTTACGAAATCCGTTCTGCTCATATTTAATTACATTTTGCTGATCAAAGAAATCATTCAATCTTTTACACATTACTTTTTCATAAATTTTTGATATGATTGGTTTGTTCCTATTATCACCGGTATTCTGAATTTTTCCATTTCATCAAGTACTCTTCCCAGTCTGTGGAAGGATGCCAATATTATTCCTTTACCCAAAAAATCCAACCCCAGTTCCTTCTCTGACTATCGCCCCATCTCCATTCTTCCTTTCCTATCCAAAGTCCTCGAACGGCTAGTGCATCAGCAACTAACTTCCTTCCTGAATAGAAATGACCTCCTAAACCCATTTCAATCTGGTTTTCGTCCGGGCCATAGTACTACCTCGGCTCTTGTCAAGGTTACCGATGACATCCGTTTGGGTATGAATGACCAGAAGCTTACAGTTCTTGCACTTCTAGATTTCAGTAATGCCTTTAACACGTTCGATTTTGACATTTTGCTCGCGTTCTTACAGTCTCTTAACATATCGGCTGCAGCGATTGACTGGTTCCGCAGCTATTTGGTTGGTCGTCGGCAAAGAATAAAACTAGATTCTTCGTGTTCTTCCTGGTGCAGCACATCAGCTGGTGTTCCACAGGGTGGTGTGCTGTCTCCTCTTTTATTTTCTATCTTCATTAATTCCATAACTCTTGATCTCTCCTCTTCGTATCACCTCTATGCCGACGACCTTCAAATATATTCGCAGGGTATGCATAGCGATCTCAATTCAGTTATAGAAGCCACGAATCTTGATCTGCTCCGCATATCAAATTGGAGTCAAAATTACGGTTTAAAAGTAAACCCCCTAAAGTCACAGGTAATTGTGATGGGTAGCGCTAAACGAATCTCCAAAATTGACTTTCTCAGGCTCCCTTCGATAGTCTTCGATGGTATCCAAATTCCTTTTTCCAACCAAGTGAAAAATCTTGGCGTAATCATGGATCGTTGTCTATCATGGGTGCCTCAGGTGAGTGAAGTGAGCAGGAAGATGTTTGCTGCCATAGGGTCTTTCAGACGGCTCCGGAATTTCCTGCCAATTGTTACTAAAATTGCGCTTGCTCAGTCGTTACTTCTCCCCATTCTTGATTATGCAGATATCTCCTATTTAGACCTAACCGAGGAGCAACTTAATAAGCTTGAGCGTATTCAAAATGCCTGCATTCGGTTCATTTTCGGATTACGCAAATTCGACCATGTTTCTAGTTTTCGTTCTCAACTCAAATGGCTCCCTATCCGTCACCGCCGTAACTCTCACATACTTTCTTTACTCTTTTCTATACTTTTTAACCCTGCAACTCCCCGCTACTTCAAAGAGCGTTTCTCTTATCTTAATTCTATTAGATCCTCTCAAAAATTGCTCCTAAAAGTGCCATCTTCATCTTCCAAATTTTAATATTGCTCATTTACGTTCCAGGCCGTTCGTTTGTGGAATTCTCTCCCTCTCAACATAAAACGCGCGCAATATATTGGTAGCTTTAAATCGCAACTTAAGGAATACTATTTATCTCTTCCTTAGGTTTTTAAGTTGACACTGTTGTTTCTTATTGTGTGTATTATATATGTATATATGTACGTATATGTATGTTTATTTTGTATTTATTTAAGTATGTATATTCATATGAATGTGCTGTGTTATCTATTTCGTCTCTTTTGTGTCTATGCACCACCTACTGCTTATTGTTTTTCTCTAGTCTCCACTACCCAAAGGTTGTCTGGAAGAAATCGCTCATTAGCGATAAGACCGCCTGTTGTTACCTCTACCTAAATTTATCTAATTGTAAAATTTGTGCTTGTAACTGTATGAGGTGTGCAATAAACAGTAATTATTATTATTATTATCATTATTATGAGAGTGATTGGACGATAGTTATTAACTTCAGTGATGTCATCTTTTTTGTGCAATGGCTTCACAATGGAGCATTTGAGCCTTTCGGGGAAAGTGCCTTCCGTGAAGGATAAGTTTATTAGATAGGCTAATATTTTGGCAAAGAATGGTGCACATACTTTTATAATACTAGTTGATAACCCATCATATCCGACAGCTCCCGTAGTTTTTAGAGCTCCTATTATGCTTAACACTTCTTTTTCATTGGTTGGTCTTAAAAATATACTAGAGGAGATAGTATTTATCTGGTTTTTAGTATCGACCACTCCTGTTTGATTGTTAGTAATATCTATAAAATAGTTATTGAAAGTGTTGGCTATATCTTCAGGATTCGTGACTATGGAGTTATTTATTTTTATTTGTTTAGTGAAGTTTGCTGGATTGGTAGTTCCTGAATGAGACTTGATAACTTTCCAAGATGCTCGACATTTGCTATCTAACTTTTCAATAAAGTTTATGTTATTTTTCCTTTTAGATTCATAAATACATTTTCTAAGAGTTTTTGAATACTTCTTAAAGATCATTTTGAAATGGACTTTGTTATTTGTGGCATATTGATACTGAAAATACAAACGTCTTTTAACAACGGAACTTTTCCTTAACGATTTAGTTAGCCACTGCATTTTTCTTTTGTTTTTGTTGGTCATCTTACAGAAATAATTGGAAAATTTAAGTTAAATAACAGAGATATCATATCATGAAATTGATTAAACGCCGCCTCACTATCAATTTCATGTAGGACTTCAGAAAAGGAAAGAGATTCAATGCATTCCACAAATTTATTTATAATCGACTTACTAAAGTCTCTTTTGTTTTGAAACCAGAACTTAGGGGCTCTATGAAGCTTGATTTTAATTTTAAGAATTTGTCCTGTATCATGATCTGAGAGTCCTAGTTTATAAACTGTCCCAGTCGCAGACTTAATATTGCTAATAAATTGGTCAATACAAGAGAGTTTCCGTGTTGGTTGGGAGATGTGCAATTTTGTATTAAACGAGTTGCAAATATTAACTAACTGTTCTGCATATTTACTATTCTTAACTATATCAATATTTAGATCACCTGCCAATACAATTTTTTTATTCTGCTTTTTCGTTAATCTATACAGTAAAGATTCGAGTTTTTGTAAAAACAATGACTTATCTGAATTTGGTGTTGTGTATATTACTTAGGTGCTAATCGGTCAAAGTGTTCAAAATGATCTTGATATATGCTCATTATGCTCTTTAGAGTAGTGCAAAGAAAATTTGTTATATGTACTGATTTAAACTACACAAATCTACACGATTTTCACTCATTATTTTGACACATGAGCGTTACGGCACGCTCAAAACGTCAGGAAAATATTAAAAGTAAGTGTACGCGATTAAGTCCCGTTTTTGTCAAAATAATAAATTTATCATATGTTCATAGCAAGGCAATATAACGTAACTTGTATAGCTCATTATTTTCTAACTGCATCTAAGCAATCGTAAATAAACCAAAAATAGTATTTCAATAAACTCACCAATTAGTCCCAAAACGATATTTATGGTACCATAAATGCTGTATTCCACCTCTGTGAGATTGAATCTTCGTATTGCATACAGGTAGGCTACTTGTGAGTCACCTGTAAAAATAAGTAGGTTTAGTACATAGCCGTTCACAACAATACTTCGTCAAGCCTACATTATGTTACATAGCCTGTAGGAGGACTATTAAACCTGTAAGCAGATTGTTTACAGTTTAATTTATACATAAAATCTGGCACCGAATGACAAGAAAGACAGATTAGTAGGTACTACATAACATACATTAGGGGATGACAACAGCTCAATTCCATTCCTATCTTTTTCAGGGCGAGTGAAAGAGAAAAACTGTGTTACGATTAGTATGGAAGCTCATTGCAAATTTAGAAAAATTATGAATTAAAATAAACTGCGCTTTAATTTAGAAACATAAAATAATTAAGTTTTTAGTGTTAATGTGGTGGAATTTGGTCCATAATTACAGACGTATAAGTCAAGAAACTTAAGATGTAACTTTGGAATTATTTTCTATCAAGCCGATTTCCTCCAATCGTGCGTCAAAATTAACAAAGTTCTTCCAAATATAATGAATATTAACATTTTTTTTACTTTCCCAAAACAAGTAGTTGTAGCTAAAAAAACTGTTTAAGTAATGTAAATTTGAAGGTCATCGAATGTTGTCAGCCTCTTAAACTAGAAGCCACAGCTCGTACTTGTAGTGTTCCAACCAGGTTAGGCGCGGATCGAGGATTTCGTTTGGGGGGGGGGGGGGGGGGGGCACTTTCCTTGGCCGCGCGCCGCCGACGACACACCGTTGGCCGGTCGTTTAGCGCGTATTACGTAAGTTTTTTGTATGGGGATACCACTTATTTTTTGACTTAACTTTATTTTTATATTTCTGTTATATAGCAAATATAATAATACATATATTGGGATAGTTTCAAATATCTGCTTGTAAACGGTTCCAACAATACAATTAAAAAAAAATTGTATGGGGACCCTCCCCTATTTTTTAACTTTTTTTTATTTTTAGATTTTTTCCTACGCTTACACATAATTACCGAGCTGGATTCCAAATTTCATCCTTCTAGGTCATCTGGAAGTAGGTTAGATTTAGGTACTATATGTCAGTCAGTCAGTCAGTGCTAAAATTTACGACTTTTTGACCTTCATATCTTTATAACCGTTTGAGCTAGCTTCATGAAATTTGGGCTTCTAGATGTCCTTATGGATATAATTAAACACACGTTAGTTTTATGTGTTTACGTTAAAGAGGTTTTGAGTTATACGTAGAAGGGTCAAAAGTGGCACCAAGTGGTTCGTGTAATATACACTCGGCGCTGGCTAACCAGTTTCTTTGCTTGAACTTGGTTTGACACGCTGCCGCGTGTCTAGATGATGAGGTGTCTGTGTAGTCTGTGTGTGTGTGTATATTAAAGTGTTACGTCCAACTGTTTAGGCTGTTTGTTGATTGTTAGTCTCGTAGTACCGACCGTAACCGTAGGTATTAGATTATATGAACAAGTAGGGAAATGTACCTATGTGTTAGTATCTGAAAAAGGTTCCACTTAGTCAATATGGAGTTTTTGTACTTTCTAAAACTACACAATATACGCTATCTATTAGTGAAAGAATGAAGTGTGTCCTTTTAAATCGTCAAAGTGGGCCCTTTCACTAACCTCGTCCACATGTAGACGTATGATAATGATAACTGGCTTCTTCAGCTTTCGCGGCTAAAATTACCTCTCAGTCTCACACCCCCTCTCTCACCCTGGCCTCGTTGGTCTCTTTTTGATGTATATGACATCTATTTCAGTTTATAGTTTATGTATAGTACCTAGTGTAACTACTTAAAAACTGCAAATCAAAAAATATTCAACAAAATAATTTCGATTTCCTTCAAGATTAATATTAATTATTGATACAACTTTGCCGTCGATTGTTATGTAGTTATGGCAGACATCATGTGCCTCTGTTTAAGGTCATTTACATTTTTCCAGCACAATGTATTACTTGTAAATTGGTCATGGCTGTTTCCTTTGTTATCTGAGTCTTGGTTGTGAAAGATATTACACGTGAGCAGTTTTAAAACATTTGAATTTGTTTAAATTTTAATTTGAACAGCTTCGACCATTGAACAGTACTTGTAGTTGTTTTTAATATGCATCAGCGTCTGTTAAATCTAAAATACGGCTAATGGTAGTTTGCCCTGTCAACTAACTTACTATTTTGGCTTAACGATCCACAGAAAATTTTGGTATCCGAAACGAGAGCACGCCAGGAGAGAAGCGCTGGTGGCCTGACGGTAAGACGTCAGACTTTCAATCCGAAGGTCTCGGGTTCAAACCCAGGCTCGTACCACTGAGTTTTTCGGAACTTATCTATTAAATATATAAAAGAAGAAACTGACTGACTGACTGACTGACTGATTGACTGACTGACTGACTGACTGACTGACTGACATATCAACGCACAGCCCAAACCGCTGGTTCTAGAAATTTCAAATTTGGCACGTAGGTTCCTTATAAGGTCTAGGGATGCACTAAGAAAGGATTTTTCAAAATTAACCCCTTAAGGGCGTAAAATGGGGGTTCAAAGTTTGTATGGCGAATCAAGATCTGTTAGACTATTTTATTCGAAACTTCACAGGAGTATTCCTAACGATAAATGAGTAAACACGTGTTTCAGGTTTTTTGAAAATTTTACCCCTAAAAGGGGCAAGTGTGGTCACAAAAACTGAAAATCAACATGGGTATCGTATCTTTTTTGAGTTCTTAAATATAGTACGCGGGCGAAGCCGCGGGAAAAGGCTAGTGTATGAAATATCATTTGATATTTACCAGTCGCTTGTCGGTGAAGGAAAGATTTAATCCCAACAAGGCCTAGTTTTCCCTCTGGGTTGGAAGGTCAGAGGGCAGTCGCTTTCGTAAAAAATTTTGTGCCTACGCCAATTCCTGGGATTAGGTTGCCGAGAGGACCCCAGGCTCAATAGAGAAAAAAATCTGGGACAAACGCTAGGAAGAAGACAAGAGAAACGAGAGCACGCCACCTGTCCAGGGGGCTTAGACAAGGTGACAATCGTTTGCAGAAAACGAATCTAAACGCTATCCGTCTCTCCTTTTCCTGCAAACGATTGTCATCTTGGCTACAGGGCCTGAGCCTGCGCAACTTCTTGCCAGTTTCGACGCGAAGCTGAAGCAGATCGGCCGCCACACTGTCTCCCTAGCGATACCTGGGCCGACCCACCGGACTGCGACCAGTAGGTCGTCCCAAGAGCGCTCTCTTGACATCCCGATCCTCACCCATTCTCTGTAGGTGACTGATATAGCGAAGTTTGTGGGTTTTTGTTTCGCCGATGATATTGGGTCTGGCCACCCAGTGTTCGATCTCGGAATTCCGTCGATTTTTTCCTGTTCGTAATTTTAATTCAACGTCATTTTAAATAAATGGAACAATTCTGCGCTTTACAAAGAGCTAGCACCGATTTTATGTGGTCCAGGTTTTTGTAATAACTAAATCTGTGATAAGGAAAGTGCCGCTGATTAACTACAGTTAGATAGGCATCTACCGCTAGAACTGCCCTCGGCTTGCAATTTACCAAATTTTATTTTTCACATTAAGGCTCCTTATTCCCTAAAAGGTCGAAAAACTGTATTAATGGAAAAAGTCGCATAAAATGCTATTTATAAGATAGTTTGAAGTATTAGTAATACAAAAAAATACTTTAGAACCATATTTATTATTATTAAGTACCCAAAAATACGATTCTTACAAAAAGTTTCCCGTGAAGTGTGATTTATAGGTCATTTTTAAAAATTCATACTATTCGTAAATTGACCACTATAGTAATGATATTTTTTTATCGTGATAGAAATATAGCCTAACTTTGTTATGGTAATGTTTTTAGGGCTAAATATTTATAGGGTTTTCGTGGAAAAAATTAAATGTAACCGTGTTTTCATCAAAAAACTGGCATATAATCAGAAGGTATTTTGTCTATTATCCAAGATGAATCTTCGATTTTTATTTCGATGGCCGTCTCAGACATGATATACTCAATTGAATTTTATTCAAATTGAATAAGAATTGTTACCCTTTTTTGCGTAGTTTGGAAATAAACGTTACATCTAACTGGAAAATCCGGAAAGGTCTTCAAAGACAACCAATCTTTTTCATATTTTTATTTTTAAAATGTAATTTTTGCTCCGATGGCCGTCTAGATAAAGAAGTGAACTATTATATGCATCAATAGTTGATTTAGAAAAACTCAGATTTTTCGCCATAGCCTTCGAAGAAAATGAAGCATTTCGTGAAATTCGTGCGTTTTGGGAATAAGGCCTCTTAAAGGGTCGTTAAAAAAATGCCTGTGATAGACGGACAGAAACCTAAGTGAACCTATAGGTAGTATAGGTGTTCCCTGATCCAAGATTACGAAAGACTGAGGTAGGTAATTTTTGCTCATGTTTCAAGTTTACGGACGTACAAAATGGGGTCCTTAAATAAGAGGAAATAGGTTCTAATTGATCGGCAAAGCGCACGTAAATGTAGTTAAAGGTGTCCATAACTTACGGTGCCGCTTACCGTTCTGCTAGGTATATGTTTGTCTGCCAACAACGTTGTATAGTAAAAAAGGTCATTAGTATAAACCTTGTCAGAACGAGACGGATGCTTTACCCATGCATGCGATAAGTGATTATTTCCCTGCTGTTGCAGTCAGGTGAAACTAGGACGATTGCGTAGTTAGAGTACCATTGCCCGCACTGTGAACTGTCCATTAGCGGACCTTATGCCTTTTGTAATACGATCCACCGATGTACAGTTAAGAGTGTTGCTGTTTGTACCTACGCCAGGCCAACTTAAAGTAAATGAGATTCAGTAGGTGCGGCAACTTAAGCGCAAAATGGTATTCGTTTTTAAGACCAACGCTCTGGGTTAGTTTGTTGTACTGTGGCTTCTGGCAGCTAATATTCAGTGGCGGCCGAGTGGTAGATTTTGTAAAGTCAGTTTAAAATGTGCTTTATATACTTATAAAAAAACTTATGAATTCTTGCACTAAATTGTATCTTCTTTTTAATATAACATACAAAGTACATGTACACACTAAAAAAATATCCTTATGATGCGACGTGTAATGTGGTTGGCATTTCGCAAAGAGCCTTGGGCCCTACAGACCTACAGAGATCATTTAAAAGCAAAAGGGCCGCGAGCCAGCGACAGATTTCTATGACCAATAGCATCCCAGGTGATAACTAGTTAGTACATTTAGATAAGGAAATTTTTTTAACTGGTTTGGGTGACCGTCATTCGTTATCCGATCAACAGAACGGCAGCTGACATTCACGAGGCTGGATTATACATATCTTAATCACTTTTGGTATTGAAGGACGAATCTTGTGTATTTATTTAAATAAGCGATAGGTGCCTGGACGATCATTCTACCGCGATTATTCCAGCTGTGACAAATATTCAATTGGGACGCGATGACAATTATTTACTTGTATGGGCGGCAGCTGAGTTCACGAGGTTTCACATCACCCTTAACCACTTTACGAGTTGTTACCTGGGGTCTGGGGGAGTTGGCTTCTGGACCAGGGTCTATGACTTTATTGAATTGGTTATGAAGGCCGCTCAGATTGAAACGTAAAGTGTGAATGTATGTTGTTGCTACAGCTAGACCGTTAATCGCTAGACCTTATATCTTTGCAATAAAGCTTATTTTATATTAATCGCCAGTTATATATCTGATGGTATGTCGTTAAGTGATGGTGCCATATGTGTGGATTGTGCTGGTCGTGATTTTTACTCGTATCTACGACGGAACGCAGCGGAGAATTTGCTCGTTGCAAATATTCGCATTTGCTCGATGCGACCATTTGTTTGTTATGAGTTGTGAGTATAAATGCTCACTACGGGTGTATTATGATCGGTATAAGAACTATTAGCATATTTTTACTGTGTAAGAACATTTTACATAATTTTAAAGCATATAACACTTAATAGATATATTCAACAATATCTATAACACTTAAGACATAATTACATTCCGTATAACATAGGGTAGATATAGTGAACATTCGGTATAGCAAATATCCAGTATAGTGTATGTATAACATAACATCCACCGGTTTAATACTTATATGAAGCAACAACACATTTTTTTCCATAGAAATGAAATGTTCGTTCTGTTAGTTCTACGCACCTACTTAACTCCGTCAAATTATAATCTTCTGTCACTTTTAGAGCTTACCTTACAAATCGAATTTCAAACACAGCTCTGTGATTAGGTATACGTACAGGTATATCGGATGGTATTATGAAAAATGCATTCTACTACCTTAGTGTTAGGTTGAAAGTTGATATATCGGAATTCTGTTATATCGAATGCCGATTATATCCAATAATAATATTAGTAGTTGTGTATACCCTTAATCAATATACCCTCAGACCGTTATTTCGACCAATAATACATTAAAAGTTGTTATACATATAGCGTGTGTGTGTGTAACATGAGCAAAAAATTTAAACGTAGATCCTACTCCTCGAACTAGCCAACGTTTGTTCAGCGACTTTTAAAATTAACTTGTGGTTTGATTTTTAGTATTAGACATTAAAGTTTATTCGAATACGCAATGTATTGCGAAATTGATTGTCTGTAGAGTGACAAGACTGACAAGCAATGTCAATTGGACGGATTTTAACGTACATTGATAATACTGTTTTGTTTGTCTGAAAAAGAGACAATCTAAAGACTCCATATTTTTTTAAAGTTGTTGAACATAAGTTTTATAGTTTGAGTAATAGAAACTACGTTTTAATTTTTTGCTCGGGTTACAGGCCATATACTGTAGAGTGAACGCAACCGCTAAATACACCTGACTGTTCGCCCTGCTTATAATAGTTATAATAGGTATATGTTCGCATATACATTCATTCAGAAGTAGCAAAAATTGCGGATGTAAAGGCGGTACAGGTGGTGCGTGCTGGGTTCCTTTGAATCCGTTACTGTTATTTAAAGAAGAGAAGAAAGAGTCGAGTTTTGTTTGTGGTCCGTATCGCAATAGCGAACTGAATATTGAATTCAATAAATTAGGAATATCGCAACCTCTATTCGTTCGCCGTGAATTTCGCATTCGCGAATGTGAATGCAAATATTGCAAATACGAATGTTACGGAGTAGTAGTAGTTATCTTTAAATCTTTGCCATCATATTTATATACATACTTACGTACCTACTTGAAATTAAATAGAATAAGGTATATATCATTCTCGTGACAATCGAAACTGAACTGAAGACAATGCATTTGAGTTCGAAAACAGGCTTAAGTAAAATAATATTGACTTAAGAATATGCTATTGAAATACAAATAATGATTATGTACCTACTTACCTACGACATAAGTAGATACTTATACAGGTACGTACCTATCTATGAAAAAACCGGCCAATTGCGTGTCGGACCAAGCATAATGGAGGGTTCCGTAGCTTCAATGGAATAAGACCCAAACTAATGCTAAAAGGTCGTATCTGATGCCTAATTAAGAAGTTTTTTTGGAAATAACTCAAAAATGGCTTAACCAATAATGTTCAAAACAATTTTCGTAGAAAGTATGTGATAACGTGCATCTTCTCAAATTTCATATTTCTTGGACTTAAAGTTCAAAAGTTACAAGTGGGGGCTACTTTTTGATTTTCGAAGACATTATTTCTGAAAATATTCACTTAATCACAAAATGTTCAAAGAAATCTCAATGTTATTTTTAAAGACCTATCGATTGATGTGCGACATGTTGATATTGGGTAAAACTTTTTTTTTTATTTAGTTACATATATTGGAGCGCCCCCCCCCCCCCCCTGTAAATATTTTTTTCAGTAATTTTACTACATAACTAAATAGCGGGATACAAAATACACCTCATGTCAATATTTTATCAAGATATGTTTTATAGTTTCCGAGTAAAATGGCTGTGACATACGGACGGACGGACGGACGGGCGGGCAGACGGACATGACGAAACTATAAGGGTTCCGTTTTTGCCATTTTGGCTACGGAACCCTAAAAAAGATAGTGTTGTGATTTGTGATCACTTCCATTCCATATACAGACACAGACATAACAGATGAGAATAAATCATCATATGCCCCATGATTCTACGTACCCACCTTAAAAAGTCCGCAGGAACCTTATCATTCTTAGGTTGGCATAGCAGCCACAATATATGTTACAGGTTACTGTGACGAAGTACGAAAGTGTATAGTGACTTTAAACGCCGTCTTAGCAGCGACACTTTTAATTACTGGTAGACTTAAGCTATCTTGTTTCAATTACATCGAGTAATGGTCAAATCAGTATAGAAATTAGAACCACTGGAGTTTGCTTGTAGAAACAAAACATGACTCGAGTTGCGGACATTTCATGACGTCACGTTGGAACTCTCGTCCCTTTCGCTAGGGTAATAGTCTTGCGAGTAGATCAACAGCTGCCGTCAAGCAAATTCAAGGTTATTGTGCTACTTTCCATAGAATCAGCTTACAGAAAGAGACAAGGTATGGCTAGCGAATTAATCAAATTATTTTATTAAATATTTTAATGGAACTTTTGATTTGTTCTTTATTAGTATAGATGGTAGCGCCATCTGTCTTGCTGTTCGAGAACTCCTAAGTAATTCCGATAGGCGGTAGGAGCCTTAGCGGTTCCAAGGATTGCATATACACGAGACAATTTGATGGATGCGGGTGTGCTGTAGCTCATACGGGATAGGGCGTCTGCCGTGAATGCAGACGCTAGTTCTATTCCAGCCCTAGGCATCGGATGCTTTGATCACATATATTTGATAACATCTATTTCAGTTTATAGACAAAGCACGAACCACGGCTGAATAAACTTTTCTTCAAACGGGCAAAGAAGATGTAACTCCATTGGTTGTAATCTTCTTTTACACGTTATCAGATCTCTCAGGTGTGAATGATTAAAGATGCTATAATGACAAGAGCAGTTCAATGTCAGAGTTCATCAACATCATTATTGACCTGAACACAGATACTAATCAGCTTCATTTATTATTTTTGGATGTTTCTTAATGTGTACCGTACGGCCGAGGTGTTTAAAACGATTTTGACATAATAGGTAACGGAAAATAGCATATGACTATGATTTTGAATTTAATTTAATTTAATCTCTCAGTTCAACTGTTTACCTACATTTTCTGCTAACCGTACATATCGACATCGTTTAAAAACTAAAAAAAAGAACGGTTACACGTTAACTTGGAAATATTTTAAATATCTAACCCCCCTTCAGTCTTTAACACCAAACTAGGTTACTGCAACCGTTAATATACTGGTCTTTTCATGACATCTAGTGCGAGATTTGTATCGGACTGTCGTCATTTTCATAAAATTCGGCGCAAGATCTTAATTTACCTGTACAGTCGCCATCAGATTTATCGGAGTGGCCAAGGTGGTCACAAATGTCTGAGCAACGCCTCTATTGTCAAGGGAATAAAGTGCATGTTCAGATATTTTTTAGTACCTAGGCCGCTCCGATATAATAATAATAATAATAATAATAATAAATACTCTTTATTGCACACCTCATACAGTTACAAGCACAAATTTTACAATTAGATAAATTTAGGTAGAGGTAACAACAGGCGGTCTTATCGCTAATGAGCGATTTCTATATTTTCGATATAGTGGTAGCCGTACGATTAAAAACACCGCAAATCGACCTACAGTTTAGCTGTTTGGCACACGCATACTAGAGGTCAAAACACATTTTTTGACCCGAAGTTCTTAAAAAAAATTCCCTTAGGAGGGGAATGCCGAGACATTTTTTTATTTGTATGGAAAAAAATTTTTTTTTTTAGAAACCTATCGTGTATGGTATCTTATGAAAGGGCATTTTGAGGCGATTCTAAAAATATACCACATCATTACATTTCAGCCATTTTTTTTCTAATTAACACAAAAATAATTTTCGAAACATACCAAGTTTGGGCTCCTCCAGACACGATATGGCTGATTTTTTTTAAATACAATATATCACAAATGATACGTAATATCCTCATATCTAACCTCAAAAAAGCAATTTTGAAAATAATTTCAATAAGTTTTTTTTCAATTTTTTAATATTACAAAGTGACACAGTTCTACTTCAATACCTATTTGGCGTGACTTATGGAACTGTAGTACAGATACAGTACATATTAATCATAAAATGATACGTAGTATCCATATATCCAACGGGAACTACCTCTTTAACCCTTTAACTGCGGCTTTTCATCAGCTGGTATAGTTTTAGTAAACAAACTATACCAGCTGATGAAAAGCCGCAGTTTGTTTACTAAAACTATACCAACTTATGAAAAGACGCAGTTAAATGGTTAAAGAGGTATTTCCCGTTAGATATATGGATACTACGTATCATTTTATGATTAATATGTACTGTATCTGCAGTACAGTTCTATACGTCTCGTAAAATAGGTATTGAAGTAGAACTGTGCCACTTTGTAATATTGAAAAATTAAAAAAAAAAACCTAATGAAATTATTTTCAAAATTGGTTTCTTGAGGTTAGATATGAGGATATCACGTATCATTTGTGGTATACAGGGTGTTTGGTAACCGGATGCAAAGCCGAAAGTAGGAGATAGCCTAGGTCATGTAGAACATTTTTAGCCATACTTGTCTCAGACAAATGTTATTAGTTTTTTTTTAATTTAAATTTAAAAATTTGTCGGAGAAAACTGCAAAATTTCAGACTAAATCGATAATTAGTACTTTTTTTACTGCAGGTAGATTTTTTTTTGTTTTATTTCGTATTGTGCAATGTCTATCAAACACTAGAAAAGTGATTTCAAACATCTGTGTCTAAAGAAAACAAGTTGACAGCGATTTAAAATTTTAGTTACATGAAAATGTAAACGATTTAAGTGATTTCAAAGTACGAAAAAAAAAAACTAAAATAGCCACGAATTTTCAAACCATTTTAAAAACATGCTTGGCTTTTACCCTTTTATTTAAGCTATCAAACACGACTGTAGCTACTGTATCCTTGAAAATAAGCCACCTAAACCAACTGGGTAGCTAAAATGTTTCACTCTACTTGTGATACTTGTGGTAGTTGTGGTGACGAATCTCATTATGATTTTACAATAAAACATTGGTTCTGAATACTAAGTTGGCGTTGACTTGACATTTGACTTGTTTTAAAAGGGTTAAGTGTACTGGACAAAACTACCACATGCAATTTTAACAAACAAAGGCTTGCGGCGGTGAGAGACAAAAGGGACTGATAGCGGCAGGCGGCGGGCGATAAGACAATCATGTCTCAAGCCATTTTATCTTTGAAAATAGGCTACCTGTACTAATAAGAGGGAATGTTTAGGGTAAATTAAAACAAAAGCATAAAAGATAAGTTATTTATTTTTACGATCAACACATTAAAATTACACATCATCGCTCGTTTTCAAAATGTGACCCGCCGTTTCGAATACAAGCACGAGCCCGTCTTCTTACTTCTGTGGTGGTTGTTCCGAATATCATTTCTTCCCTCATCCTTTCGAACGCCGCTTCTATCCTCTCCCTCAGCTCTTCTACGGTATTAATGACCTCTTGTGTGTAGACTAGCTCCTTAGCTCGGCCCCAAACGAAAAAATCCAATGGTGTCAAATCAGGTGACCGAGCGGGCCAAGGGATTCGTCCGCCTCTGCCGATCCAACCGTCCGGGAAACAGTTATCCAGATGCTCCCTTACAGCCAGAGAGTAATGGGCGGGACAACCGTCGTGTTGAAATGTCACTGCACCGGGCAGCTGGTCTTCGTCAATAAGCCTGGGCAAATCGTTTTGTAAAAATTCCAAATAATTTGCCCCATTTAAATTATTTGGCAAAAAATGTGGCCCAATAAGGACTCTGCCGATGATTCCAGCCCACACATTGACGGAAAACCTTCTTTGGAAGGACACTTGCTTTTTCCAATGTGGATTGTTGTTTTTGTCAGCCCATTGGTGTAGGTTATGGAAATTTGTGATCCCCTCCCGGGAAAATTTCGATTCATCGGTCCAAAGAATGCTTCGCAAAAAACGTCGGTCTTCGATATCCGCATTGAGTAAAAATCGGCAGAAGTCCACTCGGCGTGCAGGATCTCCTTCGTCCAAACCTTGAACTCCGATGCCGCGAAAAGGATATTTTCCCTCACGATTCATTGTGGCCCATACTTTCCATGTGGACAAGTTCAGATTACGAGCTACCACTCTGATGCTCGTATTCGGATCCTCTGCAAATGCCTGTAGAACGTCTTCCTCCACTTCAGGGCGATTACGTTCCCTCCATGTTGCACAGCAATACCATTCTCACGTAGCCTTCGGAATGAATTGTAAAACACTCTCACATTAGGCAATCTCCGGTTTGGAAAACGCTCTTGGTACATCCGTCGGGCCATCGCTCCATTACTGTCAGCTTTGCAGTACATGTAGATAATGTCGGCGTATTCTTCGTTCGTAAACTCCATGTTTACAATGAAGAAGTCGTAATTACACGTGAAGGAGCGCCTACGGCAGCTACAACTTGACACGGTAAATTGAGATGAGAGCGGGAAATTAAACCACAATGAACGTCTAATCGCAACTGAAGTTGTAACTAGACTAAATTACTAGTTTTTGCACAAATACTCATGTAGCTAATCAGTTTATCTTTGTCAATAAAGCACAAAACCGATCATCTTTGTTTAACGCCGCTCACCGCCTGCCGCTATCAGTCTCTTTTGTCTCTCACCGCCGCAAGCCTTTGTTTGTTAAAATTGCATGTGGTAGTTTTGTCCAGTACACTTAACCCTTTTAAAACAAGTCAAATGTCAAGTCAACGCCAACTTAGTATTCAGAACCAATGTTTTATTGTAAAATCATAATGAGATTCGTCACCACAACTACCACAAGTATCACAAGTAGAGTGAAACATTTTAGCTACCCAGTTGGTTTAGGTGGCTTATTTTCAAGGATACAGTAGCTACAGTCGTGTTTGATAGCTTAAATAAAAGGGTAAAAGCCAAGCATGTTTTTAAAATGGTTTGAAAATTCGTGGCTATTTTAGTTTTTTTTTTATCGTACTTTGAAATCACTTAAATCGTTTACATTTTCATGTAACTAAAATTTTAAATCGCTGTCAACTTGTTTTCTTTAGACACAGATGTTTGAAATCACTTTTCTAGTGTTTGATAGACATTGCACAATAAGAAATAAAACAAAAAAAAATCTACCTGCAGTAAAAAAAGTACTAATTATCGATTTAGTCTGAAGTTTTGCAGTTTTCTCCGACAAATCTTAAAATTTAAATTAAAAAAAAACTAATAACATTTGTCTAAGACAAGTATGGCTAAAAATGTTCTACATGACCTAGACTATCTCCTACTTTCGGCTTTGCATCCGGTTACCAAACACCCTGTATTGTACAAAAAAAATCAGCCATATCGTATCTGGAGGAGCCCAAACTTGGTATGTTTCGAAAATTATTTTTGTGTTAATTAAAAAAAAATGGCTAAACACACGATAGGTTTATGAAAAAAAAATTTTTTTTCCATACAAATAAAAAAATGTCTCGGCACTCCCCTCCTAAGGGATTTTTTTTTAAGAACTGCGGGTCAAAAAATGTGTTTCGACCTCTAGTATACGTGTGCCAAACGCCTAAACTGTAGATCGATTTGCGGTGTTTCTTTGAAATTGGGCTTGTACGGCTACCACTAATATATTTGATGGCGACTGTACATAAGGTACGAACACACGTGTTTATCACTAGTATGCCTGTAATCAGCAATTGCTATACAGTTTCAGTTTAATATTCATACGAAATTTATGAAAACGGTAAAAAAATACTTGTAAGATTTGCAAACAAATAGAGAAAAAAAAGATTTTAAGTTATAATGTATAAGTGTTGGAAAACATTATAAAAAAGTTTGAACTTGAAATCAATAAATGTGCAAAATGAAACACTGATTTAAACTTTCACGGACAATGTCGTCCTCGAAACGTCGAAGGTAATTTAAAAAAAAATATTTATATATGCGGTTAAGTCCCGTTATTACAAATATATATGTATGTGCAAAATAAATTTCTCTAATGCTTGTGCAAATTTATAATATACCGTCTGAATAAAAATCGTAAATAGCAGAGTTTTTTAATTCCGTATCTCAGGTACCTAACCGATTTCAATATAATAGGTATAGGTATTTATATGGACATGAGTTCATTAAATAATCTGGCTAGGTGAATAGAAACCTGCTTTAAAACTGTAGATTTCCATATTTTTAACGATAGCTAATATTGTAAGCGACCTTAGTTATTCCTGCCATAGGTTTAATATTGATATGTATGTTAATAATTAAGTCGTTGAAATTGTTGTACTTTAGCCATGAACGAAAATTGTTTATAATTAAAGACGCATCGTTGGAAAAATATAACCTATTTTATCACCAGACTTTACAGAGTATGAACAAGTAAACATTAAAATGTTCGTCATTAGCATTTTAAAATGAATAATCCCTCAATTACGTTGCTTTATCGTGCTTAATTACTCACCAACTTGTTTGTAGAAAAATACTTTTTATTTATTGTCTTAAACGGTTTCTTAAAATTACTTACCATATAATGGGCCGACCATAATGATGTACAGCCCAAGAATCAGAAATATATCCATACGTCCTCCAGACGCTCTTGGTCTGAATGCCACCATCAATGTGTTTACAACAAGCCCCAACACTTCACTTACTGCCCTTTTAAACTTATTATCATTATCACAACCTTCACCTTTATCAACTTCTGTAGAGATAATGTCTTCGAGTTTGAAAACACCATATAGAAAGGAACAACTGTGCATTACCAGCAGCAGCGAAAATATGCCATAGTACCCGAGAATTCTTAGTAACACTCCACTTAGCACTGTTCCCACAGGAGTCCCCAAGCTGATGCAAATAGACACAAGACCGAGGCGAAACGTTCTGCTCTCCACAGATGTTCTGTCTGCCATGAAACTGTACATTCCCATAAATATGATGATGTAGCTCCCAGTGAATGCTGCAGGAAGTGCTTCGATAAGAACCGTAGCAGTAAGAGATATTTCATGGAAGTAATAAGTCGCTAAAAGCAATCCGCTATTAGCAATAATCTCTCCTATCATTGGAAATAATATACAAATCTTCCTCTTCTTATTTTTGTCACTCCATGCTCCAACGAAAAGTGCCATCACTGCAGGAATGGCAGTTTGAAGCGGGAATTTCCAAGCCACCACCTTAGCCACTAACGTTTCAATATTTTTCATTTCTTTACCCAATCCGGTGGTGTTTCTGTCCCTGATCCTGTCACAAACATCAGTCCCGTAATCGAGGTTAACCCGGCAAGATTTTTCCAAATGCATATTTTGAACGGCGAATGATGATAGCGCCGTACAAAGCATGTAAGTAAACAAACATGGTTCCACAGTGATTTCTCTCCAGAAATTATTAATGTCCTTTAGTACTCCTTTTGATTTTTCCGTCCATGTCCTCCTCAGGTTTCCGGTGAGCACAGTTTTGGAGTTGGTAAGTTCGCCCCAGCGCATGTCGCCCATGTCAGTGTGGCATTCGAAATGGAAGTAAAAGTGAACGTGTCTCAATATTTGGTTTACGCACTTGATGTACCGATAGCGCTCCGCCGCGCATGTGACTACGGCGAGTTAATCCGAGTGCTTTTAGTCGTTTCCGAAAAACCTGAGTTGTAAATGTCAGATCGGTTACGAAACCGCGTCTCAGGCGTCGCTGCATCCCCGCGACTCCGATAAAAGAGTCACTCGCTGCTTATTTATTCACTAAGTTACTCATCGACGTAATTTTTCCTTGATAACGCTTCGCGTGCATACAATTATTGAAACGCGCACAACGACATTGTAGCTTTATACATTGCAATACGTTTCCATTGCATATTCATAAAATTTTTAGTAACAAATATGAAACATAAAATTTAACAACTTATAATTTATGGATGTAGTGCCTCGGACCCTGTTCTGACTGTCAGTAATATTTACCCGTTTTTTTTAGCATTGACACCTGCAACTTCAGTAGGTAATCGTTTTCAAATAAAGTGTACAATATATAGGGCAAGTTTATTGCTATATATTTTTACTACTGGCCCAATTGTTTACTTCATTAAATATATACTAATTTGTGGTAATTGTTTAACCTCCTTAGCTAAGTATGTATCGTTATGTGGTCGTTACCTATTTGCTATCGCATTTACTTTTAAAACACAACTAATTTCGCTGGAGACTTTGTATTAGTTTGTATCCATTAACTATTTAATATAAAATAAAATAAAGATTTATTCAGTAACAAGAAAATTTTAACAAACTACAGGTTGGTGCCCCTTTTTCGGGTTCCGTAGTCAACTAGGAACCCTTATAGTTTCGTCATGTCTGTCCGTCCGTCCATCCGTCCGCGGATAATCTCAGTGACCGTTAGCACTAGAAAGCTGAAATTTGGTACTAATATCTATATCAATCACGCCGACAAAGTGGTAAAATAAAACGTGGAAAAAAATGTTTTATTAGGGTACCTCCCCTATACGGAAAGTGGGGAGTGTTTTTTTTTTTTCATTTCAACCCTAACGTGTGATATATTTTTGGATAGGTATTTAAAAATGAATACGGGTTTAGTGAAATCATTTTTTGATAATATAAATATTTTCGGAAATAACCGCTCCAGAAGTAAAAAAAATGTGACCCTCTAACATTTGAACCATAAGTTTTAAAAATATGAATAAAATCTCAAAAGTACAACTTTATAAAAACTTTCTAGGAAAATTATTTTGAACTTGATAGGTTGAATAGTTTTTGAAAAAAAATTACAAAATAATTTCTGAACTCAGTTTGTAATTTAACCGTATAAGCAGGTGTTCATTGTACCTGTAATTTCTACAAAATTACAATGAAATGACGTGCTTTCAAAAAATCTTAAGTGGGGACACTTACTGTGACGGACGGAAAACTACGGAACCCTACACTGAGCGTGGCCCGACACGCTCTTGGCCGGTTTTTAAGTATGGAAATACCTGTGTTAAGGGACACCGCACACTTCCTGTGTGATTATCTAAGAGCCAAAAGCAAGATTATAATAACTATATAAGGGATAAATTAAGCTAAGGTAAACTATGTATTTACAAACTAAAACTAACATGCGAGTAACAATAGTAATATTAATTAGGTAATAAAAAATTGTGTGTGTGTGTGTGTGTGTGTGTGTGTGTGTGTGTGTGTGTGTGTGTGTGTGTGTGTGCGCGTGTGTGTGTGTGTGCGTGTGTGTGTGTGTGTGTGTGAGTGTGTGTGTGTGTGTGAGTGTGTGTGTGTGTGTGATGTGTGTGTGTTTGTTTAGCGTTAAGTTAACATAACTGTACGAGTAGGTAATAGGACGAATAGGTATTTATCTGATGTAAATTATAAAAAAAAATTCAAAGTAACAAGTTACCCTAGTCCAAAGACTATATATAATATAGATGGCCACAGTCTAAGAAATGTTTGATGCCCAAGTCTGAAGCGCCATCTGGACGAGAGCAACACAAAGATACAAAAATAGTACGGGGTAATGACACTGCGCCGCAGCGCCATCTCGTAACGAGTAGCGTTACTACGGTGTGGGTATGTCTTTTCCCTGCACAAATCTTGTATCTTTGGGTTGCTCTCGACCGCATGGTGCTTCAGACTTGGGTCACAAAAAGTTCTTAGACTGTGACTGTCTATATTATTTAGTCTCTGCCCTAGTCCAATTTAAAAATGATCATTTGTTGGCGCGTTGTACAGAATTTTAATTGTATTTGAGCAATAAACCGTAAATAAGTGTAAACCCCGGCCGTCAAATGGTCCTTTTTATGGTACAGTCACTTCTTAGAATATGGATACATTGAATGTGACAAAAATATGTCTTGGACTTTACGTCTTGGTAACAGAATCGTAGCTACATATTTTTGTTTCATTAAATGTATCCTTATTTTCAGACGATCGATATAGGGACTATTCCATAAATAGTAAAATCTATGATTGCGATAGCCTTAATAAGGAGGCTGAAATCTGCAAGTTTCATAAAATAGTACATTACTTACCTAGGGCTGTAAAAAAAAGAAAGCCCGAAATCGCAGGTATTTGGGACCCGAGCCGCAGGCGAGGGTTGTAAATATGCGATAGAGGGCTTTCTTTTTTACTGCCCGTGGTGAGTACACAATTTTACGTCCCCACCTGGCCACGCTCGCTACGCTTACGGTAAAACTCGCATTATGGCCAGGTGTGACGTAAAAACATGTACTTACTTTAAAAAATATCCTAATTTACGTATTACATTGATACTCGTCGTTTTAGCTTCCTCATAAAAATATCTTTAGAAATTATTTTACATCCTTTTCTACTCGTAATTTTAAATCGTTATAGATTAAATTCACAAGTGTTTCTACGAGTATTGTATGCCAATGTCAATATCATTCACCTCAACTCTGTAATTATATGCCTACACAAATATGGGCATATATTGAACGCGTCAAAAAAGTTAGGTACGAGGGCTGCTATTTATATATCCGGAAACCGGGATTACAATCTTCTTAAATAGCATATTTGACCTCCATGGTAAAATTTGAACTTTTTTAAGTACTGGCCGGTATATTTTTTCTTTCTTATTAACGCTCGTGTTTTGTTTTTGACGGGTTTTAAATGTCATCTCGCAGCAAGAATGGAACTCACTCGTGAAAATATTCGTGCTATGATTTATTATGATTTTCGGCGTGGTTTAACGCAACAACAGTGCATAGATCAACTAACTTCAACTTTTGGTGATGAAGCCCCATCTAAAACTACTGTGTATCACTGGTTTAGCGAGTTCAATCGTGGACGTAGTATGCTTACGGACGAAGTTAAGGCAGGTCGCCCGAAATCGGTCGTTGTACAACAAAATATCGAGGCTGTGCGAAAACTTATAATGGACGACCGACATGTTACGTACCGCGAGATAGAAGCGACTCTGGGTATTTCTATGACCAGCATTAATAGCATATTACATAATTATTTGGCTGTAAAAAAAATTTGTTCGCGTTGGATACCCCACAACTTAACAAAAGAGCAAAAAGATGCTCGCGTCGAATGGTGCAATAAAATGTTAAAAAAATATAACCGTGGTGACTCAAAAGCCGTTTATAACATCTATACAGGTGACGAATCCTGGATCTATGCATACGATCCCGAAACGAAGCAACAATCAACGGTATGGGTGTTTCAAAATGAGCCGAACCCTACGAAAGTTACTCGTGCAAAAAGTACATTGAAACAAATGGTGGCCTGCTTCTTCGGTATTAATGGCCATGTAGCTACAGTGCCACTAGAAAACAGTAGAACGGTTAATTCAGAGTGGTACACGACCATTTGCTTACCGGAAGTATTTGAACAAATTCGTAAAACTAACCAGCGACGAAGAATCATTCTTCATCATGACAATGCCAGCTGTCATACGTCACGCGAAACAACTCTATTTTTGGAGGGTTAAAATGTGGAATTAACGGGTCATCCGCCGTACAGCCCTGACTTGGCACCCAACGATTTTTATTGATTTCCAAATATAAAGAATAAATTACGCGGTCAACGATTTTCGATCGCTGAAGATGCTGTCGACGCATTCAAACAACACGTTATGGAGGTACCTCAGGCGGAGTGGCAGAAGTGCTTTAAAAATTGGTTCACGCGAATGCAAAAGTGCATAGATCATCAAGGGGAATACTTTGAAAAACAATAAAACCATTTTCAGCCGTGTACGTTTGTTTGTTTTTTTGTTTCCGGATATATAAGTAGCAACCTATGTACTTACCTATATTTTAAAACTTAGAATAGGCTTTCGGTGTTCTTAACTATTATATAATTCTCTGTTCTTAAGAACCGTTAAACCTATCAATTATTGTCCTGTACTGCAACTATGGGCCACAAGTTCATGATGTAGCAAATAAGTAGGTATTTTCATTCATTTATGGACATATTTTGTCATAGAATTGTGTTATGCAAATTAAAGTCAGACCTGAACGAAGATATTCAAGTCACATTTTGGACCATAGTTTATGGGCTAGCTTTGCGTGGCGCTATGAAAAAAAACTATATTCGGGATCAATCGAAATAGACGGAGAGCTAGCCTCGTCAGATAAGTCAGTTTGCTATACTATGCTTATTTCTAGATCTGGATATCTGGTAGCTGTAAAGTGGTGGAGGTCAAAGAATGACAACCACTTCAAGAAAACCGATCCTGGAGTTCTGGGTTTGATGCATGATTATGTGAAATTAAATTAATAATTAGATTATTTAATTGCCAAAAGTTTATGTTGGGGGAAAATAGTGCCAAACGAAGTATAATGTAATTCTTTTTTTTTTATGAAATAGGAGGCAAACGAGCAGACGAATCGCCTGATGGTAAGCAATTAACGCCGCCCATGGACGCCTGCAACACCAGAGGGGTCACAAGCGCGTTGCCGGCCTTTAAGATAATTCATAGTTTCTCGCCTACTGTTTTTGTTTCCGTAATAATACGCAATGTTTCTTCTTCTAATGTTAAAATATAGGCCCTGCCCTTTATAACTGAGACAAATTCGGCAGTTTTTACGTATTCTGGTAGGTCGTAATATTTTCTATTCAAAAAATTTTCGAGCCTATTAATCTGACCTCCACCCACTAAAAGCTGCCATATGCCTATTTGTTCACCAAAGATACAATATAAAAATTATATGGGCAAAATAATAAATAAATAAATATTATGAGACAATCATACATAAATCTACCTCGAATAAGGCTTGTGTTACTGGTATAATATAATAGACGGATTGAATAAAAAATACATAGAATGGTAGACAACAGACGGTCTTTATGCTAAAATATTTCTAGCAGATATAATTGGGCGAATCAACTATTTCTTGTATCGAATCAACTTTTTTTCCAAAAAATGGATATTGATTTTTACTGATAACATCGTTTAATTTGGAAAATAACATTATAAAAGATTGCAAATATAAGCAGTGCATCGCTCGTATTTACGTTTTTATTGCTTTTAAGCATGAATTTGATAACAAAGTCACGAAAAACGTCTACTGGGTAACGGACACGAGTTTCGGGATTTTGAATAAAATGAAAATCAATCTCAATTTCGTAATATTGATATCGATATGGTCTCCTGAGTCACAAGTGTAATTTGAGGACAATGTTTTTTACATAATTCGGTATACCCTAATATTAGGATAAAGTGAAAAAAATATTTGTATTTAATATTAATCTACTTTTCTTATAACGCATTTATTAAAGACGATAAACTACTACAAACGGAGGGGACAACATTGTCAGCCAAGAGACAACATGTGTGACTCAAGAGACATAATTACACTTACCTCGCATAATTGGGATGAAAAATATAATTTTTAGACGTGTAGATAACTTATAAAATAACATTTTATCGTTGTATTATATAAATGCCCCATGGCACAACAAATGGAAATAACATCTAGTCGTGAAACCAGACATAAATTACATTTAATTATTATTAAACTAAACAAATACGTCATTCATCAATAAACAACTCATGATTATTCAATAAAAGTCTTAACCATGTTACAAAGCATAAAATGCGTTAAACAAAAAATTATAATAAGTATAACAAACACTTTAAATAGTGAAATCAATAAAACTAAATAAGGATTTTGTGAAAAGAAAAACGATATTAATATAACTTTAAAGATCGTAACAAAAAAATGGTAGATAGGCACATTTTCTTAAAACCAGTAATAACATCATGGAACCGACAAATTGATGCGCTTGTATTTCTTTCTTCATCGTGTTTGGAACTACACTTTGGAACTTCAATCTCTCGGTGGATTGTGCCGGTGGTCGGGGAGGAGTACGTTGTCTTCCTCCATTACCGTGCTATAATATTGTATAAAAATCCATTTCAGCATCGTCTATGATTCTAAAACATGCTCCATCGAAAACTGGGGGCTAGTAATTCGGTCTACAAAGTTTTAATTAAAGCTTTATAGTCGACGAGTAGAAATGGTTAACAATCTACTTTAAAATACTACTTTACGATCGCTTCGGTCTGCTGTAATTTACCAATAGCTCATCTAAAGTTTTAATTGTATATTAAATGCTTGTCTTATTTCACGTTCTTGAATGTTCTCTTTTTTTTGTCTTATTCATAGGTCTCTTCTACTCTTCCGCACTCTGTCTACTGGATTTTATCATTATTTTACCAGAAATTGCAATAGCTTCAATATTCTTCGTCTTTGTGTTTTGATACCTTTCGTTTATTGCGTTTGAGAATTCTCTTTATCCTAGATACTTTAATCGGATTTTATATTTTTTTCTTTTTTGTCTTTATAAATTCTATGTAAACGTTTTTTCTGGTAGTTTCTTTAGCTGTTTAATTTCTTGCCGCAATCGTAAATCGATCTCTGCTTACTTGTTTTCGTCCTTTATATTTTCTTGACGAGACGGAACTTTGAGGAGTCTCGGTCCCGGACACATTTTCACGTATATTTATCGGCTCTATATTTTCTGGTTGCCCCAGCATCAGGCTACGATCGTGGCTTGGAGTGGCTTGTACGAGCTTGGAGGTGTATCATTGAGAACACGAATTCTATTGCGTCTTAAATTTTGCGGTCTAAGTTTGTATATCACTCGTGCATTGTATTTTTCTTGTGGTATTCAATCATTGATAAGTCTCTTTTTGCGTAATAATTTACTCGTAGTTTTTTAGTTTTGTACTTTTTAGGATTTTGCGCTTTTCTCTTTCACCCGCTGAGAGTGGCATAGCTACTGCAACAAATAGTACTATTTCTGTACTAGAAGTAGGTATTATTTGACGATGATGATTTGAACAAAAAAAAATTACCGAAATATTATAAGATCGTATTAAATTGTTGGTAATTTTATGTCAGAAAATTAAGATTTAATATACCACCGCGAAAAAGCGTACGAACGTTATAAAGCTATAAAAGTTAGTAGTTATCAGTTGCACATAAAGTAATACTGGTATCTACCCATTGTTTTAGCATTGAGTGAATTAACGCATTAATTATCATCGAGTTTCACTTAAAATAGAACGATTTACTTTAAAAAAATCTTAAAAGTGTCTCTTGAGTCACCAAAAAGGTCTCTTGGGTCACGATTTTCGTGACTCAGTGTACCTGTGACTCAGGAAACAATTAAACCATTTTTCTATTTTATGGCACAAAATTATTGAAAATACATCAAAATCATGTTTCTTCGTCATTTTAGAACCAAAAGGAATACGCTAAGAGTCAATACAGTTTCTAAAAGTATTAAACTTACCGGAGTTCGATTGTTAGCCAGCCGACACAAAATAAACACACCTTCCCACTACGCGAGTCACGGACGAAATAGCCGAGCGAGCTGGAACCTACAGCAATGGCGGACACCATTATTCGATATGTAGATCCAGCTCCTTTTGGATAAGCCATTGATAGTCTGTCACACTTGTACTTCGCAGAATATTATATCTTGTGACTCGGCCGACACGTGTTTTACTGCCGCGGCAGGGACAAAGGCTTAAAAAATATTTTATACACTTAAATATGTAACGGCGCACTCGTGAAGAAGAATTTAAAATAAGTAGGCAAATGTAAGCAAAATAAAGAAAGTCGTCTAGGAAAATATATTCAGGATCACCGTTTGTAGTCAGCTATTACGCCCGAGGGACAGTGGGATTTTGTATGGGAGACAAATTTCGTCGCCTGAGTCACGATGTTTTTTTAAGAAAAATAAAATGAAATTAGCTTAATAACTAACGCCAACATAAAACATTAGATCTTAGTTTCAGCTTATGATCTTATAACATATTAAATATAATAAAAACTAGCAGTTAATATTTTAGAAACGAACAGGACACGTTTATACAGAAAATAGTTGATTGGCCCAATTACATACCGATATAATTAATATTCTTTAATTTTCCCAGCAGCAGAAGGTTGTCAACCTCCAGCATATGCCATTGACCTTTATTTTGTGAGTTCAGAACGACATAAATGTAACCAAATTAAGTATTTATTTTACGAGTATCATTCATAAATACAGCTAGGCTTTCTCGAACCGTAAAACGATACCAGATTCTTTCTTCCTTGACATCTTACATCTGATGAGTGGGACAGAGATGAAACATATACTTTCCCTTATTACTCTCACTATTAGACTATTAGAAAGAGACCGACAAAAAGGAAGATTTATTAGGCGCATTAACGCGATTACTAAGAGCTTTTGTCTACACTCACATTGTAAGTCCTCTAAAATGTGTTTAAAAACGGTAGGCAATTGCCAGCCTACAACAACCGATTTTATTATGATAAAGTTTTTTTATCTGAGGCAGTAACGTAATTTTATCATTAAATGCTCCAATAATAAACCACATTCGTATTTTAAGGACCCTTATTACGTAACAGTTACATAAACTACTATTATCTCATCATCTTGTCATAGTTCCAACAAAGATGTATTTAAAAAGAGAGTCACAGTCTACGAAATTTGATAGCTCCAAGTTTGATAGCGTTAGTACCATTAGTTATTCTGTGGCGTTACTAGATGCCTCTGTGTGGCCCCATACATTATGCGGTAAGTAACTCTGGTTTGCTCTGGTTCAGGTGACGTTTCAGAGTTACCGCATAATGTCTGGGGCCGTACAGCGCCATCTAGTAAAGCTATCAAACTTGGAGCACAAAAATGTCTTACACTCTCTATTTATACATTTTTGCGTAGCAATAGTTAAAAACCTAAATCTTGGAATTGGGTCCATATATGCCACCTTTTATGTCTATTATATAACGAGTGCCGACCTCCTATTTGACCGAATATTGCTTACTATTCGCCATACTATCGAACGATATATATGATTGAGTCCTTAATAAACGACATAATATTATTATCTAGCTATTTAGGGGATTTAGCAAAACCAAGATCCTAGCAGAGGATATTATGAGTAATGTAAAGTAAAAGAAGTAAGTAAATAAGTACCTAAATACCCTAATTTGTATGTGTTGTCTAGTTGGAGTATAGCTAGCTTAACGTCAACACCTTTTTCTCATTGTCTTTGTTTATATCGCAAGATATTCGTTTATCTAGATCCACCAAGTCTTCATATCTTTTATTAGCCTTAGATTTATGTGATAAATCCAAAGTTCCGTCTGTTCATTCAATTACTTCACTATTTGCTAAATTGTAAAGAGTCTTTATTCGAGATAAGGGATTTTTCACCCATTGTTTATACAATGATAGTCGAGCATTCAACTTGGGTTAGTACAGTAGATTTTATTTAGAGTAGTGTATCTTTTCAAAAGGGCTGACAACAGCTAAATTCTCTCCCTATCTTTATCAGCGTGAGTGAAAGAGAAACACTGTGTTACGATTAGTATGGGAGCTCATTGCAAATTTTGTAAAATGATGAATTAAAAAAAACTACGCATTAATTGAGAAATATAAAACAACGAACTTTTTAGTATTAGTGCGGTGAAATTTTGTCCTTAATTACAGACGTATAAGTCAAGAAACTAAAGACATACGACTGTTTAAAGCAAATTTTAAGATGTAACTTTGGAATTATTTTCTATCGAGCCGATTTCTTCCAATCGTGTATCGGAATCAACGAAGTTCTTCCAAATATAACGAATAATATCATATATTTTTTTTAGTTTCTAAAAACAAGTAGTTATAGCTAAACAACCGTTTGAGTAAAGTCAATTTGAAGGTCGTCGGGTGTTGTCAGCCTCTTAACCGCCGTCTTCTGATAGATGAGACAAAGTGACAACGTGAATAACACTTTTATATACGAGTATTATGCCAGAGTTGAAAATTGAAAGTTAAATTTTTGACATATGGCGGTCAAAAGGTTAAAAAGCACCGGCGGGGCGCAAAATAAATATGGTCCTGAGAAAAGCTTAACTTGCATGGCGGAAAGTAGTCTTTATTTATTTTAGCGAAAATAACTCCCTTGTCCCCAAGGGAATTTCAGAGTTTTTCGCAAGTTTTCGCAATACTTACTCTAAAATTAAAATGCTGTCGAATAAAGCTACAGGACAGAAGTGGCAGATCTGGACACACTGAGATTTGAACGTCAAATTTAAATACCAATGACTTTGAAGATAGGTAAATAGATTACTGGCTGTAATCCTACTATGGCGTTACAGTAATAACTGTTATAACAATAAAGGCGCTCAACGGCACTTCTTGCAGATAACATGAGGCAAATATGACTTTTTTCAACCGACTTCAAGATTGCGAAGGAGGAGGTTATCAATTCGTCGGGATGTTTGTTTTTGCTATTTTTTTTTATGTATGTTCACCGATTATTCGAAGACGGCTGAACCGATTTGGAAAATTAGAAATAGTTTGAAACAGTATACTTCACAGTTGGTCCCATTGTAACCAGGTCAGGATCTGATGATGGGATCCTGGAGAAATCGAGGGAACTCTTCAACTATTATAGGCACACCTATAGTGATTTGAGTATTTTTTACAGCATCTCGAGCATTTGCTTTTGGAAAGGTGGATGCTAAGTGAAGTCGGTTCTTTTCAACCGACTTCAAGATTTCGAAGGAGGAGGTTATCAATTCGTCGGGATCTTTGTTTTTTTTTTATGTATGTTCACCGATTATTCGAAGACGGCTGGACCGATTTGAAAAATTATTTTTTCGTTTGAAAGAGTATACTTCACAGTTGGTCCCATTGTGACCAGGTCAGGATCTGATGATGGGATCCTGGAGAAATCGAGGGAACTCTTTAACTATTATAGGCACACCTATAGTGATTTGAGTATTTTTTACAGCAGCTTGAGCATTTGCTTTTGGAAAGGTGGATGTTTAGTGAAGTCGGTTCTTTTTTGTTCAAAATTATTTGTTTAAAATTATTATTATAACTGAAAATATGGCGACACCGTAGCATTTTCTAAAAGCGAGAAAATAAGTTTTGTCGAAAGAATTGCAATTTCATGAGCGACCACACCACTTATTCCCATGCTTCAAAAAAGTTAATTTCACTTTGTTAAGATTGAAAACTAGTGTGTGGCTAACATTGGTAATTGCTACGACAATTTGTAGAGGCGTTTGTTCTTATCGTAAAACTAGCATACTGTAGTCCAGTACTGCAACTATAATTCGGCGACTGATGCCTATAATTATGACGAAAAAAAACTATTTTTCGTAAAACAGGCATAGGCATAAAGCTAAAAGGAAAAAGTTAGGAAAACAAATGAACACAATTTATGTACTTTGCGTTTTTTTATTAAAGTAAGCAGCTGTTCAGCGATATCTAAAAATAAAGTGTAACATTGACAAAAAATTATTTAGAGTTATATATTAAAATGTATTTAATTTATCATAATTATCAGAAGTCCGTCATGTTCTATTTTAGAGTAATTCATTTGTCTTTCAAATATAACATTAGAGCAACTTATTTTGGGTTGGGATTTCTAACTATCGTGTGTATAATAATAGTAAGTTATTTTTTACCCCACTGCCAAAGAAACAATTTATACACCTTACAAATTTTCAAATACAGCCGTATTCTAATTTTAAAATAGATAACAATACATTAAAAACACAATCGTTTTCAAACGTAACTCCAACACACAACAAATAATCAACCAATATTGAAGTTGTATTAAAGTTGCATCGGAATCATTTTCAAGTTAATTCTGGTATTTCTGATTCAGACGTTTAGGTGCTCGCTGTATTGCGTTGGAGTTGTTTTGAAGTAGGATCGTGTTTATACTTGTTTTAAAGTTAGAAGTCGCCACAGTGCCATATTTCCGGCAGGATATTGGTAATACCAAGTTATATATTTATATAGCCGTTTATCAAAAGAGATCAAGTAAATTGATAATAATGTTGCTTTAATGACCCTTTAAAATATATTAAACTGGTCCCACATATTCCTAAAGCTTTTCCTTTGAGCTACATGATTACATAGTAATTAAATTTTATTATGGCAATTGCTACCAGTCTTTGACATTTGCACTACCTATCATACATCCTGATATCACCGTGGGTGAATTCACCATTATTCTGCAAATCAGAACGCAGTAACATCGTTTTCATGCGCATATCTCTCCTTGGTTTCGGGATTCCTTACTATGTCTCTTTCTTCTTTCTTGTATAGCACGTAAAGAGTTCTGTGAAAAAAAAACAATTAAGGTGAACAAAGAGAATTCCTCTTCAAAACATTTTTTATCTACACCCATGTTTTAAGTCCTCTAAAATGTGTTCAAAAACGGTAAGCAATGGCCAGCATTACAACAACCGATTTTATAATGATAAGTTTTTTATCTGTAGCAGTAACGTTATTATAACATTACATGCTTAAATATTGTTATGAGTTTCAAATTTGGAGCATCGATTTTGGTAACGTAATGAAAATCCAGCCCTCCTCACCGACCGCGCGGTTGCCCTCCTCCCCAACTGCCGGCATAATCCAGTTGGCCATGGCGGTGCAATGGCGGTCATTTTAATGGTTTCCGAACACGTCATTTAGGATTTATAATACCACACTCGTATTTTAAGGACCCTTATTATGTGACAGTTACATAAACTACTATAGCTTCTGGCTTTCCCCCTTATTACGAACAAACGATTAGTTAAGTAAGGCTTGTAAGGCGTTTATGAATAAGGGGGTTTATTTGCGTTGTAAGTATTAGCACTTCCTTAGTAAACTATATCCGTCTTCTATAATTACCGTGATAAAAACTATACTATTTCCTTACCCGAGACTAAAACCATCTGTATACCTAATTTCAGCGTAAAGAGGTAACACACAAATGGATACAGAGAGTTACTAAACGTTGGACCCGGGGTATATCCTTAAAATACGTCCGGACTTGGGTATGTCCTTAAACTACGCCGAAAAGAGAGGTATGGGCACTGCGAATGGCATCTAGGGCACGTTCAGCGAATGTCATCTCGCTTAAATCTGGAGCAGAGCTCGACTGGGGAAGTAACTTACAGAAAACCACAGCCAAATAACACTAGACCCTACTCATAGTGTTGTGTTCCTGCTGGTGAGTAAGGTTGCCAAAGTGCTCAAAGAGGACCCGGTGTGTTGACGATGAGGGACCTTCTTGTTCCTTTAGCCGTCAACACAGTGAATCCTCCTTTGTGTAAAGGGTCGGCAACGGCAGGGGTTATGTCATTCTTTGAATAACTTGATTGACGGATGTTATAAAGCTACCGGTTACAATTTCGAACAACGAAATTGTAAATTTTAACTTTATAAAACGTGACCACGAATACACCTACAAATCTTACAACTCGCAGGCTTAATAATCACTTTTTATGGAAATAATGTTTAGAAAAATGTTTCAACTACAGAAAACGCTTATTCCTAATTTCAATTCTACGCTTTTGTAATTAGGATAAAATTACAAATCCACAAACATTAGTATTAGAACCTTGTCATTGTTCAGATTGGACGCGGTCATCAGTATTCAATATTAGCGGCCGTGAACTTTTTAGTGAAGCACCCGTTTCCCGGTTATCGGTGTTACGTAATCGTAGTCGAGATTCCGGTGGATCCGCTGTGATATACGAGTTAGGTGTTGTCATTGTGATTACACAGCTGGAGAAAATATTAAATTCGTCAGGCTTACATAAGAATCGAAGGTCACTAATATGTATCTAGATGGAGAGCTATCCCTGGAAAATATTACCTACACAATTATGAAGCCTTCTAGTTAATTTCTATACAATCCTTATTTCTAGATCCGGGCATCTGGCACATGTTCAGAGGTAGAGAATGTAAAAACCATTTGAAGAATACAATTCCTACAAATCTGGAATATCAACGTTATTCATAGTTTGTCGCCAACTGGTTTTATTTCAACAAAATTACGCAATGGTTTTTGTTTTAATGTTAAAATATAGTCCCTGCCCTCTATAAATAAGACAAGTTCGGTAGTGGTTACGTAACTTGAAATTATTTTTATAAAGTTTCGCTGGCCTCTTACATTGACCTCCACCGATGAATGGCGGCCAGGTGTCCGGATGTAGTAATAACGATAGTATAGCAAACTTACTAGAGTGGTTTCATTGCTCTCGATATTGTCATTTTGCCGCTCAATATAAAGAACGCTAGAATAAGTGTCTACTACTTAGCACTCTTAGGGTGCCTTTCCACCAGAGCTATGCTATGCAGCCATGCTGCTAGGATGTGTAAGCTACGCGTTTCCATTGGTTGGTGTTACGCGTTGATTGGTAGATTCAAACGCATCCATAGCATAGCTGCATGCATAGCTCTGGTGGAAAGGCACCCTTAGCAAGGGGCGATTTTTTATATTCGAGCGCTCGAATTTAAGAAAATTAAACTCGAAAATAATCGCACACAAAAGTTTGTCGACATTATTTTCCCTTGAAATTAATAGTTAATTATGATTTTAAATTACTATCGCTGTTATTTAAACTACCATTTCATGGTTTTACACAGAGTTCTAAATCTCAGATTCGAGCTCTAGAATCTCAAAAATCGGCCCTCAGGTAGTATGCGTCGGGTAGGGTCTCTTGTAGCTATGTAAGTACAACTTACATGAAAATAAAGAACGCTGGAATGGTCATAGCGCCTCCTAACAAGTAGAACGCACCGGGTAGGGTCTGTAAAGTAGCTTTGTACATTTGACTGTACATCGGGATGTAGATCACAGGTGTTATTGCTTCTACCAGACCAATCAGAGAGCACATCTTGGCTGAAAAAAAAACATGGTTTAGCACAACCCATTAAAAATCTGATTAATAGAACTGTATTCAAACTTAAACTTTTAGCAATGCACTGCAAGGTATTCCTCGCAGTGCATCGCTAAATGTGACATTTCTAATAAACATTAAATCATTTTAAAATTTTAAAAGATTGGCAGGCTCCGACAAATGATCAAATCAAAACCGGCATTTGTTTAACAGTTTGTTTTTCAGTCCTTTAGCTGATCTGATGCCGAATAATATGATAAAAAATCGTACTTTTTAAATATTGTGTATTTACAAAAACTATTTAAACGGGTATTTTTATTTTTAAAATGTAAAATACCGCGCGAGTTGAAACTGTAAGTGTAGTATGTCGTAAGTCGTAACCGTGATCGAGTTCTAAGTGAAAATACGGACGTAAAAAGCAAACTCGAAAGAGGGTAGATCGCAGTGCTATGGTGCATGGGTAGACCAGACCACAACTAACACTCGCAGAAACTTCCGTGATAATGGCGCATGCAACTGTGCCGAAATATTGGAAACTCCACAAAACGAATACACATGGTAAATACCCCATTTTAAATAGTTTTTGTAATGTTAATGACCATGTTAGCTTAAAATCGTATATTGCTTATTTATTTACTGATTATTACTGCTTGTTAGTGGAAATCCAATTGGTGGAAAAAACTGACTCTCTATAGCATAACTTACGTTATCGCGTGTAGGTAATGCAAACCGGTATTTTTTATAACAATCTTACCGGTTGTATTCTCTAGTCGCGGACGTCTGCATACTTCGAGTCGCGCTTGAAGTACATATGAAGTCGCGGGCGATAATTTAAGTTATGCTAGCAGTACTGAGCATAAATTTTTAACACAAACTGGAGACAAATACATAAGTTAAAAACTAAACTTCAGAGAAAAAACATTGTAAATGGATTGACGCTTAAGTGCATAGCGCAAAATAAATCAAATACATCATAAACATTGGTATTTGTATATTTTATGTAGATCGTATTTTAATAAAAAACAAAAAACTATGTATTATGTCACGAACCTTGAATAAAGGAACGTACTTATTGTTGTAAGTAATTCTAAAAGCCATATTCAAATACGAGTTAATAGAACTTAAGATAATAAAAGTTACGCTAACTCAAACTCCAACTCATCAGAACTTGCCTAAGCTTACTCTAAACAACAACTCAGACTAAAGTTACAGAAACTCATATAACAAATACCACATAGCACAGGTGAACTTTAAAATGTTCGTTCGTACCCAAGTTATTTTAACTTAAGATCGTGATTTATTTACGTAAATTGCTTTTTTCTGAGCGCAAGTCTTTTCCTAGCAGCTTTTAACATAGTATACGTTGGTTATTACAGTATTTAATATGTATTGTAATATGGCCGAATAAGCCAAGGTGGGAAAATACAGTGGTCTCGGCGTCGAATATATTTTTGTCCCATTCGGCGTCGAGACCCTTGGTCCGTGGGGCCCTAGCGCTCTGAGTCTCTTCAAAGACCGGTCGAAGAGACTCAGAGATGCCACAGGAGACCGAAGAGCTGGCAGCTATCTTGCTCAACTAATAAGTTTAGCAATTCAGAGAGGAAATGCTGCCACTTTTAGATAGGTATATTTAAGTTTTAGTTTAATTTTATTCTTAGAGTTAATTATTTGTACTTATTTTAGTTTTAGTTAGTTTTATTTGTTATATTTTCAAGTCATTTTTATGTTTTAAATAAAAACAATTAATATTTTAATGTAGCTAATGTAGATAATCCGTATATTGAAACTATCCCATATGCCAAATGAATATTCGTCGAAACTACCTAATTTTCTTAGTTATCTTCGCCATATTGATCTGTTTTCGACATCATCTTCGAGAAGTATGGCAGGAATAAAAAAGGAAAATCAAAATTCTACTACAAAGTTTTTGGGTATAGTTTTATCATCCATCAATGTATATCCGTCATACTAAATATTTCATATTAGTAACTCAAAACATAAACGAATAGAGTCGTGAGTAAAATTAGCGTCTGCTTTATAATAGCTACTGATGCTGAGCACAATCAGCTCTCAAAACACAAGCAATAACAATTTTATAAACGGTTCAATCGTTACAAAACCCTAATCTCAGAGTAGCACAGGGGCCGTATTCTAATTTTAAAACACAGTAGACACGATCCAACTTCAATACAACTCCAATGCAATACAGCTACGGCATAAACATCTGAATCAGAAATATCAGAATTTGCTTGAGAAATATTCCAACGCAACTCCAATACAACTTCAATATTGGTTGAATGTTTGTTGTGTGTTGGAGTTATGTTTGAGATAGGTTGTATTGTTAATGTATTTTTAAATTAGAATCCGGCACCAAAGAACCTGTGCAGAGAAGTGAAACGGTCGGATTTAATAATGATAGGTTGCTGTCCTGTCCTTTATGTAGCCATTGCAGTCGGGTACTTATACAAGGTGAAACAAAAATTCTGGTGATCCTTTTAAAGGCATCACTGGTATCGTACTCTAATTATGAAAAACCGGCCAGGTGCGAGTCGGACTCGCGCACCGAGGGTTTCGTACAAACCTGTAGGTATATAGGGGTAGTAACTTTAAAATTATTAAAAATAAATTTTTATATGATGTAACAAAAAAATTACGGTTTTCGCAATTTTTCCTTTATCTGTCCTATAAGACGTTGCTTCGTACCAAATTTCAAGATTCTGAGTTTACGGGAAGTACCCTGTAGGTTTTGATTCCCTTGCGAGTTTCGAAAATTTGCGGCATAAACAGCTGTATCTCTTTGATTGCGTTGGCTTAGAAGTTTGATTTTTTCACAGCTCCAAGGGACAGTAGACCTGAATATTTGATATAAATTTCAGCGTGATACCACCACGCGTTCCTGAGAAAAAGGGTCTTGACAGACAGGTAGACGGACAGACGGACAACAAAGTGATCCTATAAGGGTTTCGTTTTTTCCTTTCGAGGTACGGAACCCTAAAAATTAAGAAAAAATAATTTATTGCAAAAAAACATTAGTTTTGTATGGAGGGTTGGCCGGCTTGGACGACGTGTCCCATACAAAAAAAAAATTGCGTTAAAAAAAGTTTCTCCTACTTTTATTTACAATCGATACCAATTATGTAACCAGTATCTTTGTACCACCCTGTCAAGAATTCAAAGAAAATTTAGAAGAATGTATGACTACACGTACCAACTTCTTCTGGCGCAACGACCTTAGTTCCTAACGATCTGATCGCAGTGACGGCAGTCCCACCAAAGAAGTCGAAAGCGGGTCCAGAGTAGAACCAAAGCTTGGTAGGGGCAAGTGCGTACACGACACTCGACACGACCTTGCATGTCGTCGCTATGATGCCCAAGATCGTGTCGTGCATTTTCATGAATTTGCTGAACAGCGTCACTGCTATTGCTGTGCCTGGAATAAACAAGAAAAAAATATGAGAGGACAATTTTTACTTTGGATATATTAGACAACAAATGGGTAGAATTCTCGTACGGGTAACGAATATGGTCCCTGGCTATGGTCTTAAAAATATGTCTACTTACTTATTTGATAAAATTATATATATTTTTTTTTTTTTTTTTTTATACCACGACGGTGGCAAACAAGCATACGGCCCGCCTGATGGTAAGCAGCTACCGTAACCTATGGACGCCTGCAACTCCAAAGGCGTCACATGCGCGTTGCCGACCCTTTACAAAAAGGAGGATTCACTGTGTTGACGACTAAAGGAACAAGAAGGTCCCTCATCGTCAACACACTGGGTCCTCTTTGAGCTCTTTGGCAACCTTACTCACCAGCAGGAACACAACACTATGAGTAGGGTCTAGTGCTATTTGGCTGTGGTTTTCTGTAAGGTGGAGGTACTTCCCCAGTCGGGCTCTGCTCCAGATTTGAGCGATGACATTCGCTGAACGTGCCCTACCACACTTAGCGAGATGCCATTCGCAGTGCCCATACCTCTCTTTTTGGCGTAGTTTAAGGACATACCCAGGTCCGGACGTAGTTTAAGGACATACCCCGGGTCCAAAATACAACGTCCGGTCCGTTATATACAATAAACAGGTAACTAACTAATATAAGTTTTTTTGTATAAATCGGTTTTTGCTGCTACTACTCTGCCAATGTCAAGTAGGTATTTTAGATACTGTTTACCTAAAGAGTAAACCTATACATTTTGCCCAAAATGTTGAATACTATAACTAATATTATATATAATAAATTGCTGTTATGAGAAATCAAACATTAATAATTTTAAACAAAAAATAATCGACTTTACTTAGCCTTCACCTTTCCAAAAGCAAATGCCCGAGCTACTGTAAAAATTACTCAAATCACTATAGATGTGCCTATAATATTTAAAGAGTTCCCTCGATTTCTCCAGGAACCAGTCCTCAGATCCTGACCTGATGACAATGGGACAAACTGAAGTATACTCTTTCAATCAAAAAATAATTTTCCAAATGGGTCCAGCCGGCTTAATGTTCGGTGAACATACATTAAAAAAATAGCAAAAACAAACACCCCGACGAATTGAGAAAATTCTCCTTCGAAATCTTGAAGTTGGTTGAAAATACTATTGAAAACAGTACCTAATAACAATAAGTAATTTTTAATCACATATAAATAAACAGATCATAGAGATATATTATTCTTATCAAAAAAATATGCTAGTGTTTTAAAAACTTTGGGATCGGGGTTGGTTAGTAAGGTTTATTGAATATATATGAATTATAATATATATCGGATATATCGTTTAATCCATTTATGGGACACTGGCCGCGATTCGAAAAATAAACACACACACTGGACAGACACAGCTTTAACCCAACTCAACTCAACGCTATAACGACATTGACATTTGCTATTCGAACAGATTTTCATTCAACATTGGTCTCACATTGGTACAACATATTGGTACAACATTGGTACAATGTGTGACCAATGTGTGACCAATGTGAGACCAATGTTGAATGAAAATCTGTTCGAATAGCAAATATCAATGTCGTTATAGCGTTGAGTTGAGTTGGATTGAGTTGGGTTGGAGCTGTGTATGTCTAGTGTGTGTGTTTATTTTTCGAATTGCGGCCACTGATACATGTAATCACAACAAGTGTCATAAATGAACTGTCAACCCACGACTGCCAATAGGGCTGTAGCTCTGCAGCCACTAGCTCTTTTACATCTTCTATCATAATTGATATTGCCATTAACTTTTTAGAATTGATATTCCATTCCTATATAGTTATTATATTCAGATCGTAAACCAATAAATATTAGAATCGTTTGTACACAAACCAGGGAAGTTTCCTACTCAATCTGCGAGGAACCTGACTAAACAATTCAGCTTTGTGCTCGAGCCGCGGCTTGAAATTAGCCGGGCAGTTAGCTGGCACGCGGTAACAATTGTACGAACAGTTTCTTGTCTAGTTCAAACACACACGAATACCTAACGATACGTCAATGAACAAGTTTGCTTACCTACGAGTCTAGTAATTCACTGAACTCTGACAGAAATGAGTAGGTAATGTTTTTTCCCCGACTTTTTGATTTTTATGTTCGCTTATTCTTGTCAACTACAAACAAACTTAAAATTTGTGACATTTGGTTTCTGGTCTGGGGAGGACATAACTAACTAACTTTAAAATAATCTGTTTCTGGTCGCTGGACTGTTCTTATTTTATTTTTCCTACTGATCTTAAAAAAATAAACACTTTACCAATTTATCTAAAGACCACCAGACACTGTCAGTAGGTAATAATGAGTAATGACATTATTTTTCTTGTCGTCCTTTTTTATGTGTATGGATATGGAGGAGGAGAAGGATTAGTAGAGAAATAATGTCATTATTACTGACAGTCTCTGGTGGCCTCAATAATAATAACGTAAATGAAGGATAACGAAGACATTAAATATTTTCGGCATATACTTTATAACCTAATGCTACCAATGAAGGAGTTGGTATAAATTTTTGTTTTAATTAAATAACCGAATAGGTACTTCTCGAAAAGTTTTAACCGCATGAAGTTGCTTTAGCGTTTATTTTGACGTTTTACAAAGTCAACGTACTGATTTAAGTTATATTTCGATTCCCTGGCATGAAGCCACGAGCTCTTTCGTTCGACCGCATATAATATAATAGCAGCATTTTACAGGGTCATTTGGAACCTGGACTTAGCACTCATTAAGATAAATCACTATTATTTGTTTATTTCAGAATGCGTTACTTGTAAGTATTGAATAAAGTATTTTACCTCTAAACTTTAAAAAAGTTTAGTTTATTAAATTACCAAAATAAAACAAATTTCAAATTACATAAAACAGAGGAGGTGAAAGGGTTTCAGTACAGATTAAAATTACGAATACTTGTGTTATCAATGAACATTGCCGTATCTTAATTTTTTTTCGGCAACTTTACGCCAATTATTGAGATTTGAGATACTTTAATAATTCAAGAATTATCTTTAGAAACACGGCAAGTAACGATTAAGCCACAGTTCGACAGAAACAACACTGATCCGTCTCATCTAATTAGTATGGTCTCGGATTAAATATATTATTAGTTTAGTAATTTTTAAAGCCACGCCTTTTTAGATCAGGGAAATTAGGTAATTAAATTTACAACGCGTGATGTAGTTGAGATTTTTTAGTATGTTTTTAGGGACGGTTAGGGCAATATTTGATGATATTTGCTACAACAAGTGTCTTGAGCTAGCCAAGAATTTTTTGAAAAACTGTCAACTTTGTGATATTTCCTGCATAAATTCAAAATCTGTTTATTTATTGCTAAATGTCGCAGCTAGAGTTTTAAAGAGAAATTAACTATCCATCATTTAATTCCACATTAAAATCTCTGTTTTATAGCTTCTGAGATAGGGCCACTTCATTCATAAAATAAAATACTTTATTATTAAGGTTTACGTTAGTTCTTCGAAACAGTTGCAAGTATTTGAACTAAATTGAATATTTTTAATCAGAATTGTTGTAAATTATCTACCGACAATCACTAAAAACAAATAAACTTGTAGTGCATTTTGAATATAAATAACCCGCTTTTATTCAATTTGTGTGTACTATTTCCATCTCTCCGCCTATTTATCTAGCTTAATATAGTTAACGCAAGAGAGTCACAACTTATAACACATTCACTTCGAGATTCGGAATCGCATTGTGTTTCTTCGTCACCTTTGTTTGTGAAAAGATGGAACACTATTTCATAAAATAGTGTTCCATCTTTTCACATTTCAGTCTCTGGTATTCAAATTTAATTTTTCTCTAGTCTCTTGTCGATGTATCTACAGTTTTTTAGGAGTACGCGCGCTAGTTAATTATAATATATTTCTATTTTCCAAAGATATAAGTACAACTATCTTGTAAAATATTTGAGATAGACAGCCTAAATGTTCATGTATTAAGCGTCACAAATAAATGTTTTTATTCTTAAATTAGATTCAAATTGTGGCAAAAAGGGCCTTTTAAATCGCCAAAGCAACCTTATTAATAATAAGACTTATAATTTGTATAATAAAAAGGAAAATATTAAAAAATCTCAGCCAGCACAAGTAACTAGTTGTAGCAAGTAAAGATGAAAATAGCCCTAACTAGCCCCAACAATATATCAAAAATCCAACTCCATCACGCTTTGTTATTTTAGCAGTTTTAATTGTTTAATTTCACGGGCCTATATTAAAATACCACTAAAAATGAAAATTTATTTAGGGTGTGATTTAACCGATCACCAAATGAATGAAAACGAGAACCTAATTAATAAGATTGGCCACTAGAATAACAGATCTGCCACCAAAATTGTACCATCAAATAATAATATCAAAACGATTACCAAAAAAAATACTTAAAACTTCCGACCAAAATATAATATCTGATATCAAAATCGAATCTCCAAACAATATGAATATGATTACCTAAAAAAACATATGGGTCCCCAAAAAAAATTTGTTCCATTTTTAGAAGTCGGTTCTGGCGCTTGCCGGTCGCTGCCGCAGCATGCTCGTTTCGCTGGCTCGGCTTCGCGCACTGTTAGTTCGCAGCTTACCTAACACACTCCTCTCCTCGCTTCGGTCGTCGTCGTCACCTTTTTTTTTGGTATTTTTTCATTTTTTGCATGTCTTTTTTGGTGGTCAAATCTTTTGGTGGCAGAAAATATACTTGCCATTAATTTATAGAAAGCTAGGTTTATACTAGGTTAGGTGACCACGTGGTCACTCGTGTCATTGGTAATACACAAATGGAACTTAAATTCTAGGATGAGCGTGCAATCCCAGAGCAATCAGTACAAAGATTAAGTAGCATAGAATTTAATTTCTCCGACTTTCAGCCGTCGGTCTTGCCGCAGCTGGACTGTTTTAGTCATCACTTACCAAACAAATTTCAGAAAAACCGGTAAAATTGTGACCTCTAGATAAGTAAAAACTATATTTAATCAGAGATCCCATTATCACTGGTTAAATTGAGGCAGTATGCTCGTTGAACAGGAGATAACGGTTGTCTTAGTTGCGTTAATTAACCCGTAGCCTTTGCATAATTCCAAGCTTTTCTTCAATCTTTTGCGACTAATGGCATTATAATTAAGTAAGCTTCGAATTTCTATGTTAATGTTACATTAACATTGGAACCTTAGAATTTTATATTTAGAACAATAAATAATTGGGGCAAATATCGTCCCTAGTCAGTGGGACTTTGTATTTGCCTTAACATTTCGATGCCTCGAGGTCAAGTCTGTCGTCTGTATAAAAAGTTTGGTTAAGATTGTGAGGTATTTTAATCAATATCTTTACATATAATAACGTAATTACGTCTGACGTAACTTTGCGGTTTGTCTGTAAGTACGGAAATATTTTTAACTTTGTATCTATGGTATAATATTAAATATCGAATACATAAGGTAATTTTGTCGGACGCAATCTTCGTTTTTTATACAGTGGGTTTTCAAAACAAGGATGTAGATATTATTTTTCCACATATAATAACAAAGTAACGTTAATAAAGCATTAAGAAATTTGTTTCTAAATGCCTTAGTATTATATTTATATTATTGTACAGGCATCTGCTTCATTGGTATAAGAAGACAATTAATGTTTTAACAGCTTGGGCATTTTATATACATTGGAGACTATCGTTACTAATAGTTCGTTAACAGTTTAAATCAATTAATTTATACAATCGTTAAACTTTGCGATTCATCAACAAATACAAAATAGAAACAATATCCGAAACAGCATAATATAAAAGTGGTTTAGTAAAAGTGGCTTAATAAAAACAATACTTACCGCATAAGCCGACTAGGATTGAGTATGTGTAAAACAGACTGATTTCAACGTCATCCATACTGTATTTAAATAGCATGTACTGGTACTGCATAGCTCCTTCGCCTGAAATTGCAGACAATATTATGTACACAAAAAGCTGGTAAGGTATTTTTTTGTTATAAATAAATTATCCTCCACATGCCTTTAATATTGAGAAATTATACTACTTTATAAATATACATTCTACACAGTCTTGCAAATGTCACCAGATTTACATACTCGTAAGATATAAAAGTTAGAAAATCTGAATGATAATAATTGAATTTGTTATACAGGTATTAGTTTAAAAATAGAGAGTGAACTCACCAAAAACAGGTCCAACGATGACAACATGAGCTGCAATAACGAGAAGAATTTTCGATCTGTTGGGTCCCTTTTTAAAAACTATACAAAGCGTGTCCCATGCATTCTTTGGGTGAAAAAAAATTATCAACTTCTTATACAAGGTGCCTTCAGTCATTTTCGGATTCACATCGTGAATCCTAAAATAAGTATACAACAGTCCGAGCGCATACAAAGTCGTAGTTAGTCCAAAGATGCCGTAATATCCAGTTGCATCCAACAGTACACCACTAATAGAGATTGCCGCTGGCGCACCCAGGGTTACTATAACAGCTGCGATGCCAATTCTAAACGTACGTGACTCCAAAGACGTGACATCGGCAAGGTAGCTATAGGAACCCATTAAAGCGATAGAAAATCCACCCGAAAACGCTGTCGGCAGTGCTTCGATCAGCGCAGTGACAAATAGCGGCCATTCTTCAAAGTAATACGTCGTTAGTACTAATCCAAATGCGGACACGAGTTCTCCAAACATCGGTATTAACATTAGGGCTTTCCTGATTCCAGTGCGGTCACTCCACGCTCCGACAAACAATATGAAAATCGCAGGAATAGCACTTGTCAAAGGCGCTTGCCATGTCGTCATATCAGCTACTATTGACTGGATTGCAATAGTTATATTTCCTTCCCACTCGTCGCATTTCTCCTTGGTGTGTCCAAGATCAACACGGCAAGCTTTCTCCAAGTTCAGTCTCTGGACAGCTATGCTAGATATGGAATTTGGCAAGATGTAGCAAAGTAAGAATGGTTCTATGGTAAGGAAAGCGATTGCGGCACGAAGTTTGCTAAACAATGATTTAGGCTCCGTGTTCTGTTCACTGTTTCCATTTTTTATAGGTTCACTGCCGTTGGTTAAATCCGTTGGTCTTAATTCTAGTTCACTATTCTTCATCTTTTTGTATAAATTTAAATCACTATATTGATTTTAGTTAGCTGAGGTCTGTTTGTTTATAAACACGGACCACTACTGAGCGCGGTCAAGCGGCGAGGAGGATCTAGCAAACTCGTTCTCGTTATAATTAACGTGAATAGCATCACCAGTTCTGTTCCATGAAAAATCTTTTTTATTCCATGTGTTATGTTGCCTTTATCAAATGTATTGCCACGCTTGGCTATCTGTGTGGTGAAAGAATGCTGACGTTCAATTAAAATAAATTTCTTACATAGGTAATTAACCTATGCCGTGTTTATGCACGAAATTCGTGTACAACAGTGAGTAAATTATTAGTTTCATTCAACATTGAAAACCGGTGTACCGAATAGGTTCATCGTAATGCCCATTGATGGTCAAATTCTCTAACTTTTTTTTACTTTCCTCAGTTGCGTTCAAACTTGTTACGTTTAATAAGCTAGGTGAGCTTTATTGTGTTTTATTTTTCATATCGACCGGAATTACTGGATACAGTAAGAACATATATTGTGCAAGCGAGAAGCATTGAGATTGATACTAGTATGAAACTATTATCGTACCTACTCGTATTATTAGTAAGTTAAGTTGAATTGTTACTAGTAACTCATATAAATAGTTTTACAAGCTGTAACCTTTATTTATTAAAAAGCAGAGAGACAGTGATTAATCCTTTTTAAAAACAGCTTGCTTGTATTTGATCATATACTTAAGTACGTACGTTAACATTGCAAGAAATGGTTGGTACCTACTATTGTAATACAATGGAAATACGACAAATGCGAAATCCCTCGGACAGTTTTGAAATTTGGTGTGTATATTAATTAGGTCCCGTTTTCATGTCCAGACCATTTGACGTTTCAGGACCCCGAGGAACCGCCAACACCTTGGAAAATGTCCTTCACATGGAAGTAATTCGTTTCTCCCTCCGAATCTGGGCACTCTATGAAAAAATTATCTAGGACAATATTAAAGCTTATTAAATTCTACTACACTTTTGCGGAAAAATGCACCTCTATAGAGATATCACTCGAGGAAGTGAAGTGTATCATCAATGCCTATCCAGTGGATATTCTCATGATATGAAACTTGTGAGAATACATAGTTAACATTTATTTACCTATAGTTTTGTATGTCAGCTACTAGCTGTGTAGCAATATCGACATTTTAACCGGCTGCGACAAAAACAGTAAGTAGGGTAATGGTTTCAAAACTGAATACATCCTGTAGCCTAGGATGCTAAGCGGATTTCTACAAGTCATACGATATCCCTTAATTCCACTTGATCTGAGCAATTAATTCACACTTATATATATAAAAAAAACAATATGGCGACCGCAAGAGCTCAACAAATATGAAGTCATGTGTTTTTCCTGGTACCTAAACTATTGCACGGATTCCAATGAAAAATACACCAGGAGGTTTGTAATCAACACACCAGTGCCATGCAATGCATTTTTTTTAAATATATGAGGGATAAATCACTAAGGCTAAATAATTTGATGATGAAACCCTATTTTTGGTCTTAACCAATAGTGCAATTTTTTTTTAATATGTGAGGGATAAATCACTAAGGCTCAATAAATCCTGAAATAGCGGACCTTAAGCAGTGTGACTGTATTATATTATAATAATGTGTGGTTCTAGCAAATACAACGTAAATCCGATATATAAATCCATTGCCCTATTCAATGAAGCTATTTACACAAACACAAATGTCATTGTATGTAATATCCCGTATAGTGTAAATGAATATTCTAGTGACTACAATCATTTCGTAAAAAAAATTAACTCGGCTATCCAAAAAAAAAAGGCTACAAACTTATGGCTCATGAACTATATAATCCAATCATTGGGGAATCATCTCCATACATTGCCTTACAAAAGGTGGAGTAGGAAATATTTGAATGGTTATTGGTAGGCTATAGGGTGGTTATTTAAATACTAGATTTGAGACCTTGAGGGGGGGGGGGGGGGCGCCATCTTGGTTTAAAGGTGCCAAAAGTCCGTTTTTGAACCTTGGCGCTTAAACGGTTATCAGTATGCCTAAAATTTCTATGGAACGTATGAAAAAGATAAAATTGTCTACAATATTTCCATACACAATACATCTGTAAATCTGTTTTTCTTATATCATAAGAATTTTATTTATTAGCTTCAAAGTTTTGTGCTTCGAAATAAGGAAACGAATTCTCTACCACAGTTTTGTCATATTCTAATGATTATTTTAAAAGATATTCAAAAGTTGAATTCACCCCTGGAGCGCTTATAGAGGGGGTGAAAGTAGTAAGTCTCACACACAAAATCAATGTTCTATTACTCATCATAAAATACTACTAGGCGTTGTCAGGTATAGCAATCGATCAATTCGGGTATGATGCATTTAGATTTGACAAAAAACATATACGCTTTCATAGAATTTTTTTTTAAGAAAGTGCTTGAATATTTTTTTTTAAACTTCATATAACTGTCAACTTATTATTAAAATATCGTATAGGCTTTAGCAGTTTTTACATAATGCCTGAACAGCTCTCTTTATGACAAAAATGTCTACGAAAATTATAAAGACTCTATTTTTTTTGTATTTGTATTTATTCTGTACGTCTTAGAAGATACAAAGTTACAGGAAGGAAAAAAATACTCATACTCATTGTCTTTATACTTCTCGTAGACATTTTTGTCATAAAGGCAACTGTTCAAGCATTATGTAAAAAATGCTAAAGCCTATACGATATTTTAATCATAACTTGACAGTTATATGAAGTTTAAAAAATAAAAATATTTTCAAGCACTTTCTTTAAAAAAATTTTTTTTTTGTATGAAAGCATATATGTTTTTTGCCAAATCTCAATTAATTATACCCTAATTGATCCATAGCTATACCTGACAATGCCTAGTAGTTTTTTTTGATGAGTAATAGAACACTGATTTTGTGTGTGAGACTTACTACTTTCACCCCCTCTATAAGCGCTCTAGGGGTGAATTCAACTTTTGAATATATTTTAAAAGAATCATTAGAAGATGACAAAACTGTGGTAGAGACTTCATTTCCTTATCTCGAAGCACAAAACTTTGAAGCTAATAAATAAAATTCTTATGATATAAGAAAATATACACTTTTTTACCCCCTGTATCTTTATATCTGTAAGACTTACAGATGTATTGTGTATGGAAATATTGTAGACAATTTTATGTTCTTCATACGTTGCATAGACATTTTAGGCATACTGGTAACCGTTTAAGCGCCAAGGTTCAAAAACGGACTTATGGCACGTTTAAACCAAGATGGTGGCCAACGCACCCCCCCTCAAGGTCTCAATCTAGTATTTTAATAACCACCCTATAGCCCACCAATAACCATTAAAACATTTTCTACTCCACCTTTTGTAAGGCAAATGCTCCAATTATTGCGCTAATAGTATGAAATTACAACTCAATGATTATAAAATGATTGGTAATCAACGGAACTGGAGAGAGAATACAAACTAGCCCAATGTGTAAATAAAGTACTAAAAAATGTAAACGAATCGTTTTATAACAGTGAAAATTTTTCAAAGTTAACAATACCAAATCTAAAAACCTAGTAAACCTTAATAAATCAAAATCAAAACCTGATGTAAAGGCCAATTCAAATATTGAACTAAATATGCTCCATCAGAACATAAGAAGTCTCGGCAATAAGGTGTATCAATTAGGAGCCATCCTTCAAGGCATGAAGAGGACCCATATTATTTGTGTAACTGAACACTGGAAACTGACCCATGAAATTGATTCAATAAAAATAATGATTTAAGGGCTTTCTTCATCCTATTGTAGTACTAACAATATTCACGGGGGAGCTTGTATATATGTGCATGATAGTATTAACACATTCAGTGCCACCTAGTGCTACGCGCTACGCTCGTAGCCCGGAGCCACCTATTCGTCGTATGTAGCGCGTAGTAGCTACCAACAGAGAACCCGACAGTCGGGTTCTCGGCGCTGAATGTGTTAAGGCTAGTGAATTAGAAAATATAGTAAATGTAGAGATGGTAATTGGACATAATTATATTTTTCATTGTCACATACAAAATATATTACATCATTATGTTAAATTTTTTTTGTTAATTCGTGCATGTGTAAGTAATATAGTCCTAAATTGTAATTTCTGCATGTATACAAAACATCTTAAATGTTAAATGAAGTGTAACGTATGTTATCAATCAATAATTGAATTGAATTGGAAGCTCTTGTTTTCAGACATGCATACTAGAATCCCAGAGAACATAGGTGTCAAGTTTCATTGCTGCCACTATTGATTGGCCTCTAATTAAGACCAAAACTAGGGTTATCTTCAAATTATTTAGTCTTACTGATTTATCCCTCATACATGGCACTGGTGTGTTGATTACAAACCTCCTGATGAATCTTTAATTGAAATCTGCGCAATAGTTTAGGCATCAGGGAAAAAACATGATTTCATATTTGGTGACCTCTTGCGGCCGCCATATTGTTTTTTTTTTAGATATATTCATTGTTCAAACCAAGTGGAATTAAAGGATATATCACTTGTAGAAATCCGCTTAGCATCATAGGGTACAGGCTGTATTCAGTTTTCAGTTTTGAAACCATTACCCTACTTACTGTTTTTGTCGAAGCCGGTTAAAATGTTGATATTGGTGTAGCTGACATACAAAACTATAAATAAATGTTAACTTTATATTCTCACAAGTTTCATATCATGACTATCATGAGAATATCCCCTGGAAAGGCATTGAAGATACACTTCACTTCCTCGAGTGCTATCTCTAAGGAGGTGCATTTTTCCGCAAAAGTTAACGCATGTTTCTACGTAGAATTTAATAAGCTTTAATATAGTTATAGATCATATTTTCATAGAGTTCCTAGATTCGGAGGGAAAAGCGAATTAGGTGAAGGACATTTTCCAAGATGTTGGCGGTTCCTCGAGATCCTGAAACGTCAAATGGTCTAGACATGAAAACGGGACCTATAATTAACATACCTACACACCAAATTTCAAAACTGTCTGAGGGATTTCGACTGTTGTCGTATTTTGATTGTATTATTGGGCTACTGATAATAGATGCTAAAAATGTGGGCAAAAATAAAACATGCGAATAATTTATTGAAAAATCTTAAAAACATTTTGTACAATGTGCTAGTATTTTAAAGTTACATACTTACATATATGTACAGTTAGATTCAAAATTGCATGTTCGCATTATGAATGAATTCATTCATGCAATTTTGAATCTGGGTGTGTTACGAGTATTGTAGGTTCTCCATATTTATATTATTTATATATTACGTTAAAAATAAGTATAGTAAGATTGTTTTTACGTCATGATCCTTGCTCCTGATGTTAGTTAATTAGCAATTCGTCTTCATAGTTTTGTTACAATTAGTGATATTAGGCGCTTGTTTATTTTAACGTAGTTTTAATTTCATAAAATAATAATGTACTCATGAGCTAAACACGTACATGTGTTCCTTATTTTACACTATAAGTAAGTAAGTACTACTTACCTAGTAATTTTTCGTTATCCTACAATGTATTAGAGATTCATTTGTGGCAAGTATATTTTGGAGATAAAAACAAATACGGTTACGTAAATTTCAAGAATTTGTATATTTGTATAAATGCATTAATTATTATTAAATTATGCATTTCTTTTACTCCTAACCAAACTGCAACCAAAGACCGACCAGGGCGTGCACTGCTTAGAAATTTAATGTCTAAGAGGTTTCTTCTCAATACGAGTACTTATATAAATTTATGGCTAATTTTCGTCACACAATTAGGAAAATATTAGATTAAGGGCATTAAGGCCGTAAATAATTTTATCATAATTATGTAATTACAAATACAAAGGGTAAGCATTTTAATATAACAAATTATTCGAACAACTAAAATAAAACTAAAACTAAACACTATAGCACAATAAAACTACACACAAGAAAATTGGGGCACATAAAAATGCATATGACCACTCTATCACAGAATAAGTTAGTACCTAATGTACCTATGATGTATAATAATGACAGATAGGTTAACCTACGTAGATAAATTAGAATCCGGCACCAGAACACCATTGTTATGTGTTCAAATAACAGATCCAAAATCACATAATACCAATACAGTCTCTGAAATTTGCACTACGCGTACAGTCACCGGCAATAGTATCTTCCTACATGAAGGCCGCAAAAATATCTGACACGCTCTTATTTGTAGGGCCATAAGAGCGTGTCACATATTTTTGCGGCCTTCGTGTAGGAAGATACTATTGCCGGTGACTGTACCATATATATCAGTATTATTTTCATTGGTGATAAAAGCACAAAGACATAGTTTTCCAATAAAATGGAACGCACGGGTTCATCCAAATCAGAACTCGGTAACATCGTTTTCATTCACATATCTCTCCTTGCTTTGGAGATTCTTCACTTTGTCTGTTTCTCCTCTCTTGTATACCACATAAAGAGTACTGTAAAAAAATATATATATTAAGGAAACCCACCAAGAATGATAGTACAAAGTTCCGTTGGTAAAGGAAAGGCATCACATCTACGCGAGGATATCTGCACTGCACTCGCTGTGTAGTCACCGGCAATAGTACTTTTAACACGAAGGCCGCAAAAATATGTCACATGCTCTTATCTGTAGGACCATAAGAGCGTGTCACATATTTTTGCGGCCTTCATGTAGGAAGGTACTTTTTCTGGTGACTGTACATCTGGCTTTGCGCATGTAACGGCCTCCTAACCCAGTCGGTAGTGACCCTGCCTACGAAGCAGGAGGTCCCGAGTTCAAATCCTGGTAAGGGCATTTATTTGTGTGTTTATCGCGAATATTTGACCCTGAGTTATGGGTATTTTCTATATGTATCTAAGTATGTATTTATCTATATAAGTAGGTATATCGTCGTCTAGTACCCATAGTACAAGCAGTATCGCTCTCCACCCGGAAGAAAGCATTAAACTTTGCATGCACGTAGCTTATATTATACCTATAGGTACGAAACATAATAGATATGAAAACAAGTCGTTGTCCGTCCCGTCCCCCCCCCCCCCTCAGGATCTGGATTGGACCAGTCATTATGATTATTTTAAGGTGCAATTTAACTACATAACTAAATAGCGGTATACAAAATATACCACATGTCTAAATTTTACTACGATACGTTTTATAGTTTCCTAGTAAAATGGCAGTGACATGCATACGGACGGACAGACGGGCATGACGAAACTATAAGGGTTCCGTTTTTACAAATCTGGCTACGGAACTTTAAAAACGACACTATCTCAGATTTTCCTGGCTAGTAAAATACTCAGGATGATGTTTCTATAGTAATTTTGTACATCTGGTTTCACATAGGCAATAATAATGGACCGTAAACGAGGAAAAAATTTTATGACCAATCGCGTCCCAGGCGATAACTTGTGAAGTGGTTAGGGGCAATGTATAATGTAGCCTCGTGAAGGTCAGCTGCCGCTCCGTTGGTGGGTTGAGGAACGGCAGCCATTTAATCACTTTAGAAAAAACGGTCATCGCGTCCCGATTAAAAATTTGTCAGATGATAGTTTATATGCTCTTACGAACATGAAAAATCGTCAGCCAGCTGTATCGAGGTGGAAAGACTGTCAGCTGATGCCCTGAAGATCGTATGTTCACGTGACCAGCTGACGGTCTTTTAACTGCGATACAGCCGACTAATGACTTTTATATTTATAATAGGATAAACTATCATCTGACAAAGTTTCAATCGGGACGCGATGACTATTTTTTTATTATGAATTAAATCGCTGCCGTTCCTCAACCCACCAACGGAGAGGCAGCTGACCTTCACGAGGCTTCATTACACATCGCCCTTAACCACTTGACAAGTTATCGCCTGGGACGCGATGACAAAGGAAATTTGTTCCTGGCTTACGGTCTATAATGTTGTGATTGTTATTTACATGAATATGAAGATCGCCGGGACAGTCATTGCGCTTCCTAGGAGATAGAACGCCCCAGGCAGGGTTTCTATAGTAGCTTTGTACATTTGGGTGTACATTGGCGTGTAAATAACTGGCGTTATGGCATCCACCAGCCCAATAAGAGAGCACATCTTGGCTGAAAAATACACAATACAGGGTTAACTCAACTCTTATGTGTACTGTGTATGTGTAATGTGCAATGATTGGATTTTACGGTGCAACACGGCGGAAATATACACTTATTATGAGAATATGATGGTTAAAACGTTAAAATGTTATTAAAATGTATTTGATGTAACTAAAGTAAACAATGTGAGTCCTAAAACCCGAAGATTATCCATATTAGCATAATTTTTAAGGTAAAAAAACCGTGTTGCACCCTAAAATCCGATCACTGGTAATGGTCTAAGAGCTGGCCACGTCAGATATGACACAATAATGAGAGCAATGAAACCAATCCAGTAAGATTGCAATACTATCCTTATTGCTAGATCCGAGCATCTGGCAGCTTTTAATGGGTGGATGTCAGAGTGACAGACTAGAAAAGTTTTTGAATTGGAAAAAAGTAATACCAAAATAGGTAAAAACGACCGAAGTTATCTTATTTATAAAGAACGGGGCCTATATTTTAACATTAGAACAAAAATCATTGCGTCATATTTCGGAAACAGAAACAGTAGGCGACAAACTATGAATTACATTATACGTCGATTTGGACTACTTTCCCCCAACAGAAACTTTTGGCAATGATATGATCTAATTATAAATAATTGCCCAACGAGCCAAGCGCCCGGTAGGATTATCAAGGGTGATCAACCATTTAAGAGCAATATGGTCAGTAATGATCTTAAACCTCATTCCATCGAGATATCCGCGGAAATGCTTTATGGAATCAACAACGGCGAGAAGCTCATGTTCGGTTGTCCCGTATCCACGTTCAGCTTTAGTGAATAAACGAGAATAATAAGCAATTGGATGTTCAACGCCGTCAAACTCTTGAGCCAGGACCGAGCCTAAGCCAACCTGGCTAGCGTCACATTGAAGGATAAAAGGTTTCGAAAAATCCGGGCAAGCCATCAACGGAGCGCTCATCAAGGCATCTTTCAATTTAGAAAAAGCTTTACTAGCACTATCATTCCAATCGATGGGATCACGTCCCTTTCTCTTACCAATAAGTGCCGTCAGAGGAGCAATAATCGAAGAAAAACCATCCACGAAACGGCGATAATACGAACACATACCAATGAAAGCACGTAGAGACTTGGCAGAAGAAGGGGTAGGGTAATCCCTAATAGCTTCTAATTTCTTTGGATCAGTTTGAAGACCACGCTCATTGACGATGTAGCCGAGATACTTCAATTCAGACTTACAAAACTCGCACTTATCTAAATTAACCGTAAGACCAGCTTCTTTCAACCTATCACGAACCTTACGAATAAGCCGCATATGACTGTCAAAATCACGAGACACCAAAATCAAATCATCAACATAGCCGAAGATAAAATCCTCAGACTCAGGGGTATATTCAAAATTGACAATCATGTCAGTAAGCCTCTGCATCTCGGACGCAGCGTTGGTTAAACCAAAAGGGAGACGAACGAACTCAAAGAGGCCCCTTTGGGGTACAATAAAGGCCGTTTTCTCACAACTGGCCTTATCAGCTAAGGGGATTTGCCAAAAGGCGCTCCTAAAATCCAACGAAGTTAGATATTTGGCACCTCGTAGGTTATCAAGGATGTCCTGGACGCGCGGGAGAGGGTATGAATCCCTGATGGTAACGCTGTTCAACTTCCTACTGTCCACGCAAAATCTGACACTACCATCTTTCTTGGTAACCATCACCACTGGGGAAGCCCAGGGTGATCGTGAGGGACGAATAACGGCTGACTCTAACATCTTGTCGATCTCTTCGTTGAGAATCTTGAGTTTGACTGGAGATAAGGGATAGTAACGTTGACGGATGGGCGAACCAACAGTCTCAATTTTATGCGAAAGCCACGAAGTACAACCTAATCCAGCTTTATCAGAAGAAATCTCCTCAAACTCGTCAATAACACATTGGAGTTTTGATTCCTGCAGTGGTGCAAGCACCGTACGAGGGTGGAAATAGCGAACCTCACCTACTCGTGGGACTGCGACAGGAACATGATGTGAAGCGACGTAAAGCTTACCTGACAAACCATCACGGAAATTGCCTTCTTTAAAATGTCAATGAGACCAACAGCATTCCAAAACTCAATTCCTAAAATAAATGCAGTAGGAAGATTACTGCTTACTAGACAGGGGTGCAGAACGCGAATGCCACTAAAAAGAATGGGGACGTCCAAACCGCCTAGAATTTCAATAGGAGAATTGTCGGCGGAGACAACATAAGGCCGGATATCCTTGTGATATGTTATACCGAGCTCCGATAAGAGGGATATATCAATTAGTGAAACCTGAGCACCAGAGTCTAAAAGAGCTCTTACCGAAGAGCCAGCAACTAAAACATCAATAAAAAGTCTATTATCCGGGGAATTATTCATATAAACGGGCGACACCGATGGACCTCTCAGTGCGCCACTTATTCGTTTTTTGACGGACCAGAATTACAACTAGGACAATCGCGTGTGATTGCACCAACACGCTTACACTTGAAGCACACTGCCCCTGAAACGTTAGGACAGTTACGATAGTTGTGACCAGTTGCATCACACTTCATACACACTATAGAACTGGGTTGACCTACAACTTGAGCACTAATCGGTGCAATAGCCAAACGTGCTGGACGTGAACCTTGAAAGGCTTCAAAATTTTTCGCGACTTCTAACAAACCATCAATATCCCTGACCACGTTAGTTGCAAGACAAGGATGATATCTAGGATTCATTCCATATTTAATAATGTTAAACAGGTTGTCTTCGGAAACCGGTGTACGAAGCTTTGCGTTTAGATCGCGCGCCTGAATAACAAAATCAACCACTGACTGGTTGTCCTTCTGTGATAAAGCGCGAAGTTGGCTCTCAAGCTTGAAATCGAAATCGGCTACGTCGAAGGTTTTAACGAATTCAGACTTTAATTCCGCATAAGTAAGACCTTGATATCTGATTGCCCTAAAATGTTTCAAGGCACTATCTGACAACAATTCATGGAAACGTCTGACAACATATGAAGGATTGACGTTACGCGCCATACCTTCTTCCTCGATTCGAAAGAAAAATTCGCGAACACAAGTGTCCCCGGAAAAGTTCAAGTTCCATTTCGTAAGTGAATAATCTTTGAAAGGAAAAGGCGGGGGAAGTCCGGACATATGCATCGCCTGAGGTCGTGGTTCAGAATCAAAAAACTGTTCTTCATCGTCTGCCATTGGATCTAAAATCCTCGGATCGTACGAGTTTAAAGATGAGTGCGCATGAGGTGTCTCAGCAATTGATCCTTCATTACTTAAGTGCGACATGGCGAAAAGTCGAATGTTGTCTTGCGTTGCAAGTTCAAACAAAAAATAAAGTTAATCTACCTAAAAGAATAAAATCCGAAGTTCGAGTATATCCGTGGTCTAAACCAAGCGCTTAAGTCAAAGAAAGAAAATAACACTCGAAGTCTAAATGCCAAGTTAGAGTTCGAATTTAAAAAAAACAAGTTCAGTTTCTGAAAAAAATAACAAAACGCAAATCATACATTCTATGTCTGACTTACCTGCGAATTCCCTAACGTCTACGGGCTCTAACTACAGGACTCAGACTATGAAATAAGGTATTCGGGATATGTTACGGGTAATTGAGAAAAAGGCATAAGTAAAGGGCAACAGATAAATTCGTTTTTTTTTTAACATAAATAAAAGCAATTTTTTATATGACGGAATTCGGGTTAGTGATGGGACGTAAGGAGGCAGCAGGCTGAAACAAACCAAAATCAAGGTTAATAGAACCGCGACCGGTCTACGGTCACCGTCTCACAAATCCAAAAAAAAAAAAAAAATATTTAATTACAATTATTAAAAGTAAATCCAGAGTTCTTTACCTTCTCGGGCGCCATTTTGCAGTGAAACACTTCTTACTTGCATTAATACGTTTAATTTTGACGACAAAGTAAAAATATTTAATATTAGCAAAAATTATCAATTATTTAAAATTTAGCATTTCACGTAAAAATCACAATAATGGCATCTAAATAAGGGTATTTCACATTCAATAAGTTCCCTAGTGGTCAGAATACAATTAAATTATAATAACAAAAATATTTAAATTTAGCACTTCACTTAAAAATGAAGAGAACTGTACCTATTTCACTTTCACATTCAACAACCTCCCTAGTGACCAGAATGTAATTAAATTACAATAATTAAAAATATTTAATATTAGCACTTCACTTAAAAATGAAGACGACTGTACCTAAACAAGGACATTACAAATTCAATAGTTAGCAAAACCGGTAAGTAAAAATAAAGACTCGGCTAGTAATAATTTGGCTGCAGGAAAATAATGGGTTAATGAGGCGGGTGATATGGATGGTGACAGATGATGCGCTGGCTGAACGTAGCCTAAATTAAAGAGCCAGGTCTTTATACGCCCGTCAAACGAGGCAATTGGAATTTGGGGAAATTTAGCAAAACAACAAAAAAAACTATTATGGCACAAAAATACTGGATACAAAAAAGGAATCCGATTTGTAACGTTTTTTTAACAAAAATATAAATAATTTGATGTTCTCGAAAGCAGGATGCAAAAGCTGTTGCTTAAATTAAAAAAGAGTTCGTGGGCCAGTGTCCGCTTTGATACGGCGGACCCAATAGCTCGCTGAACTCCTTTTCTCACTTGCGAGAGCCCGCTGGATGCGGACTCTAACTCTCCGATGATGTGGCGAAGAAACCCGCGGAAATCGCGGCAGCTGCAGACTGTCCCGCCGGCCCGGCATCCACAAGGGCCTTCCGGAATCAGGCGGTTTCAGGGTATAGCACTTGCTAAATAATTTATATTGGGCCTCTTCGCCCGGCAAGGGTTTCGGTTTTATTTCTGCTCCAACAATGCAACAATAGCACTTGCCATACAATGTTTGAAATAAATCGCACTTTATCACGATGCAGCTAAGCAAATTATGGCAAAAAAGACCAGAACAAATCCAGATTATCTCTTTTTCTTTCAAAATCTCACGGCGCTCTCACAGACTCCATCAAAAATCAACTTTTTTCTTTTGACAATCTGGAATACCTCAAAATTCACATTCAAAATTAGCGCGAGTCTTATCTCAATTTTATAACTGCCAGACGTATTACAAAATACGGACTGATATAAGCGCCATCTACCTGTAATGCCGTGAATCACAATTTACGCTTTTTTATATATCAACCGTGACCTAGCCTTAGACACAGAAGTTCAGAAGTTCTAAAGAAAGTCGACAGATTGAAAAATTATATAAATAATTTTTCATAATACTGCATCAAAACCAGAACTCTAGGATTTGTATTCTTAAAGTGGTTTTCATTATTTGACCTCCACCACTTTACAGCTGCCAGATGTCCCGATCTAGAAATAAGCGTAGTATAGCAAACTAACGAGACGGGTTTCCTCGCTCTCATTATTGTGTCATATCTGACGTGGCCAGCTCTCCGTCTATAATGTGTAATGTGTATCTTGAGCCACATACAAAGTACAAAAAAAATAGTATTCGCAACTTAATTTTACGTAGATGCGCAATCGATGTTCAGCGGCTAATATTTTAGAGAATTCAACCAACCGGCGCGGCCATGTGTGTCAATTTCTATACAAAAAAGTGTGCCGATTTTTGCGGGGGAGGGGAACGTCAAATGTATGGCTATTCGTACGTAACGTAGCCACGTCAGATAACCGTCAGTCCATACAATAAATATGAAATGTTTTCGGCAGAGCGGAACGCCTGTCATTATCTAAGGCTAATAAAATGGAAGTGCAGGATGATCAAGTCATAATAAATTTTTGACTGGCAGATTGTTTTAGCGAACACTTATGTGATAATAACCATATGAAATACTCAGAAATTAATGTTTGTTAGAGGAAAACTATGTTATCAAGTTTAAAGATAACAAATGTTATTTCGATCGTGCCAGTAGCTCAAAATAGTTAAACACAGACGTACAGTACTCACAGACGAGCGTACCGGACCACGGACCGATAAGGACGGTGCTATTTTGTAAAAGACGTATTATATATACTTGTGGACGATTATATATACTTAGGACAGAATGTCCAGTTAGGTAGATCCAACTTCGAGAAAGAGGTTAATCGACGAATCCGACTCGGTTGAGCAGCGTTCGGGAAGCTACGGCACATATTTTTGTCCAATATTCCGCAGTGTCTCAAGAAGAAAGTCTTTGATCAGTGTGTGTTGCCAGTGAACATATGGAACTGAAACGTAGTCGCTTACTATGGTCCTCATAAGAAGGCTCAAAGTCACCCAAAGGGCAATGGAGAGGGCTATGCTGGGAGTCTCTGTGCGTGATCGCATTAGAAATGAGGCCATCCGCAGCAGAACCAAAGTAACCGATATAGCCCTCCAAATCGCTAAACTCAAGTGGCAGTGGGCGGGGCACATTGCACGTATAAACGATGGCCGTTGGGGCGGAAAGGTTCTCGAGTGGCGACAACGAACCGGAAATCGCAGCGTGCGTAGACCCCCCACAAGGTGGACTGATGACCTGGTAAAGGTCGCAGGAGGCTGCTGGATGCGGGTGGCGCAGGATTGGTCATTATGACACTCTTTGGGGGAGGCCTATGTTCAGCAGTGGACGTCTTTTGGCTGATATGATGATGATGCTGATGATATTATATATTTCTCTCACTTTTACAAATAGCACCGGCCGTATCAGTCTGTTGGCACTATTAACCAAATCTAGTTGCCACCTTTAGTGTCAGTAGAATAAGAGCACATTGTGAAGGACATTTTGAACAGCTCACCCATTAAGCACGATTGATATAAGTAGTGCAAGTCGTGTTTAATCTCAAAGCAAGTATCTCTAGAGTTAAAACACGCGTACACCCAAGAAGGACAGAATACTCGCAATGCGACTAATTTGGAAAAGCATTTCATGATGCAGTCATCAGTATGTCTATCAGTATAGCATACCGTAGTTAGCCTACATAATTTCGTCGGTTTCTTTGTTCCCCTTCAAAGAGCGGTGGAGGGTAACAAACGTTTATATTGTAATGAGGGCCTTTTGGAAGTAAGCAATAACCACAATGTGAGACCATAACAAGGACCAACAATAATAGCGCCTTCTCTGTCATACCTACTGCAAATTTAATTAGACCATACCGTTCAATCTTTGTATTATTATTACGCTTGTATGTCTATGTGTTTAATCATGAAATAAAGTACAAGATTCAGGAAAATATACGTACCAACTTCTTCTGGCGCGACGACTTTGGTTCCCAGCGATCTGATCGCTACAAAACCGGTGTCACCAAAGATATCAAAGACTGGGCCGGAGTAGTACCAAGGCTTGGTAGGGGCAAGTGCGTACACAACACTCGACACGACCTTCCCTGTTGTCGCTATGATGCCCAAGATCGCATCGTGCAATTTCATATATTTGCAGAAGAGCGACATTGCTATTGTTGTTCCTGAAATATAAATGATAGACAAAAATATTAGTTGACACTTAGTATATTCACGAATACATATGTTGATGACTAAAATCAATTGACATAATTATTAAAAATTTGAGATATAGGTACCGATTATTTGTAATGTTAAATTCTTCTATATATAATTAATTACTTCCTACTAAGATATGTATGTAGATCTATAGTATCACAATTTTAACCACTGCGAAAATTTTCTATTTGTATTAAACAATTCAACCATCATCTCGAGATGACTCCATAGAGCGGCTGGTTATGCAGGAAAAATTAGAAGGAACCAGACCGCGCGGCAATCCACCTATGCGATGGACAGACCAAGTTATCCAAGATGGAAGTAAATAAGTCTGCAGTTAGGGCACCGCGTATCTGACTGTGCCAGACAGTCTGCCAACAGAGGGATGGCGGGAGATCGTGCGCAGAGCTGTGTCCGCCTCCACCATCGACGAGGATGCCTTGACGTGACCACGACCGCTCTGTCAAGAGCGAAACGACAGAGAAGAAGATATTCTAAGACAAGGAACGTAAAGGAAATATAATTTAAAAAATTCTCACCACATATGCCTACTATAATTGCGTAGGAGAAATACAGGCTGATTTCAACGTCATCCATATTATACTTAAGTATCAAATACTGATATTCCATAGCTGACACACCTGAAATCAGAAACCGGCATTTTTAAATTAACCGTTTTAGGGGCTCCAGGCCTTAATTATTTAATTTATTAATAACTAGCGACCCGCCCCGGCTTCGTACGGGATAAAAAATTGTTATTGTGGGTTATCTCTAAGAGATAGACATATACTACCCGGACTTTTTGTAGACTTTTTGTAGTTTTTTTAAGGTGAACAATACTGTAGTGCATTATTTTGATCTATCTCGTAAGGTTCAACTAGCGTTTGCAATGTAACCGCAATATTATATGTTTATTTACGACATCACATTAGAAATCTCTAAAATTATCAGTGTTTCTCTATGATATTTTGCATGTTTTATATATATATATATATAAACCTTCCTCTTGAATCACTCTATGTATTGAAAAAAATCGCATCAAAATACGTTGCGAAGTTTTAAAGATCTGAGCATACATAGGGTCAAACAGCGGAAAGCGACTTTGTTTTATACTAGGTACTATGTAGTGATATAAACCTAGCCTTAGTTACACAAAAGTTATGCCCGGGAAACATTTCTTTTGGCAAGATTGCACAAGTTTGAAGTTATATATATTATATAACTTCACTTCTTATTGTTATGTATATTATATTATTATTTATGTAGTTTAAGCGTAGTTTAAGTATTTGTATGGTACATATGTACCTATGTATTTATTAGTGTTTACCTGCCGCTTTATGTATTTTGAAACTTTTTATTTGTATCTCTTGTGCATAGTTTGTCTTTCACCATTTGTATTTAATCCTTTCTCATTTTCTCATGGGTTGGCTGGAAGAGATCCCTATCAGGGATAAGCTCGCCTTTGTGCATATCTTTTATATATGTTACTGTTGTTTTTATGTTATACCTACTTGTTTATGTGCAATAAAGTATATCTTGAATATATAATCTTGAATTAAATAAATTTCAAATATTGAATAACAAAAACCGCTGCCCAGTCAATATAACAAGCGATATAAAAGCATTAGATAATTCGGATCAAAGGTCATTGGCACCTGGGATCCCCTTGTTTACCCAATACTGGAGTTGATTTATAACTAATAAGATGTCAAATGGATGTAAATCCAGATGATCGGTATTTCTTAAAAAATCACTTCTCAAAGACATTTTCACACTTTTCTCATTAAAAATGTTCTTGCTTACTTAAATAAACTCAAAAGGTATTATAGTAGGAGAGCCCATGACACTGAACCTAGTTCGATAAGTCTCCTAGATGAGATATATATAATTAGACGCGTCTTTAATGGGGGAACACGAAATGCTGATGCTGCAATGCAAAAAAAAGTGGTGGCGTATTTTAATTTTTTTTTTTGAAAAAAAAAATTTTGGTTTCTAGTACGATAAGTCTCCTAGATTTCCTTTGTTCCTCGAAGCAGGGAAGGGGTAGGGCTACAAGATAATGCGGTGCTGCAAGCCCCCATGCGTGGCCTTGTCAGTGGCAGCAGCATCAAAAGATTGTAGATGTATGGAAAAACAAAACGCCTGATCTTTTTATAACAAAAATAAGATGTTATGTAACCTAAACTTAGCGCCTGAACTGCAACAAGATGTTACGTTATTAAAATGATTTTATATTTTAAAACATCAGGTGCTTTGTGTTTTCATATATCTACAATCTTTTGATACTGCTGCCACTGACAAGGCCACGCACGGGGGCTTGCAGCACCGCATTATCGTGTAGCCCTACCCCTCCCCTGCTTCGAGGAACAAAGGAAATTTTCCACCACTTTTTTTGCATTGCAGCATCAGCATTTCGTGTTCCCCCATTAAAGACGCGTCTAATTATATATATCTCATCTAGGTGTCTTATCGAACTAGGTTCAGAGTCGTGGGCTCTCCTACTATTAAATCCAAACAAGTAACCATTGAAAAATATCATTTCTGATACAATTTTCCCCAAAAATTTAAGTAACGAACGAATAACCTCAAAAATAACTAAAGCCTGGCCAGAAATATATGATTATTGTCAAAAGGGCGCTATTATTCTCATTTATATGGCAACAGTTCAGTATTGTCATAGAGCTTTATAGTATGGTGACATCTTGATTTGTTTACCTGTCAGCTCTGATGTTAATTTGAAAATATTACACAGCTAAATAGTTTCATTTCCCGAGCGTATTAATTACAGCAGTTTATTTTATTATATACACTATTCACAATGTTTCGCTCTTGACTATGGATAATTTTGGGAATATTTTGTCGTTTATTATTTAATATTCAACACATTACTATTATTCAAGTGAACCGCGTCAATGACACTGACAGCCAATCGCATGCACTCACACATACATATTATTGCCAGTGTAAGAAATTAGTTCCAATGAAATTCCGCAACATGGCGCATTAACATATATTCCTGGTCAAGCTTTAACATTATCTATTATCTAGATTGACACACGGTTGTTTACATGATAAGATAAGTAAGGATGAATTATAAAGGTACCTACTGATTACAAAAATAATTATAAATAATGAACTCACCATATAGTGGACCTAGGACAACTATATGTGCTGTAAGTACAAGGATGATTTTCGTTCTATTTGGACCCCTGTTGAAAATGATACAAAGCGTGTCCCACGCATTATCCGGGTGAAAGAAATTCAATAGTTTACGATACCAAGTTCCTTCCCGTTTTATCGGATTCACATCATGGATCCTAAAATAAGTGTACATCAGTCCGCACAAATACAAAGTCGTAGTTAGTCCAAAGATGCCGTAGTAACCAATTGCATCCAACAGTAATCCGCTAATAGAGGTTGCCACTGGTGTTGCCAGGGTTACTATAACAACGGCGATTCCCATTCTAAAGGTACGTGACTCCAAAGAGGTAACATCGGCAAGATAACTCAAGGCACCCATTAGAGCAATAGAAAATCCACCCGAAAACGCGGTTGGCAGTGATTCGATCAGCGCAGTGATAAAAAGTGGCCACGCTTCAAAGTAATGCGTCGCTAGAACTAATCCAAATGCGGACACTAGTTCTCCAAGCATCGGTATTAACATCAGGGCTTTTCTGGACCCAGTGCGGTCACTCCACGCTCCTACAAACAATATGAAAATCGCTGGAAAGGCACATGTCAATGGCACTTGCCATGTCGTCATATCAGCTACTATTGACTGGATTGCAATAGTTATATTTCCTTCCGGCTCATCGCATTTCTCTTTAGTGTGCCCGAGATCAACACGGCACGCTTTCTCCAAGTTCAGCCTCTGGACAGCTATGCTGGATATGGAATTAGGCAAGATGTAGCAAAGTAAGAATGGTTCAATGGTGAGGAAGGCGATTGCCGTCCGTATTTTGCTAAACAAATGTGTATTCTGTTCACTGTTTCCATTACTTTTAGGTTCACTGCTATTTATAATATCCGTTGTTCGTAATTCCAGTTCACTGTTCTTCATGATTAGATATAAATTTTTATTCACTGTTTATATTTTATTTGGCTACCATCTGTTTGTTTATAAACACGGACCACTACTGAGCACAGTCAAGTGTCGAGAGGGATTTAGCAAACTCGTTATGTTTATAACTAACGTGTATCACATGGCCATTTCCGTTCATTCCGCACCGTTTTTAAATTTATATTAAAGTTTATTGCTATTCCATGTGTTGTTATTTTTATCAAATGTCGTGCTACGGGTGGCTGCTTGCGCGTTTTGAAGGTTGGCGTAAAGAAAGATAAATCTGTTACATAGGTAATTAACCTATACTGTATTTATGGACATCATTTGTGTACGAATGTTACATAATGGCGCTCCTATTAGAAAGTTACATATTTAATTTTAAATGCTAACCAATGTAGCATTGAACTCTACTTAGCATTGAAAACCTGTATAATAGGTTCGATTAAACCCGTAGTAACCATCGAGGGTTACTTAATACCTATCTACATTGATTTTTAAGTATAAATTTGTTACGTTGCGTAAGTAAGGTAAACTTTATAGTCTAAGAGTCCGCGGCACTAAAGCTAGTTCGATAAAACTCCCAGATGAGATATTTATAATTAGTTACGTCTTTAATGGGGGAACACGAAATGGCGCTTCTGCAATGCAAAACAACTGGCGGCGCATTAAAATAAAATGAAATAAAAAACGGTTTCTAGTTCATACTAGACTTATCATTAAGAGTCCTAGGTTTTCTATGTTCATATATATTTTTCTTGAAACGATAAAAAAATGAATTCAAGCGAACGCCTATATCATATTTAATAAAACTACTTATCTGCAAGGGTCGGACCTCGGTGACTTTACCCAGTTTGTGATTTTTAGATTAATTTAGTTTTATAGTTAGATTTTAGGTTTTCTTTTTAAGTATGTCTTTAATAATCAATATATATTATTCTCTGGCTGAATACTTAGATCATTGGCATATTTTCTTTTTTACTTATTTTGCAAAAATGACATACTGCTTCTGTTGTTATTTTATTTTTTTATGACCTACATATTTTACATGAAGATCTTATGTTATTAAATTAGTATTTTTATTTTTGTTATTAATTAATCTACTCATAACACATTGACATCTGTATTTTCAATATTTTCATAGCGACTTGACTGATTGTTATTCTCATTTTGTATATTGTTATTTTATAAGTGCCAAATCACGTAAGTAGTTACTAATTCAGTTGTTAATTATATGCATGCTTCATGCCAATTGTAGCTATTTGTATACCACATGGTGGAACATAGTGATACTTACCTAAATATTGTAAGACCTTTCAATGTACCTATGTTTTTTACAAATAAATTATTAGGATTTGGAAAAAAAAGTTCCTCAAAGCAAGGGAGGGGTAAGAGCTATACTGCAGATGATAATGCAGTGCTGTAAGCCCCCGTAATTGGCCTATCAGTAGCAGCAGCATGATTAGCTTGTAGACGTACGCCTAAACCTAGCGCTTGATCTTTTTATAACAGCAACGTGATGAAGCGCGGGAGTGATGTGCCTCTTGCAACAGGATACTCCGCTCTACATCAAGACATTGGCCGCAATTCGAAAAATAAACACACACACTGGACAGACACAGCTCGAACCCAACTCAACTCAACGCTATAACGACATTGACATTTGCTATTCGAACAGATTTTCATTCAACATTGGTCTCACATTGGTCTCACATTGGTCACATATTGTACCAATGTTGTACCAATGTTGTACTATTGTGAGATCAATGTGTGACCAATGTTGAATGAAAATCTGTTCGAATAGCAAATGTCAATGGCGTTGAGTTGAGTTGGGTTGAGTTGGGTTGGAGCTGTGTCTGTCCAGTGTGTGTGTTTATTTTTCGAATCGCGGCCATTGACATTGAACATTGTTATTCTGTCCGCTGAGACAGAATAACAGCGTTGCAAATTTCTCACCTGCAGTTTGCAACATTCTGCTGAGTCTTTGCCTGTTCTTCATTGTACACATTGCAGACTACTATGAAACACCAGGATTTCCCATGTTTGTATTTAAGCTTCTTTTTTTCTGTATTTAATGTGTGTTACTTCTCAAATCAACTTTTTAATGTTCTGTTTTGTATTTTTTTTGTCTTGTAATCTTTCCCTATTTTGTTCTGTAATGTTTGCTTTTTTAGAATAAAATGTTTCTTTCTTTCCCCATAATTTCGTAACGTTGCTGTTATAAAAATATCAGGCGCTAGGTTTAGGCGTACATCTACAAGCCGATAGGCATGATAACATGATAATGCTGCTATGTTTTTTTTTTTAATAACCGCCAGGTTTTTTGCATCGCAGCATCGCCATTTCATGTTCCTCCATTAAAGACGTAGCTAATAATTATATATATCATCTGGGAGTCTTATCGAACTAGGTTCAGTATCTGGGCTCTAATATTATTAGTGTATTTTATTTTATGACAGCGACCACAATCACGCGTTCTAGTCAAAAATATGAATATTATAACAATTACAAGACTAGTATAAAATCTACATTCAATTTTTAAAACTGGAATGTGGTTTTGTTGCATACGTTTTTACGAGATTTCTGCAAAGTTACATTTTTATTATGGAAATATATTTAATTTTACAATTACAAAACATAGTGGCTCGAATTAACATTTTAAAACCACTTGCTTGCTTTGTTTACTCGATAAAGATTACATTTGGCATTGACGTCCGTAACTACGTTGACATTGCGATAAAGGGTTACCATTGAGCTTCTCTTATACATTGATAAAATATGCCAAAAATGTACTTAAAAATAAAACAATAAAAATCAGAATGGCTTATTGAAAAAAACCTTTAAATTTATTTTTACATTATTTTTGCATTTGAAAGTTATGAACTTGCGCCTGGTGGTGTATTCTAATTTTAAAATACATAAACAATGCGTTAACACAGAATCTATCCCCAACATAACTCCAACACACAACAAATACTCAACCATTATTGAAGTTGTATTTGAGTTGCATTGGAATCATTACAAGCAAGTTCTTGTATTTCTCATCTAATTCAATCATTTATTAACTGAATTGCGTAGTTAATGCATTGGAGTTGTATTAAAGTTGGATCGTGTCTAAACGTGTTTTAAAGTTAGAATATGGCCCCTGAACTAGGATAATCCTGTATCTCAGGCAGGAAATATCTTAAAGTATTGATTTATACTCAAGGACAGTGAATACGGGTCAGTACAGAAAGGGTTGTACAGAAATAACCATACAACATGATCTGATTGTTCTTGAGTGTAAACAATTTTCTGAATCAAGTGGGAAATAAGCAACAATAATATATAGAGGGAGAGCTGGCCACGTCAGATATGACACAATAATGAGAGCAACGAAACCCCTCTTGTTAGTTTGCTATAGGTACTATTTTATTTCTAGATCCTGACTATGATCTTGGCAGCTGTTGAGTGGTGGAGGTCAAAGAATGCAAACAACTTCGAGAATACAAATTTTGAGAGTTCTGGGTTTGATGCAATATTATGAGAAATTATATAAACAATTAGATTATATCTTTGCCAAAAGTTTTTGTTGGGGGAAAGTAGCGCCAAACGATGTATTCGACGATGTAAACGATTCATAGTTTATCGCCTACTGTATTTGTTTCAGCAAAAATACGCAATTTATTCAAATGTTAAAATATAGGCCTACCCTGTACTCTATAACTGAGACAATATCGGCAGTTTTTGTACCTATTTCGGTATTACTATTTTCCAATTGAAAAAAATTGGCAGTCTGTCACTCTGACCTCCACCTATTAAAAGCTGCCTGATGCCCGGATCTAGCAATAAGAAAAGTATAGCAATCTAACTAGATGGGTTTCGTTGCTTTCATTCTTTTGTCATATCTAACGTGACCAGCTCTTAATCTAATAGCTCTTATAGTATTATTTAACCAAACTGGCGACTGGGGTCTTTACGTTCTCTTTCACTGTTGCTACGATCGTGCAAGTGTGAGCGAAAAGTATTATTTCGTCAAATTGTTTGGTTGATGCTAATATTATAAGTTAGGGCTAGGACTATGATACAAATCATCTCTACTTATTTAGAAATCTACTGCACGTCTGCCCGTCCGTCTGTCCGTCACAGCAATTATACTCGGAAACTATAAGACTTATCTCAATAAAATTTAGACATGAGGTGTATTTTGTATGCCGCATTTAGTTATGTAGTGAAATTGCAAAAAAAAATATTTTTAGGGGGGGCGCTCCATTACATGTATGAAGCGCCCCCCAAAAAAATATTTTTTACCAAATATGTATGTTGCACATATGTACAATAGGGTATGTTGCACATCAATCGAAAGATCTTTAAAAAGAACATCGAGGTTTCGTCAAACATTTTGTGATTAAGTAAATATTTTCAGAAATAATCGTTTCGTAAGTCAGAAAAATTGTGTCCCCCCCTGTAACTTTTGAACCGTAAGTCCAAAACATATCAAAAATTTTGAGAAGATGCGCGTTATCATATACTTTCTACTAAAATTGTTTTGAACAATATCGGTACAGCCATTTTTGAGTTATTTTCAAAAAACTTCTTCCATAGGCATCAGATACGATCTTTTGGCATTAGTTTGGTTCTTATTCCATTGAAGCTACGAAACCCTCCATTATGTGTGGTCCGACACGCACTTGGCCGGTTTTTTCATGTCATCTTCAAGTTAGTTTGTAAAGTTTTCACTCAAGATTTTGCAAACAGCTTTTCCGCTGGTAGCAGTGTATAAACAATTCGTCATCATGCTGTCCTTAGTGATTACAGGCGTTTACCTTTGCTTGATACGAGTAGTATTGATTTTCGAACACACCGTTTATAACATTTTGTTGGTAGGGTCTACCGTTAGCTTCGGCTAGACGAACCCACGCCTCTCAAATGTCCTGAACACCAATGTTCCATGTTCGGATAATACATCCAAAAATAATTTTAAATAACGTCAACTGCTACAACTTTACCTACGATGCTCAACTTTGGCTGGCTTGAAAAACATTTTTTTCATCAAACAGCTATTTATATCTTATTCCTGAGATGGCCGCCTTTCTCCCATCTCCCTTTCTCACAGTTGAGCATCATAGGCAAAGTTGTGCAGACGGAGAGCTAGCTACGTCATATTTTTTATTACTGCTAAACGACGTATATGATAGAATTCATAGTTTGTCGCCTACTGTGTTTGTTTTGGTAATAATGTTTTTTTTTCTAATGTTAAAATATAGGCCCAGGTCCTTAATAACTGGGACAACTTCGGCAGTTTTCATCTAATTTGGTATAACTATTTTCCATATCAAAAATTTTGTTAGTATGTCACTGACCTCCACACATTAAAAGCTGCCAGATGTTCGGATCTAGCAATAAGGATAGTATAGCAATCTAACCAGACGGGTTTTGTTGCTCTCATTATTGTGTCATATTCATATCTGACGTGGCCAGCTCTTATATGTTGGAATGAAGTAAAATCGCAAAGACAAAAATTTTGTATAATCATCCAAATCAGAATTCAGTATCATTGTTGTCACACGCATGTCTCTCCTTCCTTTCGGGGTTCTTCACTTTGTCTCTTTCTCCTTTCTTGTATAACATATAAAGAGTTCTGGAAACAAAAAACTATATTTTATTGAATAAGGACACCCATCAGGAATTACAGCATTTAGGTAACCATAAAAGTGACCATAAAACAGACCGGCACGAAAGACAGGGCCAGTAGATACTTGAGGATATGTTGAGGGTATTTGTATGAGCTATATATAATACGTCGTTGCACTTATCTGCTTTGCCCGAATACCGTGCCCGTTACCACATAGAGAATGCTTTATACGATAATAGCGACCCGCCCCGGCTTCGCACGGAATAAAAAAAAATATTGTGCGTTATCCCTAAGAGATATACATATATCATCGCGGACTTCTTTGTAGACCTTTTTAAAGTATACAATACTGTAGTAAACTATTTTGGTCTATCTTGTATGGTTCAACCAGCGTTTGCAATGTATGCAAATAAAAATGTGTTTATTTACATCACATTAGAAACCTCTAAAATTATCAGTGTTACTCTGCTATATTATACATGTATTATACATATAAACCTTCCTGTTGAATCACTTTAAAAAAAACCGCATCAAAATTCGTTGCGTAGTTTTAAAGATCTAAGCATACATATGGACAGACAGCGAAAAGCGACTTTGTTATATACTATGTAGTGATGATAAATATGTCCGACCACAAATAGTACTACCGTACTTTAAGGGGCTGACAACAGCTAAATTCCCTCCCTATCTTTTTCAGCGCGAGTAAAAGAGAAACACTGTGTTATGAATAGTATGGGAGCTCATTGCAAATTTTGCAAAATGATGAATTAAAAAAAACTAGGCATTAATTGAGAAATATAAAACAACAAATTTTAAGATGTAACTTTGGAATTATTTTCTATCGAGCCGATTTCGTCCACTCGTGTATCGGAATTAACGAAGTTCTTCCAAATATAACGAATAATAGGTACTCGTAACATATATTTTTTTAGTTTCTCAAAACAAGTAGTTATAGCTAAAAAAACTGTTTGAGTAAAGTCAATTTGAAGGTCATCGGGTTTTGTCAGCCTCTTAATAACTCTGCATGATGCAAGCGGCAAAATGTGACAAATATAATATAATAATAATAAAACTTGACGTTTATGCAGAGTTACAGTCTCTCTGACTATAGAGGTAAGTAGTAATGTTCTGCTGTTACTTACAAACTGCTTTATCTACCTACACACATATTATAAATCGTAAATGAAGTGTTCGGAAACCATTAGAATAGAATAGACCGAAGACGGACGTCGCCGCCATGACCAACTCGATTGTGCCGGCGGTCGGGCGGGCGTGTGCCGGCGGTCTGAGAGGAGGAATGAATTTTCAGTGAGTGCATGACAGGCTGTCACTGTCATTGTGGCAGTTTACTTGAATAATAATAAAGTGTTGAAAATTAAATAATAAATGACAAAAAATTCCAAAATTGTCCATAGTGAAGAGCGAAACATTGAAGATAGTGTATTTATATACACATATACTGCTGTAAATAATACGCTCGGGAAATGAAACTATTTCGCTGTGAAACATTTTCAAATTAACATCAGCTGACAGGTAAACAAATCAAATACCATAGAGTTCTATGACTACTGAGCTGTTCCATATAAATGAGAGTAATAGCGCCCTCTTGACAATAATCATATATTTCTGGTCAGGCTTTAGATAAAAAGATATAGAACGCTGTAATCGTTTTACGTCCTCCTAGCAGGATGGTGGGTCTTTAGTAGTTATGTACATGTGGTTGTTGATAGGCAAAAGTAGTATTTTGATCGGTACTTACGTGAATATAAAGAACGCTGGGACAGTCATAGCGGCTCCTATCAGGAAAAACGCCCCAGGTAATCTTTTTACAGTAGCATTGTACATTTTGGTGAACATTGGTGTGTAGATCATTGGCGTTATTGTATCCACCAGGGCGATTAAAGAGGACATCTTGGCTGAAAAATATACAATTTAAAATATTGAATATACAATCACATTCAATGAAATCTATAAAAAAGCTATTTTGAATTTGGAACCGCATTCGAATAATGACAACTTAGCTAGCACGACTTTATTGTCATAAGAATATAGCTCTTGGAAATGCTAGTTGTTAAGGGGTGTTACATCAAAGCCGGTATAGTTGATTTTTTAAATACATATGTTTATAGTGATGAAGTAACTACTCATGTTAGACAAGATTTTTCGACCTCAGAATCACAACGGGTCAATCTCAAATTCTTAAAAAACACTAAAATATTCGTATTATTTTTGTTTCTAACAAAGGACGTTATTACGGCAAAAGTTCCCAAAGACACTTTATAGTACACTATATTTGCAATAATGAGCCTAAATTTACAAACACCTCATATTTCTTGTGAAAAAAACTATTCAAAGTTGCACGTATTTCTCAATTACGAACCACAATTCACTCTGGATATGAACCACAATTCACTCTAACCACAATTCTACACCACCTTAACATTATGATTGCACTAGATTTTGACTAAATGATAAAAAAATGATATTGTAATATAAAGTAATGTGACAAAGTTGGCGCACAAAAAGGTTAATGACGTACAGGTGCACAGGATGCCATAGATTCGACAACGGGTGTATGGGAGCGTTTGAGCTACTTTTTTTAAAGCTTTGAAAATTGTGATAAATGTTGGATATAATAAGGGTTATACAATGGTTAAATTAACAGGGAGAGAGATAGATGTTATGACGAATTACGTTACTATGAACACTTTTATGTCTCGGGAATTATGAGGCCTATCGTAACAAAATTGGTCTCATCTTGTTGCAAATTGAGTTTAATTAGAAATTATTGTAGTATGTTTTTCTATAATTTGAAAACATACTACAATCAATCTTCAATTTTCTTTTTAAATTTAAATTTTGCTTTGCTGCCCTAAAATCCTCATAGCCCAGGCAAATAGTATCCATAGCATTTTTATCAAATTGAATGGGCTTTCATTTGATATCCCACATGTGTATGTGTAATTAATAATTTGGGTTCAATTTGGACTGTCCAATTTGATATGGGGGAAATGATGTTGATGACGTCATTACTATTTTAGATATTATTTGAAACGGGATATCCTTTGTGATGCCAGTCATGTTTCATCAAGAAATTAAGAACAAAATCCAAACGAATGTACAGTCGCCATCAAATATATCAGAGCGGCAAAGGTACTCAAAAATATCTCTTTATCGCCTTGACAATAGAGGCGTTTTTCAGATATTTTGAAATACCTTGGCCGCTCCGATATATTTGATGGTGACTGTACAGTTAACCATTTGATTCCTAGGTCCCTGTGGAACCTTCTCAGATATTGGTCAGACATTGGTCACACATTGTACCAATGTTGTACCAATTGAGACCAATGTTGAATGAAAATCTGTTCGAATAGAAAATATCAATGTCGTTATAGCGTTGAGTTGAGTTGGGTTGGGTTGGAGCTGTGTCTGTCCAGTGTGTGTGTTTATTTTTCGAATCGCGGCCCTAGGAATCAAATTGGTTGATTGTACTTACCAACTTCCTGTGGTGCGACGACTTTCGTTCCCATCGACCTTATCGCAACAAAGCCAGACTCGCTAAAGAAGTCGAAAGCGGACCCGGAGTAGTACCAAGCCTTAGTAGGGGCGAGTGCATACACGAAACTCGACACGACCATCCCTGTCGTCGCTATGATGCCCAAGAACGCGTCGTGCAATTTCATGTATTTGCAAAATAGTACCATTGCTAGCGCTGTGCCTGGAATAAAAAAATGAAAACTATTTCAGAGATGAATGAATGAATCTATTGCAAATAGGAGTAAAATTAACAATGTAACAATATTCCAAAAAGAAGAAGAGCTTAAATAGTGGAGTACGGGAACGCCTTTTTAACCTATAAAAAATAAATCACAAGTTCGATTTTATTTTGTGACCTGTTAGAGTACGTTAATTCATGAAAAATATTTTCTAACAATTGTTAGCATTGTGCTAGGTATTAACATGTATTTGTTTGGTACACAAAGAAAAGATTATGTTAATTTTATTTTTCTCCACCAGGCTATTGCTTTTTATCATTGCAACATAACTTCACATTTTATAACGGTTTTGTCAAGAGCATTATGTCGTCTTAGCATTTTGTAATTCGCTTAGAATTCAAGGTCACTTATATTTTGACAAATTGTTTTCGATTATGCTCACATAATCTATTGACCAATAGTAGTTTATGTAACTGTTACGTAATAAGGGTCCTTAAAACATGAGTGTGGTTTTATGAAACGAGCCACAGGCGAAATTTCATAATAAGATCACACGAGTGTTTTAAGGCCTAATTACGTGCAGGTGCATACACTGCTTTATCTACACTCATATTATTTATCCTAAATGCCGTATTCGGAAACCATAGAATGGCCGCCATTGCACCGCCATAGCCAACTCGATTGTGCCGGCGGTCGGGCGGGCGCGTGTCGGCGGCCGCGCGGGCGCGTGCAGGTGTACATAATGTTATCAAAACTCATAACACATCAATATTTGAGCATGTAAAGTTAAAATTACGTTACTGCCACCGATAAAAAGCTTATCATAGTAAAACCGGTTGTGGTAATGCTAGCCATTGCCTACCGTTTTCGAACACATTTGAGAGAATTTACAATGTGAGTGTAGATAAACTGTTATAAAATGACAGATGATGTTGAAATAGTTGAATGCAATAGTATGGTAAAGAAAATTATATCTTGTATAGTCTTTTCTTGGTGTTATTAACAAATATCTGTATGATACCTAGCGCGACGTCAAAAACTGTTAGAAAATATTTTTTACTATAAGTAATCATATTATACTTTCTAACTAAAAAAGAAAATCGCACTTGTGAGTTATCGAAGCTCAAAACTGTTCGCGTACTGTAGTAAAAAGAAATGATATACAAATACTCACCGCATATGATTATTAGAATTGAGTAAGAGAAAAATAGATCGATCGCGGCGCTATCCATATTATACTTAAGTGTCATATACTGGTACATCATAGATACTTGACCTGAAACCACATACAATAATTTTGAAATTGACGCATTGAAAGAGTTTTTATTTGGTACTTGCTGTACCCGCGGGATCTGTTTTGTCCTTTTCATGTAGGGTAGACTTGCCTTAATCGTACTTGTTCCTAAAATGTACCCTATCAAGTTCAGTATCGTGAAACTGCAGTAACGACGCAAGTGCTAGAAAATGGAACTACTAGTTGGTCATGTCATGTCATCCTAGCAAGAATTACACGCTGCCACTCCGATCAATTAAAAAAAAGTAAATTGCTCTTTTCGCGTCTTAGAGAATTCAACCAACCGAAGCGGCCATTGACAGGCGTTCCCTTCTGCCAAAAACATTTTACGTACCGTTCGTTACGTATGAATAGTTTTACATTTGACGTTCCCTCCCCCCTGCAAAAATCGGCACACTTTTTTTGTGCTGGTTGAATTCTCTAAGTTTCGCGTATTTGATTTGGTTGACTCTTAAGGTATTCAATATTGTTAATGGTGAGCTATGTTAATTAGAAGTCTGTTGCTTAATTGTTTACTTATTAATGTTTTAAATTACTAGACGTACCTATCAAAGTCAGCCAATTTGTTAAATTGTGACACGTCAAATATAAAATCGTAGCTATCCTGTGTTTTATTTCGTACCTTTTTTTGTTCAAGGTGGACAAGTAATGTGGAAAGAGCTCTCAAAGGGTGTAAATAAAGAGTGAAATTTTATTAAGCTTGTCGTATATTCAATATTCCAACACAAACTTTTCAGCGCCATTTAAGAGATATGATATGAGATAGTGCACACTGTGTGAAACCTGGATTCAAGAACGTTGTACTGGATTTGACAAAATTTTGTCAAAATTTTACAGTCAATCCGTCATTAAAATGTTCGTTTTTATATCTGAGAGCACATGAATTGACAAATTTAAAAAGTTATACACAATAAAAATTATTAATACTTTATATGTGACAAGATTAATACTTTATAGATTTTATGAGACTGACATTAATTATAGGATCTCAAGGTTGATATTGATGGGTACGATATATAGGTAGGAACATAGGAACATATGGTAATGTACCTACTACAGGTAGGAACAAATATCACCTAAATCGTACCTTTCCCATTTTCTTAATAAACTTATTGTTCTTAGAAATTGTTCAAGTTTATGTTCAATTTTTTTTAATTTATATTTCTTTTTATCTTTTTTTTATATTTATATTTTCACATAATTAGCAGTGTGTATTAGGGGTCTCGAATGAGGCAAGTTTCCCCTACTTTTTCCAGGCCGTTATTTTAAAGGTTACAAGATTGGTTACTGAATCAAGATTAAATAGTCTAGCCGTGATAAGATAACTGACTAAAAGGCACAACTTCGAGACCTAGGAATGCCGATGTCAGAGTTCCTGTAGTGCATGTTTCGAACTGAGGGCCTATCGCCGAGAAGCGTGTGAGCATAACGTTTCAGGGGAAAGTGCTTCTGTAGCAGCAGGAAAAATCAGACACCAGTAAATGGCAATGTCTGCTAAGGTCAAAGGCCGAGTAGCGAGAATTGCTTTAGCATAACTGTGTGATAATGATAAACTTAGAGTTCTTTTAGGCAATTTTTTCCACTTGTTTCAGAGTTCCTACTAGCACTTTAAGATGTTTGTATCTGTCATTAGTAGATTCTATACTGAGTTATGGTCTCGATAGTTATGGACTTACAACCAAAACCAATATTGATAGACTAGAATATATGTAACTTAGGTTTTTAAAATTATTGGTTAACAAACAAAATAAACACAAATACAAAAATAACTATAGACAACTATTTCAAATTTGCAAAATATTACCTGTAATATTTACTTGCTTTAAGTAGCCATGGCTACCTTGATCATAATTCAGACAATTTTCCATTGAAACCTCCCGATCATGCATATAGTACTAAATCCATGACTTCTGGTAAACTATTCGTTCCGAGAGTTAATTACTATAATGGGGACAGACGCGTAAAAAACGCATCCCATATATACTCAATAGTTTACCGGAAGCCATTCGATGCGAGAAAAATAAACTAAATTTAAGAAAAGATTAAAAGAACATTTTCTGTACATAGCTTTATAGATTGTTAACTTTATAAATACTTGTTTTAAATGAGACTGCGGATCCAACAGTCAAACTATTATTATAGTTTTGTGGGACAATGTAATAGTTTTTAAGTTAAACATTGTGTATATTAAATAAACAAAATAAATAATAAATAAGTATGACAGGGACCGCATAAAACTCAAGTGTCGTACACGTTGAAGATTTTATTGGGAAAACGTATTCAGGGGGTCATAGAAACGTTAACGTTAATACATGATTATGACGATGTTTGTTTGATCTTATGTAAAAAAATATTTTCGCTGTGGCATATACAATGTCCATTTATGGCAAACACCGGTTAGGCCCAGGTTGATAAGCGCAGAAAGCAAATTTACTATTTTTAGTTCTTATACTTACTGCAAACTTCTTTTAAAGTCACAATAAATAAATTTGTATTTACAAAGATTGATGGAAAAAAATACGGATTTACATATTCTTTTCTTCTAAAATCAAGATCTTCTGAACGGTAATGACTGGTTTCGACACGGATTTTAAAAATAATAATGGAGAATGAACTCACCAATCTCTGGACCGAGGGCAACCATATGTGCTGCAATAACAAGGATGATTTTCATTCTATTTGGACCCCTTTTGAATGCAATATTAAGCGTGTCCCATGCATTATTTGGGTCAAAAAAAATTATCAGCTTCCGATACCAAGTTCCTTCAACATTGATTAGATTCACATCATGTATCATAAAATAAGTGTAGGTACATCATACCGAATAAATACAAAGTCTTAGTTAGTCCAAAGATGCCGTAATAACCAATTGCATCGAACAGTACTCCACTAATAGAGATTGCCGCTGGCGCACCCAGGGTCACTATAACAGCGGCGATTCCCATTCTAAATGTACGTGACTCCAACGACGTGACGTCAGCAAGGTAGCTATAGGAACCCATTAAAGCGACAGAAAATCCACCCGATAATGCTGCTGGCAGCGGTTCGAACAGCACAGTGATGAATAGCGGCCACTCTTCAAAATAATACGTCGTTAGAATTAAACCAAATGAGGATACGAGTTCTCCAAACATCGTTATTAACAGTATAGCTTTCCTGTTCCCCGTGCGGTCGCTCCACGCACCAATAAACAATATGAGAATCGCTGGAACTGAACTCGTCAAAGGTAGTTGCCACGTTATCAAATCTTCTACCATTGCCTGGACAGCAATGGTTATATTTCCATCCCACCCATCGCATTTCTCTTTAGTGTGCCCAAGATCAACACGGCACGCTTTCTCCAAGCTCAATTTCTGCACTGCTATACTCGATAAGGAACTGGATAAGATGTAGCAAAGTAAGAATGGTTCTATGGTGAGAAGGGCGATTGCAGCTCGGAGTTTGCTAAGAAAAGATGTAGGTTCGATATTTTGTTCACTGTTTCCATTTCTTCTGGGTTCACTGTCACTGGGAATGCCAGTTGAACGTATTTCTTATTCACCGTTTTTCATATTGTATGTGTTTTTTTTATCACTTTAACGTTGATATTATTTTAACAACATCTGTGTGTCAATGAACACTAGCCACTACTGAGTGAAATCAAGGGGCAAGGAGGATCTAGCAAACTCGTTCTCGCTAATTATGTATCAAATCACGAATGTTGTTCTGCGCCGTAAAGACCCTAACTAACAGACCCCAGTAACTGGCATTTTTGTTTTTTTTTTATTAAATTTAGATGGATTTAGGTGGATAAGTCAAATATTGTTTTCGATTTGCAATTTAGAAAAGTAAACATAAAAATCGAAATCACCAATATAATGGATACAAATCATAAAATATGGCCCCATCTGGATGGAAGTATGAATATGAATCTTTGTATGTAATGTACGTAGTTTATTTTCTTTTTTCTTGAAAATAGTATTTACATAAATAAAAAAGGTTATTTATTTATAAACTGTAATTCTGAACGCGTATCATGGTTGTCATTTTATCGCCTATCACGTCATGCATCACTTTCGCACTTACATACTTGTTAGAACGTGACAGCTATGATGAAAGGCGTTAAAAATCCGACCACATTAGGCTAGCTGAATTATGAAACTATTAAAAAAATGTTTATGAGTTTAGTTTTCCGTGTTTTGGATAGATACTTATTTAATTTGAGGATAAAAAATAATTGCTACAACATCAATTAAAATATTACACAACCTATGTTATTAACTTGGTTTTGCGAATATTTCAAAGTCGACCTTTTGCAGGTTCTGAGTTTTACGGATTTCACCGCTTCGTTCTAAAAGCATCCTTGAGGTCACAACGTAAATAAACGTATGTTTTGTTTATCAAATGTCGAGACACGTATACCAACCTGGCTAATTTTAGTAAAATAATATGTTTTAGAAATATTTATTAACTTAAAACTTTATTTGAGAAATAAAAAGAAAAGGGGTCCAACTTTAAAACACGTTTAGACACGATCCCACATCAATACAACTCCAATGCATTAACTACGAGTATAGATTACAGCTAGCGCCTAAACGTCTGAATCAGAAATACCAGAATTTGCTTGAAAATTATTCCGATGCATCTCCAATACAACTCCAATATTGGTTGATTATTTGTTCTGTGTTGGAGTTGTGTTGGAAAAAGATTGTATTTTAAATGTAATGTTTATGTATTTTGAAGTTAGGTTCCAAGATATCCTAACACATGGGAGGTCTTCGCACATAACAATTAATCGCATGTAGCCATGAAATCTGAGCACCAGCTAAATTTTAATATAATATATATTTAATCTCCATAGTCGTACATTTTCACTCGCCTATTTTTAAAATTAAAAGAGTTATATTCTAAAAAGATTTTTTATTCTTAAACGGTTGTTAATATCGATTCACATAATGACAAGTATTATGTTAACTATTTAATGGTATTCATATCCGTTAGGTACTCGTAGCTATTTAAATATTTCACAGAATAAAACCATGGAAATTGATTATACAATTTTTGAGTATTTAGTTATATAATTCTAAATAAAAAAATTATACAATAAATATGAAATTTGTATTACATTTCCTTATAATTACAAAGTCTTACACTGCAAATTGCAAACAAAGACGAATAACTTATTAGTGATATCATTCAAGTGTCGGAAAGGTCTCTCGCGCGTTAGCTTCAGCTACACATACGAGTAATGCGTCTAAAATGTTCGGAACACCTACTATGTTCCATGTTCATATTTTACATGTAAAATAACTAATAATAACTCTGAAATCTGCACTAATCTACCATAATCATTCATTTGTCCGAATCAAGGTAAGTTTTTCACTTAAATGTACTTAGGTACTATTTAGCCCTCGCAATATTGCGGAATTTCAGTAGTACTAATTTATTTTATCGAATGTCATCTATGTAAATATAAAGATTTCGAAATAATAAACGATTTTACCACAAAAATGCCAAAAAAGATTCCCAGAGATGCAAGAAAAAATATTGTGAATACTATAAAACATTGACATCCAAAAAGGACGAAGGATTGCGTAGCAACAATATTTTGAAAATTGGCGTTGACATGACCGGTACTGACATTTTATAGTGTTTTTTTTTTAGACTATATTATACAGGGACTATATTGTATAGGGACCGTGCGCGTTGGAAGGTCTGCCATCTTTTGGTCTAAATCAAAAACTTAAACTATTCCACGCCAATAGACAGTGCTGCCTCCATCATTTGACCCACATACCCTTGCGTGTTGTATGTCCTGCCATCCAGTAGACTAATTTGGCAACTTAATCTATCATTTGCACTTCGCGCTAATAGACAGGGCCGTCCTGTGCTGCCCTCTTCAGTTTTCGCACGTTCCCTTTATTCATGACGAACGCCCATTATTGCTGTAGGTAAGCTAGTTGTAGCAACACTTTCTCGGAGACAAATAATAAGTTGTCGGGCCTTATCGGGTAACATACGAGTATAATCATTGAATCAGAACTCGGTAACATCGTTTTCATGCGCATATCTCTCCTTTCTTTCTGGGTTCTGTACTTTGTCCCTTTCTTCTTTCTTGTATATCGTATAGTAAGTTCTGTAAACATAAAATAAATTTGTATTATAAAAAATTAAGAAATAAAATTATTATAAAATAAAGTTGATAGGTAACCATAAGAGTGGACCAATTACTTTTTACTATGGATTGGTTATTAATTGGATACGCTCTGTAGAGAAAAAATAAATAAAAACATAATATTGGAAGAAACAAAACAGCTAATAGAGCTGCGCTCTACATTCCATCATAAACGTCTAAGAACTGAGGAAGAAAGAAAAGAACTAACATCACTGTACAAAACAACAAACAAAATGTTAAAAAAGACTATGACAACTATAGACTATGAAAATATAGAACATAACCTAGTACAATCTGGAAGTCAAAAAAGAGCATATAAACAACTTAACTCGGAGAAAAAATGGATAAAAGCACTGAAAACAAAAAGAACGTCCAAAATTACAAAATAGACCAAGACCAAAAGGAAAACTTTCACATATCCTATAAATATGTCACACCATTTGACGCTCAAGAAATAAACATAGAGCGTTTAAAAAACTAAAAAAGCCCAGGCAGGCTTCAGGCCGGGATACTCTACTACTGATCATATCTACACTCTAGATCAAGTAATAGAGAAATATCAGGAATTTAACAACCCACTTTATCTCGCCTACATAGATTACGCGAAAACGTTTGACTCAATAGCACACAAGAGCATTTGGCAAGTACTGAAACACCAAGGTGTTCCAAACACGTATATAAATGTAATCAAAGACATCTATAGAAAGAGTACTAGCTGAGTTATATTGGACAGAATAGGACCCAGTTACAATATAAGAAGAGGCGTAAGCAAGGACATTATTTTCAAGAGCACCGTCACAATTATAAAAAAATATAAATGACCTATGTAGGGTGAGTGAGAACATTGGACTTTACCTAAACACCTCAAAAACAAAAGTCGCTACAAATAGGGCTCGGATACCTATAGTAGTCAAAAGAAACCCACTCGAATACGTAGATATTATATATAAACAAACAAATATCTTTTAAACCCTCGAGACACAAAGAAGAATAAACATCACTTGGGAAAAGTTCTGGAGCCATAAATAGATACTTAAATCGAAGCTGCCAATGAAACTAAAGAAAAAAGTAATATACTATTGTTTATTGCACTGCCTCACCAACGGACCCCAAACTTGGACATATGACAATAGTATAAAAAACAAAATTCAACATGGCAGCGTGCAATGGAAAAGAGCATCCATCAAACTTAGAGACCGTCAAAAATGTACAGAAATTCGAAACAGGACTCTATATGATTTACATCACTCGCTACACCTGAAGAGGATTTGGGCAGGGCATGTGCATGTGGCCCGCGCACTGAATGACAGATGGATAAACAAAATAACTGCATGGTCAGGTCCAACTATCTATAGACACAGAGGCCGCCCTAGAAAACGGTGGGCCAATCACATCGAAAAAACTGGAAATGTAAAGCAGGAGACCGAAAATCTTGGAGACTATTGGAAGAGGCCTATACCCAGAAAAAGGCGTTAGCTTAATAAGTTCCTTTGTAATTTAACTAAATTGTAAACATTACCTATTTAATAGTTACGGAAATAAAGGTCTTATTTATTTATTCAATCAGTTTAAGTGCTACACTTTTTGAGCTTGCTTAACCCATGTGTAATTATTATACATATATCATAGGAGTGGACACAAAACAGAGTAGCACGAAAGGCAGGGCATCCACTTGGAGATATTTGCATTAGCTTATCTGATAACACTTTAGATCCCAAGCTCCCTAAATCCTGTAAAAATCAATCCTAATAGCGACATCCTGGCAGCGAAAGCGTTAAACATTATTAGAAAAGAAAGTTGATAGGTAACCATAAGAGTGGACACAAAACAGTGGCACGAAAGGCAGGGCATCTACTTGAGGGAGTTAAGGGTGATTGCATTAGCTTATCTGGCTAAGGGTATGCAAAAGTAGAAAATTGAATTGTAATTGAACGCTGGGACGGTCGTAAAGTCATCTAGCACGTAAAGTGCCTATAGTAGATATATTTCATATGACTGCAAATTGGTACGGAGTCTGACTATACTAACTCTGCATATTTTATTTTTTTTCATATAGATTGGACGTTTTTGCTGTCTTTCCACACATATTTATTAACAAATTCTACCCAAAGTTAGCGTCTGTCTGATTGTATTATTACAACAAATTATTCTGCTGTTACTTACACAAATATAAAGAACGCTGAATCCTAGCAAGTAAAATGCGCAGGTAATTGGTCTTTAGTAGTTAAAGCCTGACCAGAAATATATGATCATTGTCAAGAGGGCGCTAATATTCTCATTTATATGGCAACAGTTCAGTATAGTCATAGAGCGTATTATTCTCTATGGTATGGTGACATCTTGATTTGTTTACCTGTCAGCTCTGATGTTAATTTAAACGTCTTTCACAGCGAAATAGTTACATTTCCCGAGGGTAATATTTACAGCAGTTTATTATATACACTATTCACAATGGTTCGCTCATGACTATGGATAAATTTGGGAATCTTTTGTCGTTTATTATTTAATACTCTACACTTTATTATTATTCAAACAAACCGCCACAATGATACTGACAAGAGTGCCTATCACATGCACTCACACATGCATATCATCCCATTAAAATTATTGCCAGTGTTAGAAATTAGTTCCAATGAAATTCCGCAACATGGCGCAATATATTTCTGGTCAGGCTTTATGTACATGTGGTTGTTAATGGGCAATAATAAATTTTTTATTGGTATTTACGTGAATATAAAGAACGCTGGGGCAGTCATAGCGGCTCCTAGCAGGAAAAACGCCCCAGGAAAAGCTTCAACTGTAGCACTGTACATTTTGGTGAACATTGGCGTGTAGATCATTGGCGTAATTGTATCCACCAGCCCAATTAGAGCGCACATTTTGGCTGAAATATACATATTTTCAAATTGAATACACAGTTCAGAATATTCAAGTCAGTCAACACAAATTAACAGAAAAAAAAACATTTATCTAGCATGCACATATCCGCAGCGCAGGCTTCGTCAGGTGACAAATGGAAATCCACAACACACTTCGTCTCACACAAACCAATGATGGAATCCGCAGAAGGCTTCGTCGTAATTACAAAATACACATACACAGTTCAGCAAGATGTCAAAATTCTCATTCAGACACAGTAATCACAACTTAGCATTGCTAAGAATGTTGCTCAAAATTATCTTGGCATGCCCTTACTTTATTGTTAAGAGTAAGAGACGGATACAGGGAGGCTAATACTAAGGCTGAGCAAAATTTGGGAAATCGTTTATAGATACAGTCAGCAGCAGAAGTAGATAACCAAGCGAGGTGTTAAAAAGGATTTTGACAGTATTTTTAGACTTCACTTGCTAGTAGAGGTCACTATAGTAATTTATGGTGTCACTATAATTGATGCATCTCGTCTTTCACCACAAATGAAGAACAAGATCCGAGAGAATGTACGTACCAATTTGCTGTGGCGCGACAACTTTCGTTGCCGACGATCTAATTGCAACAAATCCTGCTTCGCCAAAGATGTCACATACAAATCCGGAGTAAAACCAAGACTTGCTGGAAGCGAACGCGCATACGACACTCGCCAAGACCTTCCCTGTAGTCGCTATAATGCCCAAGATCGCGTCGTGCAATTTTAAGTATTTGCAAAATAGCACCATTGCTATTGCAGTGCCTGTAATAAAAAAAATTGATGCTTAGAAAATATAATTATGCTCTTAGTTTCTCCACTAATGCAAGTAGGTATAAATAGGTAAGTCCCAAAATAATGTCCAGACTTTTATTGCTTATAAAAATATGTACACATTTTTTTTGGTACACATTTTTATTGCTGCCACTTTTCGACATTTTTTGCTAGAAAAGGACAAGGACGCTTGTAACTGCGTTTGAAAATGAAATGAAAATATTTTATTTTACTATTAAACAGTGTACATAATTACTAGGTGGGGACTTCCTGTTAAGTATTCAATACCTGTATTAGGAAGCCCCGCTCCTCCATAGCCACAAGTAGTTATTTATTTAGAAATGAGAAATTGAGCTCATTTTTGAGAAATGAGCCTCTGGTCTGTGCAAGTTTAACAAGTGCTTCTTGAATCAATCTATTGTTTATCGATTGCGTTTTAGTTTGTTTTTGCATTGTCATGTAAATTTTGGAAGAATGCTGAAATTCAGCTCAATTATGTGCAGGTACCAGGAAGTGGATGAAATTTAGCGTACTTTTAAAAGGAATTTTCCACGACTACAGGAACTTCAAAGCTAGGATTCTTCTATAATGAATAATGAACCGTCCTACTGCTAAAACATGTAAATCTACTTATGTAATTTAACACTGTAATTTACTGCAATACATTATTTTAATTTGTAATATAAAATCTACTAAAAATAGGTTAAAAATTAACAATTTATCTATATCTCAATAAGAATATTAATTAAAAAACACTCACCGCATATGCTTACTAGAGTTGCGTAACTGAAATACAGGCTGATGTCAGAGCCCTCTATATTGTACTTATGTATCATATACTGGTACAACATAGCTGATTGACCTGAAATCACACACAATCATTTGGTAATTGAAGCATTACCTGAAAGGTGGCCAAATACCAATCATTGTTTTTCAAGTTTAAATTGATATTCCTACTTTTTTTAATACCACGACGATGGCAAACAAGTATACGGCCCGCCTGATGGTAAGCAGCTACCGTAGCCTATGGACGCCTGCAACTTCAGTCACATACGCGTTGCCGACCATATACAAAAAGGAGGTATTACCCTACATTTGTTACTATTTAAAATTAAAAGGTAAACGTTATATTCGAAGTGTTTATCTTCATTCATTTATTTTTAAAGCAAATTTTGAAAATTGATTATATCGCATTTTTGTATTATTGTAAACTTTCGTTAAATGCCTTTTTGCAATTATTTACATAGCATTTTTCTTAACCTTTTGGCCGCCGTTGGCATGTACACAAGACAACGATACACTGGCGCCGCTGTCTTTTATAAAGGACACAAATTCATCCGCTTGGTATATGTGGAAAAAATATCAAATGCAATTTCTTTTATACTCATGTTAATGTTTTAGGTCTTTATCTTTTTAAACATTTGCATTTAAAGCATTTGCATTTAATTCTTTTATAATAAGGCTATCAAGTAATTTGCTCCATATTTCAAAGTTTTTCCTGTTCCTCATCGCATTTGTCTTTTATACAAGACAGCTAGGGATGACAATGTTAACTCGATATAAGAATATCTATACATATAATAAAGCTGAAGAGGGTCGAAAGTCTGTACATGGAAGATAATCGAAAAAAGTTGGCTGGGGATACTTACTATCGATAACAGAACACGTTCCAACAATTTTTGGAATTTTTGTCTGTTTATCTGTTTGTCTGTTTATTTGACCGCGCATCACGTGAAAACGGCTGAACGGATTTTGATGAAATTTTGTATTGAGATAGTTTGAGCCCCGGGAAAGGATAATATATAGTTTGAATCAACCCTGGTGGGGGTGAAAATGGGGTTGAAAGTTTGTATGGAGATTTTTTTACCGCTGCAACGATTTAGATAGAAATGAGTATGGAGATAATTTGAGTCTCGAGAAACGTCATAGGATAGATTTCAAACCCTTGTGGGGGTGAAAAGGGGGTTGGAAGTTGGTATGGGGATTTTTTTACCGCTGAACTGATTTAGATGAAAATTGGTATAGAGATAGTATGGGTTTCGAGGACAAAGGATAGTTTCATCTTCAAAAAAGCCCCCCCCCCCCCCCCCATCTTACTTTAGAACCGTAGGTCCAAAAAATTTGAAAAAAATATGGAAGTGAAGCCTGAAAGGTATTCAATAAAACTATCTATCTTATAATAAAGCTGGAAGAGGCTCGAAAGTCTGTTCATGGAATATATTCGAAAAAAGTTGGCTGGGGATACTTAGAATCGATAACAGAACACGTTCCAACAATTTTAAAAATTTTATATCTGTTTGTCTGTTTATTTGACCGCGCATTACGTGAAAACGGCTGAACGGATGTTGATGAAATTTTGTGCAGAGATAGCTTGAGTCCCGGGAAAGGACAAAGAATAGTTTTCATCCCGAAAATCAACCCTTGTGGGGGTGAAAAGGGGGTTGGAAGTTGGTATGAGGATCTTTTACCGCTGAACTAATAAAGATGAAATTTGGTATAGTATGGGTCTCAAGAAAGGACAAAGGATAGTTTTCACCCCGAAAATACAACCCTAAAGGGGTTAATAGGGAGTTGGAAATTTGTATAGGGAATTATTAACAGCAGAATCGATTTAGATAAAATTTGGTATGGAGAAATTTGAGCTCTGGAAAAGGAATTAAAATAGTTTTACCTCGGAAATTATCCCTTAAGCGGATGCAAAAGGGTTGGAAGTTTACATGGGGAAGAAACAACCAATAACTGCTGTACGTATTGTATTTAGATGAAATTTGGTAAATATTGAAATAATTTGTAATTTTTTCGTCATGGTGTTCATATTTATATTTAACATGTTACCCGTCGATGCTTTAAAACATTTACCCGCTCTTAAGAAATATTTGAAAATGTCATGAATGTCAAAGGGTTATTGCAGGTTCGAGGACTATATATGACGGACAAAGATGCATGGCCCAAACCAAAAAACTACTACAAAATCATCTAACATTTATAGGACACCGTTTAGGTAGGAAAACATATCAAACGTTTTGTGAAGCAGTCAGATTAGGATTTATTTTTCTTTATAATTAAACAATAGGTACATTATCCGTCTCTCAGGCTGTTTTAATACGAGTATGTCATCTTGAAGAACTACGCATTATTTTGTATCTTTAAGATCTAATAATGTATTACTGTTTTGAAAAAAATAAGTGTCGTCGAGTTTCTTTTCGGTCATCATACTTCTTGGGCCAGAGGTGTAGGTTTAGAACCAGTGGAAGTTTTGGAACGAAGTTCCTTATCGGATGGTTCGCGGATGGGGGGCTAGGCGAAAAAAAGTCAAGTGACCGTCACGAAAAAGCGTCACGTCACGAAAACGCGACACCCATACGATTGAGAAACATGTAAAATGGAATGAAAAAAAATATATATAAAATAGGATAAAGTGAAGTGTAGTGAAAAGCGAAAGTGAGAAGTGACAAAGTGATAAAAGTGAAAAAAGGCGAGAAATTTCAAAAGAAAAACAAAAATTTCGAAAATTTCAAAAAAATACAAAAACTGTTAAAACCACAAAATTTACGAAAAAGTCAAAAATGAAATAACAAACGTAGTTATCGTTCCAACCGAGTGTTCCACGACACTCACGTATTTTATTTTTCTCTGACGTTCATTAGTGCATTGTAATGTGCTTACATTGAAGAATAAATATCTTGATCTACACCAATATCATAAATCGTCTATTTCGCGTTCGGAACCGTATGTAATTACCACCATTATTGCAACCAGTACCGTAACATCAGTGTATTATCTGTGACAGTGTGGTAAAAACGTATGAAAATTCATTACCTACGGTAACGTAATGAAAATCCGCCCCACCCGACCGCCGGCACGCCCCCCCCCCCCCCACCCCCGATCGCCGGCGCCATAATGTTGGTCATGGCGGTGTAATTGCGATCATTCTAATGGTTTCAATGGATTTTTTAATATGTGTGTAGGTAAAGCAGTGCATGCTTCTGTACATAATTAGGCCTTATTACGTAACAGTTACATAAACTACTATTTATCTCTTTTTACGGTTCCGTAGTCAACTAGGAACCCTTATAGTATCGCCATGTCCGTCCGTCTTTCCGCGGTCTAGCTCAGTTACCGTTCGCACTAGAAAGCTGAAATTTGGTGAGGCCTGATAAGAACTTTCAATAAAAACTGTATTGAATTAAATCGGTTCAGCCGTTTTTGAATTATCAGTCAAAAATGCATAGTGAAAGGAAGTGCCGGATAGTAAAATGACGTAAGCGCCGCCAAATATCCCTTAATAAACGACCTTTTGAACGGATGTTTTGTAATAGGGCGGCATCTACGAAACTCTACACTGAGCATCGCCCGACATGCTCTTGGCCGGTTTATTTTTCATTGTTATCCGTCATGGACCCCCCCGCCCCCCTCCAAGTGCACCTCAAATGAAAAAAAACATTTCTGCATTTGTGACCCCCCCCCCCCCCATTTCAACCGCGCCTGTTCTTACCTTTCATGCTTAGACTGATTTGACGGGAGAATCGATTTGGATGATATTTGCCGTGGACATGAACGTATAAATACAAAAGTGGTCCTGTATCGTCCGATATACACCTACTACTCTATGTCGTTTAAATCATGCCAAAAAAAATAATAGGATAAAAAAAAGTATTAATTTTGAGTGTAGTTTCATTTAGTGGTAATTGTAAAATATTTTATTAGGACTACTGTCCTCTAGCGTATCCATCTGTCAACTTTACTTCAAGTTCCGCCTCCAGGGTAGCGGGAGAGAAATTAGGGGTGAATTAGCCGCTTACTGACACAGACCGGATTCCACGCGGGCGGAGCCGCGGGCACAGCTAGTTCAAAATAAATATATCTTAACGGCCTCTTAGCCCAGTCGGTAGTGACCCTACCTACGAAGCAGGAGGTCCCGGGTTCGAATCCTGATCAGGGCATTTATTTGTGTGTCTATCACAGATATTTGTACCTGAGTTATGGATGTTTTCTATACATTTAAGTATTTATCCATATCTATTTATTATATACATCGTCGCCTAGAACCCACAACACAAACCTTATGGAGCTTACTGTTGGTACTAGGTCAGTTTGTGTAAGATTGCCCTATAATATTTATTTATTATTTATTAAAAAGAAAAAGAAATATCATATCATAAATCTGGTTTTATTTAAGCATTGGAACGCTTGTTAATTGCCAATTGGTAGTAACGAGTAACTAGAATATTTAAAACGAGAGAAGGAGACAGGTATAACTATAGCTGAAGTTTAGGAAGCTTCTTCAGCTGCTGTAAATAGTATAGACTCAGACAAGTCAATCTGCCATTGTGGTCTATTTGCAGAACAAACGATTCCTTTTGAAATGATATTGTAGTGGGGAGGGATATCTTGCAATGACCGCTTCTCAAAGGAGTGGTACTTACAGGCGGACGAATGTCGCCTATGAGAATTTTATATACATGTTTTTAGTCACGTATGTTTGAGCCGTTAACCACGTATAGTATGATTAATTTTATCGACAAATCAACCCCATATCATTTTTTTCTCAACTATTATTAAACTGCACCCCTTTAAAGTATTATGGCGCCACACTCTACCGCACTTGGTAAATATATATAGATATGGAGGATATAATACGGAAACTAAAATCATATTAGCCTTCTTTGCGTCGCGTAGTCGGGTAAAAAAGCTCATCTAAGGAACATGTCGCTTGTGATGATGATGATGTCGTACCTGAATGAGTTGTGCGCGTGTTTTTGCCGATCAACTGTAAGATTACATTACATATTTTTCATTCATTGAAAAATTCAACCCACATGTCATTTTCTCCTAAACAGTTCCGGTACATTTATATTATCGAGCACGATGCGTGGCTCTTAACGTTACGCTCATAAAGTTTACGTACCGCCGTTGACCTAGAGACTATTTTTACTTAATCCGCGCGGAAATTCTCCTTGTCGGTCTGCACTCCAGACAAGCCATGTGCGCCGTTGTCTTGTACAGAAGACTTTAGGTACTGCCTAGTGCGGTGATATTATTTTATGAAGTGGTATTGTTTAGTGGGTGTTTTTTATGACAAAGACCTTTATTTTTAACATTGTCTTGTGTAAAATATATGTTTTTTTATTGCATTTTTGAAAGAAATTAAAGTTGGTTAAGAACAAAGCCAAATTCAGAAGATGTTTACCGTCGATTATAAATATCTATATCACTACTTGCAATCCCTATTAGTTGCTTAACTTATTTGCTTTGGCGTGTGAGTGACCGTCTGTGCGGACTAGGTCCGGCTGCCAAAAGGTTAATTGACGTCTCAAAAAAGCGACGGGGGTTTTTACCTAAACCTTATCTTTTTTATTTATTTACAATATTCGTCTAGAAAACTGTTTTTTGACTTGAGATTACACCAGTAATCTCTTTCTTAAAGACTGGTAATTAAAGTAAACATGGAATACAATGTTAGTTCAGGACTATTGCCGTTAATATGGTAACCGATAAAATAATCGCTAAAGGGATTCTGATTGGGACATTAACACCTTGGTACGAATCCTCCTTGGATCTTAAGGAGGATTCTTACCAAGGAAGGGAAGGAGTTAATACTACAGGTAATTTGAAACAAATAAAAAAGGAGATATCTGATGAATGTAATGTCGCTACAACTTGGTAGTTTTTACGAAACATTTTACATTAGGTAAATACATGAAATATTTTGAAAACGATTTGTTTGATTATATAGTGTCCATGTTACCTAAATGGCAAACTCTGGTGATCGCCAGGATGATGACTTTTAAAGCAAGCTTAGTATTTCCTGGCATTATTGGCAAATAAAAAAATACAAATTCAGTATAATAACGAAAAACCATAATATACTAAATACAACCACGAAAAATCGAAATCAGAAGAAGTAAAATTTAATTTACAACATTTTACAGTCTACCAAACATCCCCAGATTTACCTATAGGTAGGTATAGTTTAACCGGCGGCTTAAGGACAAATGTTCCATACTTAAAGTATGGCGCATTTATCCTTAAGCCGCCGGACAAACGATATATAATTTATAATTTTAAGCACGCATTTCCAAGTTATTAATGGATAATAAACTCACCATATTCTGGACCGATGAAAACTATATGTACTACAATAACAAGGATGATTTTCATTCTATTTGGACTCCTTCTGAATACAATACGAAGCGTATCCCATGCATTATTCGGGTTAAAGAATTTTATCAACTTCCAGTACCAAGTTCCTTCAACATTGATCGGATTCACATCACGTATCCTTAAATAAGTGTAAATCAGGCCGAACAAATAAATAGTAGTTGTTAGTCCAAAAATGCCGTAATAGCCAATAGTATCCAATAGTAGATCACTAATAGAGATTGCTGCTGGCGCTCCCAGAGTCACCAGTAAAGCTGCGATTCCAAGTCTAAAGGTACGTGACTCCAACGACGTGACGTCGGCAAGGTAGCTATAGGAACCCATTAAAGCTACGGAAAATCCGCCCGAAAATGTTGATGGTAGCGATTCAATTAGCGCAGTGATAAAAAGCGGCCACTCTTCAAAGTAATACGTCGTTAGAACTAAACCAAAAGATGATACAAGTTCTCCAAACATTGGTATTAACATTAGAGCTTTCCTGTTCCCCATGCGGTCGCTCCAAGATCCAATAAATAATAATAGAATCGCTGGGACAACACTTGTCAAAGGTGTTTGCCACGTTGTTATATCAGTTACCAATGTCTGGACTGCAATAGTTATATTTCCATCCCACTCATCGCAGTCCTGTTTAGTGTGCCCGAGATCAACATGGCAGGCTTTCTCCAAGTTTAGTTTTTGCACGGCTATGCTGGATAAAGAATTGCACAAGATGTAGCAAAATAAGAATGGTTCTATGGTGAAAAAGGCGATTGCAGACCGGAGTTTGCTAATCGTGGTACGTTCGGTATTCTTTCTATTGTTTCCATTTGTTCTAGGTTCACTGTTACTGGTAATATCAGTAGGACGTAATTCTGGTTCACCGTTTTTCATTTTTAAATACTCTTTTGTTATTTTATTTCGCTAACATCTGTTGATTTCAAAACCCGCACTACCACTGCGCGCGATCAATATGCAAGGAGGATCTAACAAACTCGTTCTCGCTTGTAATTACATGTATCAAATCTCGAACTCTGTTCTGCCGTGCAGACCCTAAACTGCAATAACTGACAATTTCCCAGTTTTGTTTATCTGGTGACATAATGTAAATGCTTAAAAGTATTTGTGTTTTGTTTGCAATTTAAACAACGGGAACATCAAAGTCAATAGCACCAATAGTAGAGAGCCCAAGACACTAAACTTTGTTCGATAAAACTCCCAGATGATATATATGCAAAAAACCAAGCGGCGTATTAAAAACAAATAGAAAAAAAAAGAAATCCGGTTTCTTGAAGACTCTCGGGTTTCCTTAGTTCCGCGAAGCAGGGGATGGGTAGGGTTATACAATAATGCAATACTACAAGCTCCCGTCATTGGCCTTATCAGTGGCAGAAGCATGCTCAGTTTGTACATATACGCCTAAACGTAGCGCCTGATCATTTTATAACTCAACCTACCTACTAAAATTTAAAATTACACAGGGAGCCTTCATCCCTAGAGAACGCGTCCTAGACAATAAAATAAAAACAGCCTATTTCAAATGGAGCCCACTTCCTGGGGTCCTTTGTGCCCCAAACATTCCAATCCAAACCAAAGCTACCGCCGTGTACAAGTTAGCGGTCAGACGGCCATTTTTACATGGATCACAGTACTGGGGGGTTATGAAAAGTGAAGAGCAGAAAATAATTGTTGCCTAAGTGAAAATGCTACGAACGATGGGCAGGAGAAGTTACGAGACTTGATAAAATCTGGAACTCATACAGTCGAGGAACCGTTCAAGTAGCCAATAAAATACAGGAAAACCATATACGAGTAAACGCTCGCATGGCCATGGCTATGTCATGCCCAGATACGTAGATCATATGAATAAAAAGGTCCTAGCCCTATGGAATATTCCTCTATAGGAATTTAAAAGAGGCAGAAACCGCCCACTGACAACTTGGACGCGGACTATCAAAAATGACATCGCTTATCATATCAGCATCTCAATAGCATCAAATATCCTATAAATAAAAAAACTGGCCAAGAGCATAACGGGTTATGTTCAGTGTAGTACTGTAGCCAAAATGACCGCTACAGCTGCTGGTCGGTGGATGCGGCAGTCAACTGAGCTGCTCACTGCCTTTGTGACAAGTTCGTCGACCTTGTCGCATGGTCCTTCGGTCAGCTGAGGCTGAAATATGTGATCAAGTGCCTACATCCAGCTGGGGCTACAAACATATGCGAAGTATTACGCATACGCATGGACAAGGAAGTGTAGGCACATCTGGTGAAGTATATATGTGCCTTTACGGATCGAATGCGCGGAAATCACTGTTTACTAAGCCTGTGAACGCTTTTCGGTCAGGTCATGTACCAGGACCAGATGCTCTCCACCCACTTAGCTATGGAAGGCATGTGGAGGTCTGCGGGCTGTAATACATCCTCATACCAAATTTCAGTTTTCTAGTACTTAACAATCACTGAGCTAAACCGCGGACAGACTGACGGACAGACGGGCATGGCGAACCTATAAGGATTCCTACTTTACTAGTATGTGCCAGACGGCAGATAGCCGCAGATTCTACCACGTGACCCTGGTTGAAGCAAGTTGTTGAAGCGAGCGTATACATGGCTGACAACAAGCGCCCAACTTCAGTGTGTTCGAAGCGTTTGTGCTGAGAAAACGTGCCCGGAACACCTACCGAGATGCCATGGCTCCTTTGTTTACTAAGATTCCGAAAGGTTGATGTTTGTTATGCACTTTTGTGTGCAATTGAGCAAAAAAAACCATATAAGAAATCATGCATTTTATTTGCTATAAACTTATACAGCATACAAAAGTAGAAACGACAAAATACATTTTTGACATAAAACATATACTATCATGTACATTTTACCGTGTGCGTGCGCGACGCATCTGCACTCGGTGCGTCTGAAGGCGCGACTGTTGTTCGCGTGGTTTACAACAAGCGGCTAGACGGTTACCAACCAACCGCTTCTGCCAATGGTTGTCAGAGCACGCCTAGCCACTAAGGGCGTTTAAAGGTCATGTAGAATTTGGTATCAACCCCGGGCTACATGGTTTAAAATCTCTGTTTTCTGCAAAGGTCTCGTGGCTGAGAGCTGTGGTTGTATGCCGTCTGGCTCTATCTTACGGAACCTTACAAACGACCTTTTGAGCGGATGTATTGTGACAGGCCGGCAACTTCGGAACTCCACTACACTGAGCATAGCCCGACATGCTCTTGGCCGTTTTTTTTTTCCTTTTGAGGAACTTTAATGTATATTGGTGTAGGTTTCCGTATTTCGTATAGGTACTTATATAATAAAACGACGGGACTGTTCGTCTTTTTTTTTCAACTTTTCATTTTTTTTTTTCGTCGACAGAACTTTTCTCTGACGCACGTTACGCCGACAGAACTATTTATTCATCTTTTGATTTTTCGACGACGAACGTTTCGCCGACAGATTATTTCGCCTCCGAACGTTTCGCCGACAGTACATTTTAACGATGAACGATTCATCGACAGATTATTTCTTCGACGAACGTTTCGACCACAGATAATTTCAACTAACGCGCAAACCGTGGTTTTGGCGATTACTTCAAAATCGACCTTTTGCAGTTACTGGGTTTTAAAGATTGTAAAGTATTGTTCTAAAAGCATCCTCGAGTTCACGTCGCAAATAAATGTACCTAGGTATTATGCAAGATAGCTTATTTTTTATTTGCTGCTCACGTCATTATTTTTATTTAACGTGTTTTGTTTATCAAATGTCAAATTCCAATTTGCTAGTCTTAGTAAAACGCTATAAAAAGGTCGAATACGGCTTTTCGTGAACAAAAGATTTCCTTCGGCCTGATTATTCCTTAGGATCCAAGGATGGATTTGAGAAGTGGAGCCACCAAGATTTTTGATGCAAATTTTTCGGGGGGGGAAGCTCTCAACTTTATCTTGATATCGACATCAGTTAACCAAGTTTGGTATCATTTTCGTATAAATCGGGGATGCCGTATTCATTTATGGTATCATTTTGACCTCATTCTGAAGCAAAAACATTTAAAATAAAAAAAAATACTAATTTTGAAATTCCCTGTTTCACAAGGGAAAAATACCATAACTTATAAACAATTATCAATATTGAAAAAATAAAAGGTGCTTTAGAAAGCCCTATTATTCTGTCATTCAAGAAAAATCTCTCATCACAAACTAAAATGTTATATATACGGGGTGTAGTAAAACGACGGTGACGGTGCTAAAAATCGAAATGGAAAAAATCTAATCAAAATATTTTTGCGGTCGTTATATTTCATGATCGATATATCGGTAAGCTTAAAGCTATTTTTTTATTGGTATTCAGGACAAAACAGCCATAGATATAACTATGATATAACAGTCATCCATTATTTATAATACCATCTATGTTTCACATCAGAAAAATATTATTATTTTACAAATTCCCGATACAATGTACCTACATAAAGAAAAAAAACTAACTTTGATTTGTCTATGTAACAAAGACGCTGCATGAAAAAAACAGACACCAATAGTAATAAAGTTTAGTTAAATGAATGAAAAACTACAAAAGTACACATATTTACTTCCCTGTAGGCCTATCCTACATCCGATATCGGATCGGATAATGTGAAAGCGCTCTTACGGCTGCAACAGTTTCAAATACTTAATTGGATAATATAAAATCTAAAAAACTAGGTAACTTCGCAAAAAAATACTGTTTGCCAATTTTTTTTTAATACCAGGACGGTGGCAAACAAGCAGACGGCCCGCCTGTTGGTAAGCAGCTACCGTAACCTATGGACGCCTGCAACTCCAAAGGAGCAACTATTTACGGTTATATCGAAATTAACCTTTTTCAGTTACTGCATTGCACAGCTTGTTCCAAAAGAATCCTAAGGTCGCGTCGCTATTAATATAAAATATGCAAGTTTTTTTATTCAACGTTGTTATGTTTACCAAATGTCGTGATATGCATGGCTACCTGCGAGTCTCAGTAAGGTAATATCTTGAATATACCTACATATAGCTTTATTTAACGCTATATTTATTAAAACAGCTTTTAATTTAATAAATTATTATGATCGTTGAGTTACCAACTGACTTCAAGATTTCGAAGGAGGTTATCAATTCGTCGAGATCTATTTGTTTTTGCTTTTTTTTATGTATGTTCACCGATTAATCGAAGACGGCTGGACCGATTTGGAAAATTCTTTAATTGTTTTTAAGAGTATACGCCACAGTTCCGTCCTATTGTAACCAGGTCAGGATATGATGATGGGTTCTTGGGAAATAGAGGGATTTTTTTAACTATTTGGGCACACCTATAGTGATTTGAGTATTTTTTACAGCAGCTCTAGCATTTGCTTTTGGAAACGTGGAGGCTAAGTAAAGTCGGTTCTTTTTTGTTTAAAATTATTTTAGTGCACTGTTTACCTTTACAATAGCTAGTACTTTAGAGGTATTTTATTGACAGTAAGATCAATTTGCCGCCGTTTTGTACCTGTTATTTAAGGCGTACAGAATTATTATGGGCGAACATACAACACATATTTACAAAGAATCTATAAAATACAAATAAGAATACTAACGACCGTAGTTATATTAAAGGATGGTTCACGCTTTAGCGTTCCGTGTCTTCCACGACACTTCCGACACTTAATTTTGTATAGAAAGCGTCACGTGATTCTCGGAGGTCACATGATGTTCTCTAGTTACACAAAATGAAGTGGCGGAAGTTTCGCGCAGGACGCGGATCGCTACAGCGGGAAATATCCTTAAAGATAAAAGATATTTATTCTTCAATTTAGGCACATTACAATGCACTTATGAACGTCAGAGAGAAAAAGAAAACTACCTCCGGTTCTAACCCTACACCTCTGATCCGAGAAGTATTATTTATGACCGGCAAGAAACTCGGCGGGATTTCTTTTTTCAAAACAGTAATACAGTAATATTACATCTTAAAGATACACAATAATGCGTAGTTCTATAAGAAGGCATATCAAAACAGCTTGAGAGACATACAATGTACGTATTGTTTAATTAAAATAAAATAATAATAATAAAATCCAAATCTGATTGCTTCACAAAACGTTTGATATGCTTTCCTATCTGAACTGTGTCCTCTAAATGTTAGATGATTTTGTAGTAGTTTCTGGTTTGGGCCATGCATCTTTGTCCGTCATATAGTCCTCGACCCTGTAATAACCCTTTGACATTAAACTTTTTTTCAAATATTTCTTAAGAGCGGGAAATGATAAATTTAAAGCATCGACGGGTAACTTGTTATAAATGTGAATACCTTGACCAAAAAATGACTTATATGCTTTGCGGATACGACTACTTCTGATAGCAAGCTTGTTTTTATTTCTAGTGTTATAGCTGTGGATGTCAGAATTTTTTTTGAATGTATGTATATTCTTTACAACAAAAATAATATTGTCATAGATATATTGGGAAGCAACAGTTAAAATATAAATTTCTTTAAATAGTTCTCTCTAGTTTAAGTTCTACAGAAAGCGGATGGCTCTTTTTTGTAAAACAAATATAGTCTATATGTCAGCTGCATTGCCCCAAACCAGAATACCATATGACATTACACTATGAAAATAACTGTGATAAACTAAGCGAGCTGTGTCAATATTCGTTAATTGTCTAATTCTCCTAACGGCATGAGCGGCCGAGCTTAAGGCGACGATATATGCAAACACGTCAAATCGAGGTGTTTTCGTGCAAGGTTTTTGAAGAAAACAAACCACGTTGGAGCATGTATGTTACATTTTCTGTAGGGGCATATAGTTGGGTTCGGTCTACCGATACGTGCTTGGTCTTGTATAACATAATTAGGTATATATATCATCGTTATGAAACTGGTTTGGAGAAAACTTGTCGCAAGTTTTATTTCGGTCAGAAATAATTCTATGTTGCGAAATTAAACATAATTACTTCTTAGCACATTACTAATGTTCTACCGATAACTATAGTCGTATTAAGCGCTTAATAAAGGTTTTAGACGCAAAACCTTGTAGAGCCTGTAATAATCAGAACTATGCAATTGCTGCAATAAAACTTATAGGCGTTTATTCTATTGCAGCCAGAGACATGTTTCTTGTGTCAAATTTGAGTAATATGATTAGTAATTTTGAGTGCGGAAATTCGTTCCACATAGCTTAGGTTATAGTACGCTTGCTTACTAAGTAGATATGTCCGAGTTCAAATCTAGGCTGATGTTAACTTTTTTGTTTATTTTTTATCTCATTTCTCATTTATATTTTCAATCCTGATCCTAAGCGATTTATAGGTATTTTTGGACAAAAAAAAGTCAAATCATACTATAGTCAAGTTAGTAGTTAGTTTAATCTTTTTATTTTGACTTTTTTACCCAATATATTTAAACTACCAACTTATTAAAGAGACTAATTCATTATTCAATTTTTACAGTGGGTATGGGTACTTTTTACGGATCCGGTCACCTAGGGCCACTTCCTTGTACGGCCACCGTGTAAATTCCTACATCGTCCATTTCCTTGTTCGGGCTTTTCCTACTACGGCCATTTCCCCGAACAACCACAATGCAAAATCACTGTGCAAATTCCTACTACGGCCATTTCCCCGAACGACCACAATGCAAAATCACTGTGCAAATTCCTACTACGGCCGTTTCCCTGAAAGACCACCGTGATAAGTCCTACTACGGCCCGTTTCCCCGAAAGACCACTGTGCTGATAAAATTCATGTGATGGATCCTGGCCCGATCACAGCATGATAATTAAATTTAATGATTGCACAAATTCATCATTTTTTTTAAATGCTTGTAAATATTTATTTATTTATCCTTTATTCTAAATAGGAAGATCTGAGCACAAAAGACGGATTTAATGCCGTAAGGTATTCTCTGCCAGTCAGCCTTAAGGCAGGAACAACAAAGGTCAAAGGACCCCGGACCTAAAGTATGGGAAAGTGGTTGGTTATGGATTTCAGTTCCCTGAATAAAAATCTCTATGGGTGCTACCACTGTTTCCGAGTTACTTTGAAAGTTATTAGACTCTGTTCGGAATGAAAAGTGTCGTGGAACTGCGACACTTTTCATTCCGAACAGACTCTAATGATGTTAATATCACATTATTATCAAGCTGTATAAAGATACATCAGCACCACAAATATGGATAGTGCAGTAAGGATGGCAATTTCACATACATACAAACAATTAATACTATGAAAGTAACTCGTAACCAGTGGTTGCACCCATAGAGACTTTTATTCAGGGCATTTAACTGAAACCAGTTAAATATGGCTGCAGCCGATAGAAAAGTGGCCCTGCTAGGAATGAGGCCGATGGAAAATTGGCCGCTTACGGATTGTGGCCGTTCGAGGAATGTGGCTGTAACCGAGAGACAAGTGGCCGTTCACGAGAAGTGGCCGATGGGTGAACCTAGAGACAAGTGGCCGTTCACGAAAAGTGGCCGATGGGTGAGGTGGCCGATCACGGGAAGTGGCCGCTCAAAAAATGTGGCCGTAGGTGACCGGATCCCTTTTTACCATAGACGGCTTCGTCCATGTTTTTACCATAATTTATATTACAAGAGTGCGTTTGTTCGAGCAGTTTCCATCCGAGGCGACGTTGCCAGCTTACTCTCATTTGCTCATTTCGCTTCTTGCTTTGCGCTGTTGCAAGCTAGATCTATATTATGATATGAATGACGGATACATTGAATACAATCAAATGCGCTTGAAGTTGAAACACATTCGTGCATTTGTCAGTGATTTGTCCACATCATCGTGTTAGGCTGTATATCTCTCTCTTTACTATGGAATAAGAAAGAAACAATCGGCTCGGCTGTCCCGGCACTCTGCGATGTCTGGTCGCGCCATTAGGTTATATGGTTTATTGCATGTTCGTTTTCGTACGATTTAAAAGATATGGTGAATTATTAATATTATTATTAGGTAGGTAAGTAGATATGGAATTAATTTAATCGTATAAGTATATATACCAATATAATTTCTCACAATCCCTAAAATGAAAAAAACAATAAGTAAGGTACGATGGGGTAAGACCGGACCATTTTTGAACTAGTTGGTCAGCTTTCAGGGCTGACTTTTATGCTTTACCTTTGTAAAAATTTCTCGAAATATTAATCCTTGTTTCAAATCAGTATGAAGTGTACCTAAGCTGTTTTTCCTGTATAAATTTTCAAAATCTACTCCTTCTACTTAAGATTGGACTATTGAATAAAATGTACTCTTAGTAAGTTTTTAGGTGCTAGTTTTCTTCCACTTATCGATTTTGCCAGCTTTGTAATGCAATAATAAATTTTGAAGTGCCCTTACTTATCGTTCTAGAGCTTATATGGTCTTATTTAGATTAATATTATACGAGAATAAATCATACTCGAAAGGTTTTTTTATAATAAAACATTTTTTGTAAAAGTGGAGTATGTGTCAGTTTTCCGTCCATACTTATTGATATATTGATATTCAAGTTTTTGAAATAAAAGCTTATAATTAAAATATCAATTAAAGAATAAATAATTATTATCAATGGCAAATTTGACCTCAAAAAGTTTTTTCCATGTAGACGGAGAGCTGGCCACGTCAGATATGACACAATAGTCAGGTTTTATTGCTCTCATTATTGTGTCATATCTGACGTGGCCAGCTCTTAGTCCAATGAATTTGTAGCAGTTTAATCAGGTGGACGGCAACCCGGACGGGAAACTAGCATAACCACCCTATGCACGGTTTCAAATAATAGATATAATTATAAACCGCCTTTATTATGTTAATTCATAATAATTCAAAAACGAGTGAGTTAAAAATATTGAGAGTGGAAAGACAAGATGTTTCAAACCTTTGAAGCAAGATGTTTCAAAATTTAAAAATTTTAAAAAACGCTTTTGGCTATAATTCTTTTTTTTTCCCCAGCCTACTTGAAGAGATATAATACGTATCCATACTAATATTATAGTGTGTCTGTCTGTTAACTCTTCACGCTTAAACCGCTCAACTGATTTAGATGAAATTTGGTATGTATAAGGGGATGAAAACGGAATGGAAGTTTATACGGAATTGTTGCTCCCTGTTGACTTGAAATAGCATACGTGCTAGTTTTATATTTGCTCTTAGATTTTACTAACTAGTAACTTTTATTTTGCGTTTTATTATGTAATTCCATATGGCTCATGTTAATTTCGCGCAGACGAAGTCGCGGGTAAAAGCTAGTATTTTAATATTGTAATGGATTTTGATATGATAAAACTTTTGAAATAGATGGCAATTAACCAAAACTAACCCAAAAATGTACCCAAAAAACCGTGACGACCCTATACACGACACGATACAACTAATCCATACTAATATTATAAATGGGAAAGTGTATGTGTGTGTTTGTTTCTTTGTTTGTCCGTCTTTCACGGCAAAACGGGGCGACGAATTGAAGTGATTTTTTAAATGGAGATAGTTGAAGGGATGGAGAGTGACATAGGCTACTTTTTGTCTCTTTTTAACCCCCCACTTCCCTAAAATGGGGGGTGAAAATTTGTATGGTTTGTTACCCCGAATTTAACGCGAGCGAAGCCGCGGGCAAAAGCTTTTATATGTTATTAACTTACTCGTGCTGACTTTTCGTGTTTTTAAATCTTTTGTGTAATTTCAATTTATAATTCTTATGTGAGACGACAAACGCTTTTATATTTGTCAATATTTTTAGTAAAAAACACTTATGGTATATAAATGAAAATGGTTAAAACATGTTAAAAAATTAATCTTAAACTTTAGGTTGAATTAAGTTATTTGCTTTTTAGCTATGGTTTCTGTAAGGTACTTCCCCAGTCGAGCTCTGAGCCAGGTCCAGATTTGAGCGTGATAACATTCGCTGAACTGTGCCTTACCACAGTTAGCGAGATAACATTCGGAGTGCCCATACCTCCCTTTTGGACATAACATACTCGTGTCTAAACCTGTTCCTAGTAACCAACTAGGTACCAATTTAAAAAATGTTCACAGCAACAATTAATTGGATCCAGTCTTAAATGCCACGCAAAAACAAATCAAACCATTTTTTGTGACAAACAATTGAATTTATAGAACGAAACTTTTTTGTCTATAAAGATCACATGTATGCGCGACTTCGGCAGCAGATAGCATACATCCTCCATACTACCCTCTTGAACCTGATGTTTATTCAGTGTTGGGCGTAATTTATTAGATGGTACCTACTTTTGTAATGAATTAAATTGCTAATTAAATTACATGAAAATCAATTATATTAAGTAATTGAAATTGCTTGTAATTGAGATTACATGTCAGTAGTATTCCCGATTACATATAATTTGTAATTGCAATTACTTTTATCTTAACTACTTTTACTTGTAACTTCGATAATTTGAAATAATATACAAGTTCAATTTCTTTTTGGGTCAGTGGGGGCAGCTACCAGATCCCTCGCTGCAACGCGAAAATGGTCTTAGAAGACCTTCCCTCAATTTCAAATTAATCAATCTTCATTAATTTGAAATTGAGGGAAGGTCTTCTACGGATTTTGGAAAAAAACATACAGGATGCGAGATGAGGTCACATTTGGTAAACTTCTTTATGATGCCAATCGATCCCATTCTTGTATGGGATCAAAAATAATTTGCGGCTAGAAAAGCCACAAATTGAGAAAAACTTTTCCCATACTTTATGAAAATTGTTTTTTTTATTTTTCACATGCTGCTTTTTTATGCCAATCGATTCCATTCCTATCGTTTCTAATAGTTTCCTATTATTAGGTATTGTACTAAAAAGCCACAAATTAAATATTTTCCATACATTTACTATAAATAATAAATAAATATTATACGACAATCTTACACAAATCGACCTAGGCCCACAGTAAGCTCAATAAGGCTTGTGTTATGGGTACTAGACGACGATATATATAATAGATAAATATGGATAAATACTTAAATACAAAGAAAACATCCATAACTCAGGAACATATATCTGCGATCAACACACAAATAAATGCCCTGACCAGGATTCGAACCCGGGACCTCCTGCTTCGTAGGCAGGGTCACTACCGACAGGGCTAGGAGATCGTCAAATAAAGAATAAGTGATTTTTAGGGTTCCGTAGCCAAATGGCAAAAAACGGAACCCTTATGGATTCGTCACGTCTGTCTGTATGTCTGCCCGTCCGTATGTCACAGCCATTTTACTCGGAAACTATACGACGTATCTGAATAAAATTTACACATAAGGTTTATTCTGTATGCCGCTACTTAGTTATGTATTTAAATTAAAAAAAAAATTTAAGGGGGGCGCTCCATACATGTATCTAAATTTCAAAAAAATTGTTTTTACCATATATCAACATGTGATACATCAATCGATAGGTCTTTAAAAATAATATTGAAGTTTTTTTGATCATTTTGTGATTAAGCAAATATTTTTTGATATAATCGCTTCGAAAGTCAGAAAAATTTTGAAGCCCCCCCTGTAACTTTTGAACCGTAAGTCCAAAAAATATGAAAAAATTTGAGAAGATGCGCCTTATTATATACTTGCTACGAAAATTATTTTGAACATTATCGGTTTAGCCATTTTTGAGCCATTGCCAAAAAACTTCTTCCATAGGCATCAGATACGACCTTTTGCTATTAGTTTGGTTCTTATTCCATTGAAGGTACGGAACCCTCCTATGCGTGGTCCGACACGCACTTGGCCGGTTTTTTAAACTTTTCACTTAAACAACAGTCGTTTTTATTAAGCATACCTACCGGAAGAAACATTTAAGTAAAATGTTAATGTACCTGAAAAAAGCGGCATCGCCATTATATCAAAATGCAACTAGGTACAGGTACACAATAGTGTTGGAGGATGTGTGGTTTGTATTTGCAACTAAAGGATAATTTTCCAGATAGGTAATTGAATTATCCGATGTTCTCCCGATGCGGTCTTATCCCAACGCACTTTACCGTCCTCATTGAAAGCGATTTTGACCATCTCTAATTTCGTTATAGATACTAAAAACCTGGATTTTTCAGAGCAGAAGAGGATATAAAACAAATTAGTTACAAATAATATTATCTTCAGTTTAGTACATTTTATTTGAACTTTTATTTTGAAAGACTTGACACGTACTTGACACATAGAAATATAACCGCCATGATGAATGCTTATTTTGGATATTTAGAATAAAACATTATAATTGTGCGATTATGATACTGTAGGTAATGGCGTGCGTTGGTCAAGTAGTTTTATATTATAGGTAACTTTAATTATTTCGTCATTGATTACCTACATACAATAGTAACTTTAATTAAGTAAGTACACATAAAATGGAATCATTATCAAAGCGCCATCTTACTGTAAAAGACCGCGATTGCTTGACTATTTAAACATGTCAACATTGAATTGTCATAGTTCATCTCAAGTATACTAGATGGCAGAAGCGGAAGCTGCGATTATAAAAACGCAAAATGCAGTCGTCAACCGCGATACCCGTCACCTTAATCGAAGAGCGAGTTTTCTTATATGAGGACTCCATTGTAGATTTTTGTCTAACGTCGAACCAAGGAACACTGCTTTATCTACTATCTCTAAACATTCACCATTCAGGAGAATCTTAGTGTCCACCGGTGCAACGTTTGGCAAAACAAATCTAATACATTTGGTTTTCTTAGCATTAAGTAGCAAATTGTTAATAGTAAACTAGTTCAGTACAGCAGCTAGTGTGTTATTGATTACAGTAAAATCGGTAGATTGCCGGTCAACTTCGAAAATTAAAGATGTATCATCGGCAAACAGAACGATATCACAAAGGTTTTGTACTACACAAGGTAAATCATTTATATAAACCAAAAACAGGAATGGGCCCAAAATAGAACCCTGTGGCACTCCTAATTTTACTGAAGTCCCTTTAGAATGGGTTTTATTTACAACAACTGTTTGTGTTCTGTTGCTAAGATATGAAGACATGAGATTCAAGGCATTTTCTGACAAACCATAATGTTCTAATTTAAGAATGAGGGTTGTATGATCTACACAATCAAACGCTTTAGAAAGATCACAGAATATACCAATTGCATCGTAATGTTTTTCCCAGGCAATGAAAATATGTTTGATGAGTACCGCAGCAGCGTCGGTTGTGGAACGTCCCTTTGTGAAACCAAACTGATTGCTTGTAAGCAATCCATGTCCAGGGCCCGGAATTAGGTGAGCTAAAATACCTAAAGTTCGCGAGAGGACATAATATAGAGTGGTTACAACCGGATGAAAATAATATTTTATTTGGATTCCGGGTATTCGATATTCATCCGGGCACTGCAAGTAATAGTCGTAATGATGAAAAATGGTTACATTGCAGCCATAAAGTTAACATTATAATAATAAATCTGAAAATGTGACATATATTTTAAATTAGTAATCTGTATTTTCCTATTCATTATCAATGCTTGTCAGAGTGGCGTATTAGCGTCAAAATAGTGAAAGCTACTAGTACTACTATAGTATATATAGAAAGATAAGGAAACAAGTACTTACGTATAGGGTTATGTACTTAAGTACATACAAAAGTAACTCACTCGCTCCAGAAGGCATAATATGTGGTTGTCCATATTCGAATAGTCCTTGTGGCGGATTTATAATTATGTTTCTGCTTGTGTCCGTACACAAACATAAAAGGTAACATTAACAAATAAATAGAAGAAAAAATCATAAACAATTTAGAAACTTTTATTTTTATACGTACAAACACATTCTTAAACATTTATCACAGATAATCAGTCAAAAAGAATAAAATCTATATAACAATCTTATACCTACATATAAAATATCTAGATTTTTTTCAATCGGAATCCTCAGTTTCCGCGTTACAATCGTCCTGGTAATTTGTATTAGCTTGTTCAGCATTGAAATAAATAACCATCAGCTTTTCAATGTTATTCATACTTAAATTATTTCTTTTAATGTCCAAAATCCACTTATACGTAGAAAACGACCGCTCCACGTCTACGGAAGTTAAAGGTATACAATTGTAGCACGATAATAATTCATTTTCTATTTCCTCTCCCTTTTTTATATCATCAGATATATCTCTAATAACACCAAGATCAGGATTTCTAGCTATAACATGTTCAAGTTTTTGTTTAACTGGATCAGACGAACACCACCCTATCACCGCTCTTACTTCGTCAAATATTTCGAAAGATTTTACTAAAGATAGTGTTGTGTTTTGCAATGATTTTAAAGCTATTTGTATGACTTTGTAATATTCGTCGATATAATCTAAATCATTTTTTAAATTTTGTTTTTTAAATACTTTTTTAGCGTTTCTAATTGATACAGCTTCAGAACTATTTAACATATTTACTACTCTTTTAATTTCACTATAATATTTGGCGTAGTAAGCCGCTGCTTGCAGCCAAGTGCCCCATCTAGTTATGACTGGTTCTGGTGGAAGGGGTGTATTAGGATTATTTTCTCTAAAAAATTTGATTCTATTGGGGGCTTTTAAAAAAAAATTTTTCACGTTTGAAATTAAGTCATTATATACATCGGAATACTCTGAACGTATTTTTTCTGCTACGCGGTTTAGGGCATGAGCTAAACATGTTACATGTTTCATATTTGTTAGATCCTGTTTTAAAAGACGTCCTGCGTTTAACATATATGCGACGCCATCCGAACACAAAACTAAGACATTATCGACATTGGTTTCGTATGAGTCACCCCACATATTTTTTTAAACATTCAATCACAAATTGAGCTATTGAGTTCCCGTTGACTACTTCCAACATTTTGCAAGCAATTAAATATGGTTTCAGGCGGACCTCATTTAAAGGATTCACTAAAAAGTGGACTACATATCTACCTAAACAGTCAGTCGTTTCATCCAATGATATCCACAGCTTTTGGTTTGAAATTTCGTCATAAATTTTAGATAATTTCTTTTTGAAAAGAATGTCTAAATAAACCTTCCGAAGTAACAATTCGTCAGGGATGTTAATACGTTTAGTACAACTGCAGCAAATAAACTTTTGAAAAAATGCTTTAAAAGCTGGCAGGTTTACTCGATGCCATGGTATATTACATAAAATAAGGAATTCAATGAAATCCAAGTAAAAATCTACGTTTGGTGTCTTATTAGTTCCTTGGTGTTTTTTTCCATTTATGTGTCTCACTATATTGCTTTGTTTACATATTAAACTACTTTCACACTTTGCACAGTATATAGTATTACTAGCACTATCATGGTACAATTCCGGGTGATCTCCAATCCAGCTTTGGACAACTCCATCGCTTGGTTTCGACGCCATTCTATTAATCACGCCGTCAATTCGGAATGAGCAGATCTGCAAACAAAAATAAAATACGTATGTAACGGTATTTTTTAGATATAGGATATGAAAAAATAAATATAACGTTTTAGTGTTGTATCATTTATGGCATTGGAACGAAAATCAATCAATCAAAATCAATCAAAATCAATTCATAAAAATTCTATTTTTTTATATTAAAATCAACCCAACAAACTTGTAAGCATAAAACTTTACCATGAGTGCATGTCGTACTCATACATTTGCAGAAAACTTATAATAAGAAATCAAATTAGAAGTAGATGTTACTCTGAGATAAATAGGAATTTAGTCTAATAAATTGCCCACGTGGCATATTAAAATTAGGGTTGGCTTACCGTAAGGGATCCAGGTGAACGAATATATGAAATGCAGCAAATCGTAATCCTTAAATCCAGGCCAAGGTCATCATTTGAAGAATATCCAGTATACCATAAAACAAGCCAAAGTCAAAAACAAATCGTTACGATAAATCCGGTAAACCACACACGCACTAACACAACTGACCAAGGTTCAGGAGCGAATGAGTCCATCTACCTACCTGAGTATCTACTTGACCTTTTACCATCTCCCTTCTCTTTTGAGCACTAATTGTTGACGCCGCTTGGCTCTAACACGCCCCTTGTGAGTCATTAATAAACAATGTGTAGGGAAACCCATATTATTCGTCTTACAACGACTTCTTATCTTATCTTATACATACCTTCTTTATTCTAGCCCTTTTTACTAAAAACTAACATTAAACATGCTGCACTGTAAACAAAACATATCACGTTCAATATTACGACAAGTCCCCGAATAAACATCGAATACCCGGAATCCAAATAAAATATTATTTTCATCCGGTTGTAACCACTCTATATTATGTCCTCTCGCGAACTTTAGGTATTTTAGCTCACCTAATTCCGGGCCCTGTCCATGTCTGTTGAAGTGGCCCAGTAGATATTTAACATTAGCTTTTCAAAGACTTTACTTAGTACAGGAAGTATTGATATCGGCCGGAAGTTATTCAGATCACTAGAATCACCCGATTTAAAAAGAGGTATGACTTTACTACATTTCATAAGATCTGGAAAAACGCCTTGTGAAACTGAATTATTATAAATTAAGGCTAAGTAAGGCGCTATGACGTCTATGATATGACTGATGACTACAACTGATGTACACCATAAGTCTTCTGCTTTCTTTAAATTCAGAGATATTAATATTTTTACAATTTTTTCTGAATCTACAAGGTCAAATTCAAATATCATCTGACATTTCTTAATATTAGTGCAAAGTAAGGAATGAGCTTGAAACGAAGATGATTTTAGACATTTTGTGGTATTTAATGCTATGTTAGAAAAATAATCTTCGAATGCCGAGGCAATATCGTCATTTGACAAGACCTGCTGTTCCTCTGAGACAATGTTGACTTGACGATCGCGTGATCTAGATACACGGCAGTGTGTCCGCCAAATTCGAGCAAAAAAAAGCGACACACCGGCCGTGGGTTATATTACACGAACCATTTCGGGCCAATTTCGACCACCCTATAACTCCAAACATATTTTATCTACGCATATGAAATTTTGAGTGTCTGTTGACATCCCCTTAATTGTCTAGAATACAAAATTTGATTATTCTACCTATAGCAGTTCTTGAGATATTGACGTCAGAAAATCGCTATTTTTACTATACACTCACTCACTGACTCACTGACTCATCAAAAACCTAGACCACTTCCAATGGTCGTACTAACTTGAAATTTGGCATGGAGATAGGTCTTAAGGTCAAAGTAAAGGGAAAAATCTGAAAACGGCCAAGTGTGAGTCAGTTTTAAAAATAGCAAAGGTGTAACTTTGTTCTACTATGAAGTCATAATGAACTAAGTGGGTCTATCTTATAATGGTCGTACCGACCTGAAATTTGGCTCGAAGGTTTGTCTTTAGGTCGAAATAAAGTAAAAATCTGAAAACGGCCAAGTGTGTCAGTTTCGAAAACAACGAATGTGTTCTTGAAGTTCGTGAAATTTTGTTCTACTATAAGTAGGTATGGAGTGGAAATGAGATAAGACTTATTTAAATTTAGATACATACCAATTTAAGACAATACATGTTTGTCTTAAAGACAAGAACAATAAAATTGTTCACCACTCTGTGTGTGTCTGTTGCGGGAACCGAACCCACGATTTACGAAGTACAAAGCAGGTCACTAGGTACACTAGGTGCGCTAAATCAGTCAAACAAAAATGAAAAGACTATTTTTTCTCGCATAGTCTAAATAATTTCTAATTTTACAACTAATAAAATCGCAGATTCAAGAACATGGAAATCATATATACTCTAAGATGGAATTATATATACTACTGCCCATCTCACCCTCCGATACGCCACGGGATGAGATGGGATGGTGCACTTCTAGGGCTACATAATAGGCCACCAATTATAATACCTACTGGTAGGTAGGTATTACCAATTTATTAATTATCTATGTAGGTAGCGTACTTACAAACAGAATAAAGTACGTTATTGATGTATGTAATTATATGTAAGTAGGTACATTTTATAGGTGTAGGGAGCCAGTTTATTTGTAAAAATCACCTATAAATAAATAGTAAAATAGAATTAGACGCTTAGTATAAAGGGTATAGTATAAAGTACATACCTAAGTGGAATGAGACATTTCCTAAAGCAAAAGTGATAAAAAAATAATAAAGAACCTACACCTAACAAAAATAAATGAAATCCCATCAAAAACATTAATGTGAAAGGCTGCCAAGTTCGATACTATGGGAATGCTTCGCCTAATATAAAAGAAGTGAGATCTGAATAAGTACCAAGTTCCATAAAAATACCTCAAATCATAAATAGTTATAGGAATGCACACTTGATTTCCAGCAGTTCTTAAGGTACATTTTGAATAAGTATCACGTTACATAGAAATACCTAAAATTATAATAGTCAGAGAAACGCACACCGGTTTTTTTAGCAGTTTCCTGATAACATTTATTATTTTCAGTATTTTTTAATGATGTTACTTGGCAAGTTTTCACACACCACACACCTTTTCAATGCAATGAATCGACACCTTTGGACTGCAATGTGTCAAGTATATAATTTTCTATTAAAACTTGGCAAGTTTTAATAGAAAATTATATACTTGGCAAGTTTTAATAGAAAATTATATACTTGACACATTGCAGTCCAAAGGTGTCGATTCATTGCATTGAAAAGGTGTGTGGTGTGTGAAAACTTGCCAAGTAACATCATTAAAAAGTACTGAAAATAATAAATGTTATCAGGAAACTGCTAAAAAAACCGGTGTGCGTTTCTCTGACTATTATAATTTTAGGTATTTCTATGTAACGTGATACTTATTCAAAATGTACCTTAAAAACTGCTGGAAATCAAGTGTGCATCCCTATAACTATTTATGATTTGAGGTATTTTTATGGAACTTTGTACTTATTCAGATCTCACTTCTTTTATAGGCGAAGCATTCCCATAGTATCTAACTTGGCAGCCTTTCACATTTATGTTTTTGATGGGTTTACATTTACCAGATTCCTTATTTATAATATTCCATACTGTTTTCACCTTGTTGTCCGAAATTTTGATTTTTGCACTTGTACAGTTCGCCTTCACAGTCAAACACACTTTCTTGAAAATTTTTGAATAGTTCTTAACATAGTCCAGAAAATCTGCATTTTTGTTCAGTTCTCTCTCTCCATAAAGTTCATAAAGCCTCTTTCTACTTTTATGAATAGCTACGGTAGCCCATTCGCTAAACTTTGATTTAGATTTAGTCTTTGACCCACTAATAGTTCTCAATTTGAAATGTTTGTTAAATTGACAAAGAATCATACCAAACAAATCTTCATACAAATTATTTGAGTCATAAAAATGTGAATAAGGCAGTGTTGACAGATGATTTTGATCTTCTTTTTTGAATAATTCCAAACGATAACCATTAATGGGTCTATATGTTACAACTTGTGGAGTTTCCTGAATTGGCTTTATAAAAGATGCCCTTTGACCGCTGTGATCAGAATTAAAACAGTTAAATATTTGCTTATCCAGACATTCACAGTTACAAAAAATATTATCTAGGCATGTTGCACTAGTGACGCCCACCCGGGTAGGTTCAAAGAACAAATTAAACATACTAAACGATTTAAACAAACATAGCAATTTAACAGAATTATTAGACGATTCAAGCAAGTTAACATTAAAATCTCCACATACTATAACATGCTTCGGCAATTTCGGCTATTAGTCACTAATTTCAGCACATTTTCCATGGTATTTTCAAATTTGTTGAAATCAGCTGCTGCCGCTGTTGGTGGCCTATATACACAAATAACAATATAACTTTCTAATTCTACACAAGAAATTTCTGCAATCCTCTCTATGGAACATTTTACAACATCCTTCCGTTCTTTAGATCTTAGACCATTTTTAACAATAATAAGGGAACCACCATGAATGGCAGATTTTCTAGCATACTAATTTAAAGTTAACAAAGTCAAATATTAAATGTTCTTCTTTAAGCCAATGTTCTGTAATACACATAACTTGTACATCATTATTATCTAAGAATAAACCTATCTCTAACTTCTCCCTGGAAAAACCCTGAATATTCTGGTGAACAACATTCATATTAAGATGTTTTTCCGCTGTCTGACAATCTAGTTTAAATGTGACAAGGCGGTGCTGTGGGTCTGCCGAGATCCTCTTATAACACTACTATTTCTATTTGGCTCAATATTAAAGGCCAATAAATCAGAAATACTCATAGTACATTTCTTTGGCAAAAAAAACCTTCCCCGGGGTTAGCCAAAAGCAAAAATATAGTTATAACTATGAACATGTTTTGCAGAGTACTTAATGTATTTAATAATTAATAAAGTAAAACTGGCTGTGATCCTAGGATAAGAAAGTTGGCTTCACACAGGCCGTCTGACCTACGGCGCTTGCCAAATGAGTCTCACTTTAAAATCCCAAAAAAATATAACGAATATCGAAACAGAGTCTGGAGTTCATACTTACCTATTTACCTAGTAGTCTAAACAGCGTTTCTAAACAAATATAACAAAATAAAGAAAGTAAACCAAATAAGATAAAATATATAATAAGGAAGGAACTCGATAGCAAATTGTAATAATAATGAGATATGAAACAAAATAAAATAAAATATAGATATATAATTATTAAGGTTGTCTGGAAGAGATCGCTCTCTAGCGATAAGACCGCCGGTTGACTGCCTCTACTTTTAATCTGTGTATTTACTGTACTGTTATATGTTATTGAGGTGTGTAATAAAGAATATTTGTATTGTATATGAATAAGATAGGTACATATTATAAATATACTATAATTATTGTACCTATAAGCTAACTAGTGACTGATCTCAATATTCACTAGTAATATATAATAATCTTAAAAGATTTTAACTAACTTTTGAAATAATTGTAACTTAGATGAGATAAACAGATTAAACTTATTTTTTATTTATTTGTTACGTTACGTCGCGTCGCCTCTTAATGGCAAGTCCTAAAACTTATTTAAAAACAATTTTTATATACATTAACCCTTTTCCAGGCCGCACCTATCTTTAAAAAAATCTTTTTTAAGTATGTTTCAACTAAATTGAATCTTAAATCGAAAGTTTAAGGTTGAAATTCAATTGACAAGGACGTGGGCGATAAATATTTGTTGACAAGTAATACGATGACCATTTTTTACTCCAAAATACCTTCGAGCTTCGCCCCTAACAAAGTATTGTTAGCAATTTGTCACCCTGCTCTTTTAGTTTTAATTAAATTAACAGGCGTTTTAATTTGGACTAAGTATGCAAAACAAATCCTATTCCTATACAACAGCTGCTATAGGACCAGGGGCCGTATTCTAACTTTAAAAAACGTATAAACACGATCCAACTTCAATACAACTCCAATGCATTAACAACGCAATACGGCTACGGCATAAACATCTGAATCAGAAATATCAGAATTTGCTTGAGAAATATTCCAACGCAACTCCAATACAACTTCAATATTTTTTGTATGTTTGTTGTGTGTTGGAGTTATGTTTGAAATAGGTTGTGTTGTTATTGTATTGTAATGTATTTTAAAATTAGAACAGGACAGGTAAAAAAATTACGGCACCAATCTATCTCAATGTCAATATAGAGCAAGTTTTATGTTCGAAAGTGAAAGTTGATGCAAGTACGACATAGTACTAGCTAAATAAAAATTTGGTATGAGCATGTGAATAAATCACGCCGACAAAATAAATAGTAAAACAAAAGCTAAAAATTAATATTTTTTTAGGGTACACTTGTAGTGGGGGAGATTTAAAAATATATGTAGGTATGTTATTTAAAATGGTGTTAAGTGTGTTTTATGCTGGTTTATTTTTCTCATACTGCAATACTGGCTGTTTAATGTGTATTTTTTAATTTTATAATTTATTCGTAGTACCTATTATATTTTCTGACATTTATATACATGGGATAAAATAGGGTAAGTGAACGGCTTTGATTTGATTTGATTTTTTTGAAAGTATTAAATAGGCGTACTACATATACATCATATAAGTCATATAACTCTACAATATGTGAGATGTATTTTTCTTTGTCGTTATTATACACATCAATAGTTTCAAATTATAATAAAAAAACCGGCCAAGTGCGTGTCGGACCACGCATAGGAGGGTTCAATGTACCTTCAATGGAATAAAAACCAAACTAATACCAAAAGGTCGTATCTGATGCCTATGGAAGAAGTTTTTTGGAGATAACTCAAAAATGGCTTAACTGATAATGTTCAAAACAATTTTCGTAGAAAGTTTGTAATAAGGCGCATATTTTTAATTTTTTCATATTTTTTGGACTTACGGTTCAAAAGTTACAGGGGGGGACACAATTTTTCTGACTTTCGAAGCGATTATTTCAGAAAATAATCACTTAATCACAAAATAATCAACGGAACCTCAATGGTATTTTTAAAGACCTATCAATTGATGTGTCGCATGTTGATATTTGCGTAAATTTTTCTTTTGAAATTTAGTTACATGTATGGAGCGCCCCCCCTAAAAATATATTTTTTCAAATTTAACTACATAACAAAGTAGCGGCATACAAAATTCACCTTATATGTAAATTTTATTCAGATACGTCGTATCGTTTCCGAGTAAAATGGCTGTGACATACGGACGGACAGACAGACAGACATGACGAATCCATGAGGGTTCCGTTTTTTGCCATTTGGCTACGGAACCCTAAAAATCACCCGTTCACTGCCACAATCACTTGATTTAATAAATGTGCCAATTACACTCTCAATATTGCGTCAATAATACACAAGTACAATGATGTAATAGCCGTATTAGGTAAATATGCATACTTCGAATGCGGTGTCAACATTTCTCTGATACTTTTTAGGTAAAATGGGTTTTTTATTTATTTAGGAAGCCGTATTGGCAAGGTTATGTTATGAATGACGAAAATGCTTTTATCGAATAATTTTGTTTTATTTCTTTATCTAGATGGCTAATGGAGAAATTATCCATTGTAACAACCTATCTATCTACTTCCAATATGTAATAAATATTATATTGGTTCCAAAATTGTTTACAATTTTTAAACTAGGATAGTCTGTACAGTCGCCATCAAATATATCTGACCGGCCAGAGTGCTCAAAAATATCTGAACATGCACTTTATCGCTTTGACAATAAAGTCGTTGTTTAGATATTTGTCACCACCTTGGCCGCTTCGATATATCTGATGGCGACTGTACACGTCTTATCCGAGTAAGGTCAGTAAGGTGGCTAATTCAGTCATAAGGACTATTCCGTCTATAAGAATTTTTCTCGAACAACGAACAAAATTGATAATTTCGTCGACAAAGTAGCGATTGCTTTTAGTTTTTGCAATAAAAAGCAAATAGGTTTTTTCCTACGATTGAAAATCAAAGAAATATACGCTCGTGGACGGAATAGTCCCTATGACGGAATTAGTCACATTGATGGACTTGACCTTTGTCCATTCTTTGGACAAACATGTTAGTCGGGGGTCGGAAATTTTTTTTGACAAAGAGCCAGATGGCGGAAAAATATGGAATTTTCGGAAGCTCATAGAGCCGCAGTTATGTTTTTTTACTGTAATATTTACTACAGTAAAAACCTCGAAGAGCCATAACTGACCGGCTCGCGAGCCGCGGTTTACGACCCCGACCCCTGGTGTACGGGATTACTAAGAATGCCATTAGAAATTTCAGCAGCTGTTACCACTCCTATTTGTGATTTTCCTAAACTGAGTAATGAGTAAGTTTTAGTATTTCAGCACAACATTAAATATGTCAACCGTACAGTATTGTAGAGAGTATCTACAATGAATACTCTCAAAATATACTTGTTAGTTATTTATTTTCTTTTTTTATATCATTAGCTAGTACATCGAAATCGACTATCGGTTTAGGCTGTCCCTTTGAGACTCCCTGAAAGAATTCTGAACGTCTGACATAGAACGTATCAATTCCTAATTTAAATAACACCGTGCCAGACAGTGTTTGAGAAGAGAGGTTGTAAAGGTAGACCACCTTTACAGTATGTATACAGAAAAAAACCGGCCAAGTGCGAGTCGTACTCGCGCACCGAGGGTTCCGTACAAACCTTTACAACTTAAAGGTATTATAGACCTGAGTATTTGATATGAATTTCAATTTAATACCTCTACGCGTTTACGAGGAAAAAGGTAGTAAGTTTAAAATTTAAAAAAATATTTATTGTATGATTTTACTAAAAATGTCTACTTTTTGTAATTTTTCCTTTGTCTGTACTATATGAAGTTTCTTCGTGCCAAGTTTCAAGTTTCTGAGTTTACGGGAAGTACCCTGTAGGTTTTGAGTTTCTTGCGAGTACTCAGTTTCAAAATATGCGACTTAAATTGCTATTTCTTTTGATTGCGTTGACATAAAAGTTTGGTTTTGCTACGTCTGAAAGATCCTATAGCCCTGAGTATTTGACATGAATTTCAATTTAATATCTCCACGCGTTTACGAGAAAAAAGGTAGTACGTTTAAAATTTAAAAAAATGTTTTTTTGTATGATTTTATAAAAAAAGTCTACTTTTTGTAATTTTTCCATTGTCTATGCTATATGACGTTGCTTCGTGCCGAATTTCAAGTTTCTGAGTTCACGGGAAGTACCCCGTAGGTTTTGCGAGTGCCGAAAAACTAAAATTTGCAGCATAAACGACTGTATCTTTTGATTGCGTTGGCTTTTGAGTTTGATTTTTTCACAGCTCCAAGGGACAATAGACCTGAGTATTTGGTATAAATTTCAGCTTGATACCTCCACGCGTTCCTGAGAAAAATGGTCTTGACAGACAGACAGACAGACAGACAGACAGACAGACAGACAGACAGACGGACAACAAAGTGATCCTATAAGGGTTCCGTTTTTTCCTTTTGAGGTACGGAACCCTAAAAATCAACTGGTATGAACGTGTCAGTCAGATGGTATAATCCGCCGTATTACATTACGGCTAGCCGTTTTTAAAAACTGGGCCGTTTTAAAATGCGGCGGTTCAACGATTAACCGAATTTAATGCGGCTGAATGAAAATCCGCCGGAATGTATTCGGCGCCATACGTTCTTCAACACGGATAGCCGTAATGTAATACAGCGAGTCATTAGCCGCTGCTTTGAGAGTTGCGGCTAGCCGTAATGTAATACAGCGAGTCATTAGCCGCTGCTTTGAGAGTTGCGGCTAGCCGTAATGTAATACAGCGAGTCATTAGCCGCTGCTTTGAGAGTTGCGGCTAGCCGTAATGTAATACAGCGAGTTATTAGCCGCTGCTTTGAGAGTTGCGGCTAGCCGTAATGTAATACAGCGAGTCATTAGCCACTGCTTTGAGAGTTGCGGCTAGCCGTAATGTAATACAGCGAGTCATTAGCCCCTGCTTTGAGAGTTGCGGCTAGCCGTAATGTAATACAGCGAGTCATTAGCCACTGCTTTGAGAGTTGCGGCTAGCCGTTATGTAATACAGCGAGTCATTAGCCGCTGCTTTGAGAGTTGCGGCTAGCCGTAATGTAATACAGCGAGTTATTAGCCGCCGCCTTGACAGTTTTAACACTTGTCTTTGTTTTTGTTGCGCCTCTAAATACTAGTATTTTTTTATAGGATGAATAGGTGTTGGTGTATTTTGTTGAGCCTTTAAATACTAGGCTTTTTTAATGGGTGGGTTTTGGTTATTTTGGAAGCGAAATCGATGCGGCTAAACGTGGACCGCCTTATTGAAGAACAAATCGCAATGACTATCCGGCTAATCGTTGAACCGTCGAATTTCAAAACGGCTCTGTTTTGATAACAGCTAGCCTTAATTAGTAATACGGTGGATACTATCAGGCTGCGACATAAACATGGTGCGATCATGGCAATACAGATCGATTAAATAAAAAAAAACCTATTATATCATACCTATCACATGTTTATAAAGAATGTCAAATACAATATTTACGAATAAAAAATAATGCAAACAAATCAAGTTAACACTAAACTTAAAACTTGCAATAAATTTTTAAAATATTACCTACATTCAAGCCAAAATATCCATTAATTATCTTTAAATTTAAACAAAAAAAAATACACAGTCCAAGACAAACATACACAGAACAGTTAACCAACAAATCTACTACACATTAAAAAATAACACACAACCCCCAAATCCCCAACTATCCCCCAAATCACAACCCTGTGGTAAGGTTCCCATTATGCTGGCGAATCACGTATTAAAAATTAACAATATACGTACGTAGTTTTGCTGTCACAAGTAATCTACAAATCTTTGTTTACCATGTCTGGCCGATTTCTCTCCGTTGCTGGTAGAGAACCCTTAAAGGAACAATTAAAAGAACAAGTTGCCTTTGTAGACCCTAACTGTAGTTTTGTTGGTCATGCACGTCACTTGTTTCGTGTAACGTTCCTGATACCTACTTACAATAAATGATATTACGAGTACCTAATTATTTAAAAAAGCAGTTGTGCTTTAATGTCCTAGTTACGTGTTAAGGCAAGCCTTGGGATCATAATTACCTTTTATATGCATAATACTATTCATAGACTAAATATAATATGACCGCTAATGGATCTCATTCCAATTGCGCAATTTTTGTCTTGACCGACTTATGGGAAAAAATTGGGACGCATATTGTACGTGACACATTATCACTCTGATTGTCAACATTGATACTGCTTTTTCATTGACAAGGGTCAAAAGGCCCTGTCGTTTTCAGCTGTAATTCAGCTGGGTATCAGTTTCACTGTGAAATAGATATTTTGTTTGATTAGCGCAGATGCAGTTCATACGAATGAAGTTCTAATAAAAATGCGCTTAAAACAGCCATTTTAATAGGAACTCGTCTCATAATTAACTGATTTTCATATTAGCAAAGCATCTTAAAGCGAACAATTGAGATTAAGCGATATGGTCAAGTTTTAATCGAAGTTTCATTATACTCACGTTAGAGCCCGCCAGCCACGTGATAACTTGATTAAGTAAAAATCAGTACCAGCAGCCAGCTGATAGCCAGTAGGCAAAGTGGAGCCGAACGCAGCGCCCGCGCACTCCACAACGGCACGCGAATTCGACCGCTCGCGTCTTATGTTTATAAAAACAAACAAAACAATCTGTGTCCTTTGTAATAAAAATTGACAAAAGGAATGCTAAAAACAAATGAACCTTAAAGTGAAATCCTGTTGTCAAAATGACGTTGCGGGTCGAGGTGCCCGGGGATAAACCAGTTCATGTAGAACCGTGCAAGTGCAAGCCTTACGCTGAAATTAAACCAGAAAAGAAGTTAAGCAGGAGCGTAAAGGAGTTTTTAAAGAAATCATGGGCCTTCAGATCGAAAGTTACTGTAGAACCTTTTGTTATATGCTATATCCTGCCAAGTGTGTTAGCTGGACTGGCCGTCCAAAACCTGTGTTTAGAGAAATCATGCCTCGTGAACCTTGGCTACGACGAGAGAACATGCAGGCATATAATGCAGGGCCGTACTCTAAATTACACAGAACAAGAGAAGAAAGTGCAAAAGATGGTGGCTGAGATGACAGCATGGAGTTTTCCACTGCAAACCGCTCTTCCAGGCATCCTGACGCTGTTCCTTGGGGCTTGGAGCGACCGCACCGGGAACCGAAAGGCGTTCATGGTCCTGCCTATTGTAGGGAAGCTGATATCGATAATCGGTATCATATTAAGCACAGTTTTCTTCTTCCAAGTGGGATTGAACGAGACGGCTCTCCTAGAGGGTTTGCCACCCGCGCTTGCCGGCGGTCGCGTAGCCATGACCATGGCCGTGTATAGTTACATGACGGATATCACGAGTGAATCTGAACGGACTTTCCGTCTTGGCATCATAACCGCCATACTGACTCTCAGCAGGCCGGTAGGCCTTGCCCTGAGCGGAATCATGACAAAACGTTTCGGTTACTACGGAGTGTTTATGGTCGCGTGTGTGTTTTATTTAATCGGGTTTGTTTACATTGTACTAAGACTGAAGGAGAAGCCTAAGAAAGAGGTGGAGAGTGATAAAGAGGAGACGATTTTATCTGTGTTCTCTGCTAAGGACTTCGTAGCAACAGTGAATGTGGCGTTTATGCAGCGGGAAGGGACGCGTCGGTTGCAGATAATTCTAATTATGTTTGCTTACATGTTCATCGTTGGACCAGTCTTAGGTAAATATTTGGTTCATATTTATCATTATCGTCTAATTATTATTTATTAAACTTATTCGGTTTGTTTCATGAAATTAAATTGGAAGCATGTGCGTTATATTGCTGCCTGTTATTCTTTTTATGAGCGATTGTAATTTTATTTCTCCGATGCAGACGATATTACTCGTAGTAAGCTACCTACTTTCACGCAGGTCTTAGAAATAGCTTTACAATCTTAAGGATGCTATAAATAAAATAAGTTTCAAATTATCCACGTAGGTTTTTAAACATAACAATACAATTTAATAACTGGCTAACTGGCGTTGTATTTATAGTACTTTTAGCTCCACAGTAAGAAAACGAAACTTTTTTTTGGGTGCGTTAGAATCGTCCACGGTCAACGATAAAAGCTTATATATGTAGGTAGATCAACAATTATTTTTTACACGAACATAGTTTTTCTCTCCTAGATATACCTACAGCTGCTTAAATTAAATGTAGATATGTGACACTTTTTAGAAAAAGGTACCATTTGGTTGCCGGCGCTTACACTTTTGTTGCTCGAATACAATATTTTATATGTACAACGTACGGCAAAAGCACCTTCTGCCAAATAAGTTTCACATACCTATATCAGAGAGTATACATTTATAGAGTTCTCTTCCCCCTGACGAGACACGGTATTTGAATTTAGAGCAAGATAATGTTTGTTAGTATATGTGTGGGTTTTAAGTCGATAGATGGAGCTGTTTCATGCTTATACACAATTTTAGTTGTGTTGTGTGTAGCCTCTCTTCATGACATTAGACATAGGCAGAGAGTATACATATATAGAGCGCCACAGTCTAAGTACTTTTTGAGGCTCTGAAGCGCCATCTGAACGAGACCAACCAAAGCTACCGTATAATGTAATGTAGCCTCAAAAATTGGAGCCTCGCAAAGTACTTAGACTGTGGTGATCTATATATGTATACTCTCTGCCTATATCTAATATCATGGAGAGAGGGTAGACACAATACAACTAAAGTTCTGTATAAGCATGAAACAGGTCCATCTATCGACTTAAAACCCACACATATACTAACAAACATCCTCTTGCTGTAAATCCAAATACCGTGTCTCGTCAAGGGGAAGAGAACCTTAATCCACATCCATACTAATATTATAAATAGGAAAGTGTATGTGTGTGTTTGTTTGTTTGTTTGTCCGTCTTTCACGGCAAAACGGGGCGACGAATTGACGTGATTTTTTAAGTGGAGATAGTTGAAGGGATGGAGAGTGACATAGGCTACTTTTTGTCTCTTTCTAACCCCCCACTTCCCTAAAATGGGGGGGTGGAAGTTTGTATGGAGCATTCCGGGAGGCAAAGGGGAACCGTGTTACCCCGAATTTAACGCGAGCGAAGCCGCGGGCAAAAGCTAGTTCAAAATAAAGCAGTATTAAAATTTGTTATCATCTATGTATAGGTATCGTAATATTTGTAACACAGTTTCAATGAAGTAGCCGTAGTGCAACGATTGCATAAAGTATAAACATTAACTAGAAAACCAACGCTCGATAACAATTTGTAATATTCCGCTTGGATAAAATTAAGTAGATGATTAATGTAAGTACACGTGAACTTATATTAATCTTTTTGTAGTTATTATGACAGCATACTTAACATAGTTCAGTTTAAAGTTTAACAGATATCTTGGTTTCATGACGTAAATAATTTAATTTTCCAGAAAAGTTGCAGTGACATATTTTTTTTAGTTTAGCAGAAATTGTATTTAGTCATAAATAATTAGGTAAAAAAATATATTTAGTATATTCACATAAATTAGTTTCGCAGAAATCTTGTCTTGGCATATTAGTTTAGCGAAATATTATATTATAGGTTAAAACTTTCTCATTGTGTTAGTTGGTAGTGTATATTAGGATTTTTTTAATGAAAAATGTATAGATAAAGGTTGTATTTATTCAGGGTCAGTGCAATATTTTTCTATATCTCTCTGACACCGCTTTTAGGTATTGAATCAGGACTCATTAGTATTTGGTAGTAACCACTTTAAATCGAGACTGGTAAAACACTAATTTCCTTGTCACCTATCTAATAAATCCTTAATCCGAGGCATAGGACATTTGTTTTTGATTGTAACCTTATTTAGAGCGCGGTGGTCTATGCAGAGTTGGTTTCTCCTTATGTAGACTCACTATGTCGCACTATATCATTAGCTATCTGATTATTTACTCCCTTTCTTTTCATGTCGTCTCTAACACTTTTCCGTGATTTGCCTGTTACATCTTCTCCATATTTATTCCTCATACCTTCGTATCTTCCTCCTTCCTCGTCACATGTATATCTTCGTCCCATTTTTTTGTGTCAAGTAAAAAAGGAATATCATCATCTTCCACCATCTTATAAGGGACTAGCCTTTTCCCGCGGCTTCGCCCGCGTACTATAAGTACTTTGTGACCACATTTGCCCCTTTTAGGGGTTGAATTTTCAAAAAACCTGAAACACGCGTTTACTCATTTATCGTTAGGAATACTCCTGTGAAGTTTCGAATAAAATAATCTAACAAATCTTGATTCGCCATACAAACTTTGGGCCCCCATTTTACCCCCTCAGGGGGTGAATTTTGAAAAATCCTTTCTTAGTGCACCCCTAGACCCTAAAAGGAACCTACGTGCCAAATTTGGAATCTCTAGAACCAGCGGTTTGGGCTGTGCGTTGATATGTCAGTCAGTCAGTCAGTCAGTCAGTCAGTTTCTTCTTTTATATATTTAGATAAGTTCGCCTCACTATCTATATTTTTGTTGGACATGTACTTCTACTACTACTACTACTACTACGTATACATAATGATCATCTTTCCTGCAATGGCATACATATAAATAACTATAAATTGTAACACCTTCTGGGGCCTATTTCTGGAAATGTATTAGACCAATATTATAAGTCCACGAACCGTCAAATCGTATAGGTTTCCATGACAACACACTAATGTCACTAATAATATTAGTCTTATACCGTTTTAGAACCTGATGATAGAAACCGTATTTGTGTTATTCCGTATTCGAATCAGTATGACCTTTGGCTATTTATTTTATTTAATATGAAACAAACAGTCATACAAGGGTTAAATTTACAAAATATTTGCTTAGCTTTAGACCTATAGTTTCCAGTATTATTTCAACTTAGAATTAAACATGATGCAGCACAAAATACAAATCACTCAGCTGATCTGATATCATTTGTTAAACATTAATATAAAAATACGAGAAAACACAAAAAAGCATAAAAAGCACTGAAAGGTACACGTACGTAGGTAGTTGATTAATGGTAAATAAATTTGCATATTCTACGTTCTAAACACATTTTTTAAATAGCCTATGGTACAGTTAAATATGTCAACATCTTTAACTATATTACTATCGTTATAAAATTTACATGCACGTCTAGTAAACATATTTTCACAGTAGTTGGTTCGACTATATGGGATGGAAAATAAATGTTTATGTTTAGGGTGACATCGGCGTTCTCTTATACCTGGTACTCTGATATGAATCTCATTTAGCAGACTAGGGGCATCGATATGGCTATTCAAAAGTTTGTATAACAAAACTGAGTCGACACAATCTCTCCGACATTCAAGGGATTGCAATTTATGACGTTTTAACGATTCAATATAATCTTTGTGATCATGACCACATTTAAAGTCAAGGGACTTTAGAATTTTTTTTTGTAATCTTTCTATTCTATCAATATGAATATTGTAATGTGGTTTCCACACAGCACACGCAAACTCAAGGCGACTAGGTACATAACTGTTATAAAGAACTTTAAGTGTCAAAATATTCTTGAAAGGTTTGCCAATTCGCAGTATCATACCTAATTGCTTGAATGACTTGGCCAAGATGGAATCAATATGAGGTACAAATGACATTTTATCGTCCATGACGACTCCAAGATCACGAATTTCATTAACTCTCACTAAAACCTTGTCACATAACTTGTAATCAAAGTCAGGCGATATCTTTTTTCTAGAAAATCTTATTGTACTACATTTGTCTGGGTTTATAAATAGATTATTCTCTTTACAGAAGGTCTCAAAGTTACGCAGATCGTTTTGTAACAGTTCGCAATCAGCAGAACTTCGAATAACTTTATAAATCTTTGCGTCATCTGCATAAAGGAGAATACATGAGTTGGAGATAGATTTTATAAGGTCATTCACGTATAAGGTAAACAACAAGGGACCCAAGTGGGAACCTTGGGGGACGCCAGAACTTATATATTTATAGTGAGAGGTAAACCCTGAGATTACCACCGACTGTGTGCGATTTTCGACGTACGATTTAACCCAACGAAACAGGTCACCGTGTATACCGAGTTCCCAGAGCTTACATAATAAGGTATAATGACATATTTTGTCAAACACTTTGGCAAAGTCAGTATACACGGCGTCTACAGAGAATCCTTCATCCATAGCCTTTAGTATTTCATTTGTGAATGTTAACAAATTAGTATCAACGGAACGGCCCCTATAGAAACCATGTTGATTAGGTACAATATGGTATCGCACTACAGCAGATAATTGGTCAGTAACAATTTTTTCCAGAAGTTTGCTAAACTGACAAAGTTTGGATATGGGTCGATATTTTTCAATATCACGACTAACCGAGCCCTTGGGCACAGGAGTTATCCATGCTTTTTTCCAAATTGCAGGAACACAACCTTCTTTAATAGATTTTTTAAATAGAATCGCAATTGGAGCTGATATAGATAAATAACAGTTTTTAATAAATAACGGATGTACTCCATCAGGTCCTGCGCCTTTATGAATATTAATAGATTTTAGATATCTTTTTACAATATTTTCATTAATATCAATTGAATTTATATCTATCAAAGGATTAGTAGGCACCGGTAAATTGTCAATATCAGCAGGACTCTTGTCATATACCTCAAAGACAGAATGGAAATGGCTATTAAACAAATTACAAAATTCTTCGCCGTTAGATGTTACTGTATCCTTGTACGCCATGGTTTGCGGAAGCCCATTGCTCGAAAAAATTGATATAATATAAGTCCAAAAATATTTTGGATTATTTTTTATATTTGTTTCTGAGAGAGATAAAAAGTCACGATAGCATTTTTGCTCCATTTTTTCAGCCCGTTTCCGCAGAAGTTTGAAACTATCATAATCAAGTGGGTTTCCGTATAATTTCCAGAGCTTGTGAAATTTACGTTTTTCATTAAGGATTTTCCTCAAAGATTTATTATGCCAAGCTGGTAATTTAGATGATGAGCGTAATTTACGTCGTGGAACATACCTATCAATTAAGTGGCTTAATAAATTATAGAATTTTTCGACAGAAGCTTATGGCTGAAGGCTATTGTTTGAACTCGGCTGCTCCTATTTATATCTCATTATATGGATGTAATAAGTTAGCCATGATTGAGTTGTCTTCTGTAAGCACAGATGAGGTACTCTGTCCGTGAACTAACGTCAAAACAGAATTTCCGTAGTGCATGACCTTTGGCTATTGTCTGAACTCGGCTGTTCCTATTTATATCTCATTATATGGATGTAATAAGTTAGCAATGATTGACTTGTCTTCTGTGAGCACAGATGAGGTACTTTGTCTGTGAACTAACCTCAAAACAGAATTGCCGTAGTGCATGACCTTTGGCTATTGTCTGAACTCGGCTGTTCCTATTTATATCTCATTATATGGATGTAATAAGTTAGCCATGATTGACTTGTCTTCTGTGAGCACAGATAAGGTACTCTGTCCGTGAACTAACGTCAAAACAGAATTGCCGTAGTGCACTTGTCATCTTTTTTTTTTTTAGTATACTATGTCGGTGGTAAGCAAGCATCTTTCCATCCTGTAACCTGTTGGGGTGTAGGACTCGATTCATAGTCTACCACTGAATTCTGGGAAGTTTGGGGCACATTCTCCCACCCTATCCTCCATACCTCTATCCTTCCACGTAACGCCTCCGAGTAAATATAGGATGACAATTTTTTCCATTATTTAGAGTCTAATATACATATAATATATGTTATTGTTGGGAAAAAAATCCATCTAATAAGCAGTGATCGTACATTTTCCAGCATTTTTGGTGCAGTGCTATTAGGGTTATTATTATTTTGACGCTATTAAATTGTTAAAATTGCTATCAAATAAAATCAAAGCCATTTAGAACTAAGTAATAATGTAGAAATGGTTTGTAATTAAATTACAATTTCACAAAAAAACGTAATTGCACCAAAAATGCTGGAAAATGTACGATCACTGCTAATAAGTATGACATGACATGATATATGTATTTTTTCTTTACTCTGTGTTTTGGGACGTAGTTTTTTGAAAATCTGGTCGAAGGTTATGATTATAAAATAGTTGAAGAAATATTGTATCTAATTAGAAAGGTTCACTAATATATACTTAGAAAGATACATATGACATCCCAATATTTTAGTATAAGGACTTAAATTCTGTTTGAAGAAAATAATTGAATTAATTTCTTTTTATCTCAAAAAATGTGAATAATAAATGTTCTATGAAGATCACTTATATGAATGATGAAAGTAAAATCTTAATAATATCTCTTGCAGAGCTGAAGCAAAATTCAAAAGCATTTCTCATTCTACCCTTTAATACAAGACTTTCATAAAATGTTTGAGACAAACTTGTTCCGCTGATGCATATTACAATTTAAAAACATAGGATATTGATTTTACATTTTTCTGATTGGGTATATCTGGTGACAAGGTGCAACTAAATACTAATGATCTCATTAAAGGTAGCTACAGATTTTGTAAAGGGTTTAGCAGGCTAAGGAAGGATGTGTGGCCCCTGTGAGGAATAGTTGAATTGGTAAATGTCAATTGTTTGTCGCCTCATAACTAGTAACCACTCCAACTTTCAGCCCTCTATCTTGAACTGTCACAGAGATAATGTCAAAAATGTATTTTCTTAACATTTTTTTTCAAACTCTTATATCTCCTAATCCATAGCAGCTAAAGCATCGAAATAAAATCACAGAAACGTAGCTTTAGTGGGAGTATACCCTATAATTTTATTAATATTTTATACGTGGAAAATAAAAGAAATAAATGTCAATTTATTTTTTGACAGCTCTTTCCAACACGTTTTTTGAAAGTACAATTATGAAAAAAATCATGTAAATTGCTTATAGTATTAGCTACTAGCATACAAAAAATCAATTGATTATATTTGGTGCAACATAGTATAAAAAAAAAACTAACGAAAGTATTCAAGTATCAAGAGTAGGCTTCTGAACTGAAAGTTCGTTTTTAAGTTTTATATTTGTTGCCTAGCAACAAAGGGTGTATTGTTTTTAATTTGACGTATGACTGTCAAAAAAGGTCACTGAACTACTGCTGTGTTAGTATTTGTAACTAATTTTACTAACTGCTAAATCAACGAAACGACGGATGTGCTATATGTTTATTATTTTATAAACAAAATTAATTGGTTTCATTATAGTACACGCATTAACATAACGAATTAAATAACTCATTAGAGCAGATATCACAATATAAGTCACTTAGATAATGACTATCGTAATATTCGTCGTCCCAGGTATAGGACAATGTTATCCTGCAGTCATCGCAATATCCTTTTAACATAATATTTTCGTCAGAGAGCGATATCTCAACATCTGGTAAAGACTGTAAAAACAGTTGCTTCGCTATTAACTGTGGCAAGTTGAGCCCAAATATTTTTGATTTTATGATTTCCATCTGAAAGAATGTGTATACATGAAGTTTCTGTTTTATTTTTTATTTTATTTACATTTAAAGCTTACTTTTGCCATTATGGAAAAATCTGACTCCTCTTCTACATAACGTGTTGTATATTCCCTTAAACAATTCACTATTATGTTAAATGTGCTAGCGTATAAATTGTATAATAGTATTGTATAATTTAAAGATAGCTTAATAGCGAAGCAACTGTTTTTACAGTCTTTACCAGATATTGAGATATCGCTCTCTGACGAAAATATTATGTTAAAAGGATATTGCGATGACTGCAGGATAACATTGTCCTATACCTGGGACGACGAATATTACGATAGTCATTATCTAAGTGACTTATATTGTGATATCTGCTCTAATGAGTTATTTAATTCGTTATGTTAATACGTGTACTACAATGAAACCAATTAATTTTGTTTATAAAATAATAAACATATAGCACATCCGTCGTTTCGTTGATTTAGTAGTTAGTAAAATTAGTTACAAATGCTAACACAGCGGTAGTTCAGTGACCTTTTTTGACAGTCATACGTCAAATTAAAAACAATACACCCTTTGTTGCAAGAAACATAAAACTTAAAAACGAACTTTCAGTTCAGAAGCCTGCTCTTGATACTTGAATACTTTCGTTAGTTTTTTTTTACAGTATGTTGCACCAAATATAATCAATTGATTTTTTGTATGCTAGTAGCTAATACTATAAGCAATTTACATGATTTTTTTCATAATTGTACTTTCAAAAAAACGTGTTGGAATGAGTTGTCAAAAAATAAATTGACATTTATTTCTTTTATTTTTCACGTATAAAATATTAATAAAATTATAGGGTATACTCCCACTAAAACTACGTTTCTGTGATTTTGTTTCAATGCTTTAGCTGCTATGGATTAGGAGATATAAGAGTTTGAAAAAAAATGTTAAAAAATACATTTTTGACATTATATCTGTGACAGTTCAAGATAGAGGGCTGAAAGTTGGAGTGTTTACTAGTTATGAGGCGATAAACAATTGACATTTACCAATTCAACTATTCCTCACAGGGGCCACACGTCCTTCCTTAGCCTGCTAAACCCTTTATTATGTAGTATGTACATATATCTGTTATAGTGTCAATTTCTTATGTATAAATAAAATAACTTCATTAAAGGTATAATTGGTATTGTATACCTTTGGTTTGGTTTTGGTTGGTTGGTGGTTTAAATAATAAATAAATAAATAATAAATATTATGGGACAATCTCACACAAATCAACCTACTCCCACAGTAAGCTTAATAAGGCTTGTGTTGTGGGTACTAGGCGACGATATATATAATAGATAGATATAGATAAATACTTAAATACATAGAAAACATCCATAACTCAGGAAGAAATATCCGTGATTAACACACGAATAAATGCCCTGACCAGGATTCGAACCCGGGACCTCCTGCTTCATAGGCAGGGTCACTACCGACTAGGCTAGGAGGCCGTTTAAATTTGATTTGGAAAAAGTTGCTTAGCACAGAAAAAAATGTTATTTTCTCAGGTACATGTGTCTTCCTATTTCCTAGGCGACCTTTACTGTTCTTTTTTCTCTACCTCGTAATAGTCTAAGCAAAATGAATTTAAAAATGAATATCAAATCAATTTTACGTTTTTTAAACCGGAACACACCTCCTGCTCTTGATACAATGTGTAAAACTGGTCTAGCAATTCTTGAATAAAGTGGTTCGTATGAGCTGAAATTATCAGAAGTAGGTACCAATACAGGGTCACTACCGACTGAGCTAGGAGGCCGTTAAATAAATAATAATAAATATTAGGGGAAAATCTTACACAAATCAACCTAGTCCCACGGTAAACTAAATAAAGCTTGTGTTGTGAGTTATGTAGTGCGATGTATGATATATATACATTTATGTTTAGAAATAAAAGAAAAGTAGAAATAAAATCCACTCATTAAACATTGTATCGTTATTGTTAGCTCTTAATACAAAATTAATTGCATATACACTTGTCAAAACGGTTAACCCAATTTTGTTACAGTTAACTAATCAAGCTAGATCCTAGGTGCCGGATTCTAATTTTAAAATACATTAATAATACAATAACAAGACAACCTATCTCAAACATAATTCCAACGCACAACAAATAATCAACCAATATTGAAGTTGTATTGGAGTTGCGTTGGAATATTTCTCAAGCAAATTCTGATATTTCTGATTCAGATGTTTATGCCGTAGCCGTATTGCGTTGTTAATGCATTGGAATATTTGGAATTGTATTGAAGTTGGATCGTGTTTATACGTGTTTTAAAGTTAAAATACGGCCCTAGTTTGTCTAAAGCTAGCGATATAGTACTACAGCCACTACAGGTAAAGTAAGACTAAATAGTTAACGTAGTTTGACGACAAAATATGTACCAACATGAATGAAACTTTGTTTATAACTTTATCTTTGGGGAAATGGGGATCTGCCGAGTACTTTCAAAATTTAGGGGACCTACCACCATCGGAGGGGCAGGGAGAAGTTTTACAAAATCACATTTTACTAACTGGGCAAGTCCAAATCTTAAAATCTAGTTCTACCGATCAGGAAGAAAGCACTAGCACAATTCCTCGGAGCTCAAGCGCAGTCTGTGGTTGAAAATCGGCGTAAGCAAATAGGATAGACCACGAAGAATCGGATCGCAGGGCGAAACGGACCAAGTTAAGCTTTCTTTTTTTGTCAAATTCAAAAGATCGCGGTAATGCGGCGTGCGGGAAGGGTCAAACCCATCGCAAGGCTATCCGTGGCTATCCTATTGATTGGCTATCCGTGGCTACCAAAAAATTTATGGATTTGCCAAAAAATATTCTCGCCTTGCGATCCAATTCACCTCTGTCTACCCCATGCATGATCCTATTCCATTTCAATAATAACAAAAGCTATAAAATAATAAAAATTCAATCAGACATTCTTAAAACCGAGTCCACATATCTGGCGCCGACTTTTCCAAAAGAATTCAACCCAAAAAATGAGTGTCCGAACGCCGAAGTAAAAATAATATTTAGTTTCAAAAAGAAAGGATCGTCGAATTAACGTGATTAATGCTGACTCCTTTTTGAAGTCATTAATGTGTCATGGTTGCACTATATTTTACTTTTATTTTTAGATACGACATTTTATGTACGATAATATTTCTTTATTATACTCGTACAAAAGAGAAGAGTTATTGTTTATTTCTCGTACTTACACTGAGAACTGAGCAAGCGAAAAAAAGAAGAAAGAATAAGAATTAGAAAAATTCCCAATTAAACCTTAACTGTGGCGAATAATTTAAAAAGCGGTCTATCCGTTGTGAGGGTCTTAAAGCACGTATTGTGAGGTATCATTATACATCTAAACCGCATTAATTAATGCTCCTGAATATTTTGTCATTCATAACCATCGGTTTGAATTTCATATTATCCTACCGTCAGAATCTTACGTTTGCCTACGACCTAAATTCACATCCAATGTCCGACCGGCTTTAAACCTGTACACCAAAAATCTATATTATTTAACACTTTAAGTGCCAAGCTTTTACAGCAGGTAATGTGTTAAGATAAAAATTGAAATGTCTTGATTTATTTCCTTGGAACTGATTCAAAATTTTTAAAGTAAATATTCTGAACGACCCCTGTCCTGTTCGGTAGGTACATGCGTTCGCGCACATGTCTGAATTTATAATTCGAATTGGTTAACGGTAAAGTCGTTGACCTCTGGGACATGCATGAGTTATCTGAAAAATTTAATGTTTAGTAAACTTTTAGTGAACTTTAATGATAATTACACTTTAATTATCAATAGAATTTTTATATAATTTTAGAAAGTAATATTCAGATAAGTAATAAATACCTTTTAAAAACACGAAAGTTCTGTAAGTAATAAGTAACGTATAGAATAAGGCATGTGCATTAATCTGGTTTTTAAAAGCTGGGTCTAGAAAAGGATTTAGATTCAGATTTCGTACATTAAATACCTATAAAAAAGATACAGACACGGTAAATTAAGGGACACGGTGCCGTATTCTATCTTAAATTACATAAACAATACATTAAAAACACAATCTTTTTCAAACTTAACTCTAACACACAACAAATCACCCAATAGGTATTGAAGTTATATTGGAGTTGCCTCGGAATAATTTTCAAGCAAATTCTGATATTTCTGATTCAGACGTTTAGGCGCTAGCTGCATTGAAGTTTTATTGAAGTTGGGTCGTGTCTAAACGTGTTTTAACACGTTCACTGTCCAGTGCCCCATATATGGATTACGCTGAACTATCTCCACACGTCCGTGCCCCATAGATGGGCCACTAACGACCGTGTCCGCACTTAGATTAGTTAGTATCACTTCATACTGCATGATAATATAGGAATAATTCAGATATAATAATGTTTTTGGCCAGTTAGACAACAGCATACAGAAAGATATTGTACTTATTCGAAAGCATGCTTGTTTGTTTCTTAGTGACCCATATGTGGAGCATGGACGTGTGATTGAAGTAATTTGCTTGGACGTACGAGGGGATGCATACATATTCGTCGTATTCGTCGTATGTAGCGCGTTCTAGCTACGAACAGAGAACTCGACAGTCGGGTTCTCGGCGCTGAATGTGAGTTAGAATACGGCCCACTGCAGGGTTTGAGACCTCGTTGTCTAAATCGAAATCTACCGCGACAGAACAGGGGGCCAACGACGATGTTCGAAAATTGACAATTCGTTTGCCCCGTCTCTATCGCTCTTGCACATTCATGAGAGTGTGATGCATATAGACGATTAGATGAACGAAGTGGTTCGGGGTTATTCAGTATGTGGTATGTGCGAAGTGCATGGTGGGGGTAACCTGAACGATCGCAGTGCACAATGTGACAAGAAATTAAACTGCAAGGGGCTCTTGTCAATATAAAGTAATATTTGACATCACCTAAGTCACTTTAACTCTGTCAACTGTCAAAATAGTAAATCAGCCAGATACATATCTAATAAGCAAGGAGTCCAAGCCATTCGTAAAAAAGAAAAAAGAAGATTATGCCCAAGAGATGGCGCCACAATCATGCACACAGCGAATGCCAGGCACTGCCCTCTACCACTCACGCACTTTTGCGCGTAGGAGGGTCTGCCATGTAGTGGAATAATTTAGCAACTTCGCAACAAGAAACAGAAAGCCTAACCCCAAATTCTTAAGGCGCGTGCCTACCTGAAATTACGTAAAATGGCTACTTTTAACGGCCTAAGACTCGTAATTTATCCAACTATAAATTCTGTAAAAAATAAATATTAACTATTGATTTGTTATTAATATAATTATAGTTTGAAATTTTGGAAAAAAAAATATTATGGCAAAATAAAATATTTAAATTACGACGTTTTCAACATAAAACTTCTACAACTACAAAATATATTTTCACGGTTCTTTCGACATTGGCAACATATTTATATTAAAAATTATTGTTTGTTTTTGTTTAAATTAATTGTTTTTGTTTAAATTAAAGATTCGATTTAACAAAAACCATTTTAGAGCGATTTGGTGCAGTAAAACCATGCGCGAGCCACGGGCCTCAGTGTAACTCTAGCATTCGAAGGGGGAGACTGTGCGCTATTTGCATTTCTTTTGATCATATCATCATCATCATCATCATATCAGCCGAAAGACGTCCACTGCTGAACATAGGCCTCCCCCAAAGAGTGCCACAATGACCGGTCCTGCGCCACCCGCATCCAGCGGACTCCCGCGACCTTCACCAGGTCATCAGTCCACCTTGCGGGGGGTCTACCCACGCTGCGCCTTCCGGTTCGTGGTCGCCACTCGAGAACCTTTCCGCCCCAATGGCCATCATATGATCAGTCGCAATAAAGAGGGAAATAACGAAATTCCGATTTTCGAAGGAGGGAGATTCAGAGCACTAACCGCATACATCGAAAATCAAAATTTCGTTATCTGCATCTCTTTTACTAGTATCAGCAAGTGCAATAAAGAGGGAGACAACGATAATTTCGTACGCGTGAGATTCTGAACTCTCTATTGAAGTAAGTGCCTCATAGAAATCAGTAAGAAAAAGACGACTGTCTAATGCGATGTGAGTTCAAAAGACGATAACATAGACACTATAAATTCAGTAATCTAACCTCCTTGACCTGCAACAGTCGAATTCTAGCGGTTTAGTCGCCAAGTGAATATTCCGATATGGTTATCAACATTTCTGAAAGTAAATGGGCATATTGTGACTCAAATATTATATCTTAAATATAGAAAACTAAGTCGTGTCGGTAACACCATTTATAACTCAAAAACGACTGAACTGATTTTAATGTGTTTGATATTTTGGATTTACTGTGCCCCGAATAGCAGAATAACTATTAAAGCATGGGAAAAAAATTGCCAAATGCACGAAGTTCCCCGGGCAGCTAGTTAAATATTGATCGGTTTATTTGTAACTTTACTTTTACATAGGAATGGAAAAAATGTTATAAACTCTAGGAAAATAACAGAAAATATCTGCTTAGGAATAATTATTATGTAGGTATTTAAAAGTTTTCTGTGAAAATAACATCGATAAGAAATGAAGCGTAAGTCAGATGTAGTGGTAGGGAGACGTTGATTGGATGGATCAGCTCGCATTGTTTAGCTAACATGACGAAAAATATAAATGAACTATGAACACTGGTTATAACTAAAATAACTTCTAATATTGTTTATTTATTGATTTATATTTACACCTTATTAAATAATAAAAATAAGTACAAATGGCGGACTTAATGCCTCGAGGCATTCTCTACCTCTATTCTATTACATTTAGAATACAATAGAATATAATCTATCGGTATGTCAATGGACAAAATCATCTCATTGTGCGTAAAGTTAAAATTCTGCACTAACATATTATCTGTGGCGATAACTTCGATAAGCAAGGAAGCAGATGTTCTACACAGAGACCGGCTGGATATCAGCATGCATTGTTCTTGGTGCAGCTGACTTGACAAATTAAACTTCTGCTAATTTCTGAGAATCATCGTCAAACTTGTACTCGTAGTCGCTTTTTGTACTAATAGGTTTGTTTTCTGTTCCGATATCTTTGGTAAGTAAAACGGCTATTAGACATGGCAATTTGTAGGGCCCAACCTGTTGTGTCCAACTCCTGTCGGCCCCAACGCCCGTTATTACACTTTCCCTACAAATCGCCCCTACCGACCCAACCTCACCAACAAATTGTCCCTACCGACCGGTTTAACTTTTATTTTAAATAAAAAACCAGACGGAATGTGTAGTAAACGGCTAACATTATAAATAAAAAACCGGCCAAGAGCGTGTCGGGCCACGCTCAGTGTAGGGTTCCGTAGTTTTCCGTCCGTCACAGAAAGTTAAAATAACACCGCCATGTAGGATATGATATGAGCGTTCCACGTACAGTGACATCTATCGGCAAATTAAGTAAACTATTGCGAACGAGCTTAAAGTATGGAAGATGATTTTTATGGGATAATTCTTTATTGCGTGAACCGATTTTCACCGTTTTTACTTTATTTGAAAGCACGTCTTTTCATTGTGATTTTGTAGAAATTACAGTTACAATAAACACCTGCTTATACGGTTAAATTACAAACTTAATTCAGAAATTATTTTGTATTTTTTTTTTCAAAAACGATTGAACCTATTAAGTTCAAAATAATTTTCCTAGAAAGTTTTTATAAAGTTCTACTTTTGAGATTTTTTTCATATTTTTAAAACTTATGGTTCAAAAGTTAGAGGGGGGGGACACATTTTTTTTTACTTCTGGAGCGATTATTTCCGAAAATATTTACAATATCAAAAAATTATTTCAGTAAACCCCTATTCATTTTTAAATACCTATCCAACAATATATCACACGTTAGGGTTGAAATGAAAAAAAAATCACTCCCCATTTTATGTACAGGGGAGGTACCCTAATAAAACATTTTTTTCCACTTTTTATTTTACCATTTTGTCGGCGTGATTGATATACATATTAGTACCAAATTTTAGCTTTCTAGTGCTAACGGTCACTGAGATTATCCGCGGACGGACGGACGGGCAGACATGGCGAAACTATAAGGGTTCCTAGTTGACTACGGAACCCTAAAAAGGTAAAATAACTCTAACGACCTCCATAAACAGCTGCGGGTGTCCGGGCACTGTCGATATGTCTAATAGCCGTTTTATGAAGAGGACTTCAGATGCAGAGGCCGGTTGGCTTTAAACATGCGTTTCGTGGTGCAGCTAATAGCTTATATAACTTAACAAATAAACTAGTCCGCCTAAAAATGAAAATTTTCTTGCAAACGAGTTGACCAATATAACAACCCTTATGAAGATCGTTATTGCGTCTGCCGTACTTTTTGATATGGACCCATGTAACATCCAAGAAATTTTAACTAAGGAATGCACAGTTCAATCTTTTCACGATTTCATAAAATATGTAATAGACCATCTCAAACAGTACAATGGCACGTAAAAAGAGCAAATCCTTAAAATACATATATTTATATATACACATTCATCACACTTCACACACAAAACACACCCGGGAAAGTACGTGTATACCGATAGCGCCGAGTTTCCCGATACAACACACAACATATTTCAAAATACCGGCCAAGAGCGTGTCTGGCCACGCTCAGTGTAGGGTTTCGTAGTTTTCCGTCCGTCACAGTAAGTATCCCCACTTAAGAGTTAAAATAACACCGCCATGTAGGATATGATATGAGCGTTCCACGTACAGCGACATCTATCGGCAAATTAAGTAAACTATTGCGCGCGAGCTTAAAGTATAGAAGATATTCTTTATTGCGTGAACCGATTTTCACCGTTTTTAGGGTTCCGTAGTCAACTAGGAACCCTTATAGTTTCGCCATGTCTGCCCGTCCGTCCGTCCGTCCGTCCGTCCGCGGATAATCTCAGTGACCGTTAGCACTAGAAAGCTGAAATTTGGTACTTATATGTATATCAATCACGCCGACAAAGTGGTAAAATAAAAAGTGAAAAAAAATGTTTTATTGGGGTACCTCCCCTATACGTAAAGTGGGGAGTGATTTTTTTTTTCATTTCAACCCTAACGTGTGATATATTGTTGGATAGGTATTTAAAAATGAATAGGGGTTTACTAAAATAATGTTTTGATAATGTAAATATTTAAAAAAAATGAAAAAAATCTCAAAAGTAGAACTTTATAAAAACTTTCTAGGAAAATTATTTTGGACTTGATAGGTTTAATAGTTTTTGAAAAAAATTTACTAAATAATTTCTGAACTAAGTTTGTAATTTAACCGTATAAGCAGGTGTTTATTGTACTTGTAATTTCTACAAAATCACAATGAAATGACGTGCTTTCAAATAAAGTAAAAACGGTGAAAATCGGTTCACGCAATAAAGAATTATCCCATAAAAATCATCTTCCATACTTTAAGCTCGCGCGCAATAGTTTACTTAATTTGCCGATAGATGTCGCTTTAGGTGGAACGCTCGTATCATATCCTACATGGCGGTGTTATTTTAACTCTTAAGTGGGGACACTTTCTGTGACGGACGGAAAACTACGGAACCCTACACTGAGCGTGGCCCGACACGCTCTTGGCCGGTTTTTACTTTATTTGAAAGCACGTCATTTCATTGTGATTTTGTAGAAATTACAGGTACAATAAACACCTGCTTATACGGTTAAATTACAAACTTAGTTCAGAATTTTTTTTGTAATTTTCTTTTAAAACTATTCAACCTGTCAAGTTCAAAATAATTTTCCTAGAAAGTTTTTATAAAGTTCTACTTTTGAAATTTTTTTATATTTTTAAAACTTATGGTTCAAAAGTTAGAGGGGGGGGACACATTTTTTTTTACTCCTGGAGCGGTTATTTCTGAAAATAGTTACATTATCAAAAAATGATTTTAGTAAACCCCTATTCATTTTTAAATACCTATCCAACAATACATCACACGTTAGGGTTGAAATGAAAAAAAAAACACTCCCCACTTTACGTATAGGGGAGGTACCCTAATAAAACATTTTTTTCCCACTTTTTATTTTACCACTTTGTCGGCGTGATTGATATACATATTAGTCAGTACCAAATTTCAGCTTTCTAGTGCTAACGGTCACTGAGATTATCCGCGGACGGACGGACGGACGGGCAGACATGGCGAAACTATAAGGGTTCCTAGTTGACTACGGAACCCTAAAAAGATCCTTTTTTCGTTTTCTAGCTCCATAACCTCTTGATCGATCGTGCTCATATAAGAACTTTCAAATAACATTTATCTCGGCTACAACGCTAACTTTGATCGCGGAACAATTGTTTAAAACCAATAATCCATCGAATTCTTTAAATAATCATGTGTTTTCATGTTAAAGAAACTTAAACTAGTTTTGTATAAGTACTTAAGTAGTTTGTTACTAACTCATAACATATATAGTTAAGTATAAGAGAATGATTAAGAGTGCTCTTTTTCGGCAACAAACTGTTACACAGTTTGGCGAAACTATAAAATACTGTATTGATTAAAACATATTTTTGGTAATAAATAAATAAATGCAGGGACGTCCCAGTTGCCAGCTGACAGTTTCGTTGTGTCTGCAATTGTTTGTAAGAACCTCGCTTCGCTGCGTTGCACTCGTTCGATAAGCGTTTATATTTAATGGTTTTTAGATACTTGGCTAGTTGGCTTGGAGTTAGTACCTAAAACGGTACCGTAAAAAAATTTAGTAGCGTAACTAACTATGGTTCCAACATACGATTTCAAGCTAAAATGGTCATTAACGTTATAATAACTATTAGAAATGGGTATTTTCATGGTAAATATCCCGTTTCTAATAGTAATTAATATGTTCCACAAGTTCAATACGTTACTAAGCATTAATGTTAGTTCTTTCTGGTTTTGTATGAGTTTGATCTTCTATTATGAAAAATTTTTTTATTAAGATTCTTAAAACACTTTCGGACCATAAGTAGTTGAAAACTTTTGGATCACAGTAGGGTAGTTTTAAGGTACCTATATACCTAAACCAATGTCACACGGCCACAGACATGGCCATTGAATAAAAATAGAATCACAGAATTTGTTTTTCAGAACAAACACCATTTGTTTTTACTAGAAATACATTTATTTATAAGAAGTGAATGAGTTCGTTTTTCTCTAAACTGTGACAATAATAAAATAAATCTAAATCTGAGAGTTTGTAAAAACGATGACTAATTTAAGCCGCTAAACGCAATCCCATTCACCAATACTTAAATATTTTGCAAAAAATCTAGGCGATAATTAGATGACGAAACATCGGAATTGTCAACCGACAAATCGCTGACGTTATTATTGTGACTCTTTTAGAAATAAACTAGAACTACTTTTTAATTAAAAAAACTAGATAAGTAACTCATTTGATCTAAGTACTTTTTTTAGAACTTATTTGGACTTAGTGTTTTGTCAATCACGTCTGAAAATATGTAGCCAGGACTGTATAATCAAGTCTTAGATAAGTACATGTTTACTATATTTAGTCACATTAAATGTATCCACATTTTCATCCCGACGTACATAAATAATTTTGTACTAAGCAGAAACGTCTGCAAGCGAAGTCGTTTGCGTTTGAATTTTATGATTGAAAGAAAAATGGAAAAAAATCACCGCATTCAACAAGATTCGAACTTGTGACCTTTCGGAACAGCGGTCCGATCGCTCTGACGAACTGAGCTATCGACGCTTGCTCGACGCGGTGAATTTTTTATTTTTTCTTTCAATTATAAAAGTGACCGTACATAACGTACATACACAAATTAAAATCCAAATATTTGAATTCTAACGGTGGGTGGGTGTATCGCTCACGAGAACCCGAAAAGACGTCGTGGAGCAAGAGAACAAGGCATGATACTGGCGGCCGATTTTTGACAATCGAGCACTCGAATTCAAAGAATTTAACCTCATAAAATTAAAAGTATAAATAATCATGAATTTAAATTATTATCGCTGTTCACTGATTTAAACTTTCACGGTTTTTACACATATATATTTGTGATAACGGGACTTAACCGCGTATATATTTCTAAAAATTACCTTCGACGTTTCTAGGACGACATTGTCCCCGTGGTCCCGAAAAAAGACGGTCTTTCTTCGGGGTGTTAGTTTTAAAACATCATTTCTTTGTTTTATTCAGTTTTTAATGTCATATTCGAGCGCTCGAATCTCAAAAAAATGCCCCCCAGAACTTAAAAATGAACGTAATGAAGGTGTTCATAATTTTTTTATCATCAATATTGATAATTATTTTTCAGATTAAAAGTAGAAAAAAATAATATTGTATACAATTTGGTCACCCTACTCAATGTGACGTCTTTTCCCAAACAGCGTATGTCAAAAGTCATAGGGGCCATGATTTACTTAATATAAGGTTAATTTTCGTTAAAAAAAAGGGTTTTGAAAAAAGAATACGACACGGTAATGTTTATCAGTTATTAGAAAGAGAAAGAAACAGTGAAATTGTTGTTGTAGCTTTATAATCAGCGGTGAGGTCGACCGTGAGGTAAATTTAACGCCAACAACATGACCAACAGATTTTTCTTCTGACCAAAACCTCAAGTTTTTGCACACAAGTTAAATCATACCCTGTAACTGTCATATTACCCTGTATTCTCTTTAGTCATTTTAAATCTAAGGTTAGGTTTTATAATATGATTATATAAAAGTAAAACAGAAAAACAATACAAAATGCATATAAACACATCATTAAAAACCTAACTTAGGGCCGTCGGCAACGGAGCAAGGCCCAGGCTGCCGGTAGTTAGGGCCGCTGAGTGAGGAACCTTCGGACTATGCGCACAGTGTCCAAGATTACCGCCTTCTGAATCTGACCCCTATTATTATAATATGAAAGTTTGGTTAAACAATATAAACAATCTGTAATCCATACTATACTAATATTATAAATGGGAAAGTGTATGTGTGTGTTTGTTTGTTTGTTTGTTTGTCCGTCTTTCACGGCAAAACGGGGCGACGAATTGACGTGATTTTTTTAAGTGGAGATAGTTGAAGGGATGGAGAGTGACATAGGCTACTGTTTGTCTCTTTCTAACCCCCACTTCCCTAAAAGGGGGGGTGGAAGTTTGTATGGAGCATTCCGCACTTTCCGAGGTAGAAAGCTAAAAATTGGTATGCGGACTATTTGTGACTAACAAAAATATCGTGCATAAGCTATAAAGACAAATAATATCGTCTACAGTAGCGTATTCAAATAATATTCTGTTCAGAGTTCTCTTCTGTGTTTTAAACCAGGAAAGGGGAACCGTGTTACCCCGAATTTAACGCGAGCGAAGCCACGGGCAAAAGCTAGTATTTATTAAAGCTTGGAAGAAACATATAAATCTATCGAGCGGATGTGCGCGTGTATCGTATTATCACAATTTAAGATTATTTCTGCGCGTGTTTAAGATAATTAATGAGTTACACATAAAGAGCACATTAACCCGAAAATCTGCTGGTGATAAAAAAGTAATGAGGTTACTAGTTTAAATTAATTCTTAATCTTGTTTCATTATTTACATAGTCATTTTCCGACTTTTGACCTAACCTTATTTAGGTCAATGATATGCCATCGGTAAATATTATTCGAGTCAGACGGAAAAAGCCTGCAAACTTGTTTAAATTAGCCTATTTCAATGGGGTAATGGAAACTACTGGGCAAAGGTATCCGTTCTTCTGTTGAATTCCCATTACGTACATAAATTTTCCATTTTATTTATATTTTATATAGCCCTTTATTCTGAACATATTGTATGCAAATAAATTAGCTTCTGTGTTAAAGTCTCTTAGTTCAGTGTGCCTATTGGCAAAGGCCTCCTCCAGCTCCTTCCAGCATCCCCTATCCCTTGCCACCCTTGTCCAGAGTGGTCCTACTATAGATATGATTTCATCTTCCCATCGTCTTCGTCGTCGGAGCCTGTCGATCTTGTCCCGTCTATTGGGTCCCACATGAGAATTCTTTGACTTTTCCATTACTCCATAGATAATGCATCGATCGTCCCGCCATCTATTTCGGGCTGCCTTTATCCCATCAGCCATATTTTGTCGTGGCCCTAATATGATTTACTATGAGTATTTCTGCTTGTGACTTCAGGGTAGACCGAAGCGAATCGGGTCGCAGGGTGAAACGGATCAAATCAAGCTATTTTTATCAAAACCATGAGATCGCGCCACCGCGGCGTGCGAGATGTGATTGGCTGTCCGTGGCTACCCGCAATCTTATGAATTTGACAAATATGCTTCTTGATACGTTTCGTCCTGCGACCCAATTCACCTGGATCTACCTTAATTGTTTAAATACTAAGCAATTTTTTCAATTGCAGACAGGGAGCCTCACTTCGGGATGTTGTTAAAAATCAAATTCGGGACCAGGGTCGATAGTTGTATTATTTATTGAGGATAAAAGGCACACTTTATGTGCCTTTTTGTAGTAAGAAAGGTAATAAGGTGCTTAGGAGTTGTAGTGATCGACATGCACTGCACTTAAACTGCACTAACTTGCATGAAATGTTATAGTCGGTCACAAATCACAATAGCTAGGTGATTTATTACAAAAATAAGCTGTAGGGTCAAGAATTCATAAGAGAAAACAAATATTAGATATTATCGATCGAGGATCTGATCGAACTGCGAAAATGAAAGGGCTGCCAAAGGGTTCGAAAATGTCGATTTTGATTTTAAAATATGGATCGGTAATATGCCAGAAGAAAAAGGTTGAATAGTGTAACGTTCCGTTACACGCATCGTTACAATTTTATTGTACTCAGCAAGCTTCGTGGCCTACACTGACACAATACTAGACTGAAAAGCTCTTCATTATGTCACGGTTGTATAAAATACTATTAATGAGTATAATTATGTTGTTATATCGAACATAAAATGTATGTACTTAGCTCTCTTAAGACTTCCAGTAACGTAAAATGCTATTCAAATGTAAGTATTTATATTAAATATTTCGCATAATAATGGCTAATTAATTTATTAACAAGTTTGTAGAGGACGCTTAGCTGGTTTTAAATTGCATGTGTTTTGGTTTCTTTATTTGCAGTTCGCTTCTTCGTTCGATAAAGTTTTTTTTTATAATCAGGTATTACGTATTTTTTCGGTTAATTACTTTTTGCGACTATATTTTCTGCCACCACAAATTTTGATTTGACAACAAATATATCTGTGACTTTTTTCTTCTTTCTTCTTCTTTCACAACAAGTGTCTTGAGCTAGCCGAGAAATTTGTAAAAAGCTGTCACATTTGTGATATTTCCTGTAAAAACATTTATTGATAATGGTTACTATTAGAGTTTTAAATAACATTTAATTATCCATCATTAAAGTCCACATTCAAATCTCTATCTTTTATAGCTTCTGAGATGGGGTCACTTCATTCAATGATAAAGTAAAATAAAATACTTTACAGTAATAAGGTTTACGTTGGTTCCACGAAACAGTTCCAGGTATTTGAACTAAATTAAATATTTCTTCAAATACCTGCAACATACTACAAATACTTCAATTACTTTTAGGTTGTACGTAGAAGTTTGCTCGCACCATAGCTCTCCAAACGAAGACGCTTAACTGCCTGATAGGGGAAGTAATTCGTGTATAGCTGAATTTTGGTGTAGTTGTAGGCAAAGGTATCTTACACAACATACTAAAAGTACCGGTGGATGGGGGTGCCGTTAGCGGGAAGGGGGGGGGGGGGGGGTGTAAAGGTTCCTAATTTTGGTTTTTCGTAAATAACTCGGTAACGGTGGCTCATACGAAAAAAATGTTCTATTGCTATTCATCCACATCTAATTTTCTATAAAATAGATTCTTTGCAATTTTTTGCTAGGATCAATGTTTAATGAGATATCAAGGAAATATGATAAACACTTTTTTAAACTTTCGGAGCTAATATTTACGAAAGTATTAGTTTTATCCAAAAATACAATACAATACAAATATTCTTTATTGCACACCTCAATAACATATAACAGTACAGGAGTGCGATTTTTGAATCTCACCAAGTGACTAATTCTCACCGATGTGAGTGATTTCCGAAAGTAAATCACTCACATCGGTGAGAATTAGTCACTTGGTGAGATTCAAAAATCGCACTCCAGTACGCAGATTAAAAGTAGAGGCAGTCAAAATTGTTTTAGAATACCTAATAAAAAGACCTATCGAACGATACCCAACACATTAGGGTTGGAGTAAAAAAAATATTTACCCCCCCCCACTCCATGTGTACGGGAGGTAACCGAAAAAATAATATTTTTTCACATTTTGTTTTAAAACTTTGCCGGCGTGAATAAAGTACATACTCATACGATTTTTTTATTTTCTAGTACTAACCATCACTGAGCAGGCTGGTCACCCTGCTACCTCATTTCCTACCCTTATAGTTTCGCCATCTGTCCGTCTAGACGTCTAGTACTAACCATCACTGAGCAAAGCCGTGGACGGACAGACGGGGACAGACGGACATGCCGAAACTCTAAGGGTAGGAAATGAGGTAGCAGGGTGACCAGCCTGCTCAGTGATGGCTAGTACTAGAGAAGTGAAATCTATATATATAAAAGAAGAAACTGACTAACTGACTGACTGACTGACATATCAACGCACAGCCCAAACCGCTGGGTCTAGAGATTTCAAATTTGGCACGTAGGTTCCTTATAAGGTCTAGGGGAGCACTATGAAAGGATTTTTCAAAATTCACCCCCTATGGGGGTAAAATGGGGGTCCAAAGTTTGTATGGCGAAACAAGATTTGTTAGACGATTTTATTCGAAACTTCACAGGAGTATTCCTAACGATAAATGAGTAAACACGTGTTTCAGGTTTTTTGAAATTCAACCCCCAAAAGAGGCAAATGTGGTCACAAAGTCTGAATATCAACATGGGTATCGTATCCTTTTTTAGTACTTATAGTACGCGGGCGAAGCCGCAGATTCGTATAAGTATGTGTTTTAACTACGCAGACAAAGTTTTAAAACAAAATGTGAAAAAATATTATTTTTTCGGGTACCTCTCGTACACATGGAGTGGGGGGGTAAATATTTTTTTTACTCCAACCCTAATGTGTGGGATATCGTTGGATAGGTCTTTTAAAAATATCAGGGTATTCTAAAACAATTTTTGGATGAAACTAATACTTTCGTAAATATTAGCTCCGCAAGTTTAAAAAAGTGTTAATCGTATTTCCGCGATATCTCATTAAACATTGATCCCAGCAAAAAAGTGCAAAGAATCTTTTTTATAGAAAATTATATGTGAATGAATTAAGCAATAGAACATTTTTTCGTATGAGCCACCGTTACCGAGTTATTTACGAAAAACCAAAATTAGGGACCTTTACACCCCCCCCCCCCCCCCTTCCCGCTAGCGGCACCCCCATCCACCGGTACTTTTAGTATGTTGTGTAAGATATCTTTGCCTACAACTACACCAAAATTTGGCTATACACGAATTATTTCCTCTAAGTTTTCCTTCATTGGGTGGGCTACCAGCCTATGATCTAAAAGGAAGCTAGTGGTACTCGGCTTTGTAAATTTGACAAATCGTAATCCAATTCGTATTTAGTGGTGCCATCTGATGATTTTCAAGATTCTTTGGTTAGGATTCTTTATAAAAATCTGTTTAAGATGTAGAGTTCGTTTTCATAAGCAAATTTGATCAGTCTTTGTCTTTTTACGTATCCGTGGTAAATCCACCATTCGGTTCTCCCTAATACGTGCAGATTGTGGTGTTTCCATTGCGCCATGACTTGCCCTCATCGTCGATATCTTTAAAGTTATGATTCATGGGGGACGATGACTGTTTCCTAGCCTTCCTAACAGGTGGCTAGTATTAAGAAATTAATTATTGTATTTAATACATAAAGCAAAGTCGCATAATCTGCATAATGTTTTACCGTAAATCGTTATTTTTTCCGTAATACCCAATTACATACTCATAATAATAACGATGTACCATAGTTTCGCTGGGAGGGGTAATTTGTGTAATAACAGTGAATCAACTATTTAGTATTGGTCACACTAAAAGGTGTTAGAAGTTTAACATGTAGTACCTATAAGGAATGAGGATAACCGCGCAAAGCAAGTAGCAACGTTGGTCATTAAAAAACATCCATACTAATATTATAAATGGGAAAGTGTATGTGTGTGTCTGTTTGTTTGTTTGTCCGCCTTTCACGGCAAAACGGGGCGACGAATTGACGTGATTTTTTAAGTGGAGATAGTTGAAGGGATGGAGAGTGACATAGGCTACTTTTTGTCTCTTTCTAACCCCCCCCCCCACTTTCCTAAAATAGGGGGTGGAAGTTTGTATGGAGCATTCCGCAATTTTCAAGGAAAAAAAAAATATTTATGCGGACTATTTGTGACTAACAAAAAAATCGTGCATAAATAAGCTATAAAGACAAATAATATCGTCTACAGTAGCGTATTAAAATAATATTCTCTTCCGAGTTCTCTTCTGTGTTTTAAATCAGGAAAGGGGAACCGTGCTACCGTGTTACGTGTAATTTAACGCGAGCGAAGCCGCGGGCAAAAGCTAGTAATATATATTTGGATATGTCAAAAGCTAAAATCACATAAAAAGTGTGTTACTGATGAAGAACAAATCAAATTATTTCTTGAATTTTTTTGATTTGTTTTCGTTTGTTGATTGCATACACACGGGGAAATTCGACCGGTGCTGCTGATCCAATGCAATGCAGAAGACGCTGGTTCGATCTCAGCCCTGGGCACCGGAGGCCTAGGTCACTTTTTCCTTTGTATATGACATCTATATAAGTTTAAAAGTTCCAAAATGAAAGAGTATAAACTATTCATCTTAGATCCCATTGTAAAACATAAATTATTTAAACGAAATTAATTTTAAAGCATCCTGCTTTTGATGTCACTAAAATGTTTGTCGTATTGTTAAGCAATCTATTTTTGATATCTAATGTACAATTGACCAATTTGACTCCTAGGCCTATGAACCTTTTAATAGCTACATTAGTAGCACATAGTTACGTTTGCACTTATAAATCCAATGCTGTCAAATATTAAATTAAAATCAAACAATTAACAGATTAAATTCTTGGAACAGAATCTCTTTAAAAACAGATTTTTAACCACCTTTCAATGCGTAAACTATCTCGCTAAAATTAAATAATATTAGCATGGCAACAACACTGCATCATACTAAGTACGGACGCTTATGATTGACGCTTTGAATACATAGTTTATTGTCTAACCCGCTATTTACTTTGGCATGTGATAATGATAACACAACAGACCTTTGTTTCTGTTGACCTTTTCTGTCTCTCTGCCTTTCAGGCATAATCAGGTTTAATATCATATGGATTACTTTCCATTCTTCTTTGTTGATATATAAGAAGTTTGGCAAAAAATTTTTTTACTTATATAATATAGTTCTTAGTAGGTCTTTCTAATAAACATTTTTGGAGGAACTAAAAAAATATCATGGTTAAGATTAAATAACTAGACGTGCATGTGGGTTCAGGATCACCAGTTTTACTTATAAATCCAACCTACTATGTTACACTGCCATGTTTGTATGTATGAAATTATAGCACAGATATCGATAATGAAACTAGTGATAGTTCATGAGGTCGTTGTCTACGTGTGCTATCGTCGAACGAGATATTTCTTAATTTCTCGCCACGCGTGACAAGGCTCTGGCGATAAAAGGAAATGCCTTATCTATTTCACTGTCGTAGAATTACTGTAACTTTTGACCTTAAATTATGTGCTTGTTTACAAAACGATACAACGCCTTTAAAAGTCTTAGGTACTAAATTATAACAATTGTATGAAGATACTAATTTTATTTAACTTATGATTTCTGCGACAGATATTTCGTAAATAAAATTATCATATTTCATTCACAGAAGTAATAAACGACTAACGCATGGAATATTCCTATTATTTATTAGATTTTTGTTGCATGTTTTTATAGAAAAATGTGAAAAACTACCTACAATTCGAAGGACCAACATAGGGCGGACGGGAAATCACACTTCCCCCTTATTCATCAAATAAGTTAGCAAACCTCAATTAATTTTTGTGTCTTTCTACCGAACACAATGTCAAAATGACATGATAGGAAACAACAACTGGAACAAAAGCTTTGTTCTGTTTAGATTTGTGTTGAATGATAGCCACAAAACCTAGTTCATTTGTAAACTAAACAATGAACCACCACCGTATATTGCGCTGTTTCATTTCCTTTAACATAATAAAGAGGATGATTTTGTTTAAAAGGTACTCAGAAACATGTCTGGTCACTTTTTTGGACGATGAGATTTATTTTTAGTAGATCATTACTTACAACTTCCTTTACAGCTTTACAGCTGTCAATATTATTATAAATTACTTTTTTCGCTGATATAAATATCTTATTGTAAAAATAGTATGTACATTTAGTGTGTGCAATCACTGGTATTTAAGTAATATGAGCTAACCTTAATACGTAGGTATGTATAAAGCAAACAGTTAAAATTCACACTTGCGTATGCTAACGCAAACGCGTGTGAATTAAATCGAACTAGATTTTCCCTGCGACTTCGTCTGCGTGGAATTAGTAATCTTTCCCCCTTTTCACCTCCTTTAGGAATGGTTTCTGGAATAAAAATTATTCTATATCTTTTTTCCCTTGAACTTAAACTTCCTCATACAAATTTCCACCCCCTTAGAACCTTTTACAGAATGATTTCCGGGATAAAAACTATCATGTCCTTCCCCAGGATTCAATCAGTCATCATACCAAATTTCATATCTATCGGTTCAGTGGTTTAAGCGTGAAGAGGTAACCGACAGACAGACACACTTTCGCATGTATAATAGGTATTAGTATGGATAATGAATATACGAATAATGTATATGCTTTACCGCTTTGGCTAAGCTTCTTGACCCTTTAGGTGTTTACCTAAAGGGTCCTGTCTGCTATCCTGGTACAACAGGTTGTCAATTGCGATCCAGCGTGGCAATGCTGCGAGCGTAATGGGAACCTTTGCGCTGGGAATGACACGGGGCGGGTTATTTGACTAGTACTTCTTGTACTCTTGTCTTGAGTCTGGTTTTTGTACAATTTTTATAATATTATTATTTTGGCCGGCGTTAAGAAACTTTTAGATGTTCGAATCGATTATGTCGTGAAATATAATAATAGTAAAAATAATGGCCTTATGTTAAAGTTATACCGAATATATTTATCATATTAATTTTGTATTAAGCAGAACGTCTGCTAACGATACCACAATGTTTAGAAATAAAAGAAAAGTAGAAAAATCCACTCCCTTAGGCGAGACGTCACCCTAAGACGCATAAAGGATATAGTGGAGAAATTCACAGCCATCAGGTAATTTTCAGTAGCTCAGTTGGTCAGAGCGATGGGCATGTATCCCAGAGTCTCGAGTTTGAGTCTCGCCTCAGGCAGTGGATTTTTCTATTTTTCCTTTATATTTATCTTCTTTTTTCATTGCACTCTCGGCATGTTCACTATTAGACACCTTAATTATTTATCGAACTGAGCCTAAACAAAATCGGTAGCTTCGATAAAAATTCACTTAAACCTAAAACAATATGAGTACAACAGTTTTAAGAAAAAAATGCATTGCATTATCGAACTATGTTTACGATAACACAAATCGGTTGCATTCGATTGCATAATCAGTATAATAATGCATTGAAAGCGTCCAATGCCGGTTACTTTGGCCGCTTGTTCCCAATTATTTGACAAAATGAATAAAAATATACTGTGGAGTATAGACGGACGGACAGACACACAGACATGACGAAACTATAATCACTGAATTAACCCTTTCTCAGAAGACTAAGAAAAATTGCATGTTATCAATAGAGTTGAAAAGTATAACTGGTTTAATAACGAGTTATAGGTAGGTTCGTGATTTCCTGTTAAAGGCTTAAATTAAAATTCTACACTCAATGGCATTATAACTCAAAAACGGGTCACAAGTATGGAAAATTCTACGCGATCTGTTTTCATCACCCTTGAGTACATATTCTAAGTCGCATAAGATTTTTAATAATTTATCCTCTCCTAACTTCTGTAGGGTAGCCCAAGGCGAATCGGATATCAGGGCAAAACGGTGCAAGTTAACCAATGTTGTCGTGCCATGGGGCTGCCATCAATGCCACCGCGCCGCGCGTTTTGCCCTGCGATCTGATTTACCAGGGTCTATCCTATTTTATAAATTTTCTTTTCTGTTTTATTCTTCTAACGACCTACAAAGGTTAATAATTGTTTTTTTTTCACAGGTGAAGCTCAAATGACCTACTGGTTCACTCGCTACAAGTTTAAGTTCACCGAGGTGGACTACAGCCTGTTCCTCACATATTCCGTCCTTGTCGGGAGCGTGGGTAAGTCATATTCACTATCCCTTCTAAAACAAATTTATTTATTTATCGTATGGCTAGATGTCACTGGATATAGATAGGCATTTCCTCTCTTGGGTAGTAATAGTAGGAAAGTTGATGATGAAGAAAATCCAGCGAGTGCTGCGAAGTCCAGATGGGATAGCGCAGCTGCCAAGTTTGTTACTCTTTTAGCACCACCCAGGGTTCATGTGTAGGGTTGTCTAAGGTGTTTCCTACGGACGCAGAGTAACATTGATCCCCCTAACACAAATGACTACCATTTACACCTTTATAGAAGTCTGCAGTAGTTAGATAGCTAAACGGGCGGGAGTTCAATATGATTTCTATTTGTAATAACAACAAAATATACTAAAAAATGTTGAATATAAACTGTTCATGATTTCTACTAATACCTACTACGATACTCACGCCCTTTAATATAAACGCCTCTCAGGGCTCAATTAGTCAATTTATGTTTTGTCTGTTTCCAACATACACAACTTTCAAAGTGACAAAATATAAATTAACTAATTGAGTTCTGAGAGACTTTTATGATTAAGAGGTTATATGCTTTGTTATATCTACCTAATACAAAATTGAGTTAGTCACAGAAATCGTAATTGTGCATGTAAAGTAATGTAAACGGTTATTTTGTTTAGTGTTCAATTATTATTTTTATCTACATTCACATTGTAAGTCCTCTATAACGTGTTCAAAAACGGTAGGCAATGGCTAGCATTACCACGATTTTACTATGATAAGCTTTTTATCTGTGGCAGTAACGTAATTTTAACTTTACATGCTCATATATTGATACGTTATGAGTTTCAAATTCCGAACATCGAATTTGATAACATAATGTAAATCCTGTCCTCCTTCCCGACCAACGGCACGCGCCTGCCCGACCGCCGGCACAATCGAGTTGGCCATGGCGGTGCAATGGCGGTCATTCTATGGTTTCCGAACACTTCATTGAGGATATATAATATGAGTGTAGATAAAGCAGTGTATGCAACTGTACGTAATTAGGCCTTAAAACACTCGTGTGATCTTATTATATACTCGTCGACTGTAATGCTTGAATTGAGATTGTGTAGACTGAACTACTAGCGCATACTTTTCGATAGAGCTTTCATGGTCGCATTTTGTAGCATCGCCAACGATGGTACAAAGGATTTTCAGACAATATTGTAACACTGTTGTCCTCCTCCCCGACCGCCCGCGTCCTCCTTCCCGACCGCCGGCACAATCCACCGGGAAATAGAACTTACCCAATTGTATAGAGACAGCAGGTCTGTCGTCGAACTCAATTCTTACCGGATTGTCTATATTGAGCACTCGTAGAACTTATAATAGTGACATGTATAATAGTGACATAATCAAGCTTTTCAATCTCGTACCTTACTTAGGCCACTCAGCAAGCTTCGTGGCCTAAACACGATACTCGACTGAAAAGCTCTTAATTATGTCACCATTGTATAAAATACTATTATGAAACCATCAACAAAAATAAATCAGAAGCCCAGGGCCTCCATTCGACATGCCAAACTGTGAGACGTGGATGTCACACTTGTATCACTAGTGGATAGAGTGATATCCGTCTGTCTACACGTGTCCACACCTAACTGTCAAGCTGTCAGTAGGTATCGCTAGAGCGTTTTCTCTATGGCTATGGCCACCATTTTAGATATCACTCTTGAGTGATTCCACCCCAAATTTCAACTATCACAAAAGTGTGATATCATATCATAGTTGTCTCGCAAGCGACTGTCAGTTATGCCATGTCGAATTGGGGCCCTGTAGAACTGTTTTGATAGTTTTGACTTTTGAGCTCTATCCAGGTCATTTTGAACTTAAGTTAAGCTACTTTTGCTGCTGACTGTAGCTACTTGCAAGATTAGGGGCCGTATTTTAACTTTAAAACACGATCCAACTAACCACTCCAATTCATTATCTACGCAATACAGCTGGCGCCTAATATAAATGTATGAATCAGAAATATTAGAATATGCTTGCAAATTATTCCAATGCATCTCCAATACAACTTCAATATTGGTTCATTATTTTTTGTGTCTTGCTGCTATGTTTGAGGAAGATTGTGTTTTTAATGTATTGTTTATGTATTTAAAATAAGAGTACGGTACCAGGAACATATTTGTTTTGCAACACACGGATGGACATCACGAAAATACTTCCCTGTTGATGTAGTAAAATGTATTCAATGTGCGACTGTGCGCACAATGTTCTCACGATATGTTATCAAACTACCATTTAAGATTTGCTACCATCTAAACATATTTGGTATAATTACGTCTAAAATACATATGTACATACGTAATTTATAATCGATCTTACTCAATAAGAAAAACCATGTCAAAAAAAAACAAGTAACTTAAAAAAAATTTTTTGGTACACACTTTTTTTTTTACTTTACTTTTTTATTAAGAAACAAACGGTCATATACAAACTTGGCAGCTGCACTGCCCCACCTGGACCTCGCAGTACTCCCTGGATTATCTCCATCATCTACTTTCCCACTATTACTACCCGAGAGAGGAAATGCGTATCAATATCCAGTGACATCTAGCCATACGATAAAATATACAAAAAAACCGGCCAAGAGCGTGTCGGGCCACGCTCAGTGTAGGGTTCCGTAGTTTTCCGTCCGTCACAGTAAGTGTCCCCACTTAAGAGTTAATAACACCGCCATGTAGGATATGATATGAGAGTTCCACGTACAGCGACATCTATCGGCAAATTAAGTAAACTATTGTGCGCAAACTTAAAGTATGAAAGATGATTTTTATGGAATAATTCTTTATTGCGTGAACCGATTTTCACCGTTTTTACTTTATTTGAAAGCACGTCATTTCATTGTAATTTTGTAGAAATTACAGGTACAATAAACACCTGCTTATACGGTTAAATTACAAACTTACTTCAGAAATTATTTTGTAATTTTTTTTCAAAAACTATTCATCCTATCAAGTTCAAAATAATTTTCCTAGAAAGTTTTTATAAAGTTCTACTTTTGAGATTTTTTTCATATTTTTAAAACTTATGGTTCAAAAGTTAGAGGGGGGGGGGGACGCATATTTTTTTTACTTCTGGAGCGATTATTTCCGAAAATATTTACATTATCGAAAAATGATTTTAGTAAACCCCTATTCATTTTCAAATACCTATCCAACAGTATATCACACGTTAGGGTTGAAATGAAAAAAAAAATCACTCCTTACTTTACGTATAGGGGAGGTACCCTAATAAAAAAAAAAAATCCACTTTTTATTTTACCACTTTGTCGGCGTGATTGATATACATATTAGTACCAAATTTCAGCTTTCTAGTGCTAACGGTCACTGAGATTATCCGCGGACGGACGGACGGACGGACGGGCAGACATGGCGAAACTATAAGGGTTCCTAGTTGACTACGGAACCCTAAAAATGAGTCATATACAATATTGACAGTAAAAATAAGACCTGCAGTTTCCTTAATTAATACAAAGGTGCTAAATTTACGGAAATAATAATACCTGTTAGTTACAGAGTATGGTAAATTACAAATTAGTATTAAGATGACAAACGGAGATGTATATCATTAAATTAATAACTAAAAAAGAATTACAAAAAATTCAATATAGTTTTCTTTTATTTTATTTTTATTCCAGTAGTTAGGTACACCAAAGTACGAAAAATACAAGATTCGAAAGATTTTATTGCTGACTGTACCCGGTAGATTTACATTTTCATGTTAATGACGGAAGTATACAAAATTCCCGCTCAATCGGATACCGCGAAGTGGTCTAAATTAGTATACGGGGTCAAGCTAAATAAAAACTGTGCTATAATTTTAAACAAAAAAGAACCGAATTTCTTTCCACTCCCGAATTTTTCTCCACCTTTCCAAAAGGAAATGCCCGAGCTACTGTAAAATATATTTAAATCACTATAGGTGTGCCTATAATATTTGAAGAGTTCCTTCGATGTCTCCAAGATCACATAAAAAAAAGAATTTTCCAAATCGGTCCAGCTGTCTTCGAATAATAGGTAAACATACATAAAAAAAACAAAAACAAAAATTGCGACGAATTGAAAAACGATACGACGACGAAAGTCAATACACAATAATACAAAGTACAAAGGGCGGACTTAATGACAGAGGGCATTCTCTACCAGTCAACCATCAGGCCAAACAGATAAAAACAATAGTGCGGAGAACGGGTAGAAAACTAAAATCCGAAATTACATTACGTATAACTAAATATAAATTTATTCTACATAAATACTTACAATTATTACTTAATACAAAAACTTAAAAATAAAGTACGATCGGAATATCCATGAGCCGTCATAACATCGATACCACACATACCACAGTCATCGAAACAAGGCATAGGTACAGTCACCGGCAATAGTATCTTCCTACACGAAGGCCGGCAAAATATGTGACACGCTCTTATTTGTAGGGCCATAAGAGCGTGTCACATATTTTTGCGGCCTTCATGTAGGAAGATACTATTGCCGATGACTGTACTCGCAAACGCGAAAATATCTCTGCAAAGTTAAACATATAATATTATTGTAATCTGGAAGGTAGAGGACACAGTTCAGGTAAGAAACTATAACAAACTTTTGTGTAGTTCGTTTTCAAATAGTCAGATTTGGACTCATTAACATTCTTTTTTCATGGGTATTTCTCTTAAAATGATTTGTTTTCTTATAGAACAACGCATTTATATGTGTTTTTAAGTTTTGATGTACAGTCAAGTGTAAAAATATGGGTTTACTCATCTTACTCAAAAATATGTCCCATAGTATCTTATTCCGTTGTAATAAGTGCGTAGTACCATATTTATGAGACGATTTTTTCGATACGTATTTTTGCACTTGACTGTACTGTTTTGAAAAATTAAGTCCCGCTGAGTTTCTTGCCGGTCATAATTCTTCTCGAGTCAGAGTGTTGTCGGGTTGTAGGGTTAGAACCGGTGTAGTTTGTTGTTGTTTTTTCTCTTTTACTTTAATAAGCTATCTGACGTGTAAAAGTGCCCATATGGCAGTAGGCCACTGAATAAATATTTTAAGTTAGAGTTTGACTTGCAAACGCGAAAATATCTCTGCAAAGTTAAATAATGTTAATTTGGAAAAAGTCGTTTATACTTTTAATTTTAACGCCACTTAGGTCGTGTTAGTGACCGTTAGAGAGAATGCCGCGAGCGTGCACTGTTACGTTATATGACATTGACCGATAGCCGTGTTTCGGAAACTCGATACGGTCAGTTACTTCATAGTTTCTTTCGGGTTCCAAAGCCGTTATCTAGTCAGAAGCGCCTTACAAAACAGCAGGCAATAATAATTTTAAACAAAAAAGAACCGACATCACTTAGACTCCACCTTTCCAAAAGGAAATGCCCGAGCTACTGTAAAAAATATTTAAATCACTTTAGGTGTGCCTATAATATTTGACGAGTTCCCTCGATTTCTCCAGGATCCCATCATCAGATCTTGAATAGGACCAACTGTGAAGTATACACGGCGCTAGGCGCTGATTGTGGCCGAAAACTGTTACTTTCTAAGGGATATATCTCAATAACCGGTTATTAAAAAATGTTGAAAAAAATATATGTTATTTACCATTTCATGTACAATATTGTCAACGTTTGAATAACTCGTGTAACGTATAGTTTCTCCGTTATGTAAATGTAACGAAATGTCGTTTTACGGTCAATTTTGCTTATATCTACTGAACGGCTCATTCGATTTAAAATATTGTTGAACTAAAAAATATGTACTACAGAACACTACAAACTCAACGTATCATATTTAAATTGATTAAATTTTCTTAAACAACTTGATCATAATTCCACATTTCGTGCGTTATTAGCTCGAAAACGGCGTTGCTGGCAGTCGTGAGCTAGCTTTGAGACGAGGAGGCTGTGTCGCTCGTCGCTCCGTGCTTCCCTTGTACTACATATACTTGTGCTTGGCCCGTGAGCAATAATATCGAACTTACTGTGCCTAAAGACTAAATAACTGCAGAGGGTTCATGCGGTGCGGATATAACGTGTCTTCCCGGAATCAATAATGTATAGACGTTTTATCTTTTAAGATAATGTACTCGTATGCATGTTTATGTACGTTCGTATAAAAAGTGTATTTTATTTAGATTATAATACAAGTACAAAACAAATTAAATAAAAATGGAGAAAAAACAAAAATCATGAATCTCACATTGCTCTGAAAACAAATTTGGTCATGTAAGTAAACTAAAATTATTATGTTTTAGTAGACGCATGCATCACGCAAAATAGGCATTAGTCGTCGAGTTGCAGAAATCTGCTAGTACTGCAATACAATAGACTGATAATTAATTTAATAAAAAACTCCAAAGAACCGAATTTATTTAAACATATTTATTTAAGAATACCGTGTTCTAAACGAATGTAATATGCGTTTTATTTTAAGATTAAACACAATCTTTAATGTTATACTTTATACTAATTTCTCAAATCTAGAAATTGCGAAGTAAACTGCAAATGATTACAGATAAACCGGCCAAGAGAATATCGGGCTATGCTCAGTATAGGGATACGTAGTTACCGGCCTGTTACAACACATCCATTCAAAAGGTAGTCTATAAAGAAATATTTTGTGGCACTTACGTTATTTTGCTATAACTCAAAAACGGCTCAACCGATTTTATTCCATATAGTTTTTATTGAAAATACGTGATAAGTATTTCAATGGCCTCACTTCCAGGAATTTTCCCATTTTTTTTGGACCCACGGTTCAAAAATCAAAGAGCATTTTAACTTTCGAAGCTATTATTTACGAAAGTATTCGTTTTATCCAAAAGTTGTTTAAGGCATATTCTTCTTGAAAGACCTATCCAACAATGGATTTCAGATACTTATTGTTTTACCACTTTGTAGGCGTAATTAAAACACATAATTACTCACACCAAATTTCAGTCTACTAACTATCACTGAGCAAAGCCTAATTGAGAATCTAATAAAAAATTGCTGATATTTAAGAGTTCAATGTATGTAAGAATAAAGGAAAAAATTGGTTGTTTGTAAAGTAGGTTTACGATCGAGATGTTTACGTGATAACGTCTAACCGCTCGTGAGGATTCCGCGTGACAAGTTTCACGGAATGACTGGCAGCGCTCGAGATGAGACGGGAGATCGGTCCGTCTCTCTCTCGTTATACCTGCGATCGCGCTCGTGAGGTTTTGGTGTGACACAAGTTTCTGAACATGTCACCCGACTAAAACGATTTTAAAGACGTTATCACGTCAAAAAGCTTTTTTTTATACCACGACGCTGGCAAACAAGCATACGACCCGCCTGATTGAAAGCAGTTATAAAGCCTATGGACGCCTGCAACCCCAGAAGATTCACATGCGCGTTGACTACCCTAAAAAAAACTTTACTATGTCGGTGAAATGCAAATAAATACAAATTTTATATTAATTATCAAAACAAGTGAATAAATAAATTACTACTAAGGGTTAATACCACCTATCAAATATCTTTAAAAGACCGGCCAAGTTTGTATCGGACCATGTATAATGTAGGGTTCCGTAGAAAGTAGTTTCTTAGAGATAACTCAAAAACGGATGAACCGATAACATGTGAAATAATTTTCGTAGAAAATTAAGTACTAAGCCTTCTTGGTATTTTTTCATATTTTTTAGACTTACGGATTAAAAGTTAGATGGGGGCTATTATATTCCAGCGGCGTCCAGCGTCGACTTGCATTACTCGACAAGTGCCCGCGTGTAATAGGCCCGGAATTTTATGAAAGTCTACCCGCAACTCTCAGAAATGAAACTTCCGATAATAAATTTGAACACCGACTAAAGGAACTTTTATTGTCTAGGAATTTATATTCTGTCGAAGAATTCACTGCAGAATTTAAAAGAACTGCAAAATGTTAATTATTTTTATAGAGTATTTTTACGTAATTTTTGTTTATATTGTTATTTTTAATTGATTGACTTTGTTTTAGGTTTTGACATTTTTCTTTTATTTTTTAATATTTATGTACCACTACCTAGGGTCTCTAGACATGTATACATACACAAAATTCCTGTTGACATTCTTTATATTTTACCACTGACATTTTTTTTCTGTACATTTTTTTGATTGATTATTTTTTTATTGTATTGTAAGTGACGATCTTTTAGTGAATCCATTTTATTTTATGATGTAAAATACTGTGTGGTTTTCTACAAGAAATAAATAAATCTATCTATCTATTTAGACTTTCGAAGCAATTATTTCTGAAAATATTGACTTAATAAAAAAGTTTTAAAAATACTCTATATATATATATATATATATATATATATATATATATAGGTATATATAAGATATTTTTAGCCGTATCGTACAATATGTTCATATTTAGAAAAAAAATATTTTTGACATTTAGTTTGGCATATGTATGTATGGAGTACCTGACCTAAAAGATTTTTTTAGCAATTTAGTCAGAAAACTAAGTGGCGGCACATGAAACACACCTCTAGATAAAATTTCAGTAATATATGTTTTATAATAAAAATGGCTGTGACATACGGACGGCCAGACGGACATGTTTCAAAAAACTTTTAAGGGTTCCGTTTTTACCATTTTGACTATGGAACCCTAAGAAGTGTTTGCGCTGTGTTATATTTTAAAGATCTAAATTTAATGGGCTTGCAGCTCTCATTTGTATGACGATTTCGTGCACAAATACCGCTCCTTACATGTGCATTTTTACTATTCGCAACTCGCAACAGGCTTAGTTTTGTTAATTTATCGTAATTAAGTGAATTTTTACGGTTAATATTTAAAATCGCAACAAAAAAATAACCATCTATTAAGCTCACTTGCACAGCAAAAAAAATCCAAATTTACATGAAAACACCGCTTTGATGTGCTTACAGTTTTTTTTGCTGTACTAACCAGTATTTTTTTATTTTTTTCTGATATGCGGAATATTTTTAACCATATTTCGTAAATTCATAAATATTTTGCCGCTCACTGTACTTCAAATTCAAAATCTAGGTTTTCATTTTTTTACATAAAAATCTACTATTCGAGATCGTTATTACTTATCTTATTTAGTAGCATTGCTAAAAAATGTCACCGTAGTACTTAATCACAGTATTCAAATCACAAAACATCCACAAAAGGATTAAGTATGATTATTATAAATCTGCCCGCGCCTCTGAGTAAAGTCATATTCTTTGAACATTATTGCGGTGCATCGCGGCGGATTTACGCACGATCGCAATGAGAAGGGTACGCGGGTGGCGCGGGTAGGGAGCGCCCAAAAGCTCAAGGACACTCCGGCGACAATCGTCTTAAAAAATAAAGAATTTTCCAAATCGGTCTAGCCGTTTTCGAATAATCGGTGAACATACATGAAAAAAACAAACATCCCAACGAATTGAGAGCCTCCTCCTTGGGTGCTTGATTATCCATATTTTTTTTATATAGAATATATAGATCAAGACACTTGGAGACCTTATACATCTCTAAGGATAATTGGAAATAGTATGTTTATTGTATACTAGAATCACTTACTTTTTTTTTTATTTAAATTCAAAATTTGTTTCTAACTGTTGATGATGGATTATTATAATTTGGAAATTTATGTAGAAGACACAGTTCAGGTAAGAAAGTATATCAAACTTGTATGTAATTCATTTTCAAATAGTCAGATTTGGACTCATCTTTTTTCTTTGGTATTTTTCTTAAACTATAACCTATTGTTGGTTAATCTAACTCTACATCATCTAATGGTTTGATATGTTTTCTTATAGAACAACGCACTTATATGTATTGTTTAGTTTTGATGTACTGTTGTTTTGAAAAACTAAGTCCCGCCGAGTTTCTTGCCGGACATAATTCTTCTCGGGTCAGAGGTGTAGGGTTAGAACCGGTGTAGTTTGATTTTTTTTTTCTCTCTTTTACTTTGACGTGTAAAAGTGCCCTTGTGGCCTACTTACTGAATAAATGTTTGAGTTTGAGTTTGAATCTGAAGGATAATTAAAACGGGTCACCTGTATGAAAACGTATTTACGAAAGTGTGGGTAAATTCAATTATATCGCAGTTGTAGTAAAGAACCACCTACATTATGGAGCCGATTCATACTTGCCCGAATTATTTAGAAACAATTGAAATCGCTATTCTGAGGTCTTACAACGATCGGACGTCTTTGTCGAAATGCTCTTTTATGAAAGATGGCCAAATAAAACTAGTTATTTGCACTGTAAGTAATAATGTTGTTGAAACGAGTTATTCCAATCTGAATTCGTTGAATTTTAAAATATTGACCTGTTGTAACTAATAAATTTTATCGTGCCTCATTTCTTTTATTTTAGAGAAGTTGCAGTGCAGTGAAAATTGATAAAGTAAACTTTACTGTGCCTTTCTTATTCAGTTAGATTTGCATTTTTTACACAATAGGTGCATGGATTTTTTGTCTTGAACTGTTTTCTGGAATAACTATGCATTCTTGTAATTTTTTTTAATAAGTTCCATCGAATTTCTTGCCGATCATAATACTTCTCGGGTCAGAGGTGTAGGGTTAGAACCGGGTGCACGGTGGTAGATAGTTTTGTTCTCTCAAACGTTCATAAGTGCATTATAACGTACCTAACTTGGAGAATAAATATATTTTATGCTTTTCTTATCCATAAATCCATACTAGCTATAGTATATGGAAATATGAGACTAGGGTTTTCCGCGTCGTAAATGCCAATTAAAAATCTAATAAATGTCAAGACAAAAACAAATACATTAATATACAACAAATACATACATCCGTTACTATGTTTGAATTATGATAACATTTTGATTACTAAAATATTTTCCCTCTGCAGTTGTTCTGACAAACAATAATAAAATTGGAAGGTTTACTTTAGACGTGGAAAGTTAAACATTGCGTATTTATTTCAACATATCTCAGGGAGATTAGAATTATGTCGGCGTGTGAATTGTCCCCCATCAGTATAAGAACTGTTACAACCATTGAAAAGTTCAATTGAATTTGAACTTTATTGCGTGCAAATACGGTAAATAATTATATGAGTTCTTCAGTAGTTGTTAGGTCTATGCGAATGTTGGGTGAAACAAAATTGTGATGTGATATACAGCTTCGCGGAAATCAGTGTTTACATTTTATATAAAATCTAACAAATACAGTGGTTTGTGATTTCCGCAAAGTCCTTTTCAGTAATCGTACAATTAAGGTCAATGAAAATGGATATTGTGTGAAAAATTAAATACAAAGTGATGATTTTTCAGTGTCTTTCAGTGTTTAATTGGATTTAAAGCATAAATAAATAAATTATTATTATAGGACAATCTTACACAAATCGACCTAGGCCCACAGTAAGATCAATAAGGCTTGTGTTATGGGTACTAGACGACGATATATATAATAGATAAATATGGATAAATACTTAAATACTTAGAAAACATCCATAACTCAGGAAAAAATATCTGTGATCAACACACAAATAAATGCCCTGACCAGGATTCGAACCCAGGACCTCCTGCTTCGTAGGCAGTCACTACCCACTGGGCTAGGAGGCCGTTAAAAAAAGCATGTAAATTATTTACGAAACTCGCGATAAACGCGTTCATATGTGATAAAAATAAATGTATTATTCTACTTTCTTTTACCATTCTAAATATGCCTCAGAGTTAGTTTTGGTTGCTCTATTGTCAACTATATATAACGTTATATAACATCAAAAAAAAAGTGTGGTATAGATGTAATTTTTTAAGATGTCGGAATCTTACTAAGGAGTTCTACCGACAATTCCGACATCTTAAAAAAATCGTACTTTACCACCATAAGTGGCACGATTAGAAATTATAATTTTTCGCAAAACTTCCAGCAAATTCGATCCCATCAAAAACATAAATGTGAAAGGCTGCCAAGTTCGATACTATGGGAATGCTTCGCCTATAAAAGAAGTGAGATCTGAATAAGTACCAAGTTCCATAAAAATACCTCAAATCATAAATAGTTATAGGAATGCACACTTGATTTCCAGCAGTTTTTAAGGTACATTTTGAATAAGTATCACGTTACATAGAAATACCTAAAATTATAATAGTCAGAGAAACGCACACCGGTTTTTTTAGCAGTTTCCTGATAACATTTATTATTTTCAGTACTTTTTAATGATGTAACTTTCATTTATTTTTGTTAGGTGTAGGTTCTTTATTATTTTTTTATCACGGACGGCGCGAGCGCGGCGGACGAGTGTAGGCAGCGACGGAGGGTGCGCGAGGCGGGGAACGGAATTTTTATCTAGTATCACTATACATACATATATCGGGATTTCGGGATCGATCGGGCATCGCGAGTACCTAAAATCTATGATAAATCCTATTTTACTATTTATTTATAGGTGATTTTTATAAATAAACTGGCTCCCTACACCTATAAAATGTACCTACTTACATATAATTACATACATCAATAACGTACTTTATACTGATTGTAAGTACGCTACCTACATAGATAATTAATAACTTGGTAATACCTACCTACCAGTAGGTATTATAATTGGTGGCCTATTATGTAGCCCTAGAAGTGGACCATCCCATATCTTCCCATGGCGTATCGGAGGGTGAGATGGGCAGTAGTATATATAATTCCATCTTAGAGTATATATGATTTCCATGTTCTTGAATCTGCGATTTTATTAGTTGTAAAATTAGAAATTATTTAGAATTTTTTCATTTTTGTTTGACTGATTTAGCGCACCTAGTGTACCTAGCAGTGTTGGCCGAACGTTAGTGTGATTGAAAATTAAAAATTGAAGATTGAAACACGTTAGTTAAAATTTAACACTAATAGTTTAGTGCAAATTGATTTCAATTAGAATTGAAATTAATTGTAACTAACGTGTTAATCCTTTGCGAATAACTAATAATTGAAGATATTTAATTTTTAGTCTTTCTCAAAAATTTAAACATTAATTTAATTTTTAGTGTAGATTGAATTGGTAATTGACATTAATAATTTACCTAACTAAACGCGAATTTAGGTTAAGCTACGAGGGTTTGATTACTTTTACTTTTACTTTTACCTTGACCTTGACCTTGACTTTCACTTTCACTTTTACTTTCACTTTCTTTAACTTTCACTTTTACTTTCACTTTCACTTTGACTTTTACTTTGACTTTCACTTTCAATTTGACTTTCACTTCCACTTTGACTTTCACTTTCACTTTGACATTCACTTTGACTTTCACTTTGACTTTCACTTTGACTTTGACTTTGACTTTCACTTTGACTTTGACTTTGACTTTCACTTTGACTTTAACTTTGACTTTCACTTTGACTTTCACTTTGACTTTCACTTTGACATTGACTTTTACTTTCACTTTGACTTTCACTTTGACTTTCACTTTGACTTTGACTTTGACTTTCACTTTGACTTTCACTTTGACTTTTACTTTGACTTTCACTTTGACTTTCACTTTGACTTTAACTTTCACTTTGACTTTGACTTTGACTTTCACACAAAGAAAGTAAAAGTAAAAAGAAGCTCCAGATTTTGATACGTACCATCTGCTCATCAGTACAGGTCGAATGAGCCCAAACAGTATGAGTCTATGATGCGCCAAACCCGAGATCCAGTAGGGATCCCCAGGGTCCAGCATGAGCTCCAGATTTTGATACCGGTACCATCTGCTCATCTGTACAAGTCGAATGAGCCCAAACAGCAAGAGTCTATGATGCGCCAAACCCGAGATACAGTAGGGATCCCCAGGGTCCAGCATGAGCTCCAGATTTTGATACCGGTACCATCTGCTCATCAGTACAAGTCGAATGAGCCCAAACAGCATGAGTCTATGATGCGCCAAACCCGAGATCCAGTAGGGATCCCCAGGGTCCAGCATGAGCTCCAGATTTTGATACCGGTACCATCTGCTCATCAGTACAAGTCGAATGAGCCCAAACAGCATGAGTCTATGATGCGCCAAACCAGAGATCCAGTAGGTAGCCCTAGGGTCCAGCATGAGCTCCATCTTGTGATATTGGTCCCGACTTCCGAACCCGAGATGCAGTTTTAAAATTAATTATTAGTGTAAGACAGGATTAATTTAGTTACACTAACGTTAATCTAATTAACTGTAATTCTTATTAAACTTTCGAGACGTTAGTGTAACTAATAGGTTAATTCTAATTGACGGTTAGTGTAATTGACGACGTCACAAAATCAATGCGAACTAACGTTAGTAAAAATTGATGTTGGTGTAATTGATTAGTTACGAAATTAATCTTCAATCTTATTGATCAATTATCAATTCTAATTGAAATTATCGGCCAACACTGGTACCTAGTGACCTGCTTTGCACTTCGTAAATCGTGGGTTCGGTTCCCGCAACAGACACACACAGAGTGGTGAACAATTTTATTGTTCTTGTCTTTAAGACAAACATGTATTGTCTTAAATTGGTATGTATCTAAATTTAAATAAGTCTTATCTCATTTCCACTCCATACCTACTTATAGTAGAACAAAATTACAAATTCGTTGTTTTCGAAACTGACTCACACTTGGCCGTTTTCAGATTTTTACTTTATTTCGACCTAAAGACAAACCTTCGAGCCAAATTTCAGTTCGGTACGACCATTGGAAGATATACCCATTTAGTTCATTATGACTTCATAGTAGAACAAAGTTACACCTTCGCTATTTTTAAAACTGACTCACACTTGGCCGTTTTCAGATTTTTCCCTTTACTTTGACCTTAAGACTTATCTCCACGCCAAATTTCAAGTCAGTACGACCATTGGAAGTGGTCTAGGTTTTTGATGAGTCAGTGAATCAGTGAGTGAGTCAGTGAGTGAGTGTATAGTAAAAATAGCGATTTTCTGACGTCAATATCTCAAGAACTGCTATAGGTAGAATAATGAAATTTTGTATTCTTGACAATTAAGGGGATGTCAACAGACACTCGAAATTTCATATGCGTAGATAAAATATGTTTTGAGTTATAGGGTGGTCGAAATTGGCCCGAAATGGTTCGTGTAATATAACCCACGGCCGGTGTGTCGCTTTTTTTTGCTTGAACTTGGCGGACACACTGCCGTGTGTCTAGATATTTCACCGGCCAATTTGCCGTGTCATTCATTAAAACATTCAAGTCAAATTGACGTCCTGCCGATAAAGTAGAAAAATCTTACATGAGCTCATGGTCAGTAGGGTCAGTTTATTAAGGCTATAACTTGACTTTCTCGTTTCAAAATACTTCATTGAAGGCAGGTATGGTAAATATTCTAGCGTAAACGGTGTATGTTTGTCAATCAGTTCAGCTCTTTAACCTTTTCACAGTGAAATGATATGGTTTGTAGAATTTCGCTAAGCCCATTCATACTTCGTACTGGCGGTTTCTATGGGCGATAAGCAATCACAATTATAATTAAGCCATTTAAATGCCTTAAGTACAATCAGCAGCAGGAGTAGCTAAGCGGATGAGGTGTTCAAAATTATCTGGGCACGACTTTAACTGAGCAGTCCGCCTCGAACTGAGAACTCGTGATTTTCTTGCAAACGAGTTGACCAATATAAAAAGACCCTAATGATGATTTTTTCGAGCCTTCTAGCTCCATAACCCCTTGATCGATCATGCTCATGAACGAACTCTCAAATTTTATTGAGCTCTACTAAAACCCCAACAAATTTCATATAGATCAGAAGAACGTTACTAAAGTTATCACGCGACAACTATTCAAAATCAAAAAGCCATCAAAATGCACAGACGTCTAGGTAGCCAGCTGACTTTCTGTTATGTCCGAAGTTGTCTGTAAGAACTTCACTTCGCTTACGCTTCGCTCGTTCGAACAGAATAAGAGCGTGTAAAGCTCGTTTTGAACATCTCACCCGCTTACCTACTTCTGCCACTGGCTATACATTTGCATGAATAAATCATTCATCTGGTTTTTAATAGTGAAGAGGTAGTGTTGGCATTGTAAGCACGATTGTTCCGAACTTCAGGCGATCGTCGGGTTTAACCATTCATTAATTGATTCTATTTATTCATGAACAACATGGGTTGTGTTTGAAATTAATACATTAACATAAAAGATTTACAATAAAAACACTTAAAATTAAAGTTTCCTTAATGCTAGAGATAACTAAAATTATGTAAATATAATTTAATATAACCGTCAGTTATGTTATGAACATTTTCATAAGAACAACGAAGAACATTGTTACTGCCTTACAAATTACAAAAAATAGGTACTGGAGACCGATTCGAAGAATAAAGTTTGTTTTCCACCGACTTCACGTTTTCGAAGGAGGAGGTTCTCAATTCGTCGGGATCTTTTTTAGGGTTCCGTACCTCGAAGGGAAAAAATGAAACCCTTATAGGATCACTTTGTTGACCGTCTGTCTGTCTGTCAAGACCCTTTTTCTCAGGAATGTGTAGAGGTATCAAGCTGAAATTTATATCAAATACTCAGATCTACTGTTCCTTGGAGCTGTGAAAAAATCAAACTTCTAAGCCAACGCAATCAAAAGATACAGCCGTTTATGCCGCAAATTTCCGCAAATTTTCGAAACTCGCAAGGGAATCAAAACCTACAGGGTACTTCCCGTGAACTCAGAATCTTGAAATTTGGTACGGAGCAACATTTTATAGCCCAAATAAAGGAAAAATTGCGAAAACCGTAAATTTTTTGTTACAACATATAAATTTTTTTTTTTTAATAATTTTGAAGTTATTACCCCTATCTATATACCTACAGGTTTGTACGGAACTCTCGGTGCGGGAGTCCGACTCGCACTTGGCTGGTTTTTTTATGTATGTTCGCCGATTATTCGAAGACGACTGGACCTATCTGGAAAATTACATTTTTGTTTTAAGAGTATATTCACAGTTGATCCCATTGTAACCAGGTCAGGATCTGATGATAGGATCCTGGAAAAATGGAGGGAACTCTTCAAATATTATAGGCACTTGTGACATAGGTCTTTCCTTTTGAAAAGGTGGAGTCTAAGTGGAGTCGGTTATTTTTTGTTTAAAATTATTTATTTGATATTATTTTGATATTGAACATTATTCAGATCAATTAGTTATGAAGTTCATGCCAGTCTGTAGTCCGAATGTTTCCTGTTAGGAACAAAGGCCGTTACATTGGTGACATAGCTATTTTTAATTAAAAACCCCTCGTACTGGTATGCACGAGTAATCGAAAATTGCTAATGCACGCATTGCGAAAATGTACCAGCCACGTGAATTATGTTTGTAGGTAGGTATTTGTCAATGTGTGTCGTACTTTCATGTTAACGTTATCATTTTTGTAACGCAATCTTTTAACATGGTGTTTGTTGTTGGTGAGAATTCTGTCATAAATTTACAAACACAACAGTAACAAAAGTTAAGGTAACAAAAGATCCGTAATGAAAGTTTTTGTATTATATGTACTATTTATCAGATGAGTTGCAAAATGCATACTCAATTTATAAATGAATGGATTTTAGCTGCCTATGGAATCAATATTTGAACTATAAATTGCAGATATAAGTTTTATTAGTAGTGGTATTAAATATTCGAGTATATTTTAAGAACTCCAGATTCTACAGAAGTCTCCAATCTCTAACAAGCTTAATAATTCAAATTAAAAAAAAAATTCACTTCTGCTACTTACTGTATAAACAAGCAAATAAGTGCATTACTCGACAATGAGCATTCTCGTAAACCAACAGAACAATTATCGATCAACGGCAATTGATTAATAGCTTCTGCATCAGCTCAACAATTACAAGTAGGTAGGTCCTGCTCTTTTTACACACTTTACATCGGTCAGGGAGTAGCGGAACTTTGCAAACTGTACAGTAATTAAATGTATTAAAATAAAGTGGCAGTTAAAATTACTTGAAATGTAGATATATCCCTTACATATATACCTTTCCCTCGTTTTCTTTTCTACATTTTAGAGAGACCATATAGGTCGGTGCATTTAACTTTTATACTACTAGACGGAGAGCTAGCCGCTAATATTCTTGGAGTTTTTTTGCATTATTTGACCTCCACCACTCGACAGCTGCCAGATGTCCGGATCTAGAAATAAGCATAGTATAGCAATCTAACTAGACGGGTTTTGTTGGTCTCATTATTGTATCATATCTGACGTGGCCAGCTAGCTAGCTCTTAAATAGTCCGTACGATTACGTAAGCATTTTAACACGCTTTTTTTGTCGCAGGTTCATTCCTCACAATATACCTCTTCAGCAAGCGTTGGAAGATAGAGGACAGCATCATCGGAGTGGTGGCGTGCCTGAGCAGGGTAGCTGCGAGCTTGGTGTACGCCATGGCCCCCAACCGGACCGTGTACTTTCTCGGGCCTTTGCTGGACATGTTCAGTTCTGCAGGCGCCACGTCCTTGAGAAGTATTGCTACGAAGTTGGTGCATGCCGACGAAGTTGGTAAGAAAGACCTTTATATTTTAGAAACTCAGGCTTTTAAAAGAAAAGTTGGTCGGTTGGGTTCATTTAGAGAATAGTTGCCAGAAATCGCTGGAATATAGAGGACAGCACATTGGATGGTATTGGTGTGCCTGAATATGATAGCTGCGAGCGTAGTGACCCGTTGGTGCCCATCTGTACAGTCAACGCCAAAAATATGTATACATTTTCGAACTCTATTAAAATGGAGTAAGGTCAATTTGGCTAATTCTGACATTGGGTCTATTCCGTCTTACGCTATTTCTATGATTTTCAGTCGTAGGGCAAAAAAAACACTTGCTTTTGATTGCTGAAACTAAAAGCAGTCACTGCTTTGTCGATGAAATTATCAATTTTGTTCGTTGTTCGAGAAAAACGCTAATGAACGGAATAGTCCCTATGACGGAATTAGTCACAAGATTCAAAAATGTAGATATATTTGGCGTTGACTGTACCGTCAGTACTATGTTCTTTCTGGGATTTCTGTTGGACAGGTTCAAATATGTAAATCATAGGTAGTATTGTTAAAAGTTACACGGGAATATTAGGCTATACGGTGTATGATAAATATAACTCGTAGTGATAGTTTATTAAAAAGATCTGCATCCGTACTTAGTCATCCATTCTGTTGCACTGAATAACATGTAACTAATATGATTCCGAGAAACTAGCTAATCGTGAATATCATGACATCTTTAGATTTAAAGGTAAATAACGCTAAACTGGTGAACTACGCAATACCACGCAAATTACGTCCAAGTTTATCACAAAGTAAACTTAACAGCATCACACCTCCACCATATTAGGTACCTACGCAGAAAACGCTCACATTGTCAACATATTCGTCACCTTGCCCTACACAGGCTAAATGGAGACATTTTTACAGAAAACAGACGATATATGAACCTGAAATACTTGCCTAATAGTTCCAATAAGCCTGCATACAACTATTTTTCCAGAAAATTATGTCATTTTAGGGTTTATTAGGTAATATTACATGCAGTCGTTATAACTCGTACGTAGGTATTATTGTGGTTTAACATGTCGCACCTAGTGACTAAAAGACGTGAAATAATTATAATGTAAATACCAATGACTTACGAAAGTTTAAATTTTATAAACTAAATGGAAAGAATTTGGAAGACAAATTATGGTTTTCGATATTTTTGTATCGCAAAAACAACACCAAAATTTTAGTTTTTCGGTAGGCATGCCTTTCTGTAAAACTTTCTTTCCCAAACAAGATACTAAAAATAAGCGAAAAGATTAATAAACAGAACCGATTATGATAATGATAATGATATTAACACATAAAAAAAGGCTGCCAATTCAAAATCGGCTATAATGTTAATCTATGAATTCGTAAGTATCAAATTATGAATGAAAACCAGCCTTGAAGCTATCTTATCCAAACTGACAAACCAAATATTTTCCTTGGAATATAACCCAACGAGTAGCCATTGTAAATCGTGCGGATAGTTCCAACCTAGAATAAATACCGTATGTGTGGATTGATTTAATTAAAATGAGATACGTCACTCATGATGTTTTCATTGTGCTGTGACGCTGTCATTCTGTATGTGCATAGTTTTTAGATTTAACAAGGAGAAGCTGCTAAGGTAGTATTTATAAATCAGTCGAGTAATTTGACAGTACTTAACATACATTTGACAACCGCTTTTTATGCCAGGAGCTGTCAAATTACTTCACTGAATTCAACCTTAGAAAGTGCCGTACCTATAAATTAAATTAAGCCCTGCAGGCCTATGATATGATGGCAGATTTTATCAGCGGATAAGTTGATATAAACCTGATAAAATGACAAACAATGGCGGCAACTGTCATTTTATCAGGTTTATATCAACTTATCCGCTGATAAAATCTGCCATCATAGGCCTACTGTTTCACGTTATTGCTTTGTCTTGGACAATAATATTTTTAATTTCATAGAAAAATACAGAAATGCACTACTTTTATATTTGACTTCTTCGTGGTCTTTCTTGACATCTGATATCGGATCGTATAAAAAAACCTCATAAATATGGTAGTTTAAAAAAGCCCAAAAGAATACGGTAAACAGGTGAATGATTTTTTCCAATGGCCGCTCCTCGCGCTTACATTGTCATTCGCTCCGGGTTGTTTGATGTTCATTGTTCATCTATACATATAATAAAGCTGAAGAGGGTCGAAAGTCTGTACATGGAAGATAATCGAAAAAAAGTTGGCTGGGGATACTTAGAATCGATAACAGAACACTTTCCAACAATTTTTAGAATTGTTGTCTGTTTATCTGTTTGTCTGTTTATCTGTTTATCTGTTTGTCTGTTTATTTGACCGCGCATCACGTGAAAACGGCTGAACGGATTTTGATGAAATTTTGTATAGATATAGTATGAGTCCTGGGAAAGGATAATATATAGTTTTAATCCCGAAAATCAACCCTGGTGGGGGTGAAAATGGGGTTGAAAGTTTGTATGGAGAATTTTTAACCGCTGAAACGATTTAGATAGAAATGAGTATGGAGATAATTTAAGTCTCGAGAAACGTCATAGGATCGTTTTCAAACCCTTGTGGGGGTGAAAAGGGGGTTGGAAGGTGGTATGAGGAATTTTTTACCGCTGAACTGATTAAGATGAAAATTGGTATAGAGATAGTATGGGTCTCGAGAAATGACAAAGGATAGTTTCTTCTTCAAACCCCCCCCCCCCCATCTTACTTTAGAACCGTAGGTCCAAAAAATTTGAAAAAAATAATGGAAGTGACGCCTGAAAGGTACTTTCAATAAAAACTATCTATACATATAATAAAGCTGAAGAGGGTCGAAAGTCTGTTCATGGAATATATTCGAAAAAAGTTGGCTGGAGATACTTAGAATCGATAACAGAACACGTTCCAAGAATTTTTAATTAGTTAACGGCTGAACCGATAATGATGAAATTTTGTGTAGAGATAGTTTGAGTCCCGGGAAAAGACAAAGAATAGTTTTCATCCCGAAAATCAACCCTGGAAGGGGTGAAAAGGGGGTTGAAAGTTTGTATGTTGAAAGTTGGTATTGAAATAATTTGTAATTTTTTGGTCAAGGTGTTCATATTTATAACATGTTACCCGTCGATGCTTTAAATTTACCTTTACCCGCTCTTAAGAAATATTTGAAAATGTCATGAATGTCAAAGGGTTATTGCAGGTTCGAGGACTATATATGACGGACAAAGATGCATGGCCCAAACCAAAAAACTACTACAAAATCCTCTAACATTTATAGGACACAGGTTATAGGACACATTTATAGGTTTAACAGGTAGGAAAACATATCAAACGTTTTGTGAAGCAGTCAGATTAGGATTTATTTTTCTTTATAATTAAACAATAGGTACATTATCTGTCTCTCAAGCTGTTTTGATATGTCTTCTTGAAGAACTACGCATTATTTTGTATCTTTAAGATCTAATAATGTATTGAAACTGTTTTGAAAAAAATAAGTCCCGTCGAATTTCTTTTCGGTCATAATACTTCTTGGGCCAGAGGTGTAGGGTTAGAACCGGTGGTAGTTTTGGAACGAAGTTCCTTATCGGACGGTTCGCGGATGGGAGCCTAGGCGAAAAAAAGTCACGTGACCGTCACGAAAAAGCGTCACGTCACTAAAATGCGACACCCATACGATTGAGGAACATGTAAAATGGAATGAAATTTGCATGGGTCATGGACCCCCCCCCCCCCCCCCTCCAAGTGCACCTCAAATAGAAAAAAATCATTTCTGCATTTGTGACCCCCCGCCTGTTCTTACCTTTCATGCTTTGACTGATTTGACGGGAGGATCGATTTGGATGATATTTGCCGTGGACATGAACGTATAAATACAAAAGTGGTCCTGTATCGTCCGATATACACCTACTACTCTCTATGTCGTTTAAATCATGCCAAAAAAAATATAATAAAAAAAAAGTATTCATTTATGAGTATAGTTTCATTTAGTGGTAATTGTAAAATATTTTATTAGGACTACTGTCCTCTAGCGTATCCATCTGTCAACTTTACTTCAAGTTCCGCCTCCAGGGTAGCGGGAGAGAAATTAGGGGTGAATTAGCCGCTTACTGACACAGACCGAATTCCACGCGGGCGGAGCCGCGGGCACAGCTAGTAGTTAATATAAGTAAACATGATATAAACATGCGTTTTCTATGGCAACCGGAAGAAATCTCTTTCCGTGTGTCATAAAAACTACAGTGTAGCTTCAAGTTCGGATTAAATGGTTTTTTTATGCGCATGCAAAACACGTGTTGCCGGCATAAAGCATAGATTCGACATTGAGGTTAATAATAATAACCCACTGGTCATATTAACTAGTTCCATTCCAAGTTGTATGGATTTAACCTATCCTTACAGATATTTATTTATGTAGCGCCATCTGCGGGAAGATAACGATGTAAGACGTGCGTGTAAGACGTTGCTTGTGCTTGCTGTTTTATTATTTTCATATTTAGATAAAGGATGTCTGGAAGAGATAGCTTTTTAGCGATAAGACCGCCTGTTGTTACCTAATTTTGAGTGTAATTACTGTAAAAATCTCTTTTATTGGTGCAATAAAAAATATTTACTTAGGCCTACGTACTTTACTTAGATAGGTAATTGGAGAACAATAACGAACATTCATGTCTTAAGTATCATTTTTAGAGCCCACTGTCAGAAACTTGCGAATTACTCGTAACGAAGTGTTTTAGGTAGGCACACCTGCTATTTAAATTCTCTCTCATTTCATAACTCATTTATGACCGGTAATCTTTTATTTACATCCTAATTTTAAGGCAAAAATTCCGTTAAGATGATAAGACTGATAAGAAATGTTTGTAACTAACGATTTCTTTCACTCATATCTGTTAAAAAATAAGTTTGTTAACCAAATATAATTAACATTTTTGTGTGTCATTCATGTCACCTAGAAGAATATGAACGACTCTTTAAATTAAACAACGACATGCTACAAGTATACTTATACTTAAATTATCAAACAATAATATATGTATCGTACGACCATAAGTTTTTACAAAACTCAAAACTGTAGATTCAATTAAAGTAAGTGACAGGGGTCGGCTTAATGACTATTGTCTTAAAAACTAAAACGAGTCGTAAACTTGAGGACCACAGTCTTACAAGCAATAATTACTTATACAAAACATTAACCCAGTGTACAATGTATCTATCTCTGACAATGTATTTTACAATGTATTACAAATTGCCTTGGCGATTCAGCGTGGCAATGCCGCTAGTGTCATGGGGACGTTTGAGTCAGCTGCGGTCCGGGTTAGTCAGGTTAAACGAAACGAAACCTGGGGTTGATCTTTTTTGTGTATACACCTGACAAAGCCTGCGTTGCGGATTATAAAATTGTAGTTATAATAGTTATGTATGATTTGAAAATTAATTTATTTATTATTCTAATAATTAAATATGTATCTTGAAGCAAATCAAATTATTTTGTTCAATATTTTTTGATTTGCAATTTTTAAGTAGTTACACTACTATATATAAACTGAAAAATAGATGTCATATACTTCAGAAAAAGTGACCAAACCCTCCGGAGATCTGGCCTCGGACACCGGAGGGTTTGGTCACTTTTTCTGAAGTATATGACATCTATTTTTCAAATTAAATATGTATTTTTGTAATTTAATTTCGGAAATATTAATGTTACCGATTTGTTAAAATTATAATGAAAATGAAAAATGATTTCTTGGTTATACTTTTTACTAGAAACAAAACCAGAACCTTCTTTTAAGTAAGTAAAACAAATACTTGTGTCAGAAGGCTCCGTTCTTCGATTAATCACACGGTAGTAGTTAACTAAGTTCTTAATTCTTATACTTAAACATAATATAACGTAAGATACATTTAAATTAGTATACATATGTCAAATTGAACCCAACAACTGTTTGTAGTTCCATTACCGTGAGGCTAAGGTGGTTCTTAACCGCCTACGTTACCACTCTTACGAATCTCGTTTTTCTCTTGTTCACAGGTAAAACAAGCTCTCTAATCAGTATATCAGAGGCACTGGTGCCTGTTATATACTCGCCGCTTTACAGCAAGGTGTACCTCAGCACTCTAACCTCCTTTGCTGGAGCGTTCTACCTCATCAGTGCCGCGCTGGCGGTACCTGCTATACTTATATTAATGTAAGTATAAACTAAATCTGTAATTAGTTTGTTCAACAGGTGGAACTCTAAACTAAACTGAACTAGCCTAAACTTGGAAATTATTTCGAACACCATACGACGCTAATTCATTTCGTGGTTTGTTATATACAGAATGTAACAAAATTACTGGTGATCCGTTTAAGGGGGTACCTATCGTACTGCAACTAAGAAAAAATAGGAGAAAAATTTTTTGGACGCAAAAAAAAATGTATGGGTTTCGTCGTCCCAACCGGTCAATCCTCCATGCAAAACCAAGAATTTTTTTCGAGTAAAAAAATGTTTTTCTTAGCTTTCCATGATTGGAATACGATACGAATTATGTCCTTAAACGGATCATCAGTAATTTTGTTACAACCTGCAGGTAGTGTAGGTACCCGTTATATAAACATTTACACAACTTCAACGCAAACCCGTTACGCGAAATGATTAGCATCAGGTTTGTCATCAGGTTTTAAGATACAAATGCATTGTTTTTTTCCTCCTAGCTCCTGTCCATCTGTTTTCATCCATAGCTAGTCCTCTAGTCTTAACAGATTCTTGTGTAATTATGTGAACAAATTGTACTTATTGATTTTTTTTGTCGAAATTTTTGGCCATAGGCTCAATTGACATCTAGCACAATTATTGTGAGTTCCTTGTGATACTGAAGTAACAGAGGAAGTAATTTTGATATGATACGAGTAGATTATATAATTTAAGCCAGGATCGCGAGGTTTACTGCTTACAAAGCCACTACAGAGTTCAATACCAGTTTAAACCAGTATCAGATATGAATATTTATCATATGAAGTACGTCGCATTAACTGTCAAGATGTCTTAGATTGCTGATTGTCGCATAAAATTACACTGACACAAAATACACAGCAAATAATGTATCCGTGTTTTCATCAAGCTTTAAGTTATTTATACACACAATGTACATTATGTATGAATTTGAACTTCTACATATGAATGATAATGTCTCATCCATTGAGAATTTTGATACTGGCAGAGGGAAGGATAATATAGTTTCGTATTTTAAAATTTGATTATGATTTCTCACCCTATGTTTCTACAAAATGTGAATTCTAATTTTAAATCGCAAAACTCTTTAAATCCTAAAAATGCACTCAATACAATAAACGAATTTTAAAAACTACTTAGTTGTCTTGTAGTACAGTTGCAGAATATTGACAATTTCTAATCTAGCTTCATTTAAACGCCTATATAGAGAGATAACTTAATTAGAGACACTTCCATTGCATAAATCAGTTTTACTACTTAACGGGGTGTTTTGACATCCGACAAAAAGTAGCCTTGCGACCTCGCCCTACGATTTCTAGTAACCAAAACCTTGAACCGCCATTTTCTATTTCTGTGTATGTACCTTATGGCCTTTACCATAGTTTGTTGGCCCTACGATGCAATTTAATGTTGCGAATTTATTGCGAATGTGTTTTTGTGTTAAAACTTTTATAGAGCGTGAAGAGGTTTTTGTTGTTCTTGCTTAAGTTTATAGGGTTTTTAGAATCATAATAGAAAATACTCATAATATGACCAGTATTACTATTAAATCGTTCTATAGATCCTTAATATAAAATGATGGATAATACAAAGTAATAAAGTAATAATACAAAGTACGGTAAGGTCGGTAAGCCTTGAACAAAATATGGCGACATTTGCCTCAGAAACTAATTTATCATATTGATTGCAAGCTAGCAAGATATTTCATTATCTTATATCAAATACATAACTAGTCCGGTCTGTTTTAAAACTAGTACACAAAACATGATCCTTTTAAGGACATATTTGGTATCGTATTCTAATAATGAAAAACAAAGAAAAAAAAATCTCGCAAAAAAATAATTGTTTTGTATGGAGGGTTGGCCGGCCGGGACGACTTGTCTCATACAAAATAATTGGAAAACCCACTTGAGGTTTCTACTTGCCTACCATCAGTATAACTAAGCGTTTATTAATCTTAATATTAGGTAGGAACTTTGTTTTAGTAGCGCATGTGGCGTTAGATATTAGTTAAAAAAAACAAATACTAACCTTAAAGAAAGGGCTGAGTTCGAATTCATATGTCCCCGTGCAACATTGATGTATACTCCGAACGGTATAAATATACATATGTCACACGATTATGGACTTACTTATTAATATACGTACGTACTATTTATTTATTGATAATATACTCGTATATATACAGTATGTACGTGTATAAATTATTGTCATCATTGATTGCGTGCAATTATTGTTACATAATACGTAGTGCGGCAGCGCGTATGTAGTCATTTATAACTATGTTATGTTAGTAAAGTTATGGCCTGTTTCACAATCTCCAGTTAAAGCATATCTGTCAGATAAATGTTTGCTGTCCTTTTCTTTTATATGACTTAGAAAAGGATAGGAATAATTTTAATCATATAACTTAACAACTATAAAATCTTACAACTGATTTGAGTCTTAAAGTAGAGCTTAAAGACTGGAGTCCTTACCAACACCTAAAACCTATAATATTCTTAAGTAGCTAAGCGGCTGTGGTGTTCACAATTATATTAGCACAACTTTATTGCCAAAAGAAAAACAGTGTGTGAAGGTAATTTTGAACAACTTACCCGCTAATCTGGGGGCACGGATGTGCCCCCGCCAAGTCGAGCAAAGCAAAGTCACGTCCGTACCATCCTTTTCCCAAAGCCTTTCAGGCCATTTTTGACATTTTTGACCCCCCTCTAATTCTGACATATTGTTAGTAAACAAATGACATAGTGTTAGTAAACTCGCACACCGGCTCGGCTTTATATTAGATCTCGATATTTTTTGCAGTAGGAGAACTGCGTTGCGAGACTGGCATTTTTGTACATGTAAGGTTTTTGATGGCATATACTTTTACTGGTTACTCTACAAATATTAATTACAACGGAACCGATCACTAAGCACTAATTTTAGGCCGGCTGAGATGCAAAATCATTATCGCTATTAAGGATGGTTCCCACTGTTCCGTAACGCGTCCTACACGATACTTCCGACACTCCATTTTGTGATCCCGGAGGTCACGCGATGTGTTCTATACAAAATGAAGTGTCCGAAGTGTAGTTTAGGACGAAGAACGGAACGGCCGGTCAGGAACCATCCTTTATATACGCGCCACCAGCATGTGTATCCGCGGCACACGCAATCGCTTTAAATCAACAGCCAGGGCCGCGATTCGAAAAATAAACACACACACTGGACAGACACAGCTCCAACCCAACTCAACCCAACTCAACTCAACGCTATAACGACATTGACATTTGCTATTCGAACAGATTTTCATTCAACATCGGTCTCACATTGGTCCAATGTTGGTCCAATGTGTGATCAATGTGAGACCATTGTGAGACCAATGTGAGACCAATGTTGAATGAAAATCTGTTCGAATAGTCCAATGTTGGTCAAATGTGTGATCAATGTGAGACCATTGTGAGACCAATGTGAGACCAATGTTGAATGAAAATCTGTTCGAATAGCAAATGTCAATGTCGTTATAGCGTTGAGTTGAGTTGGGTTGAGTTGGGTTGGAGCTGTGTCTGTCCAGTGTGTGTGTTTATTTTTCGAATCGCGGCCCAGGTGGCTTGGATTTGATGACGGTGCCACCCTTTTGCATATTGACTGAACTGAACCTCTATCTGCACTAAAATAATATAAATTTTACTGTGTATTTGTCAATAAATTAAAATGAGATGTATATTATAAGGTTTACCTTTTGACCGCCAAGCATCGAACGGAAAAATCGTGCCCTCAGCGCCAGCGCGCACGAGCGCGTAAGGCAAACCCGTTATATTTTGGACGTGATATCACGTTCTGGCGCTGAGGGCACGACTTTCCGTGCGCGTGATTTGACGTCTTTGGCGGTGAAAAGGTTAAAATGTCTACTATGAACTATGACCTCTTGATCGTATGTACTCGTAGTATCTGGTAGCCAGGCGTTAAGACGTCCGGCTTTCAATCCGGAGGTCTCGGGTTCAAACCCTAGCTCGTACCACTGGGATTTTCTGAAGTTATGTGGGTACGAAATATCATTTTATATTTTATCGTGAAGGAAATCGTCGCTTTCGGTGAAGGAAAACATCCTGAGGAAACTGGGTAGGATAATCCGTATAAAGCCTAGTTTTCCCCTGGGTTGGATGGCAGTAGCTTTCGTAAAAACTAGTGCCTACGCCAATACATAGCATTAGGTTGCCAGGCGGACCCCAGGCTCAAGTCAACCGTGGCAAAGCCGGGACAAGCGCTAGAAAGATTGTGAATAATATCGGGTTATATGTGGATTGCGTTTTCAGCCAAAAGTTGTAACCCTTTACAAAGTTTGGCTGAATGTTTAGAAGACATCAGGGTTCGTAGCCAACGTGCCAATCGTTAACTCCCCGTAGCGAACGAAACGTGACTGTCACTGTCGCACTAATAAGGAAGAGTGACAGTGAGAGTTGACTACGATACGATACGCTACGGAGCGTAAACGATTGGCACGTTGGCTATGTACCCTGCAATGCTTGTTCATATGAGTACTTTGATGTGATAATCTAAATAATTCCTTTTTTTTTTCAGCTCACTGTACATCCTTCGTAAGGATGACAAGAAGAAAGCAGAAGACAAGCCGAAGGAGCCTGAAGTTACTCGATTTTAAAATGTATTTATTGTTAAGTTTTGCTAAAGTTTCCTATTATTATAAAATAAGAAATCTCAATAAAGTAAGATTTATATTACCTAAATGCTTTTTTCAATCCCGATTATTGTTTAGATGGAGCCTCTAAAGTTTCTCTACGTGGCTAAAGTAGGTGTGTTATTTGCTTATTTAACAAGACAGAAGTAGCACTCAGACAGATAAAAATATGTAGGTAAAGCTTAAATATGAGAAACAATTTTCAAAGACTTCATTTATAGTTCCATTTAAAAAAAGCTAAACCCGCCGATAAATTCTAGGATTTGGAAGTATCAGTATTTAGATAGCTTTTTCAGAAATTTAATAATGTATTTTCGCTGCAAGGTGTGTTTTGTAAAAAAAAAACTCAGTAACATCTGAAAAATTATTTACCAAAGGGTTTAGCAGGCTAAGGAAGGACGTGTGGCCCCCGTGAGGAATAGTTGAATTGGTAAATGTCAATTGTTTGTCGCCTCATAACTAGTAACCACTCCAACTTTCAGCCCTCTATCTTGAACTGTCACAGAGATAATGTCAAAAATGTATTTTCTTAACATTTTTTTTCAAACTCTTATATCTCCTAATCCATAGCAGCTAAAGCATCGAAACAAAATCACAGAAACGTAGTTTTAGTGGGAGTATACCCTATAATTTTATTAATATTTTATACGTGAAAAATAAAAGAAATAAATGTCAATTTATTTTTTGACAGCTCTTTCCAACACGTTTTTTTGAAAGTACAATTATGAAAAAAATCATGTAAATTGCTTATAGTATTAGCTACTAGCATACAAAAAATCAATTGATAATATTTGGTGCATCATACTGTAAAAAAAACTAACGAAAGTATTCAAGTATCAAGAGTAGGCTTCTGAACTGAAAGTTCGTTTTTAAGATTTATGTTTGTGCCAATTCAATACAAATCGTTGAAGAGGCCATTGAGCAGAATAAGGGCTCTAAAGTTTTCTCAAGAGATTTGTCTATTGGGCAGAGCCAGCTCGCCAAATTAAAAACTGAGGATGGTAGAATTGTTTCATCCAGACCCGAGCTTCTGGGGGAGATAGAGGACTTTTATGGACAGCTATACACATCAACTAGCAGACCTGAAGTTGATCTGGCGGAAGACCCTAGAGCTAGACTGACCCGATATTATACCGAAGACATCCCGGACATCAGCCTGTACGAGATTAGAATGGCTCTTAAACAGCTCAAAAACAATAAGGCACCTGGTGAAGACAGAATTACAGCCGAACTTCTGAAGGCGGGTGTAAACCGGTCCTTATACCTTCAGAAGTTGTTCGACTCCGTTTTACTAGAAGGGAGAACGCCTAAGGCATGGAACAGAGGTGTGGTGGTATTGTTCTTCAAAAAGGGTGATAACGCGTTACTGAAGAACTACCGACCCATTTCACTTCTGAGCCATGTCTATAAGCTGTTTTCAAGGGTCATTACGAACCGTCTCGCACGCAGGCTAGATGACTTCCAGCCTCCCGAACAAGCCGGTTTCCGAAGAGGCTTTAGTACCGTAGACCACATCCATACGCTCCGTCAGGTTATACAGAAGACTGAGGAGTATAACCTGCCCCTCTGCTTAGCGTTCGTGGACTACGAGAAAGCCTTCGACTCGATCGAAACCTGGGCTGTACTACAATCTCTCCAGAGGTGCCAAGTGGACTATCGCTATATCGAAGTGCTGAAGTGAAGTGTTTGTACGAGAACGCCACTATGTCAGTCCGACTCCAGGACCAGAACTCGAAGCCTATTCCGTTGCAGCGGGGAGTCAGGCAAGGAGATGTTATTTCTCCTAAACTGTTTACCGCTGCACTGGAGGATGTTTTCAAGACTCTGGACTGGAGAAGACTAGGCATCAACATAAACGGCGAGTACATCACTCACCTTCGGTATGCTGACGACATAGTAGTCTTGGCTGAGACCATGGAGGGTTTGAGTACGATGCTCGATGACCTCAGTAAAGCCTCCGAGCGAGTTGGTCTAAAGATGAACATGGATAAGACGAAGATCATGTCAAATACCCATGTAGCACCAACTCCCGTTACAATCGGAGACTTTACACTGGAAGTTGTGGACGATTATATATACTTAGGACATACTGTCCAGTTAGGTAGATCCAACTTCGAGAAAGAGGTCAATCGACGAATCCGACTCGGTTGGTCAGCGTTCGGGAAGCTACGGCACATATTTTTGTCCAATATTCCGCAGTGTCTCAAGACGAAAGTCTTTGACCAGTGTGTGTTGCCAGTGATGACATATGGTACTAAAACGTGGTCGCTTACAATGGGCCTCATAAGAAAGCTCAGTCACCCAAAGGGCAATGGAGAGGGCTATGGTTGGAGTCTCTCTGCGTGATCGCAACAGAAATGAGGCCATCCGCAGCAGAACCAAAGTAACCGATATAGCCCTCCGAATCGCTAAACTAAAGTGGCAGTGGGCGGGGCACATTGCTCGTAGAACCGATGGCCGTTGGGGCGGAAAGGTTCTCGAGTGGCGACCACGAACCGGAAGGCGCAGCGTGGGTGGACCCCCCGCAAGGTGGACTGATGACCTGGTGAAGGTCGCGGGAGTCCGCTGGATGCGGGTGGCGCAGGACCGGTCATTGTGGCACTCTTTGGGGGAGGCCTATGTCCAGCAGTGGACGTCTTTCGGCTGATATGATGATGATGATGATGAGGGGTAATAACAATTTAACCCACCAAACAAGTTGAACCAGGAAAAGTATTTAGGGATAATTTAGGACAGAAAAGAAATACCTGTCTACTTCATATTTGGCAAAAATAACTGCTTTGACCGGTTCACTAAAACATTCCTACTTATATAGTGCGTTGTTCACCAAATCCTCCTCCCTCCATATCCTCCCATGCCTGTCTAAAGTAGTGGAAAAAGCTGTATGCATGCAGATGACAGATTACATTGAACGAAACAATATTTTACCAGATGTCCAGTCAGGTTTTAGGAAGGGTCGAAGCACTGTAACGGCTTTGCTTGATGTCACTGATAACCTGCTGCAAGCTCAGGACCGAGGCATGTGCACTCTGTTAGTCCTCCTTGATTTCTCTAGGGCATTTGATTGCATTGATATTAACTTGTTGCTATCTAAGTTGAGATACTACGGTTTTGACAGCAGAGCGATAAAGTGGTTCAACAGCTACCTTACTAACAGAACCCAGTACGTAAGAATGACATTACCTGATGGGTCCTCTTGTCAATCTAACAAATTAGAGCTCACTAGAGGTGTCCCACAGGGTTCCATACTTGGCCCAATCTTATTTATTTTATACTCTGCTGACATCGCTATACATATTAGAGATTGTAAATTCCATATATATGCAGATGATATACAGGTCTACATCTCATTTGAACAGTCAGAGGCTGATAGCGCCATAGGTCTAACTAGAATAGCAGCCTGGAATAGGTACTCTGATCTAACTAGAATAGCAGCCTGGGCAAGGGAGAATGGTTTGTTGCTTAATCCAACCAAAACAAAGTACCTAATTTTCGGCACCCAACAGCAGTTGTCTAAACTTAGACCATCTGTACAGATTGAGCTGATGGGTGAGCCCATAGAACGAGTCTGGGAAGCGCGTAATTTGGGCCTTTTGATTGATCATGAACTACGTTACGAAAAACACATTCTAAACGCAGTAAGAGGATGTTTTTATAAATTAAAAGTGTTGTACAAGATTAGACCTTTTTTGAGTGAAACTTTGCGAATCCAGTTAGTAGAATCACTAGTTATGTCTAAATTAAACTATATGGACCTTGTATACGGCCCACGTCTGCTCTCTAAAACCAAACGTCTGGTCCAAAGAGTTCAAAATGCATGTGCAAGATTTTGTTTCAACATCCCGCCTAGGGCCCATGTCACTCCATTTTTGAACAACAGTAATACCTTAAAGATGCTACACAGACGCAAGATGCACCTAGCATGCCTTCTCTTCGGTGTTATAAACTATCACGTCCCTTCTTATCTGTTTGAGAAATTGTCATTTCGGAAGCCACGTGGTATAAGACTATGTGGGCCGCAGCTTCTTACTCATCAACATTCCTCTGCTGCCTTCCGCGGGAGTTTCAGATATCTTGCTACCAAATACTGGAACAACCTGCCTCCGCCTATTCGGGACCTAAAAAGTAGACATAGTTTTAGGGTCAATATTAGAAATTTTTTATTCAAGCACCAACTGAGGCAAGAAAATCTAAGGCACGATACAAGTTGTTTTTAACCTTTTGGCATCTCCTTATTCAAACCCTTTAGTAAACAGTGGTAAGATATTTGCCGTCACAGTTATCTCATTTTACTTATATATTTATTAATTATTACATAATTCTTATTTATACAACAAACGGTAAGATAACCCTTGTTTTGAATCAATTAATTCAATATGCTCGCAAGTTGTGAATAACCTGTTTCTAAAGTATTGGGCAAAGAATTCATTTGTTTTCTAAACTTGATGAGTACGTACATAGTCATAGTATTTATTCATATACAATACGAGATTGTGTTTACACACCTGCGTTTTACGTCCCGTAGGCATCGGAGCTCAGAGAAAAAGTCCCATTTTTTATGCATCGGAGGTATCCCGCGGCATATCACTGTGGTGTTTTATTGCTGGCTTTAGTTCCTAGTATACTCCCTCTTTGGACCTGGAGAGATGATATTGTGACACTGTTATTTTTTAAGGGTAATTTTAAGGCATAAACTCGCTTTGTTGCAAATTCAAGATACTTGGGTACTTACTGTAGTTAAAAAAGATCCCGTTTAGTTTTATTGGTTTCACTGTCGTAAATTCGTAATATGTCTTCCTTTGTTTGTTAAAAGTGTAATTTAAAGTAGTCCTTTGTGTCCGTGACCTACTTTTTGCTGCATGACGTAATATGGCGTCGGCGTCTATGTCGGGATGAATGACATGGACGATATGATAGTAGTAAAAAGTAGTAAACCATAGGCTATAAATGCTTCGCTTCCTTTGTCATCGACGCTTGTCGATGGCCACGGCTGTACCTCTACCACGAGTCATGCAAATAAGCCCGATTCGAGATTCGTTCACGAATTCGTAAATTATTTGTATGGAGAATTTGTGCAGAGCCTCTAGCGGTCACTTATAGAACTAAAAATTACTGCCATACCATAACTTAAATTATCGTTTATGCATTTCGCTCACGAAAGTTCGATTGCTGGTTCCGTTTGTGTAGATTTCAATACTTTACAAAGTGACGGACGTGACGTGACAAACGTCACATCCTTCACACCAACCGAAAGAGATTGTAGGTAAGCCAAAAAGGTTTTATTTCCTAAGTACATTTTATCTGAAGGTTTAGAACTGTAGACAATTATATGAGCAGTGAATAGCAATTATATAAGCATAGAAACCGTACTAGCTCTGAAAAATTACCCTACTTTTTGTGGGTGTTTAATATGCTTGCTAGGCCGTAAACCAGGAATAATTTCCGTTGGTCATCGTGTCCCAAGCGGTAAATTTTAAGTGGTTAAGGGCGGTAAATAATCAAGCTTCGTGATGGTCAGCTGCCGTTCCTTGAGTGGGTTGAGGAACAGCAGCCATTTTCTCACATACAATATATATAAAATAAAATGACCATCGCGTCCCAGTTGAAACAGGTGATAATTTATATGCTATTACAAATAAAATAAAAATCATCAGCCGGCTGTATAGCACTGAAAAAACCGTAAACTAGTCACATGAATATATGGTATTTAGGGTATCAGCAGACGGTCTTTCTACCTCAATACAGCCGGCTGACGATTTTCCTGATAATAAGAGCATCAAATACTGACGTTCCGCAACCCACCAACGGAGCGACAGCTGACCTACGCGAATCATCATTATACTTTGTCCTTAACCACTTCAAAAATTATCATCGCTTGGGACGCCTTGCGATTGGTCATGAAATTTGTTCTTGGCTTACGGTTCATGCCAGCGGAGCCGGGAAATATAAGCTATGACAGTAAGCCTTTTTTTACCTGATTTAAACGCGCGTGACTTTTAACGCATAAAATGTTATCAACCGACTTCAAGATTTCGAAGGAGGAGGTTCTCAATTCGTCAGAATCTTTATTTTTACTATTTTTTCATAATGTTCACCGATTGCAACCTTTTTTTAAACAGGGAAATTACGTATTTCGTCATACGAGGGTTGCTACTTATATATCCGGAAACAAAAAAACAAACAAACGTACACGGCTGAAAATGGTTTTATTGTTTTTCAAAGTATTCCCCTTGATGATCTATGCACTTTTGCATTCGCGTGAACCAATTTTTAAAGCACTTCTGCCACTCCGCCTGAGGTACCTCCATAACGTGTTGTTTGAATGCGTCGACAGCATCTTCAGCGGTCGAAAATCGTTGACCGCGTAATTTATTCTTTATATTTGGAAATAAATAAAAATCGTTGGGTGCCAAGTCAGGGCTGTACGGCGGATGACCCGTTAATTCCACATTTTGACCCTCCAAAAATAGAGTTGTTTCGCGTGACGTATGACAGCTGGCATTGTCATGATGAAGAATGATTCTTCGTCGCTGGTTAGTTTTACGAATTTGTTCAAATACTTCCGGTAAGCAAATGGTCGTGTACCACTCTGAATTAACCGTTCTACGGTTTTCTAGTGGCACTGTAGCTACATGGCCATTAATACCGAAGAAGCAGGCCACCATTTGTTTCAATGTACTTTTTGCACGAGTAACTTTCGTAGGGTTCGGCTCATTTTGAAACACCCATACCGTTGATTGTTGCTTCGTTTCGGGATCGTATGCATAGATCCAGGATTCGTCACCTGTATAGATGTTATAAACGGCTTTTGAGTCACCACGGTTATATTTTTTTAACATTTTATTGCACCATTCGACGCGAGCATCTTTTTGCTCTTTTGTTAAGTTGTGGGGTATCCAACGCGAACAAATTTTTTTTACAGCCAAATAATTATGTAATATGCTATTAATGCTGGTCATAGAAATACCCAGAGTCGCCTCTATCTCGCGGTACGTAACATGTCGGTCGTCCATTATAAGTTTTCGCACAGCCTCGATATTTTGTTGTACAACGACCGATTTCGGGCGACCTGCCTTAACTTCGTCCGTAAGCATACTACGTCCACGATTGAACTCACTAAACCAGTGATACACAGTAGTTTTAGATGGGGCTTCATCACCAAAAGTTGAAGTTAGTTGATCTATGCACTGTTGTTGCGTTAAACCACGCCGAAAATCATAATAAATCATAGCACGAATATTTTCACGAGTGAGTTCCATTCTTGCTGCGAGATGACATTTAAAACCCGTCAAAAACAAAACACGAGCGTTAATAAGAAAGAAAAAATATACCGGCCAGTACTTAAAAAAGTTCAAATTTTACCATGGAGGTCAAATATGCTATTTAAGAAGATTGTAATCCCGGTTTCCGGATATATAAATAACAGCCTATGTACATATTCAAAGCTAGGAAAAGGGGTGAAAACTGTCAGTCCTTCATCCATCCATCCATATATGTATTTCGTCGTAGGATATAGGATTACCTAAGAAAACCAAATTGATGAAATTTCAAATGTACAAATAACACTACTAGTTTAAAACGTCCTAGAACTACGTCCATATGTAATAGGTGATTCTTAATTTATTTGGTTATTTTGTCAACATGACAGTTCGACTTTTAGTGATCATAGTGGATCATAGGTTTATTTCTTATTATTTAGGTCTATTGTATAATCACAAAAGGATAAGTACCCTTTCAGGATGTTGTTGATTCTCTAAAGTATAGGCAGTCCGTTACTGTTACACATCCCACCTGCGTCGACATTATGTACATTATAATTGCAAAGTGCCCTGTATAAATCTGGATGTCTTTTAAGTAAGCACTATTTTATAGTACTTCGATGCAATAATTCGAAGATCCCGGCCTGTAACGCAGTTGTTACTTCTTGAATATAAAATAATACACCTTCCTGGGATAAATAGTTTGCCTTGCTGGTGATAAGTTAGCTGCTACAGCAATCAATCAGAAATGAATGATGCACAAGAACCTGTAAAAGATGTTTCAATATTATTTATTATTTTTCACAGTTTCATTGTAATTATTATGATTGAAAATGAAAGTGTTTATAACTATCATATCAAATTTCAACTACTTACCATTCATTTTAGGTTAGAGTTGGTATTTTTGTGTCGATTTAAAATCAGATTAATTGACTATTAATACATAAATCTCACAAATATTCAGTAGTTCTTGGGTCTAGATTTCTTTTTTTAAATTATTCTTATTGAAGTGTTGATGTGGATATGTCTAGATTTCTTTTTTTAAATTATTCTTATTGAAGTGTTGATGTGGATATTTATATTTCTCATATCGGCTTGAAATTTACCGTTTTTGTTTTCCAGTTCCAGTTATCATACATACTATGCAGTCTTATTAACAAATTATGCTTAATATAAGGCTTTGTCGATATTATTTCGTCAACTAATAATATATAAATATAACACAATAAATGCGAATGGTTTTCACTTTCACCATGTTTTGACATCTCACCTTATAATTTGATAGTGAAAGAGTTTTCTACAGTCGATACGGTATTTTTCGGTCACGTAAGTCAAATTAGTGTCTTATGGTAACGTTTTAATAAAACCTATCGATAACAAACTGTACTCACCTTCAGTGCGTTAACATGACAGATCACATTCGACGTGCCGCATACATCCGTCTCGTTCTACCTATGAGACGGATGTATGCAGCGCACTAAACGTAATCCGACATGAAATGTCAGCATAGATCGTTTGTATGTGTTGCTGTCGAAACTGAAGGAAAACGATTCGAATCCCGATTATTCGTTAACGCCTATAGAAAAATATTCAGAATTTTCTACATGACTCGTGGTAGAGGTACTGTTCCAAAATCCAACCTAGGGGGGCTCTACACACGTGGCATTTTGTCGCGCGATTATCTCAGTGAATCTGTAGACCGTATTAAAGCGGCCTCCATAGGACGGAATTAGGAAACGTTTGAAGTTTTTAAATTGTTTTTGTGTTTATGTTTATAATTTTTTCCTGTTTTTTATTGTTTTTTTTTCTCTTGTTTTGATTAGGATATTCTTACTTTGGGGATGTGATCGTGGCGTCAATGCGCCGTGTCGTCAAATGGTTGCAACGAAAGACCAGCGCTGGCCCTGCCGGCATTTAACGCTGAGTTGCGACCATTTCGTGGCAATTAATGTTTCGGGTTGTATATGTTATTGTATATTATGTCTTTTGTAATTGTCATGAATAAACCTTTCATTCATTCATTCATTCATTCAAATCGAGTCTGCTATACAATTTATAATACTTTAGTATAAGGGCCTCCAAACTAAGGTCCGTGGCCGGATTTGGTCCGAAATATACATATATTTCTAGAACTAATTAAAAAATTTAAAACAAAACTGGAATTTCGATTTAACAAAAAAACAAAGATCCTGACGAATTGAGAACCTCCTCCTTCGAAATCTTGAAGTCGGTTGATAATATATGTAGCTCACAAAATGCATTGTCAGGAACATGTTAATTATAAAACCTAGACTGATGTATTTCAAAAGATATATTGCCTTAAACATAGAAATATAATAAACATACAAAAATAAAGTAAGGTGCATTCGGGTAATACACAACATTTTTGCACTAGTTGCTGGTATGTACGTTTTTTCGTGAACCATCCGGTATAGGTAGATTTTTTGAGACCTTTAATGAAAAATGTATTTACTGGATGGAGTAATCATGTATTCATTGTCACGAAATTTCATAAATAACTTTGGATTTATTAGATATATGTGTTACAAATGTATAATTTATTTTGGTTATAAAAGTGCAATTCCGAATTAGCTTGGGTAAATTCGAATACAATTAAATTAGGTCCTATTTGCTTGAAACTAAAAGCATATGTTCGCTTTTCAATCAGATTTACCCTCCCTCTCTTTTTTTTCGGTTGTGCCTATAGAAGTACCTAAACAGGTTATTAACAAACTTTTAGTTCGGAATTATCCGACATGAAGTTAGTGGTTCTCAAACTTTAATGAATTACGTACAGTTGCATACATGCATTGCAAAAAATAATTATCGCGAGGCAACCGATTGAAACAGCGGTTGCCTAAAAGAATGTATATGCTGGTTATATAACAAAATTTTAATGCCATCCCTCCTGGTTAGACTGACGCCCTGTACGAGAGCGAAGAAAAAAAAATGTCAGGCAACCGCTTGAAAATTAGAATGCTTGTTCTTGATCACATACAGACACCGGAAACATTAGTGAATATGTGATTTGACCGATTTCTACTTATGCGTGTGCTACTTTGGAGCACCAGTACTAAAGTGATGTAGCAAAATATTCTATTGATGTTACTGTCAACATCTAGATGTTAGTCAATATAAATAAATATTATTTATTTTCTTCGTAGCAATCGTAGCGGAATATTACCTCATATATTATTCTTACTCTAGCCACAGAATAACTAATAGTACTACCGTACAGAAAATTCACTCCTTAACAAAAGTCAGATTTAGGTATAAAATTATACCTATACTCGCCGCCTGCAAGCAAAATTGAAACTTATAACCGCGCACGAACCGTGAATCTTCTTTGCGCGCCGCAGTTTTATGACCGAGCTGTGAGCGTCGGCACGGGGTTGGCACTTGACAAGTTTTTGTACCTATACCTACTGATTTATTATTGTTAGATAAATATGTAAGAATTACAAACGTTGATTATGTAAACACGAAATTTTTATCCGGAGATAGATTTTTTTATAGAGATTATGTCTGATTCTCACGGAAGTAGGTATGCCATAGCCGTATTCCTTTGAAAATATGTCGGTCAGTTCCTAATATTATTTCTGGGCAACCGATATTCAATAAATTAAGGATGTTTATTTTATCTATTACTAAGTAAGGACTTTGGGACCTTTCAATATCGTCCGGAATTTAAAAATGTTATTTCTGCTTCCTTGTTCTTCCGTTTATTCAGACATCCGTAAATACATATTTTATACGGATTAGATCGAGATAGGTTTCGAAGCCATTGTGTATTTTAAATTTTGCGCGAGCGCCACGTGACACGACTATCGTGCGAGCCGAGCGGCAGCCCACTGCTATACGACTCCCCGGGAGGCGCGCCGGCCAAATGTACCTAAACTGCGTAGTGAAACCCCCCTGCTCTAGCATATGAATGGTACTAACAGAAAATTGTCTTATTTTTTATTGAAATGACATCCGCATAATTTTATTATCTTAAGAGGCTCTATCTTTGTTATAGTTAGTATTCGAGGATTTTCAATTAGTATATGCATTAATATATATCGATATCTTTTTTATCGATAACAAAATCCCTAGAACTTGACCCGAGTTAGCACAGGTATGCTTATAAATAGTGAACTACTAACAGACTAGAATATTTACGAAAATTCATATTCATAGTATAGTAAAATTGATTGTTTGAGAACCATTGGCTAATACTGTGGAGTAATAAAGTCGGGTAATTCCGAAACACCCGATTCGGAATTCCCCAGTGCGGGTTAATCCGAAAAATTCAAAATTTTCAAACTAGAAGGTACTTAGTCCATTGAATAGTAATTAAAATCGAAGACCTATTAAATACAAAAGGATTAAAACCATTTACTTACCAAAATTCCGATTTACTGATGTGCGGCTAATTCCGAAAGATCAAAAACGTGGGAAATAGCACTCGCTCACAAAAATGGCGCATAACTCACGTGATTCCATCGATGGCGTTCCGAGCTGATGGATGCGGGGGGCCAGTTAAATGAGCGTCAAGAGGACTGTTGCTGGCGCGCATTAAAATGCCGCGTTTAGTAGAAATTTGTAGTTTTCGGAATTTTCCGAATTACGAAATTGTCCGAATGCACCTTACCTCATTTTTATTATATAACACACATTAAATTAGCTGGAACGCGCGCATAGTAGGTATATCTACACCAATTTTTTGGGACCATTTGGGAGTCATACATCGGAGTCGCGCAGACATTAAGAGTTAACGGTACTTGTGCAATCGAATTACACATGAGCCCGCTTTTATGCCCAGCTTTGGAACCAAAATCACAATGTTCTACCAGTTGGTAGTCCATTAGAAATAAATAAACATTCAAATTTTTTAAACCAAAACCAATTACCAAAAGTAGTCGAACAAGAAACTGGTTTAAAAAAAGATGTCGTCATGAGTTCACACCGACCCGATCGCATGTGCGTACTGCAACACATTTGGACTTCATAACCAGTAAATACGGTTAAAATATAGAAAAAAAATAAACCTATGAACCAAGAGTGGTGGAGCTTCCATAAAACTCGATTCGACAATTTTTTTGCTATTTAGGTACTTCTATCAAGATTTATGGAGAAAATTAAAGCCAAATTAGCTCAGACTTCCCTTTGACTATTTTTGGCGGGCAGTCACTGTGAAACAGGCAAAAACCTGCTTTCAAATAAAAAACAACGCATTTAAATTAAATTTACCGTTTTAACGCTACGGTACTAGCGCTCAAATTCCAACATCACTATTTTAGCATCGGAGGTTAATAATAAATAAATTAAAAACAATAAGTTACACGCAAAATACTCCTAGCAAGGAATTTATTTATTGTTCCTGTTGTCGGTAAGTATTAGTTTCTCTACTCCCACTCTTAGAAATCACTACTACTCGTACTTACAGGTCTACAATATAAGGTCATAACCTTAGGGCCCATTTACATTAGTGTTTAGTGCGAGTGCATACATTTGTTACTAAACACATGTGGAGAATGTATGGACTCGCACTTAACACTAATCAATGTGTAAATGGATCTTTATGTTGTAGACTTGTAGGTGTATTGATTTCTATCCTGCCCGATTTGTAGGAAGTCTGCGTCGAAAACCGAAATATCGGTATCTACGTCCCTTTCTTTCAAATTGGCAACTTTACAAGTGAGATAGAAAGGGAGATAACGAAATTTACATTTTCAATGTTCGCATCACTAGCGCCACTCGGAAGGTCGAATTTCACTTGTCTATTTTTGCTAAATGTCCATAGTACTGTGTTTGCGATATACCTGTGGCTGTTTTTTTTATATCTGCGGTCAACCACAAGATGAGTATGTTAAGTTGTTCATATATTTTATTTATGTATGGAGTTTCGCCGCAGCTCTGGCACAGATCTGGAGGATTGAAGACCTCTACTGTGGCAAGAGAATACTGTTCGCCGGCAAGCACGTGTTTCTGTAGGTATTTTATAGGAAATGGTTTTTATCTACACTCATACTGTAAGTACTCTAAAATGCGTTCAAAAACCGTAGACAATGACAAGCATTACAACAAACGATTTAACTATGATAAGTTTCTTATCTGCGGCAGTAACGTAATTTTAACTATGCATGCTCAAATATTGTTAAGCAATGAGTTTCAAATTTGGAACATCGAATTTGATAACATAATGTTACCGCCATGGCCAACTCGATTGGTCCCGCGCGAGCGCCGGCACAATCGAGTAGGCCATGACGGTACAATGGCGGTCATTCTATGGTTTCCGAACAATTAATTTAATATATATAATATGAGTGTAGATAAAGCAGTGTATGCAACTGTACGTAATTAGGCCTTAAAACACTCGTGTGATCTTATTATGAAATTCGCCTGCGGCTCATTTCATAAAACCACACTCATGTTTTAAGGACCCTTATTACGTAACAGTTACATAAACTACTATTGTTACACTTTGCAAATACTCACCGATATGTAACAAAGAACGGCACACACAATCAGCCCAAAAATGGCCCCATAAAAGTGCTGTAAGAACGACTCGTACAGCAGTTTCTCTGACAGTCTTATTACGGTATAACACTGGCCGGTTACAAATTTTCACGAGCCATATTTTCGGCAAATTTTGTTTGAAACTGTACCTCTACTATATATCCTAACTCAATGCAAATAATGCAAAATTTTATGATTATCAGTAGGTAAGGGTAAGTTAAGTAGGCTATAATTATATCAATTAAAGAGTGACAGTATGACTCCGATGAATATTCTAACCAGCTTAAACTACTACGTACTTTGCCACAAAAAAAGTGTTATTTGTTTAAAGTCCCATTTATAGATTATGCCCTGATTTAAACTAACCCACATAACGCATAACATGAACTTAACGATAAGAATTTGGGCATTAGATAAATAATGAAATGCGTGCGCGTAATGGCCAATCCGAGGTCCACTTTGGTCTCCATAGGTCCGTCCTACCACTCGTATATAAAGCCTAACCAGAAATATATGATTATTGTCAAGAGGGTGAAGGTGATAGTTTGTTGCCTCCACAATTTGCGCTTAGCGATTATTGAGCCGACAATAACATTTACTTAATACGTTGTATGAATAAGGATACTAAATTTTTTGACATCATGTCCTTCTGTTGAAGACCAGGTTCCTCCATAGGCTTCTATACCTCGCTAAGCGCAGTTTTAATTGCATGGGTGCAGTATTTGGGCACACCATCTTGCAGGGCGAGGGCCTCTTAGTCTTGTGCCTTCAACTTTCCCGTCATGATGATTCTCTCCAAGCTATCCGAGGAGCGTCGCTCTCGACGCCCCTATCATATAAGAAGGAAAAAGTGACCAAGGCCTCCGGTGCCCAGGGCTGGAATCGAACCAGCGTCTTCTGCATCCGAGGCAGACGTCCTAATCAGCGGCACCGGTCGAATCTTCCCGTGTCATAATCTTAGTAAATGCATTGCATTGCATTTATTAAGATTATGTTCTGACCATCCTAATTTAATGCCAGCAGCAACATCACTAGCAAATACATCAAGTAATTACATTATCAATGATTACTTATTGCGACTAAGTATACAAACCCTATCAGTGCCAATAATAATGAGGACGTTATAATGCTTTATTTAAACGTGCCTTACGTTTGTCAACAAGGAACTGTGCTAATGTACCAATATCTCTACCATTCTGAGCTCAAAAGGTAATATCTCCAATCGAGTTTGATGGTAATTATAGACTTTTTGGTTATGCTGCAGTTTGGTGGAAGTAAACTTTGAGCGAAATCGTCTTTGACCTGATTTTAGTGATATAAATGCAAAGATTCTGTAAGTAACTGGATTTTTGCAATGGAATGAGCCAAGATTTATTTTTATTAATAGTCTGACAAAATAAATCAAATTCTTGTTTTCGGGTGCAGTTTAATTCGACATTATCTGTTTATTCATCGGCCGTTCATCTTTACAGTTACCTTACTGGGCCCTATATATACCTAAACAAGTAAACACATACACAGTAAACTTTCTGTAAGTACCATTATTTATTATGTGACCCAGATATACCCCAGAGCAGAGGTAATTATATGAAATAAAGTTGACAGAACCGAGCCGGCATCATTTTGGAATGATTGGCGAGAGTTGGTCTAAGGGTAATACCTACATGGACGAACAGCGGAAGAGAGGGATACTGAAGAGGGAGAGAGATAACGGACTACTAGAGCAGAATTGATGGTATGTACGGCAGGTACAAAAAACCTATATGTAAATAATCACACACAGATATTTACACGGCGCTTGCTCCAAGTACCACAATGCATACCTAGTCATTAAGTAAAATTACGTGAACGTGAATTACTGTCAGTCTCTATGACGTTAATGGAGGTCTAGCTATCATCGAGTTTGGGCTCATAACAATGTGGAGTCACCTGTGATGATTTTAATATTTTGTTGAGAATGGTTACTATGCACACGATAGCATGGCCTATGTCTACATAAGCAATCGAGCCTAACAAGGTTTTCGGGGGTCTACAGTAGGTATTTTATTATTATTCTAACTGGGCTATCGATGGGCCGCGTCGACCAGATTTGATCTATTGTGGCAGGCCTTTATAAATCATTACTGATTCCCGTTGAATCCAAAAGCTTCCAGATTCTTTGGGCTGTAATGTGTTGTACCTCATCGAGTTGCAGTACATGTCGCCCTAGATGGGTACTTCTTTTATGCATTAGTGAGTGGTCCGCAGGAGCAGAGGATGGCCAGTAGGTATACCTAGGGTTCTTCAACAAAAGAGTGTACCAGTATTTTAAAGTGTCGGCAACGCGCTTGATATACCTCAGAAGAAAGAGATACGTAAACTTATGAAGATTATCTAATTCTTTTATTGCTTCGGAATTAAATTGTTGTTAATTTTGTACTAAGCAGAAACGTCGGAAGCGAAATTTCAATTTTATAATTGAATGATATTTTTCCATTTTTCTTTCAATTATAAAACTAAAGTGTTGTTGTTTCTTAACCCTTTGACCGCCAATCATCGGACGGAAAAATTGTGCCCTCAGCGCCCCAGCACGTGACATCACGTCAAAAATATAACCGGTTTGCATTGCGCGCTGGCACGCGCTTTCCGTGCCCATGATTTGACGTCTTTGACAGTCAAAAGGTTAATGGAATATTTATCTATTCAGCAACGAAGAGATGATTATGTTTACATAAGTATAATGTAACTAAGACATTTGATAATACGACAAATACATAGAGACTTGTATAACAAAGGCAGGCTATGACCTAGAGATTAACTAGACTTAACCAGGTTACTTTATGTCTTTGAATATATCTGCTATATCGATTTTATTCAGAGTCTGCTACCTTCATTTTGAGAAATAACCGGTACTGCCTACATTTGAGCGCAAATGCCGTCATTTGCGCTCAAAATGTAGGCAGTACCGGTTGGCTCACTTGGCTATTGACGTCGGTGGCGTCAGTAGCCGGTCTTGTCGATGCTGTAACTGCCGTAACTGCAAGACCGGCTACTGACGCCACCGCCGTCAATAGCCAAGTGAGCCAACCGTTCAAAAACTACGATAAACACTCCTATGATGTTTGGCATTATTACTTATAGTAGGAGAGCCCATGACACTGAACCTAGTTCGATAAGTCTCCTAGATGAGATATATATAATTAGACGCGTCTGTAATGGGGAAACACGAAATGCTGATGCTGCAATGCAAAAAAAGTGGTGGCGTATTTTCCGGTTTAAAAGATCCGCTTTCTAGTACGATAAGTCTCCTAGATTTCCTTTGAAAAAGTTATAAGACAAGGAACTGAAAAGTTACAAAAACAGAGCACAATAATGTTTAGGTCGGTTTTTTTTGTAGGTACGTTCAGCTGCAGAGAAAAAGGCCCACGCTGCATAGAAAATTTGTATGCAGGGTGCTGGGTCTATTTATCTGCAGCTGTCTGTAGGTGTAAAGTAATCTCCTTTCCTCGCTTATACCGTGAGCAGTCTTCGCATATCAACCTCTAGATTTATAAGCACTGGCAGTAAAACTGTTTATCATTCAGTGGAAGGTGGTATTAACCGAAACAGGACTGTATTGACGTCAGATGGGGTAAGACATAGTCTATTTGCCCCGGGAAAGGATTATATGGGGATACCACACAACTGTTTAACGTATTCCGGTGTATGTCTTACTCCACCTGATCTTAAGAGATTCTAAAGTCGCGTTATTTAAGTTAATTTTGCTGTTTTTAAATTTTTCTAATAAATATGGTTATGGATAGGGCGGTAAACAGAGAAGTTTCAATTTGAAGATTTATTTGTCGTGATATTATAGAGGTTACCTAGTTTTATTTAAAGTCATGTTTCTGACTAAAGCAAGTTGCGTAGTAAAGTAATTTTATCTACACTCACATTGTAAGTCCTCTAAAACGTGTTCGAAGACGGTAGGCAATGGCTAGCATTACCACAACCGATTTTACTATGATAAGCTTTTTATCTGTGGCAGTAACGTAATTTTAACTTTACATGCTCAAATATTGATGTGTTATGAGTTTTGATAACATAATGTACACCTGCACGCTCCCGCGCGGCCGCCGACACAATCGAGTTGGCCATGGCGGTGCAATGGCGGCCATTCTATGGTTTCCGAATACGGCATTTAGGATAAATAATATGAGTGTAGATAAAGCAGTGTATGCAACTGTACCTAATTAGGCCTTAAAACACTCGTGTGATCTTATTATGAAACTCACCTGCGGCTCGTTTCATAAAACCACACTCATGTTTTAAGGACCCTTATTACGTAACAGTTACATAAACTACTATTACGGTACAAATAAAACGAATTTACTAGGAACTATGTAAAGCTATATTTCTTTCTACATCACTTACACACTACTACTCGTACTTCTATATTTTTGTCTATTTTACATTTTTTATACAATTCCATCTTTTCACTTTCTAGACAGATTTTGATGATATTGCCGAATCTTTTGTACAGGCTCTGTTACTTTCTCCAGATAAAAAATTATCAAAATCATCAGATATTTTTTACAAAAAATTAAGTTACAAAAGATATTGAAAACGAGACTCGAAACATGTGTAAGTCTCGATGGTGAGTTTTTGGCACCGCGACCAGCTTTGCGTCGAGCTTTTAAGCGATTTAAGCAGCGTTCACGGAGACCACTGCGCGTCGCCAATCGCCACTCAGTTTGCGCCCTAAGTTGGACTAAAAAAATGGTTCTTAACCTTTCAGTGCCGAGCGACCACTGACAAAATTCCTACTTTTTTCTTCGTTAGCCTATTTGGTGTCCTACTGCTGGGCAAAGGCCTCCCCTCTTTTTTCCCATTCGACCCTGTTGGTTGAAAATTTCGACCACTTTTAACAGAATGCGTCCAAGGCATCCCGCTATCTCTTTTTTGGTTTGCCTCTGCCCCGGTAGCCATCCTCTGGGACCCACTCGGTAGCACTTTGGCCCATCTTTCCGGATGCATGCGGCAAACATGTCCTGCCCAGATCCATTTTAGCTTGGCGGTCTTGACACCAACATCTACAATGCGAGTTCTGGAGCGCAGTTTCGACTAATTACAAATAATTAAATATATACGGCAATTAAAGTCAACTAACGGGTGTAATTTTTCATAACTTAGCGAACCACGTCATGTGCTTCCAGGAACCACCAGTGGTCCGCAGAACCACTGGGCTAAAACTTAAGTTTAAAGTCATTGGGCGGTTTTCCATCAGGCTTAGGGCCTTTGCCCTGTATCAAGAGTTTGATGTACTTCTCTTGGTGGTTGGAAGGTAGACTGAGGCCCAGGGTTTCGCAGTTCCGGAGGATTTCAGAACAGCCGCGCATGTCTCTGTTCCTCACTAGAATTTTAAAAAAAAACGTTGTTAGCAAAAGCAAGTTCAACTCAAAAATAAAATAATGTGTTTGGTATTTGGACCATTCTACTATTCGTTCATTTCATTTGGTTTCGTTGTACATAAGTTTTTGACACTTTCGTAAAATGCATATAACAGAATACTTGGCCATTACTTTAATTTACTGTTTTGTGACGGAGAAAGAGGCTTACTTAGGCTATCAATACCGACAGCTTAGTTTAATAAAAACAACTGTAAATATTATTAATCACAGTAACTCAGTGGTCCTTGATTGTCTCCCGATTTGTATGAAAATAGGGCATTTACCACTACGTTATCATCTTTTTACATTAATCAACATTAATATATTAATTTTACATTAATATATTAATTTTGGTCAACAAATTCCTATTATTAGGTTTAGGTACAATTTGGGACACACAATTTTATACAAGACTTCAACGTCCATCATACTTTTTTCTGGCAAAAGATTAATGGTTATCAAAAAGAACAATCACCAATTTGCCATTTGCATTTTAAAGATAAGGCGTATCCGACATCACATTGAATGTGGATCCACACGCCGTTCCGGTATTCAAGCGGGACATAGCTATATACGCATTAAGGCTCTCCCTCTCAGACCGTAGCTTAGCTGTGGCCCGCGACATTTAAAGCCCTAAAAACATTTCACGTGGACGAGTTTAGTCAATGGGCCCACTTTGTCGATGAACACTACATTCTTTAATGTATAGAAATAGTCAAATTCTCAACTATATCCTTTATGCGTTCGTTTGTCGCTAGGTGTCCCCCTAATACGCATGAGCAGTGGAGAAATTCGCAGCCATTAGGTAAGTCTCAGTAGCTCAGTTGGTCAGAGTGATGCCCATGTATCCCAGAGTCGCAAGTTCGTGTCTCGCCTGAGGCGGTGGATTTTTCTACTTTTCTTTTATTTCTAAACATTGTGGCATCGTTAGCAGACGTTCTTCTTAAATAATACAAAATTAACTTCATTAGCTAAATTTTTTTTACTAACAGATAGTGCATATTGTGTAGTTTCAGGAAACTCCATACTGACAAACTGGGTCCTTTTTGTCCTAAACTGACACTTTTATGCAGGTTGCACCAAAACGCTGTTACAGTCAACGTCATCGTTAAAAAAATCTTGTATGAAAAGTTGGACATTTTTCTATGGGATGACAGCTCCGTCGCCATATTTAACGTTGATGAGTTCGTCCCTATTTTCAAGGCGATAAAGTGCATGTGCAGATATTTTTGAGCACCTTGGCTGCTCCGATATATATATTTGATGGCGACTGTACTATTAAAGACAGGATGTTTACCATGTTAGCTTGAAATAGTCTTTATCTACACTCATATTGTAAGTTCTCTAAAACGTGTTCGAAAACGGTAGGCAATGGCTAGCATTACCACGACCGATTTTACTATGATAAGCTTTTTATCCGTAGCAGTAACGTAATTTTAACTTTTCATGCTCAATTATTGATGTGCTATGAGTTTTGATAACATAATGTACACCTGCACCCTCCCGACGTCGACGCCGACAGCCCGACACGCGCCCGCGCGACCGCCGGCACACGAGAGTTGGCCATGGTGGCGGTGCGATGGCGGCCATTCTATGGTTTCCAAATAAGGCATTTAGAATAAATAATATGAGTGTAGATAAAGCAGTGTATGCAACTGTACGTAATTAGGCCTTAAAACACTCGTGTGATCTTATTATGAAATTCGCCTGCGGCTCATTTCATAAAACCACACTCATGTTTTAAGGACCCTTATTACGTAACAGTTACATAAACTACTATTGTTATACACTTACTTCTGCTATAAATAATTTCTAAGGCGAGTTCAAACTGAACGAGCCGCCTCGCGTGGAAATTGCTGATCGAAGCAGCGCGACCCAGGGCTCAGAAACCGGTATGTGCTCCATACTAAAATAACGGTATTTTTCTTTTCGTTCTTTCGATTACTATTTCATATTTAATTGAACAATCTTATAATTGGCTACTTTCCTAAAAAAATATATTTAGTCCGTCAGTTAGATTATCAAAAAATATTGGACACGTATTTTTTATTTTGTCAATGTCAAACAAAAATTGGTGAAGATATAGCCCGTTAAAGTGCCGCGTGACGTCACATTTCAGTACAATTTTTAGTATAATGTGACATCACGCGGAACTTTAACGGGCTATATATTCACCAATTTTTATTTGATTGACAAAATAAAAAATAGGTATCCAATATTTTTTGATAATCTAACTGACGGACTAAATATAATTATATTTCTTTTACCCAGGAAAGTACCCAATTCGAAGTCATTACCTACATACAATATTGAGTTCTACATAAGGACCATAAAATAATTAAATATACTGGGTTTTTTTGCGAATACTGGTTTCAAGCCCTGCGTGCATAGCCAACGTGCCAATCTTTAACGCTCCGTAGCGTATCTTAGTCACCTCTCTCTATCCCTCTTCCATATTAGTGGGACAGTGACAGTGGCGATGGCGTTTCATTCACTACGGAACGTTAACGATTGGCACGTTGGCCACGCACCCTGCTCGTTGCCCGAGGTAAACGCTCGTACAGCTGTTAATGCCTCGGGAAAAACACATAAGAGATGGTCCGCTTAAAAGACATCATGTGCTTACCAGGCTGGCAAATCAACTGAGACAGCACTGCACCTGGTGACGACCAGAGGAGAATAGGTAATACAATGCCTCGGGCGAAGCGCGTCTACACTGGCCGACCTGCCTAATAGAATAGGATCAAACATCAACTTACACTTGTAATTGAACAATATTTGCAACACTCCAGCGTACTCCACCATCAAGTCATACTTGAGCAGAGTCTGCAGAAGTCTGACCACCGCATCCTCATTGTACTCGTCCCGCAGAATGCAGATTGTGAATGCTGTTGCTCTGGAAGGTAATGGAAAATAGGTAAGTACAAGTGAACAACTTACAGAAAACCACAGCCAAATAGCACTAGCCCCTACTCACAGTGTTGTGTTCCTGCTGGTGAGTTAGGTTGCCAAAGAGCTCAAAGAGGACCCAGTGTGTTGACGATGAGAGACTCTCTTGTTCCTTTAGCCGTCAATACAGTGAACCCTCCTTTTAGTAAAGGGTCGGCAACGCGCATGTGACACCTCTGGTGTTGCAGGCGTCCATAGGTTACGGTACCAGCTTAACATCAGGCGAGCCGTATGCTTGTTTTCCACAGTCGTGGTATAAAAAAAAACAAAATAGCATTCTTGTGGCAATTCTTGGTAATACGTAGCAACCCTGAATCTGGCTCTGAATAATCTCAAGGGTTTTGAGGTTTATAAAGGGTCAGCAACCACATGACACCCCTATAGTGGCAGGTATCCATAGGCTTTGATGGCAGGTTGCCACCAAATTACCAATGTGGTGAAGTATTTAACCTTTTGAACGCCACGCATCGGACAGAAAAATCGTGCCACCAGCGCCAGAGCGAAATTTGCACGAGCGCACTCATATACCGTAGTGATTGGAAAACAACATATCGACGAAACATTTCTTTCCGCCTAATAGTGGATTTTGTTAGGCAAAATCACTCTAGATATTTAGAAATCATAATAGTAAAGAATATTCATTTCGTATTTTTCTTATACACCTAAAATCAACTACAAAAATATGAAAATTAATATACAATTTTATTTTATTTTGTCAATATAGCCACAGCACTACTTAAGTGATAACGTCATGCGCTGACGTGTTATGACGGCTTTGGCGCTGGTGGCACCGTAACTTATTATGAATGTTAGAGTTGGGGGTGAGAGATATTCATTCATTTCTGTATCGATATTTTCGTGGTGTAACTGTATGAAGGAAAATACGTTAGGTTTTTTTAAATGTTTAGTTGAGTAAAAAAATGTTTAACAATACCATCAAATAAATAAATGTTATGATAAAAACTAATGAACATCGGACAGAACGAGTGTGTAGGTAAAAAACAACCTGGCACACATTTCATTCTTTTATACCTAAAGAAACTTGGTATATCCCTAATAATGACATATCGATGGCTGTGTGACTCAACCTCGTATATGAAATTTTGGCGAAAATGAGATAATTATACAAAACTATGTAAAATGTTACGATTCACGTTACGACAAAAGCATTCAGGATGAAATAGATTTTTTACGTATTTATTTATTCAAAACCCAAACACGTATTTGGTATTGAAATATTTGTTTATCACACAACCTCGAAAATAATTATACAAGTTTGCGACACCAAATTTTTTAATCATCAATGCAAACAGAGTACCCAATACTATCATACTTATGTAACTACAACTATTGATACGAATAATAAATGCCGATCAATGGTCATCATACTCATCATCCTTATTCATTACCTATTTTTTGGAAAAAACACTATTGTTCTTTATAGCGATGGGTGTTGTGCTCAAAATCGGAACGTCACATTGTCCAATTCATTGTTACATTTTGCTAAATTACATGATTTGACAATGTTTCAAAAATATCTCGTTAAAGCATACACAAATGGAAGCAGATTCTGTCCACGCAACTATTGAAAGGCAAAAAAAGAACAAAGAAATCTACGTACCCGCAAACTATGTACAGCTTATAAGAAAATCCAGGATAGGAGAGTCTTACACTGTCAATTACGTAGACTATAGGTTTTTTAAAAAGTATTCAATTTTGAAATACTATAAATCTATACGACCCGGCAATCGAACTGGTGACCCGTGCGTAAATGGCCTAATGCCTTGAAATATACCGGAGAGGGCATTTTATATAAATTATCGTTTGACGATGACTGGGAGGCTCTTCCGCGGCGTATGATCCCAATCACGGTTTCAGCAGCTAATGATATTCGACAGTTGTATCAAGCACAGCTGCCTATAACGCGTCGAAAATTTAACGATCTGCAATCACTAAAAATGGTGATACATAAAGATCCGTTTTTTACACCTTCCATGTGAATTTTAGCTGACTTAGCTAAAAGAAAATAAATATTAAAATATAAAAAAGGAATCCTGTCATATTTATGTCTTTACCATAAAATCTCGCCAGAAGAATATTAATTTGAAAAAGTGTATTAATTTAATTAAAATGTGTGTTTCAGTTGTAGATTACTGTTCAAAAGAGAACATGGACTTATCAACTCTCACATGTGTGATAAACTAAACAAATATAGCAAAAAAAAGGAGACCTGTGAAGTAAAATGGTTTGGGGAAGATATAGAAATAATAAATGGCCAGCCACTAAGGGAATACATGGCAATACATTACAACTATTCCTATGACGTAAAATTGTGTGTTAATTTTAACACTTTACATATAGTCCTATATCCCCATAGACCTTTGTCACCGAGCGAAGAATCTTGCTAAATATTATAATGAATAATATGTAGAAGAGCATTTTTTTGTCATCGCAGTATTAGTTTGAGGATAAGACCAGTTTTGTTTTGTTACATTATATAAAAAATATATACTTTACAAATTACTGTTTTATTAAGTATATATATGAAGTTTGAGCGGTCGGTAGTCGTTTATTTCAAAAAAATACACTTAATAGATCTCTTGGCACAAACACGTATAACATGTTAAAGTAACTTAAATGTATAACACAAACTCGTATAGACATATAATCGTCATACATGAATTCAATACTTATAAATGAACTATTGTCAATTCGGTATACATTATATCGTCGAATTAGTTATCTAATTATTAAAAAATATTTTACTTGTTCAGTACAATAAAACGAAAAAAAAATAGTTTTTACGTGTTCTCCTAAAGTTGATTTTTTCCATATACGAGGTTGAGTCACACAGCCATCGATATTCTTTGTTCACTTAAACTCTGTCTCTCGCCGAAAACATTAATATTGGTTGACATTTTATCTAAAATACCATTTCATTGTTTTTACTTATTTGATATGAATGAAATGGACCGAAAGCCCACGTGTCGTGGTATTTATCATTGTTTAAGGATTGAGAAGCAATAAGATTAAAAGAAACGACATACACATTGTTAGGTTTTAAATACGGCCCTTATAACACACATTGCATTAATTCCATTGTGACTTAAATAAAACTCTTTCTTTTTTAATAATGCATATATTAAAGTAAAAATTGTAAAAATTTAAAATATATACCTTTTTTAACATTACGATATGTAGTTCCTAAAACTAATCTTTTACACGAATCACAGTTTAGTAATTAGTTTTATTATATAATTAAGCTTAAAATGCGAAAAACATTCATAATTACAGTGTTTGGTTAATGTTCATACAATAATCAACATTGACCACTATGCTTTCAAACGAACAACACTATTTCGAAGTGACGTCACGCCGCTTGACGTGATTACCCGTCAACGGCGAGGAGGGCAGTGCCTTTTTGTTCTTTTAAATTGCTTTGAGGTATTTTCAATTTTTTTCTTGAGTTACGGGTTATTTTGAATGAAATTTTAACTAAAAAGATAGGTGAATGGTAGAGCTATAATAAATATACAAAAATATTTCTATAAAGGTTGTTTATTAAGGAGTATTTTGATCTCTCATTTTGGACGTTTTAACACGTCATGGCGCTGAGGGCACGACTTTTCGTTGACGTGTTTGAACGGCTTTGGCGGTCAAAGGGTTAAAGAGGCTAAGCCAAGAAAAATAAGAGGTGACCCTAAACATGTGGATGTACATAATAAACAATGGGGAGGGGAGGTAACTGTCACTATGACATCTCCAACAATGGCCCTTGGAAAAGCCTAGTTGTATGGTGGGATGTAGTTTTTTTTATTTTAACTGACTCACTGTTCCAGCTCAAGTGGTTCCCAAGGGTAATTCGCAGGTTAATAAAGCTACAGGGAATAATTTAGCCTAAGAAAAGCCTTTTGACTGTATATACTTTCCATACATTGTTAAGGACCATTCATCTTTTGTCTCTTTCTGTTGTTGTATGGAATCTGGAAGCGCACCCTCTACAATTTGATTTGTTTATTTTACAAATAGACATACTACTAATAGTAAATAATAAACTCAAAAAGATGTCATATACAAAGGAAAAGATGAGTAAGGCCTGAAATTGAACCAGCATCTACAGCAATCGTGGCAGACACCCAAACTCGTACCGCACCACACACCAAGCCCTTGCACCGGCACCGGACGCCTTAGTCACTTTTTAATGTTAATGTTTATAAATGTCTGATAAGAATCAGATATACTTACTTATCTTTGAGGATATCTCTTAATCCTTCAGAAGCTTCCAGCAATTCATCTGATGTCATTTGATCAGAAAACCAAGAGCTAGACCAACTTAGATGCCAGAAGCAAACCAATGGATAATAATCATCAAACTCTTCACTAAACATCAACACATATTTCTTAAATATTACTAAACTTGCTTCCGATCTGTTTAGAACCGAATCCCTTATAAGCTCATTAAATATGATTCGATATAAGCTCCGTAAGCTTGGATACCTTGTGTACGCTTCTTTTAATAGTCCAAGGCCTTTGTCCGAATTACCTTTCATGCATTGTGCCTTCGCTAGATAGTGAAGGAATTCACCATTGCGCTTATATATAATCGGATCAACTTTTGAAGAGTATTGCTGTAAAATGGTAATACATTCTGGTTTTCCTGTGTCGCTGTAGATTCTATATAATTTTTTTACAGTTTGCATTGGGATATATTTACGGTAATACAAGCAATCTTGAACCATCTGCAGAACTTGCTTTTCTTTGTTCTTGGATATTAGTTCATTTATTGTTAAATCTAATCTTTCTGTAGTCATTTGAGACACATCATGATTTTCAGTTTCTGTACAATATCTTGTATTTAAATAGTTTAACGCAAACTTGTTTTTCGTCCGACTTCGGTGTTTAAACAACAATTCAGAAGTAAATACATCAAAAGCGTCAACTGTTGTGGTATAAGGTGCTGGTAAGACGCAGTGTTGTACTATTTTCTGCACATTTAAGAAGAGTCTGATGTGGTTGAGCGGATTTCTTGATAGTTGCATTGTGAACATGACGTATTGAAGCGCGGTGATTGTCTCCTGAAATCGTAAACATCTAAAATTAGAATCTTGTTGATCTTGAAGCGTACCTAAAGTTACCTTTAAAGAAACAAAATAACGAACCTTTCTTAAACATGGTATTACTATAGCATTATTGAACCACCCATTTTCTTTAAAAATAACTAGATCTGGATACAATTTTGGTATACACTATGACTAGATCAAAATAAAAGTCCACAACATGAATAATATACACAGCTGTGAGCCGAGCCGATTCACGATTGTCAATTTGACGTTGACAGACAAAAATGACAACAGTATAGTATAGTATCTTTGCCTTTTAACTTTTTAAACCACAGACAAGTATTTAGGTTTGTTTGAGACACAAAAAAACGCTGTACTATGTTTTGCAGCGCCATCTATTGAAGAACAGCAGCAGAATCGTTGGCGTTGGCGAAAAGATGGCGCTAGCAGCGGGAAAAAGTTTTTTGCTACTCGACGATAGATGGCACTGAAAAACATTGTAGGTACTAGTGCTACACGCTACACCCATAATTTTATCGTCTATTAAATTAAAGTCCCGAAAAAAGTTGAAAAAAGGAATTTTACATAGGTAGGGTAAATCGCCAATAACTGGTCCTGTTTATTTAGTTACTGGCCACAACTTTCGTCGTCATTTACTTTACTACTTGAATGTATATTTAATATGTATAATTGTATGTAGTTCTGGTCCTTTTAATGAGGTGTGAATTTATAGATTTTATCTAGATCCTTGCTTTATAATGCAATTTTAAGATTTGGCCAGTAACTAGAGGGTGGCCAGTTATTGGCGTAATGTTTTATTTTATTACAAACGCTCAAATGACACTGCTGCACTGGTAAGAAAAGAGCCTACGGTCATTTTAAATCTCTTTTAAATAATTAGGTACGTTACCTAACACTTTAGTTCATAATGCTGTTGATCCGTTTAATAATGGCATATCGGTACACCTATCGTATTTTGTTTAGGGAAAATTAGAACAATTTTTTTTGGCGCGAAAAATATGCAGGGTGATGGTAAGCAATTTTTTTCGCTCCCAAAATGTTTTTCTACTTTTTGTAGCATAACAAAATGTGAAATCCCACGACCCCTTTACCTACTCGCTATCAACGCTAGCCCTTCTCTCTTCAAACAACCTGTTAAGCATTTGACAAGCCTTGGATTACAGACGAAGCCGCCGAGCGCAGCTAGTCCATATTACATGTGCCATCGGACAAAGCATGTTATAAACTAATGAACGATCGGCACCCCGCTGCGGGCCGTGCTGTAGGCAGCTGACTGGTACTACAGCCGATTGTTGTCGGCAACTATAGTGGCTATCAAAGTGAGAATCACACGAGAAATTTTAGTACCTAAGAAATAACCAGCACTCAAGCACTCAGCACTGCAAGACATGCGAAACTGTGATACTACACTGTATGGGGAAACGTGACATTGGGCGGTGCAGACTCTGCATGGAGACAGAGGAGACGCCCTTGCACATCCTCGCAGATTGCCCTTCCCTAATGCGCGCTCGTAGTTCTGGGGAGGCCCAGAGGAGTTAAAGTCTCTCGAGATCAAAAAGATCCTGGAACTGTTTGAAGTTGCAGGGCTAGACCGAGAGTTGTAGTAGGTGGCGATCACAATTAGATCAGTAATTGTCGCAGTGATCATAGGCTTGGGAGCCTTACATAGCCCCTAACAAGAAAAAGAAGATACTACACTGTGATATGATATACTTAGGGCAGATGTCCCGGTTGTAGCAACTGTGCCGGTTTCGGCCATTCAGGTATAAGTAGACAAATTTACAAGCATATGGTTTATAGTTACCATAAGAGTAAATTATGGCAGCACAGTTGGCACTGTCATATGTCATGTATCAGTTGTCATTTAGTTGTCAGAATCCTTGAAAAAAAGTGGCCAAAACTAGCTCCCGGGCCCCTCTCTGACATTTCATTAAAGGAAAAAATATGATCTAATGTCAGAATCCATCAGAATCTTAACAGCGGAGATTCATATAAATATAATAGTTAATATATTTTCTATACTACGTGTCATAATTCCTCATCGAGTCAAAAGATGGACGTCTGAATAGACAAACTCTCATAAAGTGACCAAGGCCGGGGCATCTGCTCTACCTACAGGATATCTATGCGAAAACAGTACCTACTTGTTTGATACATGTACTAGAATGTATGAACTATCAAAAGTGGCATCACTATAAGGACTGTTAGTTTTCGGTTGTTGAATATCGAGCTCCAGAATAGTACATAACGTAACATAACATAAATACTCTTTACGTCACACCTGGCCATAATGTGAGTTTTATGGCCAGGTGCAGACGTAAAATTATCCCCCCTCTATCGCATATTTACAACCCTCGCCTGCGGCTCGGGTCACAAATACCTGCGATTTCGGGCTTTCTTTCTTTTACAGCCCTTGGTAAGTAATGTAATATTATTGCACACCTCAAAATAAAGAAACTCATAAAATACAAGTTACAAACAGTAAGAGCAGAGGTAAAACAGTTGGCGGTCTTATCGCTCAAAAGCCAGACAACCTTACCTTACCTACCTACCTACTTACCTACTTTTTAATTTTTTGAATAAAACGTAATTTTTTTTTAGAAGACCCGTCGTAGGCAAAACCTTTGAGAGGTTTGTGTGCCGATTTTAATTAGTAAGTATATGTATTTATTTGAGAAGAGCATAGGCGTACGATACGACGTAGGTAGACCTTCCGAAATGGGGGAGACGGGTGCAAACCTCAGCTCGCTTGTACCTCTAATGAGTTCCTTGGAACTTATTTAGGTATATATTTACCACTTTTTTATGGAGGAAAATATCTTAGAAACACTGTAAAGTTCTCAACTAAGCCAATAAGCCACTGAAGCCAACTTCTCCTCCAGATTCCTTCCTCCTTCAGATTGAAAGCAGAGATCGCAGGCACATTCGTAAAAAAATCAGCACCGATTCCTGGGGTATGCACCTTTGGATGCAGCTGGCACATGCTCAGATGAGAAAGAAAAACAATAATAATATCTACTTCTACGGGTTTCTCACTAATTAGAATGTGGCAATTAGTCGTATTAAAAGGTGATTAACACTTTCTTGCTGCTGCAGCTAAGACCGGTGTCTCCCTCGCGGCCAAAGATCCAGTTAAACTAATTAAAGCAGCCAATTTAAAAAGAAATTTTAACTAACCGTATCTTCCACTAATTTTACACAGAAAAGTTCAACCCGTTTATCACTGAGGTATCTTCCTACAGTGGTGGATTAGGTAATTCCTGGTCTGAAGTCACAATTTAAATGGACCCGCAGGCTTACGGCGAACTAATCGAATGAGTTATGCTTCGTTTCTTCCGCTGCACTCAGTTATCGTCATTAACCACAATACAGCCAGTTATTAATGAAAACATACGCTGTCACCACCCCGTCATTAACATAGAAACAAAATATAAATTGTCCGTTACGAATCGTAATAAAAACTTATCACACAACAGATCATAAAAACTAGGGAACCAGTTTAGCTCGTGGACATCTCACTTTACAGTAATTTATTTCCAACGACACAATTACATTCAAATTTAGAAGAGCGATTTATAAATCTTACTACAGAACCATTCATTATAATAAACTTGCGTTTAAAATTCGAATAAAGTGTTGTAGCGAGCAGCGAAGGTGATATTTAAAATGTATTGTGACATTCAGTAATGTATACGACGTTAGTGACAATGCCGGTATCGATAGAATCTGAATGCTTGAATGGTATATCGATTATCGATCGTATGGAGCAATGTGTTACCCTTATTGTGCTGTCCTCATCCCTATCATCCGATGCTAAACAGCTAAGGCGTGGATTTATAACAATAGCCATTATACTATGCCTGTCTAGGACATAATAGTATCTCGAGTTTCAGAATTTATTTCTGTTGATTTATTTCTTTTGATCTATTTATAATTAAAGTCGGCGCTCGCATTTGATCCTTGATAGAAATATTATGAGGATGAATAGAAGTAATCTTCGATCTTAGCTCTGCTAGCGTTACCATTATATATGTTACGATGCAACCACGGAATGCGCTACGGGGCAAAGGAATGCTCATAGTAGCAATATTGATAGTTAGCTCCATAGAGTCAAGTATAATACCCTGGGCCGCCGTATATGGCCCAAAGACAGACTATATAATACCTATATGAAACTAAATGCGATCGATTTACACACATAGGGGGACCTAAAACTGAACGATAATTTCTACAGAAAAAACAGCGAAGGAATAATAGTAATCTTGCCAAAGATTACCAAAATACGAGTATAGTACGGTCATGGATTTTACATCGTTGAATCGTTCACTTTATAATGCACATTTTTTTATACCACGGCGGTGGCAAACAAGCATACGGCTGCCTGATGGTATACTCTAAATTATTTGAACTGAGCTCATCCACTTAGGGTGGGTTGCACCAAACCGCCTGTAAAAGTAAGCCAAATGTTACGCTAATCGGAGCTACTTAACGATTGCTAACATAAATGGGTTGCACCAAGTGCAAAATAACACAACGTAAGAGTTAAGCGGGATGCCACTGTCTAAACGCATTTCTACTCACATTTTTATGGTAGAATATTTATTCAATATGGCAACACAACCATAAATGCCAAACTAAACTTGTCAAAATCGTCACACGAAGAAAAAAATCTAAAGAAAGGAGCGCGAACTAAACTTAACTTTGCACTCTGCAGCTTGAAAATCAAGAATATACAAACATTTAGCCATTCCTGAACATGTTTATTACTCAATCAAAAAGTGGGCTATCCATTGCGCCTTACGAGGAAATTTTTTCAAAGGATAATGCAACTTGTGCTGAGAGTGGAGTTTAAAGCGAAAGCCAGAATAGTCGGCTGGTGTATTGTGCATTATATTATAGTGAGTAAATCATCCTGTTAGTTTATTACTACTTACAGAACCCTAAACAAGTAAAGCCGTTGCTGGAAGCACCAAATGGCGAGAAGGAGCCCAATCGCAAAACAAAGGCATCACTAGTTTTAACTCTTGAAAATTCGTAAAAATAGGGTACTGAATCCCTCCAACCTGGTTGATTATGGCTGGCACTGTAACCAACGTCCTAAATATTGAACTTATACATGTACTTACTTATTAAATGAGTGTTCTAAAGTATCTTAACGGCCTCCTAGCCCAGTCGGTAGTGACACTGCCTACGAAGCAGGGGGTCCCGGGTTCGAATCCTGGTAAGGGCATTTATTTGTGTCTTTATCACAGATATTTGTACCTGAGTTATGGATGTTTTCTATGTATTTAAGTATTTATCAATATCTATCTATTATATATATCGTCGTCTAGTACCCACAACACAAGCCTTATTGAGCTTACTGTGGGACTAGGTCGGTTTGTGTAAGATTGTCCTATAATATTTATTTATTTATAATATTTATCTTTGTTAACAAATGATGAGTAGCACATATGTTACACTAATGAATAATGATACACAATGTTTTTTATTTCAGGTTTGAATTTACCTTTGGTATTGAAGACAAGATGAAATCGAGGCTTGTTATGCTACTCAGTGCCTAACTCCAGGATGTTTGAAAGTAAAAATGCAGTGATTTCAAGAAATTGGTAGAATCTCAATGTAAAAATAAAGTATAATTATACTAACCTAATCAATCAGTATTTTAATTTTGATAATAAAATACATAATTATATTTATTTAGTTACCTTATTTTTGTTTTATTTATTATTCAAACACTGGCATAGGTTTCCTTTGTAGATGGAAGCAAGATCCTCCCCCCTCCAAACATATTTCTACTGCAAATATTATTCACCAGTTTTCTAGCACTTGGCATAAATAATCAATGAAACTTGACACTTGAAGTATTTTAAGTCAGATCAATCAGTTCTTAGATAGTGTGAAGCGGACCCTTGGCCAAAGTGAGCCAGCTTATTGATCGGACAAAAAACTTCATATACTGAACCACAGATCTTTGATAATGGTTATTAACAATACTCTACTCTTGATACATGTTACAAATATTATTCAGGTAAAAGTGACCATAAAACAGTGTGGCTAGGATTCCAAAAATGTTTTCTTATCACTTGTATCTTAATAATCATAATCATTTATTTCTTTGTAATGATATATGTTTACAAGTCATACAACAGCCATGTAGGTTGGTACCTAGTTACTATTATGTTTTATTTGTAAATAGGTACATTAGGTACCTATGCTGGTTGGGAAAGATATATGATAAAGAGAGACCTTTATTATTTATTACTAATAAATTCATAGTAAAATCATAACATAACACATATTTTATAATTGATTTTGAGCACTGATGATAGGACTAGGACTAATCAAAAATGCATGCATACATACATCATCTTAGGAAGCTTTTTCCCTTATAGAAATGTAAGTATGAAAATATATCTACTTTTTATACTTACAAAATGAAATGCATGTACTTATTTTGCGTACAGTCACCGGCAATAGTATCTTCCTACATGAACTGTACAGTGAGTACAATTTGGATTAAAAAAAGCATGTTCATAATAATGTCCGATTTAAAATATACTAATGGGGAAGGTATCTGTCAAAAGTCAGGAGGTGCCAGCATCAGTAGGCACCTACCACTAGTTTTGTTGAATGAGATTTGGCTTAAAGGGCTAAAATTAATGCCAGTAAATTCCAAATAAAACAAGAATTTGACACTATTGGTAGGACTGAGACTACAACCTATGCCGGCACCATCTGTAAACACTTGATTGGCCATAATCCTGATTGCAGCGACGAGCAGCAAATGGTAGGTAACAATTGCCATAGAAGAGCGACACACATGAAGTCAAATTAGTTGTCAGTAGATAGTTTATTTATTTATATGGGTTTAATGTTTCAATAGATCTGTAAAATCTTTGTGTTTATTTCACAAATTAAACTGAAATACAGTGTAAGCTCTTTATCAACACTCAAGGGACCGGACATTTTGTGACATTATCACAAGTTGTCATTAAATAGAGGCCTACTGTGCTTGTTTTAAGGCAAATAATGAAATCAAATAAAAAACAAGAATTATATGAATTACTATAATGAATTTTCATACACATTTGAATTGGTGGATACCTAACCATTGTTGAACTATTTTTTTATTGTCCCACAACACATGACACTCTTATTTACTTGATTGTAAATTCCGCATCACACTTTGTTTACATGTACTGTTCTGAACATTGTTTAGTTAGGTGTCGAGGCTCGATTTCTGTAGGACATTGGCGATAAATGTTTGGTGGTATAACTTCATGCCCTTATTAAAAGCATTAAAGAAACCTCTCTGATCATCTGGCATCTTTTGAATCGTATGACTTGCTCCCATCAAGTCCCGTTCGTGGGCTGTTCTACCGTGTCATAAAACTTGTTTTTCTTCTTGACCTGGTCATTCCACCGCGTCGGAGGTTTACGTTCCCTTTTGTCTTCTACCTTGCAGTATTCAAGTCAACCGTTGTTTCCAAAGGTTTGGTCTTCATTGACAAAAACAGAGTGGTTTTTTAATGGTTGTCATGATTCTGGTCCTGCTCATTCTACGGCTGTCGGCTTTCATGACAATGACTGTAGGTTCTGGTATGTTTGTGATACATAACAGAAGTCTGTACTATTTCAACCTGAAGTCACTCGGCACTCGATTTTAACTAAATAACGCACTTTTTACAAAGAATTTTATGTACTTATTATTTAATACCGTTATCTGATCTAAAAATTGTGAATAAAACCAAACGTCAATCGTATACGCCTTTTTACGTTCAGATACTCGCATATATTTATTACTGCAAACAATATTTTAATATTTTTCATCAAATATCACTGTCTTTTTGTCTAATAATGCATTTATCCTTGAAATACGAGACATTTTTGCAAACTGTCAGCCATATTTAAACGTAGATTTGAGTTAACCAGTGCTCGATGGCTGGTTAAGGTTAACGTAACTTTCTGACTGCTAAAGTGCATGGTGCAACGGAAAAACGGACTTGACGTCTACTGTAACCATGATGAGTTCGTTAAGTGTGCGTGGTGCAACCCGCCCTTAGTGTCTTATCTTTTGTGGGAAAACCGCAAGCGCACGTGCCACTATATGCAGCTACCGTACCCTATGGACGCCTGCAACTCCTGAGGTGTCACATGCGCGTTGTCGACCCTTTAAAAAAAGGATGATTTACTATGTTGACGGCTAAAGGAGCAAGAGGGTCCCTCGTCGTCAACACACTGGGTCCTCTTTGCGCTCTTTGGCATCCTTACTCACCAGCAGGAGCTATGAGTAGGATCTAGTGCTATTTGTCTTATCGAACGAGCGAAGAAGTGAGTTCTTACAAACAACTTCTGGCTAGTGGGACGTCTCAGCATTTCGATGGCTTTTTGATTTTGAGAGTTTGTTCCGCGATAACTTTAGTAACGCTTTTCTGATCTTCATGAAATTTGTTGGGGTTATAGCAGAGATACATATAATTTGAGAGTTCGTATATGAGCAGGATCGACCAAGGGGTCATGGAGCTAGAAGACGCGAAAAAATCATCATATGGGTCTTGTTATATTGGTCATCTCGTTTGCAATGAAATCGCGAGTTCTGAGTTCGAGGCGGACTACTAGTACTAAGTACTAAACAAAAGAAAATAGGTTGAACCGTAAAGGGCGCCACAGTTAAAGTCGGTGACTAAGGGTGGGTTGCACCAAACCGCCTGTAAAAGTAAGCCAAATGTTACGCTAATCGGAGCTACTTAACGATTGCTAACATAAATGGGTTGCACCAAGTGCAAAATGACAGAACGTAAGAGTTAAGCGGGATGCCACTGTCTAAACGCATTTCTACTCACATTTTTATGGTAGAACATTTATTCAATATGGCAACACAACCATAAATGCCAAACTTAACTTGTCAAAGTCGTCACACGAAGAAAAAAATCTAAAGAAAGGAGCGCGAACTAAACTTAACTTTGCACTCTGCAGCTTGAAAATCAAGAATATACAACAATTTTAGCCATTCCTGAACATGTTTATTACTCAATCAAAAAGTGGGCTATCCATTGCGCCTTACGAGGAAATTTTTTCAAAGGATAATGCAACTTGTGTTGCGAGTGGAGTTTAAAGCGAAAGCCAGAATAGTCGGCTGGTGTATTGTGCATTATATTATAGTGAGTAAATCATCCTGCTAGTTTATTACTACTTACAGAACAAGTAAAGCCGTTGCTGGAAGCACCAAATGGCGAGAAGGAGCCAAATCGCAAAACAAAGGCATCACTAGTTTTAACTCTTGAAAATTCGTAAAAATAGGATACTGAATCCCTCCAACCTGGTTGATTATGGCTGGCACTGTAACCAACGTCCTAAATATTGAACTTATACATGTGTACCTACTTATTAAATGAGTGTTCTAAAGCATCTTTGTTAACAAATGATGAGTAGCACATATGTAACACTAATGAATAATGATACACAATGTTTTTTATTTCAGGTTTGAATTTACCTTTGGTATTGAAGACAAGATGAAATCCAGGCTTGTTATGCTACTCAGTGCTTAACTCAAGGAAGTTTTAACGTAAAAGTGCAGTGGTTTCAAGAAATTGGTAGAATCTCAATGTAGAAATAAAGTATAATTATATTAACCTAATCAGTATTTCAATTTTGATAATAAAATACATATTTATATTTATTTAGGTACCTTATTTTTGTTTATTTATTATTCAAACACTGGCATAGGTTTCCTTTGTAGATGGAAGCAAGTTACCTCCTCCTATGCTCCCCCCTCCAATCATATTTGTAGTGCAATTATTATTTTCACCAGTTTTCTAGCACTCGACATAAATAATCAATGAAATTTGAAACTATTGAAGTATTTTAGGTCAGGCCAATCAGTTCTGTGATAGTGTGAAGCGAACCCTTGGCCAAAGTGAGCCAGCTTATTAACCGGAGAACAAACTTCATATACTGAACCACAGATCTTTGATGATGGTTATTAACAATACTCTGCAATTGATACATGTTACAAATATTATTCAGGTAAAAGTGAACATAAAACTTTAGTGTGGCTAGGATTCCAAATAGTACATTACTTACCAAGGGCTGTAAAAAAAAGAAAGCCCGAAATCGCAGGTATTTGGGACCCGAGCCGCAGGCGAGGGTTGTAAATATGCGATAGAGGGCTTTCTTTTTTACTGCCCGTGGTGAGTACACAATTTTACGTCTCCACCTGGCCATAATGCGAGTTTTACCGTACGCGTAGCGTGCGGTAATACTCAGGTTATGGCCAGGTGTGACGTAAAATGTTTTATTATCACTTGTATCTTTATAATGATATTTATTTTACAAGTCACACAAACAGCCATGTAGGTACTAAGTACTATGTTTTATTTGTAAATAGGTACCTATGCTGGTTGGTAAAGATATATGATAAAGAGAGACCTTTATTATTTATTACTAATAAATTCATAGTGACACACATATTTTATAATAGATTTTGAGCACTGATTATAGGACTAATCAAAAATGCATGCAGACATACATCATCTTAGGAAGCTTTTCTCCTTATAGAAATGTAAGTGTGAAAATAAATCTACTTTTTATACTTACAAAATGAAATGCATGTACTTATTTTGTGTACCGTGAGTACAATTTGGATTAAAAAAAGCATGTTCATAATAATGTCCGATTTAAAATATAGGGGAAGGCATCTGTCAAAAGTTTTTATCAGATGGTGCCAGCATAAGTAGGTACCTACCACTAGTTTTGCTCAATGAGATTTGGCTTAAAGGGCTAAAATGAATGCCAGTAAATTCCAAATAAAACAAGAATTTCACACCATTGGTAGGACTGAGACTACAACCTATGCCGGCACCATCTGTAAATACTTGATTGGCCATAATCCTGATTGCAGCGACGAGCAGCAAAGAGTAGGTAACAATTTAGTTACACCATGCTATTACCAAATTGTCAGTAGATAATTTATTTATTTATATGGTGTTTATGTCTCAATAGATCTTTAAAATCTGTGTTGTGAATTTATTTCACAAATGAAACTGAAATACAGTGTAAGCTCTTTATAGCAACACTCAATGGACTGGACATTTTGTGACATTATCGCGAGTTTTCATTAAATAGAGAACTGTGCTTGTTTTAAGGCCTATGTTAAATCAAATAAAAAACAAGAATTAAATGAATTACTATAATGAATTTTCATACACATTTTTGAACTGTTTTTTTATTGTACGGTCAGCTGCAGAGAAAAAGGCCCACGCTGCATACAAAGTTTGTATGCATCGGGGGTCTTTTTCTCTGCAGCTGACTACCACAACACTTGACACTCTTATTTACTTTATGGTACATTCCGCATCACACTTTATTTACACGTAGTACTGTTCTGAACATTGTTTAGTTAGGTGGCGAGGCTCGATTTCTGTAGGATATTGGCGATAAATGTTTGGTGCTATAACTTCATGCCCTTAAAAGCATTAACGAAACCTCTCTGATCATCTGGCATCTTGTGAATCGTATGACTTGCTCACATCGAGTCCTGTTCACGGCCACTTCTACCGTGTCATAAAACTTGTTTTTCTTCTTGACCTGGTAACTCCACCGCGTCGGATACCTTGCAGTATTCAAGTCTTGAGGCCAGTCAACCGTTATTTACAAAGAAAGGTTTGGTCTTCATTGACAAAAACAGAGTGGTTTTTTAATGGTTGTCATGATTGTTCTGCAGGTTCTGCCATTGCTCACTCTACGGCTATCGGCTTTCATAACAATGACTGTAGGTTCTGGTATGTTTTTGATACATAACAGAAGTCTGTACTATTTCAACCTGAAGTCACTCTGCACTCTAATTTAACTAAATAACGCACTTTTTACAAACAATTATGTATTTATTATTTGATACACGTTTCCTGATCTGAAAATTGTGAATTGTGAATAAAACCAAACGTCAATCGTATGCGCCTTTTTACGTTCAGATACTCGCATATATTTATTACTGCAAACAATATTTTAATATTTTTCATCAAATATCACTGTCTTTTTGTCTAATAATGCATTTATCCTTGAAATACGAGACATTTTTGCAATTGTCAGCCATATTTAAACGTAGATTTGAGTTAACCAGTGCTCGACGGCTGGTTAAGGTTAACGTAACTTTCTGACTGCTAAAGTGCATGGTGCAACGGAAAAACGGACTTGACGTCTACTGTAACCATGATGAGTTCGTTAAGTGTGCGTGGTGCAACCCGCCCTAACTATTAAGTTTATAAAACTATTTTACATTTAATAAAAACTAAACTTTATTATTATAAGTACCTATAAAAACATTGTCTATTTTTTCCCTCATTCCATTGCCAGCCAAATAATATCAAAGGTTAATCTTAGGTTACTCTTTTTCAATTTAAAATTGCAACCTCAAACACACCTAACATGGGCGATTGACGGTTTCAGGGTGTATAGTAATAGATGCGATCTGTATCGTTATCGACATGGCATCGGATTAAACGTCCTAAGTGGCCATAGCGTTTCGCCCCATGAGACATTGTTATGCTGAGTGATATGGTGTGTCAATATAGTGCTTTGAGCGCGCTTGAACCAATGTATCAGCGATGACCGATCAAGCATAGTTTTCACAGATTTCTAGGTCATATAAAACTGGTTTACCTGAGAACTCGGGTGGACTACGCGTCGCTATTGAGAATAAGCGCAACTTTGATCTCGCGAGCGATAGGTGTGTATCAACGTCAAGCGTTCGCTATCACCTTCATCGGCTCAGACCAGGAAATCTTTTGTCAGGTCGCGAATAGCGGTTTTCGAATAGTTTTAAATTGGATGATGGAAACTCATATTTAGAACAAATCTCAAAAAACATGGCCCTATAAATATTACTTATTGGCATAACAAGTGGCTCTTCCAACGGTTATAATAATACTTAGTAAACTAGTAGTCCGCCTCGAACTCAGAACTCGCGATTTCCTTGCAAACGAGATGACAAATATAACAAGACCCTTACGATGATTTTTTCGCGCCTTCTAGCTCCATTACCCCTAGGTCGATCCTGCTCATATACGAACTCTCAAATTATACGTATCTCTGCTACAATCCCAACAAATTTCATAAAGATCAGAAAAGTGTTACTAAAGTTATCACGGAACAAACTCTCAAAATCAAAAAGCCACCGAAATGCCGAGACGTCCCAGTAGCCAGAAGTTGTTTGTAAGAACTTCACTTCGCTTACGCTTCGCTGGTTCGATTATTTGAGCATCCACGAATGAAAGAGAGGTAACGAACTTAAGAGCCCATGATTTCAAAGCTTATCAATCTTATCATAGAGCATTTAAAACTTAAATCGTAAACATATTTTATGATAGATCGATGAGCATTGCGGATAGATCTCGTGGATTCTACCTGTAATATCGCAATATTACATTTTAAATCTGTAAACAAAGCTTCATGCTCACATAAATCTTTCTGGATGCGAGTTATTTACGAGCAGGCAATATTAAATATTGAACGAGCAATAGATCTCTCTATTAAAAGTTTTTTTTTCGATATCGCTCAACTTTTCGATATTCGAACCATTTTGGAGTAAATAACAAGACTTCTAGTAGTTTGCATACATATTTTTAAAGATCGTTTCTTTTTAAACTGCATAAGTGGAACACTTTTTTGATTGTATGTTTAGGGTAAAACCCGGATAGATGCCCCACTGGGATAGGTGCCCCAATTCCTAAAAACCCAACTTCCCAATATCGCAGCACTGAAACAGTAGGTTATATAGGATGCGCCAGCGCCACCCACCTCAGTCCCCCGCAAGCAGCCACGCTGAATGAATGCGTCTAGCGTGTGTGCACAGATATCTCCGCGAGACTCAAAAAAAAATTGGCAAAGTTTGGAACGTAAGTATTTGTTGAAGCATAACTTTTGAACTAGTTATAATTTTGATTCTGTTTTTATTATATCAACACACTGATATGTTAAGTACTTACATATCTAACTGCCTGTACTCGCTCCATTGTGTTTATTTTGGTAAAAAAATTAAAAGGCATCTATCCATATCGAAAAGGATAGTAGCCCCGATTTTTCGAGGTATAGTTGCCCTTAGGGGCATCTATCCCGTCACTCCTCGAAACCGCTGAATTTACTTTTTTTTACTTACATTTCACTCTGTGTAATTGTGATCTCATTAAAAAAAAATATATGCAAAGTTATTTCGTAAAAGATATTTAAATTTTATAATTGTTTGTGTCATTTTCAAGCAAAAGGTTTCTTATTGTCGGTTTTACATTAAGTATCACACCTTTTTGGTATGGATTGATACCTTAAGGATACAATTGGAAACCACCCTTATCGACAATCGGCCTCGATACCTCTTGCCTGAAAAGTGCACATTTATACTTTTCACCCTGTATAAACGTATGTTGAGTGTTTTAAATTTTTAAATAAATGCAAAAAATATGCTAAAATTGATGTTAATTTGATTAAAAAAGTATTATTACGAGACCAAATAAACATTTTATTATAAATTTTAACTTATTTTATTCCATAGGGCATCTATCCTATACCCCAGGCATCTATCCTTCTTTGCATTTTGATTCTGAGGCATCTATCCATACCTGCGAGGCGTCTATCCTCAAAAACATGCTCTCGAAAACTTAAATTCTGCAAAAACTGTAATTATTAGGACAACAGTAACAAGTCATAGGGAAAGAAAAAAGATTAGACTAGCTTAATTCATTAAAATTATTCACGAATAGTTAAAGTTTTCGGAATTATGAGGCAATTTCAAAATGTGGGGCATCTATCCGGGTTTTACCCTAATTTATAAATAATGCACCTTAATCTAGCAGCTTTTTCGCGATTTTTGCTTGGAGAGGTGAAAATGTGATGTGGAAAAAAGGTGATGTGGCGAACCAATTTGGCTTGCTTACAACCTGCCTGCGAAACGCTGGCAGTTAAGCTGTCACTGAATGTTCTGTGTACTACGTACGTATGATATTAAATAATAAATAATAATAAATAATAAATATTATAGGACAATCTTACACAAACCGACCTAGTCCCACAGTAAGCTCAATAAGGCTTGTGTTGTGGGTACTCGTACTAGACGACGATATATATAATAAATAGATATAGATAAATACTTAAATACATAGAAAACATCCATAACTCAAGTACAAAAATCTGTGATAAACACACACATATATGCCCTTACCAGGATTCGAACCCGGGACCTCCTGCTTCGTAGGCAATGTCACTACCGACTAGGCTAGGAGGCCGTTAGTCAATGAATTCAAATATTTACTAAAATATTAAATGTTGTATTCCAAAAGATTTGTCTTATCATTCGCTTGATTTTTAAGTCCCACAAGAGCAACGAAACCCCTCTAGTTAGAGCCACCTATTTATGTCATATTTTCGGGGCTAACTTTCCGTCTATAGCTATAATATATGGCCGCACTGTATGTCGTATAAAACTTTGCAACTCAGCGTGGTATTGAATTTTTGACCCTTGGCCGTACTTGATTTTAATTATCAATCAATAAATCAAACCATTTATTGTTAAATTATAGGTATACATAGTGGTCACATAATTGGTATTTTGTAGAATGTAGAATTAAGACCCTTGGTCCGTGGGGTACTGGCGCTCTGAGTCTCTTCAAAGACCAAGACTCTTCAGATATGCCACGGGAGACCGAAGACCTGGCAGCTATCTGGAGCAATGAATTAGTCTTGCGATCCAGCGAGGAAATGCTGCAGCACCCAGAGGCCATATTATTTATTTTAGAATGAATTATTTTGTTTATAAGTTTTTCAGTTTTTGTTTATAGTAATTTGTAATGACTTGTAAATGTACTTAAGTAAATAAATAATATATTTTCTAGAATCACCAAAATTTTGCTTTTCAGGCCTACAATATTAAATTTACTTAATATCTAGAATGAAGTATTGTACCATGTACCATTGCCGACACCACAGATTATATAATAGTTCTTACGAACCGACACTGTTAACCGGCCATTTGTAAAATCTCTATTGCAACGGCATAAGATCCACCGATGGCCGATTAACGGTGTTGCTGTTTGTACATCAAAAATTAAAAAAGTTTCCTGTGACTTTATTTTTGAAATGTGTTTTTACATGACATTGTTATGTCATGTAAAGGTGCGTAATTTTAAGGCAAACTCAATCGCAGCAAATGAAATTACCAATTAGACGCACTCAGTGTTCAGATCATCGTCGCAAATAGTTCTAAATTATCAATGTCCATTACTTACTTTATCACTGATTTGGTTAGCACGTCGCCGAGCAAGCGTATTTCTCATACTTAGATAGTTTGAGCTAAGACAGCCAGTATAACTATGACCTCACTCTTTACAACTCTTAGCCTGAATATAGGGGGAACACAAAATTTAATTTATATTTGCCGTTAGTTTTATTTAATTATTTTTTTACTACGAAATGTAAATTAATAAAAATACCTAAATACCAAAACCGGGTCAAACATATTTTATTGTACGCTAAATCCGTTCATATCTTTTACTCTAGATGTCACAAAGTTATATAAGAGAATATAATAGAAGAGTTAATTTTTTTCAGCACTTTAGAATCAAATAAATAATTACAAGAGACGTTATTTTTCGTAGTTTTGAAAAACAGAAAAGAACCTTTAAAAGAATTTCTGACAATAAAAATTGGCGTCCGTCGCTTACGCCGTACGTTGTACAGTCGCCATCAAATATCTCGGAGCGGCCTAGGCAGTGAAAAATATCTAGACATGCACTTTGTCGCCTTGACAATAGAAGCGTTGTTCGGATATTTATGACCACCTTGGCCGCTCCGATATATCTGATGGCGACTGTACACATTCAATATTGTATACGAGCATTATGAGCCATAAAAGTGTAGGCCGGACCGCCGATTGATAAATGGTAGCTTTCCACAAATAATGTCACAATTTGTTTCACCAATAATGTTTTGTCAAGAATGTCGAGGCAGATAGCCTGCACACAAAGAGAACAACAGTCTAGATAGAGCAAAGGCGCCGATCGCATAAATTGTTTAAGAAAATAGACCGCACAGGCACTGTCTAAATTTAGTGGTGGTTAAAATGACGCTTGTTTAACTGGCTCGAATAGTGCTTTAAGTGCCATGGCCACTTCGTTACGGCTAGCGAGTAAGATGTTCATTTGTGTACCACTAGTTGGTTATTATAGGCACTATTTGAATAATTACTAGCTACGGAATAAAAAAGATGTATCAGCTCATCACGCTATCAGTTTCTGTGTCTAATATTAAATAATTTTAAACAAAAACGAACCGACTTCACTTAGCCTCCACCTTTCCTAAAGCAAGCTTGAGCTGCTGTAAAAAATACTCAAATAACTATAGGTGTGCATATAATAGTTGAAGAGTTCCCTCGATTTCTCCAGGACCCCATCATCAGATCCTGACCTGATGACAATGGACCCAACTAAAACTAAAACAAAATTCAAACAAAAAAAAATTCCAAATCGGTCCCGCCGTCTTCAAATAATCGGTGAACACACATTAAAAAAAAAGCAAAACGAAAAAAAAAATTAGAACCTCTCCTTCTCCTTCGAAATCTTGAAGACGGTTGATTACATCCGCGCTGGATACTCTTGCTTTATATCATTTTCATGTGTCAAATACATATACTTAAATAGTTACAATAGTTGCTGTGATATTCCCAAAATCAGGACTTGTAATAGTTGTAATGCATAGCAACTAGGCAAAAACAAAAATCCACGTATTCAAATAACCGTACGTGACCAGGAAAGCCTATTTTACCTGACCACGTACGGAAACCGTCACGAGGCGAACGTAGAGCGGGTCGTCCCGTGCACTAGTGGAAGCGCTCTGTTGAGGAGCTGAATGCTGTTCAATCCGACGAGCTGGAATGACGTCAAGAGCGCTGCTGGGGATCGAGAGACGTAGCGTGAACTTGTAAAGTCTACCAGAGGGCTATAATCTCTGGGTACATAGGAACAACAACACAGATGTCAGAATAATTGTTATATTTAAGGGGATTATTACAAAGAAAGATAGTCTTATCAATATGAGTAATATCCTTTAATCACATTGTAATTTCAAAACATGCATTTAGATTTCGCTGCACAATTAGTCGGTATTTTTTGATATGCGGAATAATATTTCCCTTTTTTTCAAAAATTAAAAAAATGTAACATTGACGTTTATATTATTCGTCTTTAATTTCTTTATAAAGTTTCATGACTGTTATACAAATAGGCACAGGCTTATTCACACTATGAATCTATTTGCCATTCATTTAAATACTATTTTAATGGCAGTATAATTAATAGCAAGATCTTAATAGCATTTCTATAAGCGCAGATGACAAGTCTCTCCTAGTGATCTCGATCCATTTCTATCGTATCACGATTGTGCACTTTATGAGGCCGCCAAATGAGACAGCTGATAAGATTATCTTAAACAGCAATTAATTTGCTGTTTTGCATTATAATGGACCTATTAATTACTTTGTTGGAGTAATCAATATGCCGTATCAAGTGTAACGAAAACAGTTTAAATGATTAGTTGTTTTTTATATCACGACGGTGGCAAAAAAACCTACGGTAAGCAGCTACCGTAGCCTACGGACGCCTGCAACTCCAGAGGTGTCACATGCGCGTTGCCGACACTGGGACTCTTTGAGCGCTTTGGCAACCTTACTCACTAGCAGGAACACAACACTATGAGTAGGGTCTAGTGCTATTCGGCTGTAGTTTTCTGTAAGGTTGAGATACTTCCCCAGTCGGGCTCTGCTCCAGATTTTAGCGAGATGATATTCGCTTAGCTGTGCCCTACCACACAAAGCGAAATGACATTCTCAGTAGTAGCCATACCTCTCTTTTGGACATAGTAGCTTTAAATTGAAGAGAGTGTTTAAATAAATCTACTGTAATAAATTATGACAGTCTATAAATATTATTTGAAACGGGATATTTACCATGTATATTTGTGTTTCATGAGACTGTGAAGGGTACGGTTGTGTTTGGTGGAAAAACATCTCAGCAATTTGAAATGCGGAGAGGAGTTCGTCAGGGCTGCGTGTTAGCACCTACACTGTTTGGCATTTTCTTTTCACTAATCTTGAAAGCAGCTTTCGGTGATAGCCAACAAGGGATGCACTTGCACACGAGGGTCGACGGGAAGTTGTATAACATAGCAATCCTGAAATCAAAGAAACATCGGGAGGACTTCTTTGTTGATAGCCTCTTGTTTGCTGACGACGCAGCTTTCGTGGCGAACTCGGCCGCGGAACTTCAAAGCATCGTGGATAAGTTTTCCCGGGCTTGTTATTTGTTCTCTATGTCCATAAATGCCAGGAAAACAATTGTATTTGTGCAGGGCACTGCGGAAACACCTAATATAATGGTGGATAGCTCAGTTCTGGAAGTCGTTGATAAATTTGTCTATCTGGGGTCAACCGTATCGAACAAGCTCTCACTGGATGCAGAAATTGATATTCGTACGGCAAAGCGGCGACCATGTTCGGGAGGTTCCGTACAAGAGTTTGGCTGAGCAGACATTTCACTAGCAGAACCAAAATATTGATATACGAAACTTGCGTTCTAAGTATTCTCTTGTATGGAGCAGAAACCTGGACGACGTATGCCAAGCAGGAGCGGCGACTTAATACTTTTCACATGCGCTGTATACGCAACATTTTAGGCATAACATGGCAGGACAAAGTTCGGACAAACGGGTTCTTCAAATGGCGCAGCTGCCCAGCGTGACTGCGCTTCTCAAGCAGAAACGTCTGCGAAGGCTTGGACATGTGCGCCGAATGGAGCCTTCTAGAATACCTCGTAGTGTCCTGCTTAGTGAGGTAGCGTACGCTAAAAGGAGTGTTGGAAGGCCTAAGCTGCGCTTTAAGGACTGCGCTAAGCGGGACATGACTGTATTTAAAATTGACCAACAAGTCTGGGAAACGCTCGCTGATCACAGGAAGGAATGGCGTGCAAGTGTCGTGGAAGGTAGAAAATTCTGTGATGAGACCTGGTTCGAGTCATTGGTTGAAAAAAGGTTGCGCAAGCACAGGCAGCATACCGATGTGGCTCCAGCCTCTGACGTCAACTTTTTCTGTCAGAAATGTGGAAAATCGTGTCGTTCCCGTATCGGTCTTTATAGCCACCAAAGGCGTTGTCTCCACAGTGTTCCTGTTTAAATCGTCTGCAATAGACGCAAAGGCCGATGATGATATTTGTGTTTACGAGCAACCGATATTTCGGCGCAGTTGCATGCACCATCATCACGGACATGGTAAATATCCCGTTTCAAATAATATTTATAATGTGAATGATCATGTGAGCTTGAAATCATATATTATGAGTATTATGACAGTCTACATCAAGATGTACAGTTATCGGCAATTGTATCTTCCTACACGAAGGCCGCAAAAATATGTGACAGGCTCTTATTTGTAGGGCCATAAGAGTATTTCACATATTTTTGCGGCCTTCGTGTAGGAAGTCACTATTGCCGGTGACTGTACCTATACCTACCATTTGGTGACCAGCGCTTACGCCTTTATTTTGTAAATACAATATTGAGACTGTACAATTTACAACGTAAATCCTCCTTTCACCAAATAGAACCTTTTTTAAAAAATCGTCATAAATATAAAGGTATCGTGAAAACCATGTTCCACAGGTTTTCTATCTCTTGCTCTGCGAATGATCTAGAACAGTTTTAATGATTCTAAACTTGTTTGAATTATTTTCTCATTTGAAATCAAAATAAATTAAAATTACTATCGGAAACACTGCAAAAAAGTAATTACAACAACTCCAATTTACTATTTATTTCTTGCCTCGGCGTTATAAAGATAAATAATCCCTACCGATCAACTCAACACATTTATCACTCAATAAACTAGATCTTATCGAAATATTGAGGCATCGGACTCCCATACATTTACTCGTTAAGCTTTATCAAGTAGCTCGACCGACGTTAACCGTAAAACAATTCAGGGCTTATGATATATCGATAAATATTTTCGAGCATATCTATATTTCCACGGACAATGCACAATGTGCACGACTGCCCGCGGCGGGTTTAGTTAAGAACAATAGAATATGCCTTCACAATATTGACTTAGATCTTCGGCCAACGGGACATATGATTTTCTAACTCCCATATTGTATTTTCCGCAAGAATGTCATCGTGCATTTTATTGCCATGAAACGTTCGCTATCGACAGGATATGCGATTCTAAACTAACAGAGAAGAAGTTATAGAAAACTTAAATAAAAAACCTAAGAATATTAAAAGTATTGTTAAAAAAGCACTGATAGATAACAATGTAAATAGTAAAATAGATTAATATGATTTAATTTAAAGTAACTTATGTTAAAAGGGGTTGCAACCCCAAAATAATAGCTTGGTAATACAATCTTGAATGTAGAAGATTAATACTAAGTTAAGTGAAATTGTTATTAACCCATTTCATAATAATAAACAGTTTAAAATTTTAAAAATTAAAAAAATAAAATTATTTTATTTATGTAACTCACTACTGAAAACGTACAATAAGGGCTGGTTGCACCATACCGTCTGTTAACGTCAGCGTCATCTTTAAAAAAATCTTCTATGAAAAGTTTGACAGTTTTCTATGGAATGACAGCTCCGTCGCCATATTTAACATTGATCAGTTTGTTAGTTATGCGTGGTGCATCCCACCCTAAGCCAAATGAAGGTAGACCGAACATAATACATAATATTTAAACCCGCTTGTGTTATGTAATAAAATTGTAATAACGATGGCATATTTGTGGCAAATATCATTATAATAATTATGTTCAGTCGTTTTTTGACGATTCACCGATTAACAATATAAACTCAAATAAACCTCCAAACATAGGTGCTTATATCTACCTACAAACTTTTCCCATTATAGTATAGTAACGAAAAGACCATGAAATCTTATTTAGTACGTATCTAAAGCACCCAGGTCAATTATATTCAGACCTATAGTCCAATTATCAAACACAAAGTCTGGCTTCGATCAGTGAAATCACCCAAAAAAAAATGTTTAAAGTCCCTATTGTATTGTTTTTAGGGTTCCCTACCTCGAAAGGAAAAAACGGAACCCTTATAGGATCACTTTGTTGTCCGTCTGTCTGTTTGTCTGTCAAGACCATTTTTCTCAGGAACGCGTGGAGGTAATCAAGCTGAAATTTATATCAAATACTCAGGTCTATTGCACCTTGGAGCTGTGAAAAAATCAAACTTAAAAGCCAACGCAATCAAAAGATACAGCCGTTTATGCCGCAAATTTCCGCAATTTTCGAAACTGGCAAGGGAATCAAAACCTACAGGGTACTTCCCGTGAACTCAGAATCTTGAAATTTGGTACGAAGAAACGTCTTATAGCACAGATATTTAAAGGAAAAATTGCGAAGACCGTATATTTTTAGTTACATCATATAATAAAAGTATTTTCAATAATTTTAAAGTTACTACCCCAATATACCTACAAGTTTGTACGGAACCCTCGGTGCGCGAGTCCCACTCGCACTTGGCCGGTTTTTTTTATATACAACGATAGTGGCAAACAAGTTGATGTTAAGCTATCGTAGCCTATGGACTCCTGCAACTTCAGGGGTGCCACGTGCGGGTTGCCGACTATTTAGAAAGAAGGATTCACTGTGTTGACAGCTAAAGAGTCAAGAAGGTCGTCAAAGGTCACTCTTTCAGCTCTGATGTTTTATGTATAATAAATGTGATTATGGGATGAAAGTTAGAAAAAACTGTAAGTAAAGGTACAGCCGAGAATAGTCAAGGGCTAACAGTTTTTTTTAATATTACACTTAGCAAAAAGAGACGTCTGCTATAAGTATACGTAATTCAGTATGAATAACTTTATCAGCATTGTAACTTACTTCTTAAACCAGTGGTTCCTAACCTTTTAGTGCTATGGGACCACTTGTGAAATGGTCTACTGCGGCGGGGAAAAACAATTGTTTAGAAGTAAAATACCTATAATAATGAATGGGTGTTCGTTTTATAAATTCGCCGACCACTGCAGGTGCTTTCAGGAACCACAAGTGGTCCCCAGAATACCGGTTAAGAACCAAGTTGCTTTAAAGCATAAGTTGTGTAACTTGTGTGTAGATCTAAAAACCTCTAACAATCATTGAATGAATAGTAGTTTATGTAACTGTTACGTAATAAGGGTCCTTAAAACATGAGTGTGGTTTTATGAAATGAGCCGCAGGCGAATTTCATAATAAGATCACACGAGTGTTTTAAGGCCTAATTACGTACAGTTGCATACACTGCTTTATCTACACTCATATTATATATATTAAATTAAGTGTTCGGAAACCATAGAATGACCGCCATTGTACCGTCATGGCCAACTCGATTGTGCCGGCGCTCGCGCGGGACCAATCGAGTTGGCCATGGCGGTAACATTATGTTATCAAATTCGATGTTCCAAATTTGAAACTCATTGCTTAACAATATTTGAGCATGCAAAGTTAAAATTACGTTACTGCCGCACATAAGAAACTTATCATAGTTAAATCGTTTGTTGTAATGCTTGTCATTGTCTACGGTTTTTGAACGCATTTTAGAGTACTTACAGTATGAGTGTAGATAAAATACTTTTCCGTGGACTTCGTTTTTGACATTCGGTCAATGTTTGCTGCTCGACTGCAAACAATAAAAAGGCACTTAAGAAACCTCAGCTGGTGAATATTTGGGTCGCGCCGGCCTATAAACAAGTGGGGGAGGATGGAACTTGGTAAACAGGGGAAATAGATATGGAAGGCGCCCTCGTCGTAAGAACTAGTATATAATCTGTGCCCTCGGTACAAATAAGTATGGCTTCCGAAAACAGTCCTGATATTCCCCTGACAGACCCAGAGTTACCCCTTCACGCCCTTTCCCGGCTTTGAATACGACCCAATACGCAATTTCCCGCTACTCATAAATGTGTGATTGGTCTGTCAAAGTTTTCATCTAAATATATACAAGAAGAAACTGACTGACTAACTGACTGACTGACATATCAACGCACTGCCTAAACCGCTGGTTCTAGAGATTCCAAATTTGGCACGTAGGTTCCTTATAAGGTCAAGAGATGCACTAAGAGAGGATTTTTCAAAATTCACCCCTAAGGGGGTAAAATGGGGGTCCAAAATTTGTATAATCAAGATTTGTTAGACTATTTTAATCGAAACTTTACAGGAGTATTCCTAACGATAAATGAGTAAACACATGTTTCAGGTTTTTTGAAAATTCACAAAGTCACAAAGTCTGAAAATCAACATGGGTATCGTACCCTTTTTGAGTACTTATAGTACGCGGGCGAAGTCGCGGGAAAAGGCTAGTTGATTATAATAAAATTTTACGTCAAACATAACATAAATACTCTTTATTGCACACCTCAAAATAAAGAAACACATAGGTACAATACAAGTTACAAACAGAATAATCAGAGGTAAAACAATTGGCGGTCTTATCGCTAAAAAGCGATCTCTTCCAGATAACCTTTGGGAAGCGGAAACCATTGAAAATAATCAGAAATACGTAGATGTTGCAAATTCAAATCAACTAGCTAAACAACAATAAACTTACGCATATAAAATAAAAATTATAATTCATAAACCTCATTCATTGCGCGGTTAAACTAAATTAACTAAAATAAACGGTTGGCAGTCATAGTATGGTTCCTTCCGACGTCATTACGCAAAGCTAATAAGATTTCTATGGTTTTATCACTCGCTGGCGATATGACGTTTATCGGTAATGGTTTGTTGTGGACGATTTATCGCTATCCCGCACAGGACAATTAGACGTCACCGCTTCTCACTTTGCGTGGAGAAGAGCATTGGAGAGGTGTGGAGGCGTCAAACAAAAATATTTAATTAGCCATTGGCGAGCAACCATTTAATAGTTGTACATATTTAATATTTGAAAACGAATTGTTATTTATATATATATATATATAATTATAATACAATAAATTTTTGTGTTTAAAAAAACAACCTGTTAGTGATCTGTTGATATTTCTAATTCTAGATATTTACATAGGCGCTGAAGATGACAATAATTGGGTTGTATCAATTTCATTTCGTCTTCTGTCCAGTTGGTACAATGCACGTACCATTATAAATATTAAGTAAACACTGTATTGACAATTATAAGGACAACTGCAACAAGCCGTCATTCTTGTTTTATTTGCTTTAAAAACATAAATTATTTATTATGTTGTAGATGATATGATGTTAAATCAATTACTAGAATTATTTTTTCGGATCACTTTTGATTTCATAAACTGAGAGGCCATACACAGGAGCAACGAAAAATACTCTTGGACAAATACATACGAGAAAACGGTATATGTCCATGAGAAAGATCGCTAAAATCGTGAGGGTGTGTGTTTCTGCGATTTATATTGCATTAAAAAGTTTGGGTAAGACTTCTCTTTTAATGACAAGTCGAAAAATCGTCGAAAAACTGGCTCGAATAATCGCAATATCGACTCAAAAATACATCGAAAAATCAAAAACTCATTCAGTGCTTCAATAAGATATGTGGAAAAAAGTAGAGAACTTCTGTAGGAATGGTTCAAAGGGCCAAGAATCGCAACGACTGGGTAGCCCTCGGAAGCAACGGAAGCCAAACCAACTCCAAAATAGGCTGCAAAAGTTAAACACCGTCTTCGAAATTTATATGACACAGTTTTACTTAAAAATGAACAGTGCATAATTCTAAGTGACGAAAACCCCTTCAAACTGGATTTTTTGTTCTACCGGGCCTGTAGTACTCTACTATACGCAAAGGAGAACACCTGAATGAGAACAAAACGTCAATTTTTTCCGAAAAATTTGGATCTAAGACAATGTTTGGTAGGTAATATGCGAATGCAGTATGAAATCTACGGCGTTCGTCACTACTTCCACGATGACTGCCAATCTTTACGTAAAGAAGTGTGGACAAAATTAATTTTGTCACTAATTAGATGCCACAGGGGCTCTACTTTATTTTGGCCCGATTTGGCTAGTTGCCACTGTGCCCCCTGCATCAGAGAGTGGATGGAAACCCACGACGTGCGTCATGCTGCTAAGAATATGAATCCGCCAAATTACCCTTAGGTACGTCCCATCGAGGACGTGATGGGCAATCATGAAGAGAAAACTTCGGCAAAGCTTCACGGAAGCGGATTCCACAAAAAAATAAAAATAAACTTGGCTCAAGCGTCGAAACTGGTCACAGTAAACGTTGTCCGAATCTGATGAGAAACGTCCGAAGCAAACGACGAAAAGTCGCCCGAAAGCAAAGGTTACAGGTGTCTTAGTCAACACTAAAACGTTTAAAAAGGCCTTCCAACCAAATGCCCAAAACATACTTACGCAAAATAATAAACTTTTAAAAAGTTATTACACATTTCACTTGTCCTTATAATTGTCAATACACTCTTTAGGTAAGGTTAATGGTAAAACAGTCAATGTTACTTTGAATTGAATAAAGCAGACCTTGCTAGTCATTTTTCCACCTAACAAATACGATCCAATAGTGGAATTGAACGCCTGGTGGAACAATATCGACAATGATCTATACATATAATAAAGCTGAAGAGGGTCGAAAGTCTGTACATGGAAGATAATCGAAAAAAAGTTGGCTGGGGATACTTAGAATCGATAACAGAACACGTCCCAACAATTTTTAGAATTTTTGTCTGTTTATCTGTTTGTCTGTTTATCTGTTTATCTGTTTGTCTGTTTATTTGACCGCGCATCACGTGAAAACGGCTGAACGGATTTCGATAAAATTTTGTATAGAGATAGTTTGAGTCCCGGGAAAGGATAATATATAGTTTTAATCCCGAAAATCAACCCTGGTGGAGGTGAAAATGGGGTTGAAAGTTTGTATGGAGAATTTTTAACCGCTGAAACGATTTAGATAGAAATAAGTATGGAGATAATTTGAGTCTCGAGAAATGTCATAGGATAGTTTTCAAACCCTTGTGGGGGTGAAAAGGGGGTTGGAAGTTGGTATGAGGATTTATTTACCGCTAAACAGATTTAGATGAAAATTGGTATAGAGATAGTATGGGTCTCGAGAAAGGACAAAGGATAGTTTCATCTTGAAAAAAGCCCCCCCCCCACCTTACTTTAGAACCGTAGGTCCAAAAAATTTGAAAAAAATAATGGAAGCGAAGCCTGAAAGGTACTTTCAATAAAAACTATCTATCTATACATCTATCACGTGAAAACGGCTGAACGGATTTTGATGAAATTTTGTGTAGAGATAGTTTGAGTCCCGGGAAAGGACAAAGAATAGTTTTCATCCCGAAAATCAACCCTGGAGGGGGTGAAAAGGGGGTTGAAAGTTTGTATGGAGATTTTTTACTAGAAATTAGTATGCAGATAATTTGAGTCCCGAGGAACGACAGAATAGTTTTCATCCCGAAAATAAACCCTTTCACCCCGAAAAGGGGGTTGGAAGTTGGTATGACTATTTTTTTACCGCTGAACTGATAAAGATGAAATGTGGTATAGTATGGGTCTCAAGAAAGGACAAATGATAGTTTTCACTCCGAAAATCAACCCTAAAGGGGTGAAAAGATAGTTGGAAATTTGTATAGGGAATGATTAACCGCAGAATCGATTTATTTATTTTTGGTCAAGGTGTTCATATTTATAACATGTTACCCGTCGATGCTTTAAATTTACATTTACCCGTTCTTAAAAAATATTTGAAAATGTCATGTAGGTATGTCAAAGGGTTATTGCAGGTTCGAGTATTATATATGACGGACAAAGATGCATGGCCCAAACCAAAAAACTACTACAACATTTATAGGACACCGTTTAGGTAGGAAAACATATCAAACGTTTTGTGAAGCAGTCAGATTAGGATTAATTTTTATTTATAATTAAACAATAGGTACATTATCTGTCTCTCAAGCTGTTTTGATATGTCTTCTTGAAGAACTACGTATTATTTTGTATCTTTAAGATCTAATAATGTATTACTGTTTTGAAAAAAATAAGTCACGTCGAGTATCTTTTCGGTCATAATACTTCTTGGGCCAGAGGTGTAGAGATAGAACCGGTGGTAGTTTTGGAACGAAGTTCCTTATTGGACGGTTCGCGGATGGGGGGCTAGGTGAAAAAAAGTCACGTGACCGTCACGAAAAAGCGTCACGTCACGAAAACGCGACACCCATACGATTGAGAAACATGTAAAATGGAATGAAATAAAAAATATATAAAATAGAATAAAGTGAGGTGAAGTGAAGTGAAGTGTAGTGAAAGTGAGAAGTGACAAAGTGATAAACGTGAAAAAAGTAAAGTCCCTTTATCGTGCTGGGACTCCTTTTTAAGTTTTATCGGCACGCACATTTTCTCAACTTAGTTTTATTATATATAATGATTTTTTTCTCAATGTTTATTTTTGAAAAGTGACCAGATGATTAGGTATTAGACATCACTAAATGCATAATTATCGAGTCACACGGTCACACTCAGGAATTTTGTTTGTAATTAAATTAAGTAAATTAAAAATAAACTTTTTTTCTGAAGAAATAATTAAATTTAAATAAAAAACTATTTGCACTAAATCCTAATGTTATAAAGTGCCTTTGTGATTACGTCTCTAGCACACCCCGCTTTATCGTTATCGCTAAGTTACTCATTTGATTCAAGTTTATAACCCTAAAATTGTATTACATATTGTATTGTTGTAGAGTTCCTAAAAGTAAAAAATGTCAAAAATGACAAAATTTCTAGATTTGAAAAATTTCAAAAATTTCAAAATTTTCAATTTTTTCAAAATTTTCAAAAATTTCAAAAATTTCAAAAATTTCAAAAATTTCAAAATTTTCAAAAATTTCAAAAATTTCAAAATTTTCAAAAATTTCAAAAAATTCAAAAATTTCCAAAAATTCAAAAATTAAAAAAAAATTAAAACTAAAAAAAAAATAAAACCCCAAAATTAACGAAAAAGTCAAAAATGTAATAAAATTAAATAACATAACTTCGTTCCAACAGAGTGTTCCACGACACGTATTTCATTTTTCTCTGACGTTCATTAGTGCATTATAATGTGCTTACCGTGAAGTATGTAATTATCACAATTATTGCAACCAGTAACGTAAACACGTATGAAAATTCATTATCTATGTAACGTAATCAAAATCCGCCTCTCCCCCCCGACACGCATGGTTTCAGTGGATTTTTAATATGTGTGTAGATAAAGCAGTGTATGCTTCTGTACATAATTAGGCCTTATTACGTAACAGTTACATAAACTACTATTTATCTCTTTTTAGGGTTCCGTAGTCAGGAACCCTTATAGTTTCGCCATGTCCGTCCGTCTGTCCACGGTCTAGCTCAGTTACTGTTCGCACTAGAAAGCTGAAATTTGGTGAGGCCTGATAAGAACTTTCAATAAAAACTATATTGAATAAAATCGGTTCAGCCGTTTTTGAATTATCAGTCAAAATCGCATAGTGTAAGGATGTGCCGGATAGTAAACTGACGTAAGCGCCGCCAAATATCCCTTAATAAACGACCGTTTGAACGGATGTTTCGTAACAGGGCGGCATTTACGAAACTACACTGAGCATCGCCCGACATGCTCTTGGCCGGTTTTTTTTGCATTGTTATCCCGGAAATCACCCCTTAAGGATTACTAATTCCTCAAATAGAAAAAAAACATTTCTGCATTTGTGACACCCCCCCATTTCAACCGCGCCTGTTCTTACCTTTCATGCGTAGACTGATTTAACGGGAGGATCGATTTGGATGATATTTGCCGTGGACATGAACGTATAAATACACAAGTGGTCCTGCATCGTCCGATATACACCTACTATTGTATGTCGTTTAAATCATGCCAATAAAAATTGATAGGATAAATCCATCTGTCAACTTTACTTCAAATTCCGCCTCCAGGGTAGCGGGAAAGAAATTAGGGGTGAATTAGCCTCTTACTGACACAGACCAAATTCCACGCGGGCGGAGCCGCGGGCACAGCTAGTAAGCAATATAAAAACGGAATCCTATTCCAAATTACTGTCAAACAAAGGAGATAAAGGTATGTAAGTCGTAAAATACATCGTGTCCACATCTTCTCTGTTCAATGAGGAGCCAAACTAAAAGGTCGGGGCAGATGTCGCTACTGGGCACTGTACCTTGTTTACGTTTTGTGTGAAGTGTCATTGTGAGGAAATTTAATCAAATTCCTGCGATATAAGAATAAAATCTTCGGCTTCATGACCGTACGTGAACCGCAAGCTGAGCTGCGAAGGAGGAACGCATCGGTGGCAGGAAAAAAGCTGATTTAATACAAAGGTAAACACTAACAATATTTGAGGTTATGTTCTGTATTTTTAGCATTAATTTCAATTATCAAAGCTCACGTGCTGTTTTTATTTTAGATAAGAGGCGTATGATCGACACTAAAACTTTGGTGCACAGCTGGATATCCAGGGGGACCGTTCATATGCGTGCTCATCTTCTGATACTTACAGGGATATAAATGCGGATTCGTCGATTCTCAACATAGCAAGCATGAAATATAAGAATATTTTCAAAGATTTTGCACTTAACCAAAGGGATAACTCCTATATGAGTCTCGTCATCTTATCGTTATCCGACGGTACATTTACGTGTTTGCGTGGACAGTGTAAAGCCAATATGAAGAGTGTAATGTAACATATGTTGTAGAGCTCAGTAGTCACTAGAGCTGTGTCTCACGGCAAAATACAGGAGCCAATTGCCTTACAAATGTATGAAGCTACTTATTTGACGCGCAGAAATGCATAATATTAATTTCTAAAGTATATCCATTTCTTGTCGCCTCACCAGATGGGTTGCTAAGTGAGGATACTGTTATTGAGGTAAAGGGTTCTGCATATGCTGCAAGGTACTGCTTAAGAAACTTTTGTGTTCATGATTTCGTACGACAAAAAATACATTAAGCTAAGTTAATACATTAAGCATTAAGCCACAAATGTTCGTTGAAAGTTGTTGCTTCTGATTCATATTTGTTCTGTGTCTTAAACATATTACTAGTCTGTAAGTGATATGTATATTTGATTACTAAATAAATAAATATATTATGATATCTAACTCATATATAAAAAGATTACTTGTCTTGAATAAAAAGGCATTAGAATGTTTAAGTTTTGTTTTATTTATTTTCTTGTTCATAATGCATCAGCATCGTCATCAAGAATAATTGGTTTTCAGTAGACACTGCTGCCAATTATATTTCACAAAAGCTGGAGAAAACCATTTTTGTAATGGTCAACTTGAGTGCTCTTTAAATGCTGTGGGCACGTGTGTACACTTTGATCTAGAATTCTAGAACATCAATTTCCTCAATAGTACATATGTCTTCTTCTGGCCTCACTTCAGTGCTATGGCTTACGGTTGGTTCTGTCGCTGTTCTGTGTTATATTGCTGTTTCGTGTTCTGTCACTTCAAAATTGTTAATAAAGAGCTTTCTTTGAGTGTGTGATGCATATAACCTCTCATGTTCAAGAGCTGCTGGTTTTATTATGGTGACCCAGAATATGGATGGTACAGCCAACCTCAAAAAAATTACAACTAGTTCAGCATCTGAAAGTTCAATAAGCATTTAAATAAAATGAAATGAGATCTGTTATTACTAACAAGGTAATGTTAGATATATAGAGTACCTATACTTTTAAGTACTTACAGATAGTTTTGAAGAAACTTTTAAAGGCTTGGCGTACAGGCACACAGTGAGCATTTTTAATTGATAACTTTCCTTACTCCTTTACTTAATCTTTCCGAAATTATCATCTTCTTTAAATGTAACCTACATAAGTGGCGCGTATCACTTGCCCTAAAGTTTTTTTATCCTTAACGCATTTCGCAAACGTTTCCAGTATATAGGGTCTTTAGTACATAAATGAGTTCCTCTTTTTTTACATTTCACCGCACAACATTGAGGCGTTCTTGATAAAAATGGGAAAATATGGGAAAGTTTTGAATTACGACACAAATATGTATGTGATTTGACAATTCTTATGTCAACGCTGGGTACAGTTCACAATGCGCCACCTGGCGTGAGAAATTGGCAGTTTTTCACCCAATTATATGCACATCGGCGTCTCGCCGGCGGCGCCTCTGATACAGTTAGCTATAAACAATAACCTTAGGCGGATATAAACTGCTGCGGTCTCCGCATGCGGCGACGGTGTGCGAGCGAGATAGCGCTCTGCGCGTGTATAGCGCTGTCACGTTCATCGGAGCAGGACGTGGCGCCAGTGTAAGATCCGCCTTATTTAACCAAGCATTGTCATCATGACTCCAACCAAACATACGGAACACGACGCAAACAAGAACTAAGAATATCCCCAATGTCACTCATGTTAAAGGGGATATGATGTATTAATTACTGTGTATGATTCCTTTGAAAATGAAAAGTAGCATGTCACTATTAGCCTCGTAGTCTTATAAGTCATTATAGCACTGAAAAATGAGTTAGTTTGTTTAGTTAGTTAACTATGCAATTGAAAGGACATTCGTTAAGTAAACAGGATAATACAAGGTATGTCCAGAACATTTAGGTCTTGAAACGCATCTGGGTCGTCTTAATTGATGCAGTATAAAAAGTAAGCTAGGACACGTTAAACACATATGTAGGTATTGTCGAATTTTACCTACATATTAAGAAAATGCACACAATGCTGCACTCGAAACATTAGCTTCAAGGAATAAGAAAAGAGCTAGAAGCTAGAGATAGAAAGAGAAGAGAAATAGAGCTACAAAGTTCAAAAGCGATTACCATATAGTTCAAAATCTGTAAGAATGAACTTTTGACACATCGCAACGCCCGTAGAATGTAAACGCGCGCAAGATACTTTGAAATTATAAACAAAATCACATAACGATTTTACGGCTTGTCATGTACGTAAACACAATATTTCACTTTCATTAAATATTACTTAATTAATGTTAAATTTTTTCTTATCTTAGTTATTGAATATTTTACGATAACAATTTAGCATGCAAACAGTTACGATCTACACCTCCTTTTTTTTAAATTTAGCGTTGTAACCATGTCTGTTCCGATTCATATAACATTTCCGTAAGTCGATAAGATCGATTATGTAATCAATAGGCAATATATAATAATAAAAATCAAAACAAAACGAAAATAAAATGAAGTATGATGCGTAAAAAGGTCATTACTGTAATTGTATCGGTTTTTTGAGTTATACTTCAGTGTTGAATAATTAATAATAAATGACAAAAACGCTCAAAACTTAAACTGTTGCCATATACATGGTGGAAAAAAATAATGGGCCCTGGAGGGGAACTACCTTAAAACGTTGAGATAGCTCAATTCGCTGAAAGGAAACATTCTTTTTTTATTCCTAAAAAGTAAAACTGCATTAACAGTTATTTTCTTAATTTTCACTTTCTTCCATACTAATTGTATGAACAGTCTTTTTATTATTATTTATGGCTTCTCTTGTGTCCTTAACTTGGTTGGTATTAAGAAATTTTTATCCTTGTTGGAAATAGGATCGATTGGCATCAATTGTCATAAACATTGTTTTTGGCAAAAATTACAAAATAAATAGTTTTTTATTGAACTGTACTTTCTCCCAAAATTAAAGAATGTTTCCTTTCAGTGAATTGAGCTTTATCAACTTTTTAAGGTAGTTCCCCTCCAGGGCCAGGGCCCATGATTTTTTTTCCACCCTATGAGAATAACAGAATCCTTGTGACAATGATTATAATTATATTCCTGATCAGGCTTTACAAATTACCAAAGACCGTAATTCATAACTGAGCATAATTATGGAGCATTATAAGACTTTCTTATCATATTGTATTAATTATGGAAATATTATAATGCCATACATAATCAGTAGATTACAACTATTAAATTATCTTTTCCTAAATCATTTTATTTTTTGCTTTGTTTATAGTTATGTTTTCCTTTTTAATTTATTTTTGTATATTAGGCACAACTGCATACAACTTATCTGAACTCATATGCTCGGTGGAATCACTGACTTCTGAGTCACATGCATCCGCCTAGTTCGGGAGACAGAGGCTCAGGTCCGGTGAAACTGTTTTAAACCTAATACATAAGTCTCTCTTAAGCTATTAGCGTAGGTACCTACTGTGCAAATATCTAGACACACGGCAGTGTGTCCGCCAAGTTCGAGCAAAAAAAAGCGACACACCGGCCGTGGGTTATATTACACGAACCATTTCGGGCCAATTTCGACCACCGTATAACTCAAAACATATTTAATCTACGCATATGAAATTTCGAGTGTCTGTTGACATCCCCTTAATTGACTAGAATACAAAATTTCATTATTCTACCTATATCAGTTCTTGAGATATTGACGTCAGAAAATCGCTAATTTTACTATACACTCACTGACTCACTGACTCACTGACTCATCAAAAACCTAGACCACTTCCAATGGTCGTACTGACTTGAAATTTGGCATGGAGATAGGTCTTAAGGTCAAAGTAAAGGGAAAAATCTGAAAACGGCCAAGTGTGAGTCAGTTTTAAAAATAGCGAAGGTGTAACTTTGTTCTACTATGAAGTCAAAATGAACTAAGTGGGTCTATCTTCCAATGGTCGTACCGACCTGAAATTTGGCTCGAAGGTTTGTCTTTAGGTCGAAATAAAGTAAAAATCTGAAAACGGCCAAGTGTGAGTCAGTTTCGAAAACCACGAATGTGTAATTTTGTTCTACTATAAGTAGGTATGGAGTGGAAATGAGATAAGACTAATTTAAATTTAGATACATACCAATTTAAGACAATACATGTTTGTCTTAAAGACAAGAACAATAAAATTGTTCACCACTCTGTGTGTGTCTGTTGCGGGAACCGAACCCACGATTTACGAAGTACAAAGCAGGTCACTAGGTACACTAGGTGCGCTAAATCAGTCAAACAAAAATGAAAAGACTATTTTTTCTCGCATAGTCCAAATAATTTCTAACTTTACAACTAATAAAATCGCAGATTCAAGAACATGGAAATCATATATACTCTAAGATGGAATTATATATACTACTGCCCATCTCACCCTCCGATACGCCACGGGATGATATGGGATGGTGCACTTCTAGGGCTACATAATAGGCCACCAATTATAATACCTGCTGGTAGGTAGGTATTACCAAGTTATTAATTATCTATGTAGGTAGCGTACTTACAAACAGAATAAAGTACGTTATTGATGTATGTAATTATATGTAAGTAGGTACATTTTATAGGTGTAGGGAGCCAGTTTATTTGTAAAAATCACCTATAAATAAATAGTAAAATAGAATTAGACGCTTAGTATAAAGGGTATAGTTAAGTACATACCTAAGTGGAATGAGACATTTCCTAAAGCAAAAGTGATAAAAAAATAATAAAGAACCTACACCTAACAAAAATAAATGAAATCCCATCAAAAACATAAATGTGAAAGGCTACCAAGTTCGATACTATGGGAATGCTTCACCTATAAAAGAAGTGAGATCTGAATAAGTACCAAGTTCCATAAAAATACCTCAAATCATTAATAGTTATAGGAATGCACACTTGATTTCCAGCAGTTTTTAAGATACATTTTGAATAAGTATACATAGAAATACCTAAAATTATAATAGTCAGAGAAACGCATACCGGTTTTTTTAGCAGTTTCCTGATAACATTTATTATTTTCAGTCCTTTTTAATGATGTAACTTGGCAAGTTTTAATAGAAAATTATATACATGACACATTGCAGTCCAAAGGTGTCGATTCATTGCATTGAAAAGGTGTGTGGTGTGTGAAAACTTGCCAAGTAACATCATTAAAAAGTACTGAAAATAATAAATGTTATCAGGAAACTGCTAAAAAAACCGGTGTGCGTTTCTCTGACTATTATAATTTTAGGTATTTCTATGTAACGTGATACTTATTCAAAATGTACCTTAAAACCTGCTGGAAATCAAGTGTGCATTCCTATAACTATTTATGATTTGAGGTATTTTTATGGAACTTGGTACTTATTCAGATCTCACTTCTTTTATAGGTGAAGCATTCCCATAGTATCGAACTTGGCAGCCTTTCACATTTATGTTTTTGATGGGATTACTTATACTTGTTTAACTGGTTTAAGTCAATAAAGATTATTCTTATTCTCTTATTCTTATTCTTATCATTTGAGAAGATTTGTGATACTAAATATATAGGCATATAACAAGAAAAAAATCGGTTGAAGTAAAATCGATTCGAACAATTCATAAATAATCGCTTAATTTGACAAACAATACGTCTTAGCCCCATCACTAATTACGACAATACTGAAGTGTCAAAAATTCATTCTTACAGATTTTGAACTATATTGTTGACTTGTTTATAAGACAGGACCTATGGCCAGGGTTTTTTTTTATAAATAGCGAGATCCCTGTTCAAGTCTAACTACTGGTAGTTCATCTCTTCCTTTCTCTTCCAAAAGCCATATGTCACACATGGTGGTGGGGTCAGCTTTCCACACTTTTCTTCTCCACTTCCTTTCTTTCCTCGATGTCTTCCTCGGACACCTGACACTCACTCTTGTCCTTTAGCACCACGTCCCTCCATCTTGATTTGGATTATTCGGACTACTACTTCATGTTTTTTTTATTTTATTTAGAAAGCATTAACCAACGGTCACAACATTCACTGCTCATCAAATGACGGAAGTAAGACATTGATACAACAGCAAAAGAGTTGTCAAAAGAAAATATAGCGCTTCCTCAGCGTTGTGTGACGAAGTTGTCACTTCGGTACATTTCGTCGTAATAATTGTCATTTAATACGCAAATGCCCATCTCTGACTAGCCGACCGTCGATCGAAGGCTTGTTCCACCTATTATCTTAAATATATAAAAGAAGAAACTGACTGACTGACTGACTGACTGACTGACTGACTGACTGACTGACTGACTGACTGACTGACATATCAACGCACAGCCCAAACCGCTGGTTCTAGAGATTCCGAATTTGGCACTTAGGTTACTTATAAGGTCTAGGGGTGCACTAAGAAATAATTTTTCAAAATTCACCCCCTAAGGGGGTAAAATGGGGGTCCAAAGTTTATATGGCGAATCAAGAATTGTTAGACTATTTTATTCGAAATTTCACAGGAGTATTCCTAACGATAAATCAGTAAACACGTGTTTCAGGTTTTTTGAAAATTCAACCCCTAAAAGGGGCACATGTGGTCATAAAGTCTGAAAATCAACATGGGTATCGTATCCTTTTTGAGTACTTATAGTACGCGGGCGAAGCCGCGGGAAAAGGCTAGTCTCGTATATTTGTACTTGTACAAGTACAACTGTGTGACTGTACAGTCAGCAACACATGTACCTTACTTTACGTACAGCCTTGGCCAGAAGTATTGAGCATAGCTCGTTTTTGTTTACAATTTTGATGTTAAGTATTAATTCCCTATCGTAACAATGTACGAAGACGTAAAATATTATATTTTATTGGTATATCTAGAAAACTTCGTATAATAGCATTTTCAAGGTACCATCGGGTTCATAATTGCATACCCAATTTATGAATGAATTCATTGATAAACTGGGTATGCAATTATGAACCCGATGGTACCTATAAAATAACAAAAGTGGAGGTAAAAAAATGCGACTTTAAGTCGGTGCGACAAATTGCAAATATTCTAGTTTGAATTAATTGATAAAATAACTTCAAATAAGATAGAAACGCTGGACTAAAGTTTCGAGTTTTGTATGAAAATCACAAAGGTGCTCAACACTTCTGGCCAAAGCTGTACTTGACTTCACTTCAACAACTCGCTTAAACCAAGGTCTAGGTCACGTGGCAGAATCTGCGGCTATCTGCCGTCTCCCCAAGTTTATAAATGTGGCACGTCAATCTGTTTGTCCAAATATGATTAAACTCAGGAATAACAAATTATAATAATAAAATGTAAATTACTTACCTACACTTATTACTTATATTTGAGTATCTAAAAGTTAACGTCAGAAGAGAGCCTTTTGACGTTTAGGTCTAGTTAGTTATTACCTAGGTACACCCAGATTTTTGTAGGTAAGTAGAATACCGAGATTCGGTCACAAGTGGAGCATTCCATTTTCTAACACGGGCAAGTAACCCAATAACGTGTCCGCAACGCTGCAGTTCTCACGCCGGTAACCGAATCCCCTATATCATTTATCACTTATCACGCCACCGAAAACTCACTCACTCACTCGGCTACGTTTGTATTAGATAAACGTGGCCTCAGTTCAAAGCTGAAACGAAATGCATGAAAATATTTTTGGTTTGGATCGTGTTTAGGCGATTCTCACGTTAGCACCGCAACCGGATGCGGGGACGATGTGCAAGCGTGACAGCGCCATTTCGCTCGCGCACCGGAACCACATGCGGAAACCGCAGCAATGTGAAATCCACCTTACGGTAAGTTTTAATTATCGGTATAAACAATTAGAATATTTGAATAAATTGGCCTCTTACTTAAAATGTCAAATTAAAAAGATCAAAATGCCTTCGCTATGACAACGCAAGCGATTTAATATTTTGTACCATTTGGTTTTTTATTGTAATAATTTTAAAGAAAAAGAAACCGACTTCACTTACCAATAGCAGTTGCCCGAGCTACTGCTGTAAAAAAAAACTCAAATCAATAATAATAATAATAATAAACCCGCGGGGGCAGCTTGTGGCGAGCTGACGGTGAGTGGCGACACCGCGGACCCCTATTCCAGAGGGCCCTTTCCATCTGGCCCTCGCCTCTGTGCTTGCCTTAACTGGCCGGCCAGAGTGGAGTCGCAAGAGCGGGACATAGGTCCCGGGCAGAGCATAGGCTCCAGGTTGGAAGTGTAAAATGTCATAACGCCGGCGGCCTGCTGAACGGATTACCGGGATCTGGCTACCGCAGACTCACCTCTCGACAACCTCACAGCCACTCTCAAGTGTTGCTCTGTTGTCGCACTGTGCGTGCGGCCATTGCGGGGCCCACTCAATGAGTTGGCGAGTCACCACCTGTCTCTTACAATATTGAGACTGATTGTCACGGCAGGTGTCCGCTAGTCTCGTCCCATAGCCCGATATCCAGTCCATCCAACATTCAAATCAATAGCCATAAGGTCATAAGACCTTAGTTCCCATCGCAGCACAAAAGTGCTGCACCGCAATAGTCTTTGCACCTGGCGGGGACCATCTCTGGATGTATAATATTGTGCGTTCGGAGATGGTATCTGCCATGTGTATCCCTCACTTTTAGATTAAATTGTTTTAAAGGGCCTATGCTCTGTTGGCTTCGGCTCCACGCATGCCTCCCAAAGGTCCGGGTCCCCATGGTCCCGAGATATGGAAAAAACATACAATAATAATAATATTTTATTTTCAGACTTGCATCCATAGTTACAATAAAATAAAACAAAAATAAAAATTGTACACAACAAATTACGAAATAAAATTAATTAAAACAATAAAATTAAAACTTAACTACTAACTTATCACTAGGACAGTGCAAATTGAGCCACCTTCTCATCAGCGGACTGTTCCACCTGTCAACAAACACGTCCAGGATGCTGTTTGTGGTCATACGCAGGCGGGTAAGCAGGGAAGCACTGCGCTTCCTCATAATAGCCTGGAAGTCGTCGATGCGCGCCGCGGCGAACATGCCTGATGCGCTGCAGCTCCATGGTAACCGAAACAGCACCCTGAACGCGTTGTTGTATTGTACGCGCAGTGCGCTGTGCCAATAATATTTCAAGAGTTCCTTCGATTTCTCCAGGATCTCCTGGATCTCATTGTTATATCCTGACCCGAAGACAATGGTATCTGTGCAATGGGACGAACTACTTATACCCTTTAAAACAAAAACATTGGTTCAACAGTATTCGAATAATCGGTGAACATACATAAAAATGGCAAAAAATAACAACAACGAAGATCCCAAAGAATTGAGAACCTCCTCTTTGAATTATTTTTGCAGCTCCACGTAACAGCGGTAGGTACCTACGTTTCGAAACGTCCTTAAATTTTATTCCGCAGGCTACCTGCAGTGCCCACACTACTCCCACTATAATTGATCCCGGTTTCTGTCCAAACAAGTATAGTGAGTTAACCCAACATTCGCTATATTCAAATAGAGTCTGTCTATTTTGTCTGCACAGATATTTGGCAGTGAAAAAGCGTGGCAACGCCTTACTTTGGTTTACCGCAGATGGATTATATGCATAGGTGTTTCGTCAAAGGCTCAGAGACCGCATTTTTCTCGCAGTTGTCTTTATCACACTGATAAGGATCCTCGCGCCACATCGGTGTTTAAGCGAGACAGTGCTATGTAGGGTAGACCAAGGCGAATTGGATTGCAAGGCAAAACGGTCCAATTGATTTCTTCAGCATTTCTGTCAAATTCATAAGATCACGGGTAGCCACATACAGCCAATCAGCGACCCGCGTTGGGTTAGATTTAATAGCGGTCCAGACACTGTCAGTAATAATGTCATTATTTCTGTAAATACCCATCCTTTTCTAGAATTGTATAGAATGAGAAGGATGAGTAGAGAAATAATGTCAGTGTCTGTTCAGCTTATTGCACGCCACGGTGACACGATATTATGAATTTAACAAAAATGATTAACTTGATCTGTTTCACCCTGCAATCCAATTTGCCTCGGTCTACCATAAAAAGACCATCACCATAAGAAAAAATAGGAAAATAAATTTTTGGACACAAAAAGATTTTTTTTGTATTGGACAAAACTAATTTTCGTGAGAAAAATTTTTTTTCTTCGTTTTTCGTTTATAAAAATGTGTAACATATATGTGAAACGATATCAATTATCCCATAAACGGATCACCATCAGTTTTGTTACAACCTGTATAGTAATGTCCCTGTCGTACAGCGGAGCGGCATCTAACTAGGCGAAAGTTTATTAAAACGTATAGGGCGAGAAATTCTTGCCTCTTTACAACTTGTCAGCCCATTGTGGCAGGGGTGTGAAATGTGTCGATATCAAAATAGGTTAAACGACAAAGATAGGTTCAAAATTAGGATTCCATAGCTATACCTACGATAATTAGATACTGGTATTGTAACTGTTGATAAAAGTTGTATTCTAAATTTCGATAAATTATGTACCACAATTATGTAACAAAATATGTACCTACGTACCTGGGTAATGGTCTGGACCAATGTCCAGACATTATCAATTTATCAATGAATGATGAAATGATAATGTCTGGTCTGACTCTTAGGGCTAACAACGGATAAGTGGACGAAATTTCAAGTGGACGAATTATTTCCACTTTTTCATCTAAGATAAGTTGTAAGATAAAAAAGTGGAAGCTTCATACCTTCATCCAGACGGAACACGATTTTAACAACTTAAATTAATAAGGTTTGGGCGGAAAGAGAAATGTCTTAGACTTTATTAGTGCCCGAGGGCCGTATTCTAACATTAAAACACGTTTAGACACTATCAAACTTCAATACAACTCCATGCATTAACTACGCAGTACAGCCAGCGCCTAAATAAATCAGAAATATAAGTTTGCTTGAAAATTATTCCCATGCAACTCCAATACAACTTCAATATTGGTTGGTTGTTGGAGTTATGTTGGGGATAGATTGGGCCGTATTCTGACTTTAAAACACGTATAGACACGATCCAACTTCAATACAACTCCAATGCATTAACAAAGCAATACAGCTACGGCATAAACATCTGAATCAGAAATATCAGAATTTGCTTGAGAAATATTCCAACGCAACTCCAATACAACTTCAATATTGGTTGAATGTTTGTTGTGTGTTGGAGTTATGTTTGAAATAGGTTGTATTTTTATTGTATTGTTAATGTATTTTTAAGTTAGAATCCGGCACATTGTGTTTTCAATATATTGTTTATGTATTTTAAAATTAAAATACGGCACCATGGAAATCACGACTCTTTCCGCTCAAATTCTAACTAACATAATATTGGGCTTAACTGAGTTTTTCTGACTACTACTTTCCGATTTTGTCATAAATAGCGAATATTGTTATGGCAGAATGAGATCTCGCATCGTCTCGGAAATGACGTGCGACATTGATAGATCGACGGAAGTGAACTTCAATCGTTCCAGACAGCGTATTTTTATACGATTATTTTAGGCTATTATAAGATTCGCCAGACATTGCCCGGACTATATCGGACAGGCACTAAAGGTAATTATATTTTCAACCAAGATATCTTCCTTAAAGATTTTTGGACCCGTTAATGGTGACTAATTTGTTGCAAATGAACTCCAGTATTAGCTCCTTGAAGGAAAAAGCGCTGGTGGCTTGGGAGGAAGACGTCTGAGTTTCAATACACAGGCCTCGGGTTCAAACCCCGGTTCGACCACTAATTGAATTATAATTATAATATCTGTGACCATTTTAATCGAAAGGGTCTCCAACTTTGAAATACCAAATGAATGAATATTTGTATCCAATATAAATCTTTGATCGCCGGATATTTATTTCCAGAATACTTAGTAGATCTACTCGTACCAACAAATTATTAAAAAAAAGTAAAAATACTAAAAAAAAATCTTTGGATACTTCATCGTTTTCATACTCTTTGGAGATCTGATTTTGGTATCAGATAAATTATTTTGGTGATAAATTTTTTTGGTGGAACTAGATGTCATATACTTCAGAAAAAGTGACCAAGCCCTCCGGTGTCCGAGGCCAGATTTGAACTGGTCACCCACCGGTCACCGGTGGTCTAGTGGTCAGGACGTCAGCCGCGAAAGCTGAAGACGCCAGTTCAAATCTGGCCTCGGACACCGGAGGGCTTGGTCACTTTTTTTTCTGAAGTATATGACATCTATTTCCAGTTTATATATAGAAGAAAAAAAAATTGCTAATCAAAAAATATTGAACTAAATAATTTGATTTGCTTCAAGATTTATTTTGTTGGTCCCAATCGTTTTGATATTATTTGGTGGTACAATTTTGGTGGCACATCTATTATTCTAGTGGCAAATCTATTATTAATTAGGTCATCGACTTCATATTTATTTGGTGATCGGTCAAATCATACCTATAATTAGTTGGATGAATCAACTTTTTGACCGACACAAATCTGTTCTCAACTTTTAAATTTCGTTGTAAAATTTCACCTTTAAATAATGCCTTTCCTGTGTTTCAGTTTATAGTGAATGTTAAAACATGCAAGGCCCCAACTGTTAAACCTAATAAACAGAAACTATTTATATTAGAACCCCGATTTCTTGGTAACTCCAGAGACATTTTGAGTAGGTAGGGTAGGACAAGAGACACTCAAAACTGTAGGTCAAAAAGTTGATTGGCCTATTTACCTCTAAGAGGATGAAAATGGGGTTGAAAGTTTAACGACTTCTACGTGAACGCCGTCGCGGGCAGAAGTATGTATGTACATACCTATATATAAGTAAGCATGTAGGTACTGCCCAGTCAGTTCCACACTTAAATACAAACATTAATCATTTGTTGTTAGTGTGTTAGGTTGACTGGAAGAGATCGCTCTCTAACAATAAGACCGACTTTTGACTGCCTCTACTTTTAATCTGTATACAGAATTTGTATTTTTATTTGTATTACCTAGTCAATAAAATTTGTATTGTTTTGTATTTATAAAATACATTGTAGTTAAACACTGAAGTAGTCCTAGATGTATTAGATTACGAGTACAACTGGCTTCGCACAGTAAATGAATATCAACACTGACTTTCCAAAACAAGCAAACGATAAACAAGATCATTTCACGTATACTTACATCATTTCAAATCTAGCACGCCAGTAACTATCCTATTTCAAACGAGGTGTACGTTCAGTAAAATTAGTAGAAGTTTTCATTATTGCGTTTAGGTATGGTATTCCGTACACTCCGTACAGTGTTCTGAACGACGCGCCTATGCAAGGACGTGTCGACTGGCCGGCGAGCGCGCGGGAAAACATCGCGGCAAAACTTTTAAAAAGTTAGAATCATAGACTATACAGCCAGTGTTCCATGGGTTTCATGACACGTGTTTATGGTAGTGAATGATTTTAGTGAACAGATATTTATGAGGTTTGTGTTTTATGATTTTTCTTAATTAGTAGGATGCGCTTACTTATATACTACACGAAAAAAATACGTGAACAAATTTTGGGTACATTAAATAGAAGCACATATGAATAAATTTACTAACCAATATATTAAGTAATAAAAATTACTAACATATAAGTACCTACACGTTATAAAAAGTTAGGGGCAGAAGTGTCTATGAGGGCAAGGTGTATTGTACTGTGTAATGTAATTGCACATTGATCTTATGTCTTACACATTCGTTCTTATAATCACACAGAAATAGAAACAATTGAAAACTAATGCGTTAGTCTGAATAGCGCGCTCAAGAATCGTGCCCGTCCTTGTATTGAAAAGCATTTTCAAACAATTAATTCTTAACCCAGTTTCGTTAACCTAGTATAAGTTCATTACGGTAACAAAACAAATACCATTACATACATTTTAAATTGTTACCAAGCGTTGACTTGTAAACAGTGAACTTATTAGCTGTAAATAATGACCCCACAAAAAATATGACGTTGGTAGTGGCGGGGCATATAATATGGCGCATGAGAATTACATTTTTTTTTTGTGTAGTCAATTAATACTTTTTTTGCGGGTAAATGCGCATTAGGTAATATTCAAAGCCAGGGAACGGGATGACCGGATCATTTTTGTACTGAAGGCGAAATCTATAAATCTTTTGCGTTGCTCGTGAACTCGTGAACAATGTTATTATGTAATCAAGCCATTAACATAGTAGCTAGGTGAATAACCTTTCATACTAACAGGGTAATTAAATAAAGTCTTTTGCATAGTGATGGATGATGTTCCATTTGTGTCAAACAGGGGATTAAGTTTTTGTTACTTTTTTTAATAATGGACCTCGCGTCGTTTAAGCCCACGCCTGAATTTTAATGAAGAAAGGCAATTGAGTAAATAAATAGGCTGTCTTCCAAGTTTTTTAGAGCAATTCAATAAAACCAAGTTATTACGGTATATTGGATATAAAAAACCAGCCAAGTGCAAGTCAGACTTGCGACACGAGGGTTCCGTACATCACACAATTTTAACAAACAAATTTTCTCAAGTCTGACAGTGACTCCGACTCAAGCATGATCATAGACTTCTTAATCATTTTCTTGTAATCTATAGGTATGTAAAGAAGAGATGTATTTTTTTTTTCAAAAATTTGGTACAGCCGTGTCCGAGATAAGGGGTAGGGAATAGTAATTTTCCGGATAGTTTTCTTAAATAATATCAAAAACATTTGTCATTTATTATTAAAATTATAAAACCTACTATTAAAATTATTTTAAAAAATCTAAATTTTTACAGTAGGTAAAACCTTTCATTTTATATATTATTACACGGTATAGTTGCAAAACTTTTTTCGATTTGCCCCCAAAAGTGGCCTCCCATTTTCAAAATTAATTATTTAATTAACTTCCGTTACTTGTCCGCCTTTGGGTCCCTTATTTACATATTTGTACAATACTTTACTCAATTGGTCTACAAGTTTCAGAGCAAATTTGCTTTGTGACAGACAAGCAGACGGACAAAGACAGAGTAGCACCAAAATAGTTAATTTTACTATTTATTTTGGTATGTAACCCTAAAAACTATTTAGTTTATAGCCCACCCAATGAAGGAAAACTTAGAGGAAATAATTCGTGTATAGCCAAATTTTGGTGTAGTTGTCGCCAAAGGTATCTTGCACCACATACTAGAAGTACCGATGGATGGGGGCGCCGATACCGGGGTGGGAGGGGTGTAAAGGTCTCTTATTTTGGGTTTTCGTAAATAACTCGGTAACGGTGGCTCATACTAAAAAATGTTCTATAGCTTAATTCATCCACATATAATTTTCTATAAAAAAGATTCTTTTCATTTTTTTGCTGGGATCAATGTTTAATGAGATATCGCGGAAATACGATTAACACTTTTTTAAACTTGTGGAGCTAATATTTACGAAAGTATTAGTTTCATCCAAAAATTGTTTTAGAATACCCTTAATTTTTTAAAAGACCTATCCAACGATATCCCACACATTAGGGTTGGAGTAAAAAAAAATATTTACCCCCCCACTCCATGTGTACGGGAGGTACCCGAAAAAATAATATTTTTTCACATTTTGTTTTATACACATGAAGTGGGGGTAAATTTTTTTTTTACTCCAACCCTAATGTGTGGAGTATCGTTGGATAGGTCTTTTAAAAAAAATAAGGGTACTTATTCTAAAACAATTTTTGGATATAACTAATACTTTCGTAAATATTAGCTCCGAAAGTTTAAAAAAGTGTTTATCGTATTTCCGCGATATCTCATTAAACGTTGATCCCAGCAAAAAAGTGCAATGAATCTTTTTTATAGAAAATTATATGTGTATGAATTAAGAACTTGAACATTTTTTAGTATGAGCCACCGTTACCGAGTTATTTACGAAAACCCAAAATAAGGGACCTTTACACCCCTCCCTCCCCGCTAGCGGCGCCCCCATCCACCGGTACTTTTAGTATGTTGTGTAAGATACCTTTATCTACAACTACACCAAAATTCAGCTATACACGAATTATTTCCCCTATCAGGCAGTTAAGCGTCTTCGTTTGGTGAGCTATTTGATTAAAATAAACCTTTGCAGGCCAGATTTCCATAAATTATTTAGTATTTTATCTTGCAATATACCTAGGTACTAGGTACACGCTTTCTTGTTTATATTTATTATGACATTCAACACGTAATAACACAAAATTTGGGTAGGTATACACAATTCATCCTCACTTGTCATATCATGTAAACAAACACTTCTCAAGGAAATTATCACACTTTTCTCTGGGATTATCACTTAAAAGGATGTTAGGTACATACTTTAAGAAACTAACCTAGTATAGTATTCAGTTCAACCAAGTAACCACTGAAAAATATAATTTCTAATAACATTTTCATCAATAATCGAAGTATCGAACGAGTAACCTAAAAAACAAATGACATTACGTCATACGACATTACATCTAGATTGACACACGTTTGTTTACATTAGAAGACAAGTAAGGATGAATTCTGTATAGTGTAAGATTAGTTCTTGAGAAAAATGTTTTTGCGAATATTCATACGGAAAGTAAATACCTATTGAGGAACAAAAAAATGCTTATCCAAATGCCAACTGATGAAAAAATACCCGTTATACATAAGTAGCATAGGTCACTTTGTAGGTAGAACTTTTTGATCAAGTAAATTTATAATTTTCAGAGAATACCAGACTAATTATACATATTTCCTGCCCCACAGACTAAAGTTAGTATAGTGAGATGAAGTTACCAAATAATTACGTTTTAAAGCTTTCTGACGCAAACGTTGGACACACATCGCCATAAAACTATGCCCAGTTCCAAAAAGCATCAACTTTCCCATTCTCATGCCAACATGTGGCTTTCTGGCCTTAGGACGGCAAAGTGTCCTGCGTCCCGATAAGCTCTATTATCTGGTTTTAATGCTCGATCGTGTGACTTTTCTATTGGCCGTGCATGTAGGCCGTCGTCGATAGTGCGTTGAAAACTGCACTTTTATTAGCGTGCGTAATGTTGAATGTTACGGTGCAAATGTGTGATAATAATAGGTGAAGTGTGCGATAGCAAAAATATCCCAATGAGCAAGAGTCTAATGAACATTAGACACCCAGATTAAAAATATGGTCAATTTATGGATGAAAATTGTGTCCATGCAATTTTGTTTTTCATTGTACTTAAAACTTACGATGTGACACTGCTAAAAATATTTTGACTAGAACTATTACTAGACAAAGTATTTTATGATGTATGTATTGTAACACAAGTGTACTCAAATTTTAGTGATCCTGGTATAGAGCAATCAATATTAAATATTCTTCAATTACACATATTAGGGACCTTGAAGCAAATCAAATTATTTTGTTCAATTTTTTAATTTTTTTATTTGCAATTTTTTTAAGTAGTTACACTACTATACATATAAACTGAAAATAGATGTCATATACATCAGAAAAAGTGACCAAACCCTCCGGTGTCCGAGGCCAGATTTGAACTCTATTTTATCTATTTTCAGTACACATAGGGACGTTATATATGTCATTTTCGATGTAACGGATCATTTTTAGGGTTCCGTAGCCAAATACCCGCGGCGGCGGCGGCGGGGCGGTTTTGGACCCGGGGTATGTCCTTAAACTACGTCCGGACCTGGGTATGTCCTTAAACTACGCCAAAAAGAGAGGTATGGGCACTGCGAATGGCATCTCGCTAAGTGTGGTAGGGCACGTTCAGCGAATGTCATCGCTCAAATCTGGAGCAGAGCCCGACTGGGGAAGTACCTCCACCTTACAGAAAACCACAGCCAAATAGCACTAGACCCTACTCATAGTGTTGTGTTCCTGCTGGTGAGTAAGGTTGCCAAAGAGCTCAAAGAGGACCCAGTGTGTTGACGATGAGGGACCTTCTTGTTCCTTTAGTCGTCAACACAGTGAATCCTCCTTTTTGTAAAGGGTCGGCAACGCGCATGTGACTCCTTTGGAGTTACAGGCGTCCATAGGTTACGGTAGCTGCTTACCATCAGGCGGACCGTATGCTTGTTTGCCACCGTCGTGGTATAAAAAAAAAAAAAAAAAAAAAATGGCAAAAAACGGAACCCTTATGGATTCGTCATGTCTGTCTGTCTGTCCGTCCGTATGTCACAGCCATTTTACTCGGAAACTATACGACGTATCTGAATAAAATTTACACATAAGGTGTATTTTGTAGGCCGCTACTTAGTTATGTAGTAAATTAAAAAAAAAAAATTTTTAGGGGGGCTCCATACATGTAACTAAATTTAAAAAAAAATGTTTATCCAAATATCAACATGTGATAAACAACATCAATCGATAGGTCTTTAAAAATAGCATTGAGGTTTCTTTGACCATTTTGTGATTAATTGAATATTTTCTGAAATAATCGCTTCGAAAGTCAGAAAAATTATGACCCCCCCCTGTAACTTTTCAACCGTAAGTCCAAAATTGAGGAGTTGCGCCTTATCATATACTGTCTACAAAAATGTTTGGAACATTATCGGTTCATTCATTTTTGAGTTATCTTCAAAAAACTTCTTCCACCTTTTGGTATTAGTTTGGTTCTTATTCCATTGAAGGTACGGAACCCTCCTATGCGTGGTCCGACACGCACTTGGCCGGTTTTTAATGCCTCAAAACGTCAAGCAATAACAGCAAAATTAAACATAATTATCAATAATTGTTTAAAATAATGATGTTTAGATATTTTCCTAGCGCCTTTTGAGCTTTTGGGTTGCACACTTCATTAAGACACCGAATAATAATATCAAGGTATCTCTCATCTTTTTTATTTTATTTAACAGTATGTTTATTATCAAACACCTGGAAGCCGCATATCAAGCAAGCAGAAAAACGGGCATACCTACCTAGTTGTTAAGTATAGAGAAAAGCCAATTAGTTGTTAGGATTCCTCACGGCGCCGATTTAATTGAAACTCTCCAGCCTTGTCTAAATACGGTGTTAGGCTGGCTACATCATAGTTTCTCCACTTTATTAGCATTCAAGTAGCAATAAGTGGACAAATAGGAAGTTATTAATTTTATCTCGGACCCCTATTCGACAATTTCGACATGCCAAACTGTGTCACTTGGATTTCCCTACCTTTTTGACACAAGTACCCCCGATTTAATGTCGTCTCACTAGCAAATGTCTGTTTTCTGTTGTCGAATCGGGCTCCATGAATGACTTACCATAATTGTTATTGTATAAGTATATTGGAAAAGTGACTTCGTATAATTTCTATGATTTTGTAGTGGTATCAGTTTATTGTAGAAAAAAAATCTCATAATTAGGTACAACTAGCTTATTTCAGCCCAACTAAAGTTTGTACAACCTACTTTCCAAATACTTATGTAATAACTACATGTTTCAACTTTCTCTAATAGCGCATAAATACATAAAATGCTGGTCTGAACAATAGGAATGCTTGTTTGAAACCTAGGTCACTAAAAATGCAATAAAATAGTACAGTCACCGGCAATAGCATCTTCCTATTCGAAGGCCGCAAAAATATGTGACACACTCTTATGGAACGACAAATAAGAGCGTGTCACATATTTTTTGGGGCTTCATGTAGGAAGATACTAACTATTACCGGTGACTGTACTAGTTAGTTTTACTGGGCATTTTCCGCAAGTCGACATCCAGCGTGCTTATTTTGCGTGTCTCTGTACCAACTCTAAACTGATTTTTTTTACATTTCCTCATTTATATTTTTATTAACATTTGACAAGCTACAATAGTAGATTGTTTGACAAGGGACTAAAGTAAGCCATATCACCACGAGATGGTTATTATGTTCAAGGGGTAATATGGCTTTTAGACCAGAGTCATACACTACTTTTCACTTCTTTTGCGAGAAAATAAAAAAAAACACTTATTATTTACCTACAATAAATAATCTAAGGCAAAAATGTTGTTTTAACTTGGCGGTCTTTTTATTTTTTTTAATGTTTTGAGACCGATACAAAATATAATATCGCGAATAAATGCCACAGACGACAGTATAATAGGCGTATTAAAGCACTTACAATAGATTTAATCTTGTTTTAACGATTGTGAAGTAGGAACTAAAAAAACACTTCATGTCTTGAGAAATGAATTTCGTTTCCTGATTGGTCGATTTTAACATTGCTGTATTCTGGTTGGTTTATAGTTGATACAAAGTTTTTATTATAATGACTCTAATTTTTTAAACAGTATACGTGCCAAAAAATAATCCAGCGTTCCGATTTGTGATTGGTGGATTTAATATGGTGAACTGGTTATGTTGGGTGGTTGGTTATGGTGAAAATAAAACGTTTTGTAAATCATAAATATGATTATAATAAGAATAATATTAATATTAAATATTTAATAATATTAATAATTATAATAATATAATCATAATAAGTACCTATAGGTAGTATAGCTACATTTTTTCCCTAGGGGCTAAATATATTACTTTAGTCCCGCTTGGTAAGGCTATATGACACTTTTTGAGCATGAGAAATTGAGAAGTGAAAAAGCAATGCTTTTTCCTCCATGTGTGGTCAACTACTTTTGTTTTATTCATAAAAGTTTTCTTCAAAGAAAAGTGAACTTAAACTCTAAACAGTAAAGTGCACATTTGTTTGTATGAAACTCGTTTTTATAAATGTCTTACTGCTCTACACTGACAGTAATTGGAGAGTAGCCAACTAGTAACTACTGCAATTAAGAAAAAATCCACCATTACGAAGGCGAAGTCTCAAGGAAGAGTCAAATTGAACGAGTTCGGAATTTTGATTGTAGATGCATATTTATTACTTCATTTAGTTAACGCTTCTAGTCTTGATTGTGTATGTTGTGATACTCGTTTAAACATTCGGGAGTTTTTGTTTTTAGAATGTAATGTAAAGTAACATATAAAAATATTATACGGGTTACTCACGTCATTTAAGCAGCGCGCCTTCTACCGCGCCATCCCGGCCCTCGCGGAAGGCCGCTCGTGAATATGATCATCGTAAATTGATCGAAACATGTCGAGCAAAAATCGACTTAAATTACGTCAGTAACCCGTTATAAATATTTTTAGAATGTTCTACTTTACACGGAGGTCAGAGGTCCTAAATTACAGGAAAAAACAATTTCCACGCTTACATCTACCTATTAATACCTACCATCTATGTGCTTATTTTTCATTTGTTAATCTAGTCTAAACTCAATTTTGAGTACACCTATCGTACTCCGAGTTTATGATATTTCACGTCGCCACTACCTCATTGGTCATCGTCGTGGAGTAGCTCAAAAAACCGAATGCAATAATTTAATAAATAAATAAAAACTATAAAATAATACAGCCAAATTACTGACAAAGTAGTTACAGTGACAGTTTTATCTCTTTTCTTGAAAACTGGTAAAAAAAAATGTAATCGCGTAAACATCACGCTAGACTCGTCGCTTGCATTGCTTATTTCACGCGATCTATTTACAAACCTCTTGGGTTGCCATGATAACCTAATTACGACGTTAGTTATCAGCGGAATAGTAATATTGTCTTTAGCACGCCGCTACGATTACGACAGATTGTGAATGAAACATCGTGGCTCGAAACTGGTGTAAGAATATGAATCTTAACACACCACGTGCTAAGTGCTAATAATGTTTGATAACCTATTGTTTAATAATATTGACTCGAGAATATTGTAGCTTGTTTATAATTAGTTTTTAAAGATTAATGTTTTTATAATAAAGGACGAGTAGAAGAACCGGCCAAGTGCGAGTCGGACTCGCGCACGATGGGTTCCGTACCATTAAATCATGTCTGTTGTATCCCCCTTAAATATTTATTTTATGCTGATTTTTAGTGTTGGTTGTCATAGCGGTAACAGAAATACCTCATCTGTGAAAACTGTCTTACTATCACGGTTCATGAGATACAGCCTGGTGAAAGACTGATAGACAGACGGACAGCGGAGTCTTAGTAATAGGGTCCCGTTTTACCCTTTGGGTATGGTACCCCAAAAATCCACTGCCTTGGGCGAGATTCGTTCTCGCGTCTCTGAGATACATGCCCATCGCTCTGTCCAAGTAACCTACTGAGACTTACCTGGTGGCTATGAATTTATCCACCATATCCTTTATTTTATACGCGCGGGGGACGCTGGCTCAGTTGCTCAGTTGGTCAGAGCGATGGGCATGTATCCCAGAGTCGCGAGGTCAAGTCTCGCCTGAGGCAGTGAATTGTTTCTACTTTTCCTTTATTACTAAACATTGTGGTATCGTTAGCAGACATTTTGCTTAAAATAAAATTAATTGTAGTTTTTAGTGAGTTCAATACCTAATACCTATAATTTATGTCTAATATTATGAATGCGCTCAATTCGTTTTTTAGGGTTCCGTACCCAAAGGGTAAAAAACCGGTCAAGAGCGTGTCGGGCCACGCTCAGTGTAGGGTTCCGTAGTTTTCCGTCCGTCACAGTAAGTGTCCCCACTTAAGAGTTAAAATAACACCGCCATGTAGGATATGATATGAGCGTTCCACGTACAGCGACATCTATCGGCAAATTAAGTAGGTAAACTATTGCTCGCGAGCTTAAAGTATGGAAGATGATTTTTATGGGATAATTCTTTATTGCGTGAGCCGATTTTCACCGTTTTTACTTTATTTGAAAGCACGTCATTTCATTGTCATTTTGTAGAAATTAAACACCTGCTTATACGGTTAAATTACAAACTTAGTTCAGAAATTATTTTGTAATTTTTTTTCAAAAACTATTCAACCTATCAAGTTCAAAATAATTTTCCTAGAAAAGTTTTATAAAGTTTTATAAAGTTCTACTTTTGAGATTTTTTTCATATTTATAAAACTTATGGTTCAAAAGTTAAAGGGGGGGGGGCACATTTTTTTTTACTTCTTGAGCGATTATTTCCGAAAATATTTACATTATCAATAAAACCGGCCAAGTGCGAGTCGGACTCGCGCACCGAGGGTTCCGTACAAACCTATAACGAGCAAAAGTTGTAGTATGTTTATTACTAATTTCAATTTAATACCTCTACGCGTTTACGAGGAAAAAGGTAGTAAGTTTAAAATAAAATAAAAAATTGTATTATTTTACTAAAAATATCTACTTTTCGTAATTTTTCCTTTACCTGTGCTATATGAAGTTTCTTCGTGCCAAGTTTCAAGTTTCTGAGTTTACGGTAAGTACCCTTTAGGTTTTGAGTTTCTTGCGAGTACTCAATTTCAAAATATGCGACTTAAATTGCTATTTATTTTGATTGCGTTGACATAAAAGTTTGGTTTTGCTATATCTGAAAGGTCCGATAGCCCTGAGTATTTGACATGAATTTTAATTTAATACCTCTACGCGTTTACGAAGAAAAAGGTAGTAAGTTTAAAATTTAAAAAAATATTTTACTAAAAATGTCTACTTTTTGTAATTTTTCCATTGTCTATGCTATATGACGTTGCTTTGTGCCAAATTTCAAGTTTATGAGTTCACGGGAAGTACCCCGTAGGTTTTGCGAGTGCCGAAATATAAAATTTGCAGCATAAACGACTGTATCTTTTGATTGCGTTGGCTTTTAAGTTTGATTTTTTCACAGCTCCAAGAGACAATAGACCTGAGTATTTGGTATAAATTTCAGCTTGATACCTCCACGCGTTCCTGAGAAAAATGGTCTTGACAGACAGACAGACAGACGGACAACTAAGTGATCCTATAAGGGTTCCGTTTTTTCCTTTAGTTCACTTCACTTTACGTATAGGGGAGTTACCCTAATAATAATAAATAATCCACTTTTATTTTACCACTTTGTCGGCGTGATTGATATACATATTAGTACCAAATTTCAGCTTTCTAGTGCTAACGGTCACTGAGATTATCCGCGGACGGACGGGCAGACATGGCGAAACTATAAGGGTTCCTAGTTGACTACGGCACAGAATAACTAATAGTACTACCGTACAGAAAATTCACTCCTTCACAAAAGTCAGATTTAGGTATAAAATTGTACCTATACTCGCGCCTGCAAGCAAAATTGAAACTTATAACCGCGCACGAACCGTAAATCTTCTTTGCGCGCCGCAGTTTTATGACCGAGCTGTGAGCGTCGGCACGGGGTTGTCACTTGACAAGTTTTTGTACCTATTACCTACTGAGTTATTATTTTTAAGGTAAATATGTAGGAATTACAAACGTTGATTCTGTAAACATGAAATTTTTAGCTGGAGATAGAATTTTTTATAGAGATTATGTCTGATTATCACGAAAGTAGGTATGCTACAGCCGTATTCCTTTGAAAATATGTCGGTCAGTTCCTAATATTGTTTCTGGCAACCAATATTCAATAAATTATGGATGTTTACTTTAACTATTACTAAGTAAGGACTTCGGGACCTTTCAATATCGTCCCGAATTTAAAAATGTTATTTCTGCTTCCTTGTTCTTCCGTTTATTCAGACATCCGTAAAGACATCTTTTATACGGATTAGATCGAGATTTAGGTTTCAAAGCCTCAATTTTGCGCGAGCGCCACGTGACACGACTATCGTACGAGCCGAGCGGCAGCCCACTGCCATACGCCTATTACGCCTGCCCGGGAGGCGCGCCGGCCAAATGTACCTAAACTGCGAAGTGAAACCCCCTGACTACAGAACCCTAAAAAAGGGACCCTATTACTAAGAGTCCGTCTGTATCTCTGTTCGTCTGTGGATGTTTAAGGGGGCGCCCATACAACATACATGATTTTGCTGTTTTTATAGGTAATGGTACGGAACCCTTCGTGCGCGAGTCCGATTCGCACTTGGCCGGTTTTTTTTTCTTCATATTTTCACTAAAGTATCTCAATGAAATCAAGTGCATTAGCTTCAGCGCTAAAATTCTAAGACGGAAATTCGACTAGTTTTAATGACATGGCGAATTTGCGAACGATTAAAACAGGACTGGTTGAAATTGGCATTTCTATTAAGTGATATAATCCTGCGATGGCACGAACTCATTAAGTAAGTACCTACAATCAATCTGGAAGGCGGCTGTATCACATTCATTATTTCCATAAGTACTTATTGCAATGACCGTAATAGTGACGGCGACTATATTACAAAGACAGCAGTAACTGTCGCGTGGCGTAGATAGTAGACGGAGAGCTATCCACGTTAGATATGACACAATAATGAGAGCAACGAAACTAGTTACTTTGCAATACTATGCTTATTCTAGATCCGGACATCTGGCAGCTGTAAAGTGGTGGAGGTCAAGGAATGCAAATAACTTGAAGAAAACAACTCCTAGAGTTCTGGGTTTGATGAAATATTATGGAAAATTATGTAATTAGTTAGACTATATCGTAGCCAGAAGTTTCTAATGGGGGAAAGTTGTGCCGAAAGATGTGTAATGCAATTTATAGTTAGTCGCCTACTGTTTTTGTTACCGCAATAATACACTATGTTTTTTGTTCTAATATTAAAATATAGGCCCTCTATAATTGACACAACTTCGGCAGTTTTTACCTATTTTGGTATTACTTTTTGCCAACTGAAAACTTCGTTGGTCTGTCACTCTGGCCTCCACCCATTAAAAGCTGCCAGATGCCCGGATCTAGCAATAAGAATGGTAAAGTAATCTAACTAGACAGGTTTCATTGCTCTAATTATTGTGTCATATCGGACGTGGCCAGCTCTTAGTTCATAGGGTAGGGCGTCCATGAAAGTCTACGGGTAAAAACGAAATACGCCACATGGCCATTAAGGCGATTTGTACACTGCCGTCGCATGTGGAAATCGCACCCGTGTGACAACTGCCTAAACCCATGTCTCCTATTATACCACGGTCGACCACTTACATTTTCACGTGGATGCTTCAGTTAAAACAATTATGTAACAAAATTAACACAATTTTTCACAAAACCACTCTTCGCATAATCAATTTTATTGTATCATAAAAACACGATAAGGTTATCGATCTCTAATCGGTCACTGATATAAGCCTGAGTCATTGAATGCTACACATTCACAGTAAAAGAGATGTAAAATTGTTAACAGTTAGATAAAGAGACGTCCTTTTATTTTTGAATAAGATCGATCGCACATACAAGCGAACATGTTTTGTTTACATACTTATTTCATAAGACGAAGCAAATTATGCAAATTTGACAGCAGTTTGATATTGAGCCTAATAGCAGGGGGGTTTCACTACGCAGTTTAGGTACATTTGGTCCGCGCGCCTCCCGGGCAGGCGTATGGCAGTGGGCTGCCGCTCGGCTCGCACGATAGTCGTGTCACGTGGCGCTCGCGCAAAATTGAAAATACACAATGGCTTCGAAACCTAAATCTCGATCTAATCCGTATAAAAGATGTCTTTACGGATGTCGGAATAAACGGAAGAACAAGGAAGCAGAAATAACATTTTTAAATTCCGGACGATATTGAAAAGTCCCGAAGTCCTTACTTAGTAATAGTTAAAATAAACATCCTTAATATGGGTTGCCCAGAAACAATATTAGGAACTGATATTTTCAAAGGAATACGGCTGTGGCATACCTACTTCCGTGAGAATCAGACATGATCTCTATAAAAAAATCTATCTCCGGATAAAAATTTCATATTTACAGAATCAACGTTTGTAATTCCTACATATTTATCTTAAAAATAATAAATCAGTAGGTATAGGTACAAAAACTTATCAAGTGACAGCCCCGTGCCGACGCTCACAGCTCGATCATAAAACTGCGGCGCGCAAAGAAGATTCACGGTTCGTGCGTGGTTATAAGTTTCAATTTTGCTTGCAGGCGGCGAGTATAGGTATAATTTTATACCTAAATCTGCCTTTTGTGAAGGAGTGAATCTTCTTTACGGTAGTACTATTAGTTATTCTGTGCTAATAGCCGCTTAAAATGCTCCAATGCCAAATGCTGAAAATACTCACTGTGTGGATGGCTAAGGGTACAAGACAACACTCTCGTCGTTAACTCACATCCATTAACGGGATTCGCATTTGTACACACTCACTATACAGGGTGTAAAAAAAATGCTGGTGATCCGTTAAGGGTATAATTATTGGTATCGTATTCAAATTATGAAAAACAAAGAAAAAAAATTGTCGCAAAAAAATAATTTGGTTTTGTATGGAGTTTTTGGCCGGCTGGGACCACGTGCCCCACACAAATAAAAAAAAATTATAATACTTTTCAACAAAATATTTTTCTCCTACTTTTTCTTAATCGCAATATGATACCAATAAACCACCGATACAATAGTAGTTTATGCAACTGATACATAATGAGGGGCCTCAAAACACGAGTGGGGTTTAATGAAACGAGCGCAGCGAGTTTCATTATAGGATCACACGAGTGTTTTAAGGCCTAATTATGTACAGTTGCATACATTACTTTATCTACACATATATTGCAAGTACTCAAAGATGGGTTCAGAAGCCGAAGGCAATTGACCTGCATTACTAGGTGGATAGATACAAGTGCTGAAACATACCCACAGGTGTAAGCTTAATAAAAATAAATTAATTAGAACGGATAAGGAAAGTATATTTATTTATTATAATATAGTTAATAGTAAACATTTACATTTTCGCAATTAAAAATGTTTCGACAAACAATAACTGACAAGTTGATAACAGAAATGGCGGCCGTACATACCATAGAGAAATATATATATGTACAAACTTCTGTCGCGAGTTTTCTTTTTAATATTAGCCAACGAACGAAGTCCTCATTCTCATGTCATCCGAGATCAAAATGTCGTGCGGTTTATGTCAAAAAATATGTCGTACTGACGTTTCGTATCGACAATATTTTAAAATCTATGGATACTAGAATAGAAACCCATTGAAATAGTGTTGGTTTTGACAGCTGTTCCAAATTTGAAACTCATAACTTAACAATATTTGAGCATGTAAAGTTAAAATTACATTACTGCCACAGATTCTTAAACTTATCATTGTGAAATCGTTTGTTGTAATGCTGGTCATTGCCTACGGTTTTTGAACGCATTTTAGAGGACTGACAATATGAGCGTAGATAAATACCCTTTAACGAATCACCAGTATCTTTGTTACATCCTGTATTTTTTGGTCATGTACTTTTTTTGTTCAATAAAGTATTTGACTACTACTACGACTACTACTGTATACTTTTTTCTTTCCTTTGTTTAACTTTTGTTTGATTAACTTAGAATATTTTATTAAAACGAGAGCAAACTTGTACTTTAATTTAACTATTTTAAAATATTTCTATGTTTTTACACATTTCCTATCATACATATTATATTGAACATTTTTTTCCAATAACTAAGCCACATTGTGATAGGTGAATAGGTAAGTCATACTGAAAAACTTTTTAATGGGACCATCCCCGAAATCGAAAAACGAAAATTTGACCTCCCCACAGAAAACGTCGATGTCTGATCGGCCAAAATATATGAAACAAAAAAAAAAGTTTTTTTGATTTCGGAGTTGATCCCATAGTAAAAGTTGCTTAGCTATAGCTATGCCTACTAAATCACGTACCACAATATTGCTAGTTATTGAAAAAAAAACCCCGTATATGAAGTAATACTGTTGCGGCAGTCTCCTACCACACCTACCTACCTGACATTTTCAAAGTAGGAGACACTACATATTTACCCAGCTGGTTGTAGTAAAACATGCGTTTAGACTCGACAATAGATAAATTGACACCATTATACCACAATTCCGGTCATGGTAAAATTTCATTGTGTTTCGAGTAATGTTTCAATTTCTAATTAAACTTTAACCAAATGTGTTGAAATAATATTAATTAATGGAGTCAAAACCATAATGGACCGTAAGCTAGGAACAAATAATTCATGACCAATCGCGTTCCAGGCGATAACTTGTGAAGTGGTTAAGGGCGATGTATAATGAAGCCTCGTGAAGGTCAGCTGCCGCTCCGTTGGTTGGTTGTGGAACGGCAGCTATTTAATCACTTAAAAAAAACGGTCGTTGCGTCACGATTGAAAGTTTTTCAGATAATAGTGCTCTTACAAACATGTAAAGTCGTCAGCCGGCTGTATCTAGGTGGAAAGACCGTCAGCTGATGCCCTGAACATCGTATGTATGTTCATGTGACCAGCTGACGGTCTTTTCACTGCGATACAGCCGACTGACGATTTTTTATATTTTTGTATCACTTTATTGCACATAAACAAGTAGGTATAACATAAAAAAACAGTAACATATATAAAAGATATGCACAAAGGCTAGCTTATCCCTGATAGGGATCTCTTCCAGCCAACCCATGAGAAAATGAAAAAGGATTAAATAGAAATGGAATTTATAATAGGATATAAACTATCATCAGACAAAGTTTCAATCGGGACGCCATGACCATTTTTTTTTAAATTGATTAAATGTCTGCCTTTTCTCAACCCACCAACGGAGAGGCAGCTGACCTTCAAGAGGCTTCATTACACACGCGTTTAAACACTTCCCAAGTTGTCGCCTGCGACACGATGACCAACGAAATTTGTTCCTTGCTTACGGTCTACATATGTATATCCAGAAAAAAATCGATATCAGGTGGAATGTGCACATTTACACATTTGTATATGACAAATTCAAGTAAGAAGAATCAACTGTAATCACTAAACTGAGAGCACCCTTGTTCTTTTCGTTGACTATAATGCTTGAACAGAGACTGTAGACCGAACTTCTAGCGAATACTTTTCGATGGAGCTTTTATGGTCGCAAATTTTAGGATCCTCGCGAATGCTGAAATGGATTTTCATACAATATTATACAACGGTCGGGGAGGAGGACCGTCCTCCTCCTGGAGCGCCGGTACAATCCGACGGGAGATCGAAGTTACTAAACTATATAAAGGGAGCAAACCGGTAAGAATTAAATTTGACGAATGCTTTACACAACCTGTAAAGCATTCGTCAAACTTAATTCTTACCGGTTTGCCTATTTGGAGCACTCGTAGAAAAAGTATTGTATACAATAGTGACATTAATTAAGCTTTTCAATCTCGTACCTTGCTTAGGCCACTCAGCAAGTTTCGTGGCCTAAACACGGTACTCGACTGAAAAGTATTTTATGTCACGATTGTATAAAATACTATTTGGAAAACGCAAAAAACCAAATATCATGATTTTAGTAACCCAAGGAAGTGATTTTAAAAAAAAAAGAGGTTTATTTTATTTATTTATTTATCGTATGGCATAAATATGTTCTCCACTTAAAATTTTAAAATATTTTAATCTAGGTATGCAATTGCATACCTAGAGGTAAAGTTAAGTCACAAACTCGTTTTCACTTGAAATTAAATTGGCTAGTAGGACAAACCTTTTAACATGTCGTGCAGTCCTTACTTACAGATAATGAGTTATTACATATGTGCCATTGTGCATTTATATGTGCCATTGTGCTGAATGCAATTCTAGGCTTCATCTTCACTTTTGTGACTCGTAATGTGGCACTTTGCGTCGTCAATTCTTGCTAAACTAGCCAGCAATAGCATTTACATGTTGAATAAAATTTGGTGTATAATATAAGCATAAGCTGCTGTAATGCACATGCTTTGTTGACTATTTTACACTTTTTATGTTGATATGTTTTTTGTATATAGTTTTCACAGTTAATATAACAATACTATACATATTATAAACTACACGCACAATCACACTTCGTACATTTAATACCACTTGTGTACTTAACGTCAACTATAATTCTGTGCCTATGAATACCTACTTTTTAACCGACGAAAAAAACGGAGGAGGTTCTCAAGTCGACGCGTATATTTTTTTTTTTTTTTTATGTATGATCACGCATAACTTTTTACAGAGTGGTTCGATTTTGATAATTATTTTTTTATTGGAAAGGGTATACCCCGAAATTGGTCCCATATAAATTTGAAACGAAAATTCCAACCTTTAGGGTAGGAAAATAGGGGATGATTGATTTTTCACTCACCGATTGTAACGTATGACCACGCATAACTTTTTACAGAGTAGTTCGATTTTCATAATAATTTTTTTATTGGAAAGGGTATATCCCGAAATAGGTCCCATATAAATTTGAAAAAGGAAATTCTAACCTTAAGGGTAGGAAAAAAGGGGATGATTGATTTTTCACTCACCGATTGTAACGTATGGCCACGCATAACTTTTTACAGAGTAGTCCGATTTTTTGGATAAAAATCTTACCCTAAGGGTGGGCAAATAGGGGTAATTTATTGTTCACTCGCAGATTTTAAAGCAGAGTTTTTACAAAAAAAACCTTACGAGTTTTGACAATGAGTTTTAGACCTGCCAGTCTCTTCTTTCTATTTGCTTCCATCCTTTTTTTTTCTCATTATTAGATTCTTCTAAATATCTTTTTCTCATTCGAGCAGAATTTTTTGTAGGCCTACCCATGTTGGTATATAAAGCCTGTTCTTTTTTAAGTATTTATATTACAGAACAAAATAATAGTTAAAGAAGCTTATTAATATAACAGTTAATAGCTAAAGCAAGGTAGGTAGCTATTTTAAAAGTAATAAAAAATTAAGCATGTAATAATTTTTATAAATTATAGCCACAGAAAATTATGAAATAAAAACTTTTTAACAAAAAAATTGAACCGCCGAAAAGAAAAAAAAAAGCCAATAAAAAACCGTTAAAACGAAACGAATCGACCAACAAAAAAAAACAATAGCGCACTGAAAAGAAAAAAATAATAATTTGGTCTTCAATAACGCAAGTGCATACCTACCCTACAATTACAATTATAATCTATTTCTATACACTTTCTATATACCTAAAACAATCGCTAGGCTTATATCAATTTAATTACATCTAGAAAGTATGAACTATATACATACTTCTGAAATCAATCACACAAATCTGCGTATTTATATATTTACAATCAGTTATTTTTGGAGTCGGTGCCAGCCTCAAACAAACTTGAGCACCTTTAACCACATAATGTGTTGCGTTCAACTCTTCACTAAGGTGCTCAAGATTGTTTGAGGCTGCCACCGACTCCAAAAATAACTGATTGTAAATATATAAATACGCAGATTTGTGTGATTGATTTCAGAAGTATGTATATAGTTCATACTTTCTAGATGTAATTAAATTGATATAAGCCTAGCGATTGTTTTAGGTATATAGAAAGTGTATAGAAATAGATTATAATTGTAATTGTAGGGTAGGTATGCACTTGCGTTATTGAAGACCAAATTATTATTTTTTTCTTTTCAGTGCGCTATTGTTTTTTTTTGTTGGTCGATTCGTTTCGTTTTAACGGTTTTTTATTGGCTTTTTTTTTTCTTTTCGGCGGTTCAATTTTTTTTTAAATATATTCTCACTTGTAAGTAACGTGACCTGGGTTTCGGCAGAATATCAGTATTTTGCTTTAAAGAGTGAAGGGTATAGCTGAGCCGCAAACCCTTTTGTTTTGCTGCAACGCACACAACCTATACCTCATCTGTTGTTAATTTTTATTCATTTTTTTCAACGTATTCTCTGATGTGTTATAATAAATTCTTCATCTATCTATCTAATGCCTCAGTTATGATACAAACGCGTCCAATTATTAAGGCAAAATAAGCATATCTAGTATAATGTATGTTGTAGGCTATTACTGAACCGATGAAATGTAAGTAAGGTGAATTGTAAAACATTTATTTTACAATTGTACTTATATAAATACACAACAAATAACAAAAAATCCTAATTAAAATCGGAAAACAAAATTTGTACAAAATAATCCATTGACGGACAACCTTGACTCCTCAATAGAAAGCATTCGAACGAAAAATCAAAACAAACCCAAACAACAAAATTCAATTACATAATCTCCTAATTCAAACTAATTCGATATGTATAATAAATGATACGTCATTGATACACTTGAAAAAAAAACCAAGTGATGATTTATGATTGATACAGTATTATGTTAGGGTGTTCAAAACTATGAGAGAAATTTATTAAGACAAATATTCAAGTGCTTCCGAACACATAAACAATGTGGGAAGATTAAAAACGTGTCAATATACAAATTGAAACGTCAGTGAGGTTGATTTGTTATCTCGCTCCGAGGTCGGGTTAGTATCTAGTTAAATGCATGTAAATAAATTGGATCAGATATCTTCCATGGCATCTACTAGTATTTGAATTCTGACTGCAAGCAATATCTCTATTATAATTGCTTGATATATTAAATTACTAACAGTTTGTATAGTGTTAATAGACTAATGCATTTAGTTGCAACATTGTTTAAAGGAAATGGTTTTAATTGTACAACAATTTCACGATAGTGCTTATCTGTCAATGTTTTTTTTCTTTAATATCTTGGAAGACATTGAAATATCTCGATATTTTAATATTTTAATTTTCTGTGGACTATTGAAATATTACCTACTTCATTTGATTGGTTATAACTTATAATATTTCTATATCAGCGGGTTTATTTCTAATTTTGTACCTATATATGTTTATTGGCGTCATTATTTTGTAGGTTCTATATATCAAAGAGAAATTGAACATTTTTACTAAATTCAAATTATGTCTAGTTGGTCGGTGGTCCGAATTTCGGTGTCTACTAAAACATCAACTTTATAATCATTTAACAATGCGTAGGCGTTGGAATGACTGTCATTTTCATTTTCGTCGGAAAACATTATACCATATTATATATGGAGATATGTCATAAAAATATTAAGGGAACCGTATTTGGATTAGTTTCTACAATGGATTATCATAATTACTTCTGACCATAAATTGTATTGTCATGTTAATCAGATATAATTAATTCTTTGGAACCCATTAATTTATTCTAATGTATGCTGTTACGTAGTATTTATCTTATTATAAATATTCTGTTCATCAGACTAGCTGTAAATTATCTAGTGAAGTTTGAAACACAAATACAATAGGCCACCAGACACTGTCAGTAATAATGACATTATTTCTCTACTCGTCCTTCTCATCCTGCATATTCTTAAAAAAGGACGGGTACAGTCACCGGCAATAGTATCTTCCTACACGAAGGCCGCCAAAATATGTGACACGCTCTTATTTGTAGGGACATAGGAGCGTGTCACATATTTTTGCGGCCTTCGTGTAGGAAGATACTATTGCCGGTGACTGTACATAAACAATGACATTATTACTGATAGTGTCTGGTGGCCTAATCAATTGTATTTTACATTATTCCTAAAAGTTCTAGTGAATTAAAGTATGTGTTTGTACTTGACTTACTTTTGTTTCAATACACGTAGATCATAAGATCACACATGGGTACTGTAAAAACCCATGTATTTTTACCTAGATGTAAGCAATGACTTGTATATAGAAATATACAATCCATTCCAATTACGTATTTTTTATGTGATATTAAAAGTTCAGATTTGAAGCTAATGAACCTACAGTGCAAGTATGGGTAAATAAAAATCGACTTAACCGCTTACATAAATTTGAAACACAAATCCACGACATTGTCCTCATGGTCGTGGACAAAGATTGGCTAAGGTTGACATTATAGTCGCTTAAGTTTTTCGTAGGTACTACCCGTACTTGGTTTTGTTTCTCAACTTGAATTTTATGCAATTAACGATGTCACTCGATCGACACACAAGTCACACAATCACAATGTCTGGTTTCCGTTTAAAATGTTGGTTAAAAACCGTGAAAGTTTCAGTGTTTTTTAATAAGCCTAGTTCCAGACCTTGTTCCAACTTAAACGATTTAACCCTTACCTACCGCTAGCTTACAGTGAAATGGCGTCAATATCGCAGATTACGAAAGCGGTCAAGCCCAGGAATAGAATCCAATCCCATCAAGTTGTCGTGTCACCTGTCGGATCGGATGGTCTGCTCGACATCAGCTGACGCAGACCACCGCTAACATGTTTCATGGAGGAACGTTTTGAAAAGCATGTCATTAGACCTAAGTTTTGCGTGTTAGTAATTTGTTTCTTCTACTCTAGCATTATAATCTGTCAATTAAGTGGCTGGCAGGTATATTATTAAAAAATGTATAACTTTATAAAAATTGCATTTCAATGTTTTTGTGTACTGTTGTTTTGATAAAATAAGTCCCGCCGAGTTTCTTGCCGGTCATAATTCTTCTCGGGTGTCGGTGCCGGTCATAACTATCTGACGTGTAAAAGTGCCCTTGTGGCCTACTTATGGAATAAATAAATGTTTGAGTTTGAGTTTGAATAAGAACATCACTAAAGTTTTATGCATTTTCCAAGGGCATAATCCACCGGGAGATTGAGGTTACTATATTGTATAGAGGCAGGAGGTTGTAAGGCGTTCGCCGAACTCAATCCTTACCGGCTTGCCTATTTTGGGCACCCATTGAAAAAGTATTGTATACAATTATCTATCTTCTTCTATACATATAATAAAGCTGAAGAGAGTCGAAAATCTGTACATGGAAGATAATCGAATAAAAGTTCGCTGGGGATACTTAGAATCGATAACAGAACACGTTCCAACAATTTTTAGGGTTCCGTACCTCGAAAGGAAAAAACGGAACCCTTATAGGATCATTTTGTTGTCCGCCTGTCTGTCTGTCTGTCTGTCTGTGAAGACCATTTTTCTCAGGAACGCGTGGAGGTATCAAGCTGAAATTTATATTAAATACTCAGGTCTATTGTCCCTTGGAGCTGTGAAAAAATCAAACTTAAAAGCCAACGCAATCAAAAAATACAGTCGTTTATCCTGCAAATTGTAGAGTTTTTCGGCACTCGCAAAACCTACGGGGTACTCCCCGTGAATTCAGAAACTTGAAATTTGGCACGAAGTAACGTCATATAGCACAGACAATGGAAAAATTACAAAAAGGAGACATTTTTAGTAAAATCATACAAAAAATATTTTTTTTTCAATTTTAAACTTACTACCTTGTTCCTCGTAAACGCGTAAAGGTATTAAATTGAAATTCATGTCAAATACTCAAGGCTATAGGAACTTTCAGATGTAGCAAAAGCAAACTTTTATGTCAACGCAATCAAAAGAAATAGCAATTTAAGTCGCATATTTTGAAACTGAGTGCTCGCAAGAAACTCAAAACCTAAAGGGTACTTCCCGTAAACTCAGAAACTTGAAACTTGACACGAAGAAACATCATATGGCACAGACAAAGGAAACATTACAAAAAGTAGACTTTTTTAGTAAAATCATACAAAAAATACTTTTTTAAATTATAAACTTACTACCTTTTTCCTCGTAAACGCGTGGAGGTATTAAATTGAAATTCATGTCAAATACTCAGGGCTATAGGACCTTTCAGATGTAGTAAAAACATACTTTTATGTCAACGCAATCAAAAGAAATAGCAATTTAAGTCGCATATTTTGAAACTGAGTACTCGCAAGAAACTCAAAACCTAAAGGGTACTTCCCGTAAACTCAGAAACTTGAAACTTGGCACGAAGAAACTTCATATAATACAGACAAAGGAAAAATTACGAAAAGTAGACACTTTTAGTAAAATCATACAATTTTTTTTTTTAATTTTAACTTTACTACCTTTTTCCTCGTAAACGCGTAGAGGTATTACATTGAAATTAGTAATAAACATACTACAACTTTTGCTTGTTATAGGTTTGTACGGAACCCTCGGTGCGCGAGTCCGACTCGCACTTGGCCGGTTTTTTTTTTAAATTTTGTCTGTTTGTCTGTTTATCTGTTTATTTGACCGCGCATCACGTGAAAACGGCGGAACGGATTTTGATATAATTTTGTATAGATAGATTGAGTCCCACGAAAGGATAATAGATAGTTTTGATCCCGAAAATCAACCCGGTGAAAAGGGGGTTGAAAGTTTGTATGGAGAATTTTTTACCGCTGAAACGATTTAGATATAAATTAGTATGGAGATAATTTGAGTCCCGAGAAACGTCATAGGATAGTTTTCAAACCTTTGTGGGGGTGAAAAGGAGGTTGGAAGCTGGTATGAGGCATTTTTTACCGCTGAACTGATTTAGATGAAATTTGGTATAGAGATAATATGGGTCTCGAGAAAGAACAAATGATAGTTTCATCTTCAAAAAAGGGCGCCCCTCTCCCTATCTTACATTTGAACCGTAGGTCAAAAAAATTTTTTTAAAAATAATGGCAGTGAAGCCTGAAAGGTAATTTCAATAAAAACTATATTGAATAAAATCGTTTCAGCTGTTTTTGAGTTGTCAGTCAAAAACGCATAGTGAAAGGACGTAAGCACCGGATAGTAGAATTACAACGCCAACAACTAATCTGCCTCGCAATTATTAGTTTATGACGGAAGCGCCGCCAAATATCCCTTAATAAACGACCTTTTGAACGGATGTGTTTTAACAGGGCGGCAATTACGGAACCATACACTGAACATGGCCCGACATGCTCTTGGCCTTTTTTTTGCATTGTTATCCCAGAAGTCACCACTTAAGGATTACTGATTTCAATTGTCAAGAAAATCCCCGGACAGGTATAGGTAGGCTATAAAAATTCTACCTCTAAAAGGGGGGTAGCCACTACACTCGATGAGTTAATTTTGCACCTGAATCTTATGGCGCTGCTTTAGGAAGGAGGTGCAAACTTTTTTTCTAAATATATCCTAAGACTAACGAGTACCCTGCTTAACTAACAGATGGCGCTGAAATTAATACGTTGTGACATGAATAATCCACTTAGGAAGTATTTTGCCAAATTAACTCTAAGTTTAGAAGTGGGGGTACGGATATCAACAAAAAATGAATTATTGACTTAATAGTACAACAAAATTAAACGACAATAAATTAATTGCCACACATTGCACAGTGCATGTAAATACTCAGCCTCACGATTTTGATATCTATTCTCCTTTTCTCTAATCTTACTTCTAAGTTTTCTAACTAATATAAGACCTAACGTGGCCTAATCACGGTACTCGACTAAAAAGCTATTCATTATATCACGATTGTATAAAATACTATTATTCTCCCGACGGAAAGGAGGCGGTACCTTACCTATATGCATTTAGGGTGTGAAGTTGTTTGTTAGTTTGAGCATACTTAAAAATGTTTCCATAGATTGCCAAAACTTGCGGTCATTGGTAAAGGTTACTAGGTGATATCCATGTCGGGCCGAGTGCAGGAGCAGAGTACGAAGGCGATTTCATTGCGAAGAGGCGTAAGGCAGGGAGACGTTATCTCTCCAAAACTGTTTACTGCCGTAATGGAAGACGCCTTCAAGCTCCTGGAATGGCAAGGACTTGGCATCAACATCAACGGCGAATACATCACTCACCTTCGGTTTGCCGACGATATCGTAGTCATGGCAAAGTCGATGGAGGAACTCAGCATGATGCTCGATGACCTCAACCGAGTTTCACAACGAGTGGGCTTGAAAATGAACATGGACAAGACGTAACTTATGTCAAATGCCAATGTTGTGCCCATCCCAGTCTCTGTTGGGAACTCGGTACTCGAAGTTGTTGACTCGTACATCTACCTAAGACAAGTAGTCCAATTAGGTAGGTCCAACGAGAAAGAGGTCAACCGCCGAATCCAACTCGGTTGGGCAGCGTTCGGGAAACTACGTAATGTCTTTTCGTCCGACATACCTCAGTGCCTCAAGACAAAAGTCATACATCATCAATGTGTGTTACCAGTGATGACTTACGGCTCCGAAACGTGGTCTTTCACTATCGGCCTCATCTTAAAACTCAACGAGCTATGGAGAGAACTATGCTCGGGGTTTCCCTACGTGATCGAATCAGAAATGAGGAGATTCGTAGACGAACTAAAGTCACCGACATAGCCCACCGGATTAGCAAGCTGAAGTGGCAATGGGCAGGCCACATTGCACGTAGAGAAGATGGCCGATGGGGCCGAAAAGTGCTCGAGTGGAGACCACGAACCAGCAAGCGCAGCGTAGGACGTCCACCCACAAGATGGTCAGACGATCTTGTTAAGGTCGCCGGAAGACGCTGGATGCGGGTCGCTTCCAACCGGTACGTGTGGAGGTCCAAGAGCTCCCCCTTGGACCTCCACACGTACCGGCCTCCGCCTATGTTAAGCAGTGGATGTCTTACGGCTGAGATGATGATGATGATGATGACTAGGTGATATATATTATATCAGCGATAATTCTGAGATAGGTTTTAATTCGATAGATGGCGCTGTTATATATTTTTTGGATTTAAAGACTTAGATTAGGCCTTAAACAACTTAGGAAGAAGAGATTATTATCTTATCACTTATCAGTCACCAGTTATAAGATTTTGCACAACCAAACTTCACAGCACAGGCTTGGTTTTGATATTGGGCGTGTCCACACTTGACGCACCGCCTCGCGAGGAAATTGTCGCGCGAGGCAGCTCGGCTAGTATGGACGTGCCTCGGCTGAGGCAAACGCACGCGCGGCCGCAATGCCTCGGGCGAGGCGCGTCCAATCTAGGTGCGTCAGGTGTGGCACGGCTATTTATGTTCCTACGTCATTCAACGTGACCAAAAAAACAATATAATAATTGTATAAATCCTTCAACGATTTATACAATAGCAGTCGCTATCAAATCACGACGCAATGAAGAATGATTCATTGCATAGAACGGATTGGCGGTTTTTACAGGCTAAATTATAAATGGCTGTTTTTTGCATTTATGAATATGTGATTGAATTTCAATTAGCTACTGTTCGCCGACAATGTATAATTACCTAACTATGATTGTTTTAGAGTGTATTTTTTACTCGTGAAATCTTTTTTTTAATACCACGACGGTGGCAAACAAGCATACGGCCCGCCTGATGGTAAGCAGCTACCGTAACCTATGGACGCCTGCAACTCTAAAGGAGTCACATGCGCGTTGCCGACCCTTTACAAAAAAATCTAAAGTCAAATTAAGTTATAAGACTGGAAAAAAATTACATACATATATGCAATACACATTATATCAAAATGGACCCTGTCCTTGTACAGTTACGCAAAGTAAACAAATAAAATTGGCAAAGGGTTCTTTTTTAACAACGACAATTTTATTATGGGTCCAGTATTTCAAAAGACAACACTGAAACACTTATAATACGGACATACATCTTTTGTAAGTCCTTGTTAGTAAATAAAGCTTTAAAAGAAAATTATATACTCAATAGACAAACTCCGTTTTTTCTAAGATAATAAAATAATACACTTTAGTTTAATGTTTCCGCTAGACTATTAAAAAAAGCCATCCGGTCGCAAACCGTTTAAACTAGACCTATGATACGTTTGGGTCACCATTAAACACAATTAGTTACAAACAATTCCACTAACTAGTATTAGTAGTAGTATTTAGTAAAACACTTTATTGCACAAAACAAGAACATGACATGACCAACAAAAATATATTGAGTGTGGCAACAACTCAACACTACAAAGGCAAACTTATCCCTTTAAGAGATCTCTTCCAGCTAACCTTTAAGCAACTGACAGATATCGGTCAAACATGGTAGACAAAGATTTGTACATTACTTGTACATGACGGCAAAACTACGGAGAAGTTACTAAACCTAGATACTATAGGTAGTGTTAATAAATTTGTACGTTAGATTTTAACTAGAAACAGAAAACTAGTAAAAAAGTCGAACCGGAAAGATCCGACTGCGGTGTGACCGATTTTTTTTCTCTTCCCTATGTTACATCACCCCTGCACACACAAGACGAATCTTATGGCTCACAAATAAATCCGCCAAAGAAATAATACGAAGGCCAGGTAAAAAATAAAAGTGCATTGAACAAATTTTTTAAATGTCGGAATATAGTTGCGTATGACAATACTTATGACATTCGAAAAAATAATTTTGCGGTCGTCTATTATTGGCTTTTTCTGTGTTATTTAAGTTTTGTATTATTTGTTGCATTGCTGTTGATGCCCCAAATAAAAAATTAAAAAAAATATATTTGATGTTTTGATGTCAAACGTCATATGGAATACTTACCTATTACATTTCAATATTTGAAACTACTTGTTTCCTTTTCTGGGAAAATTAGCGCCACTATCAATCAAAGGGCCAAAACCGCTTGTATATTTGATCATAAGTATCATAAACTATCTACGATTCCGGATAAAGATCGCCAGCACGCTGACAGTAACTAGCCAGTTACATCCATGCACGATTATTTGTTTCATGTCAGGATTTGATCGATCATTGGCAGTGGCGAGATTTTTTTATATTTTTAGCCGCGGCGCGGCATGCGCACGTTCCTTTCCAGCCAGCCATTTAGAGTGGAGTCGCATTTCGGATTAGACTTTGCTTTTTTATAATTTTGGGATATAAAGGCTTGTTAGTATCACTCTATTCATACTTATTTAGTAAGAGATTGAAAACTGATCAGAAAGTTAAAACTATACATGTTAAATTGAACTTTAACGTTTTTTGGAAATTCAATCCAATACAATCAAATTACTACGTGAAAGTTTGATTTGAATTATCTTGACATAAGTCACATTAAGGTTGGTTATAGTGGTTATGTCCGAAGATTTCTAAAATGACTGCAGTATGGATTATTTGTAAAGGCGTGTATACCGCCCTACATGTTTAAGTCGTCGGCAACGCGCTTGTAATAACCCTGGAGTAGCAGCGTCCATATGATACGGTTACCACTTAGCAATAATTTGGTATTTAGGCAGGCTGTCTAGAGTTTATGATTGAGGTGCCTGTTGGCATTTTATTGATACACAGTAAACCTATTACAAGTATTTGTAAGGACTTTGCATAATTTTAGCCTGATGTCAGAAGACCAACGGTAAAAAACAAGATACGCTAGACAGACTTCGATCCCGATACGCACGATAACTAGAGCTAGGAACATCACTTCTCATTCAGACTTATCGCAATCAGCTCAAAACGTCGATTTGCTTATCGCTATCTTATCGCTATCGATCTGCCAGGAAATTCCTATGCAAATTGTAGTTTATCAGGTATAGGTGAAATAATTTCTATGAGCGTAGAGTGAAGGTTTTCTGTGGCGTAAAATACATATAAGTTAATTGTGCGATTTGATGCAAGAATTGTAAGGGCGAAAAATAACTCAGTACCTACTTTACGATTACAAATACTATTACCTACGAGTAAAGGAGGTTGTTCCACGATTGCCAACTTCCGTCCGACTCTTCCGAAGTTTGTTGTTCCTGAACGCTCGGGCGGTGTGTGAGTAGGACAAAACTGACATTTACAGCAACTTCAGTTACCCACTCCGTGAACCCATTACATCAAAATTTTCACACGCTAAGCACTAAGTATAAAATACCCATTTAGTTAGACCATTTCAAAAGACTAACTAGCAGTGATCGTAGATTTTCCAGCATTTTAGGGGCAGTGCCACAGAATAACTAATAGTACCTACTACCGTGCAGTGCTAAGTTGTTATTATTTTGAGGCTATTAAATTATTTGAATCAAGAAGCCATTTACAACTAAGTAATAATGTAGAGATGGTTGGTAATTAAATAACAACTTCACATAAAACGTCATTGCACCGCATCGGTTTTGCTGAAAAATCTACGATCACTACTCATCAGCGTTTGGAGTAGCTGTGTACCTACCTAATATTTATCTGTAATGGATGGGTATTCAATAAATTCTTCAGAGTTGGAATTTTCCTATACATCGCCTCATCCCTTGTTTACTAGCAAAGCAATAAAAATACCAGTAACGTTTTGCCATTAAAATTATACAATGAATAATTCACCCATTTCCTTTCTTTGCAGATCTTTCCTGAGTGGTTGAAGAAACTGGGCCAGAATGACATCGCACGAAGATGAAGATAAATACAAAAACACTCCCTAATGGGAAACCAAAACCACCAGTAAAGCGGAATAAAAATACTCTCAAGTTTACGTAGACTAAAAAAATATAAAAACGACATGATTTTTACAGAGTTTTTCCGCGTGTCGTGATACAAATTCTAATAACACTCAATTGGAGTTATCATTCGACCAGATCAGACTTTTTTGTATTCAAAAGTACTTCATTCAACGTTTTTCATATCAATCGCCTATTTCAATATTGACAGTTCATAAAAACCCAACATACAATTTACCAAAGTTCAATCAACTATAAAGTGCTAAGTCGGTGTGTGACTCAGTGTTTTTTTGACGTGCCATTGAAATTGTGATACACTGTTATGGTGATACTTTTGTGAAACGGTGCCAACATGGCTTGTCACGGGGCCCTTCTGTTTTGCGTCTTTGTAATGTAAGTACCGAAACACATGCTATTTTGGTCGACTTTAGCATTTACTTTTGGCATTGCTTATAGAGTCCGACTACGCGAACTCTGGATGGACTTTGCGTTGGCAAAATATGTAATAATTTCATTCATGTGTAATTTTTAGTGTTTCGTACCAATACTTGTTTACGAAATACTTATGGGATCACCCCGGTCGCCGAAATCGGTAAAAAGCGTCTTTCTCGGAAACAGTTTAACGTAGAAAGCCGAAATTTGGAAAAGGTACAGAAAATGTCGGCTGTAACAAGGTACCGAGGCTTGAACTGCTTACATTTAATTTTATGAGTAAGTTTAGGGGGATTAAGGGGGAAAGTGAATTTTATTTTTCATTTGTTAGAAACGTGTGGGGTACCAATTGAAAACCTGCAAAAAGTTAGGACAGCTGACTGATTCGAAAAAGACATATGATACATATTTATTCTATAAATTAGATACCTACACATTATAAAGATTTGATCTTTCTCCAATCAGAAATATTTTATGTTTGCATCATTTGTTTTCTTTTAGTTTCAATCGTAACTTGTGTGAATTAATAAATTAACAACAAAGAATATTTGGAATTCTTTCATTAATCCTCAAAATGTACACTCATCAAAGTGCAACCACGAAATGACAACTAAATAACGCTTAGTTTTTTTTATGACCACTAAACCCTTTTACTTTGTATGTACTATCGAACCAAATGAATCGTGACCCACTGTGGAAACTTTTCATAGAAAATGTCATAGTGACATCGCATTGCATTGACAAGGAAAATTCTTATAACACGTACTATGACAAAGTTCTAATGTGGGTCAGGAATCAAGAGGTTCGATAGTACAAAAGAAATGATCATTTAAAAGTTGTTAAATTTCATTTCAAATTTAACGCTTGTTAATGTCAACCGCGAGTGTTAATTGAATTATGATAAATGATGTCTATGTTTTATTGATAGTACGAGTATTAACGCTCTAGCCTATTGTCTTAAACACGTGGACTTGTTTAGAGGGTCTAAATTATCTAATATAATAATAAATATTATGTGACAATCTTACACAAATCGACTTAGTCCCGTAAGCTCAATTAAGGCTTATGTTGTAAATTTTAGACGAAGATATATATAATAAATAGATATAGATAAATAAAACATCCATAACTCAGGAACAAATATCTGTGATAAACACACAAATAATTGCCCTGACCAGGATTCGAACCCGCGACCTCCTGCTTCATGGGGAGGGTCACTACCGACTATAAATATTTATTGATATGTGCATTAGTGTGATATATTTCTGCAGCTGCTATGAATTACCTACCTAAGTACTAAATAAAATAGGTATAAGCTATAATAATCTATATTTATAAAACTCAAGAACGGCTGAACCTATTTCAATGATTTTTGATTTTTTGGAATTATCCCGCTCCGAATAGAAAAATAACTATAAAATACTGAAGAAACATAAAAAAAATAGTTGGCGGTACAAATTTCGAAGGGCCAGCTATACATATTATAGTAAAATGCCCATTTTAATTAATTATTTATTATTTTGATATAAATTAGGTTACCTTAATACAAAATCAGGATACTTACATGCGTGTCTTTCGATAGTTCGACTACTCAAACTTATGGACCGGGCGGCTACCGTATGATCACTTACCTCATCGAGGAGCAATGGAGCAGTTTGGAACCTTATTCATCGAAAAGTAAAGACTTTTAGTGGTGTAATTTGGGCCGTAAATTTCGGCTACAGACGGAAAACGCACCCCAAAAATTGCACCACTAAAAGTGTCCGAAAACGGAACGGACCAGGCTGACTGCTGTCCGGCCAAAAAATATTGAAATAGTATTACTTTAACTATCAAATGAGGTTGGTTTCATCCTGCTACTCGATGAGGTAAAACACCCTAAAAATTCCAACACTAAAAGTGTCCGAAAACGGAATGGACCAGGTTGTGCCCAGGCCGACCAAGTGATTTGCAACCTATTAAACTTTTTCTTTTCGATGAATAAGATTCCAAAGTGCTCATCGATGAGGTAAGTCATCATACGGTAACCGCCCGCTCTATTATGCGCATTGACTTAGTAGCGGCAAAACATTGGTATGTCACTAAAACATTTTTCCATGTAGATTTCTGCAGATTCATTGCACTTGGACACTTGCAAAGTCAGTTTAGAGTTAGTGGGGTCTGACTATATTTGGTATCGCGTAAATGCATATCATATTAAAGTCCTATTAATGTTTTGCTTTGATAGTAGTTCCCCAATATGTAAAGCTAATTGCGAAGTAACAAGAACTACGAAAACTAGCAAGAGTAAGTATAATTAAACCCACAGTTTTCGTTTGGATAACGATTAAATTCACTCGTAGGGCCATGAAATTAGAATATTCAAGTGTTAATTACTATATTTATTAGTATAACTCTACTAAAATTTAATAATATTATCTGTATCTTAAGGTTTAACTGCTGTCATGTAATCATAATACTTTTTTTTTTTTTGTTTGCCTCAAATTGTTTATTCTTACTATTTTACTAATTATTAAAATAAATTTGCACTGATACTATAACCAAAAAGCTAAAACATATATAAGCTACATATAAACCTGACAACCAGAATTTTTTTCTCTTTTAAGAGCAAAACCAAATTTGCAATTTTAAATTAAACTTTAGTTCAATTCGAACTTCTTTAAAAATAGTAACTATACTCGTACATAGGTAATCTATGTTTATTTGACGAAGAACAAATGCAAATCACGTGTTTAATAAAATGATAAAATACATATGGTAAACCAGAGCTCGGAAACCGGTATTTTCTCTATACTAAAATGCCGGTTTTTTTTCGTTCTTTTCTTTACTATTTCAAATTTAATCGAAAATCTTATAATATGAAATCATTACGTACTAAAATACAAAATGAGTTCTACATAAAAACATAAAATAATTAAATATATTCTTATTTGTTTTTTTTTCGAAAACCGGTTCCGAGCCCTGAGGTACACGTCACTGTCGTAGTCATTCGCAACAAAGGCGACATCTCTTGGTGTCAACTATAGGGCATTAGCGTGTCGAGCACTACAACGTTTACCTTACCACTCCACTTCCATAGACGTTTACTGCAAATCCTTATTCATCAGATTAACGTTTTAATTCCTTAGTGTTTAGAGCAGTTAATTTAAATTGGACAATTGCGTGGTGATATTTATGAATGAGTCGGACCCGTGTAGCAGTGGGCGGCCCGGATCGGCGGGTCCGATTCTATGTCAACACCAAGAAATTATAAATTTATGGAGGCACAGATTTTGTACGCTAAGAACGAAACTGCTAAAAAAGTAAGACCTTAAGGAGCACGTGCTGTAGTTAAGTATATACTCAAAAAGTTTGAAATTGAAAAAAACGTAGTGTCCAGTTTTTTATACGACTTCATTATCCATAGAAACGGCTATAGTCCAGAAAACTAAAAGTTATGACTGATTTTAATTAATTTTGACATAAACAATGTAGTGGTCGTAGGTATAGGGATTGTGAATGTGGGTAAACGGCAGCACAGGATTCTCTTGTTTATTGGTGTTCGGGCAAATCAAATTATAAGCCGACTTTTCACGTTTCTGGCGTTACCAAGTGTCTCAAACAAACCAAGAAATCACATTTCCAATTAATATTTTTCTTGGATCTATTTGAGAGACAATCGTTTGATTATAATAATTATACATACATATAATAATTATACACACCTATATAAAAGGAATATATCCATACTAATATTATAAATGGGAAAGTGTATGTGTGTGTTTGTTTGTTTGTCCGTCTTTCACGGCAAAACGGGGCGACGAATGGACGTGATTTTTTAAGTGGAGATAGTTGAAGCATACTATTATCTCTTCTGTGGTTGAAGGGATGGAGAGTGACATAGGCTACTTTTTGTCTCTTTCTAACCCCCCACTTCCCTAAAATGGGGGGTGGAAGTTTGTACGGAGCATTCCGGGGGGCAATCAGGAAAGGAGAACCCTGTTACCCCGCAAAAGCTAGTTATTAATAAGCAAAATTTACGATTGAAGTTTAAATGTCGTGAACAGATTCGTGTCGATCTAAGAGTTAATTAGTCCAGATATTAAGTTCCTGCTATTAGTATCAAGTTGCTTAAGTTTCCGATAAAAGCAAAAAGTCCCTATCTCATATAACGAAAAACAAAGATTCAATTTGTTTTATATTTTCCGTCTTTAAAAGTAACTAGGTTTTATTTAGGATATAGACCACCGATAATCAATACGTATGATGTGCAAAATTGCATGACTTTAAGCCCATTCCATTTAATTACTAGCTCTGTCCAGTCCCATTCACACTTTCCCAACTTTTACGCTCATTACCATGAAGGGTGCCAGCATTGCTCAAATGTATTTATTGCCCCGTTTACATCTATTGTGTAACTCGACTGAACGCATAAATAATTGCCGTTTAGATTATCGTTACTTTGCTAAACTAGATAAAGATTGAACAGGTTACTTTCAAAAGGTTGTTGGTGACCGTCAATGGATTAGGCAAGTGCTGAGGTAATTCAGGCTATTTCTTTTTTTAAATTATATATTTATTTTTAATATTCTATTAGCGGCAAAGTTCATTATGCGCTTTATGGAATATGAGAGAACTAGCTTTGCAATGGCCATGATTAGTAAACAAACAGTAGCTTGTGTGAATCTTTTATTTATGTGCGCAATCTATATCTCTATTCTATGTCATCAGGATCTGTATGTACCTTAAGATAATACTTCTTCCATATGCACAACGCCCATACTTTTCCATGCCCATATTTTTCTCGAGTTTGAAATTATTCTGGCATGTCTTTCCGTAATGTACAACTTTAATTCCAATGATGTTAGTTCATTGATTCCAGCTTCATTAAGATTTAGTGCTTTTCGGTCGCACCCACTATATTGTCATCGGTTTTAGTAGCTCGCCCAAGTACCTACTCGCCGATTGAATCGCGATTCCCAAATAGCACAATGACTTGACAAATGACTTGTTCCAGTCACTGTCGCTGTGCGAGGAGCATGGTAATTGATTACATTTCCTGTACATTTGGCTTTATTCACAAATAGTTATTGTTGGAGTAGGATTGACTTATCTAGTTGTGAACTAACTAGTGCAATGCTAGATTGTTAACATAGTTAGGTTTCTAATGAAAGAGAAGATGGTGTGTGGTGTGTTTTTATTTAGCTTGTCTTTGTTGTTATTTGGCTTTATTTTAATTTCGATCTTCGTTTTAATTTCACGAAATTAAAACGAAGATCGAAATTAAAAAAACGTCGAAATTAAGAACGAAAAAAAAAACACGCTTTTTTTTCGTTCTTAACTTGAAAACGTTACAATTGACGAGGCAGTCGAAAATTTGAAAATATCTGACCTTTTTACAAAAATTGTGTAATATAATGGGTGCTTTATCAACGATAAGAGTGTAACAAAATCATCATTTTACACAATATCACAAATAGTAATAACGTGTTATCGTGATATTTGTCTATTTAAGTAATGGCTATTATAACAAGTAGGTATTAATCATTTTAATTCATGTCTCTGAGTACTCTGACTACCCACTCTTCCTTGGCCTTATGTAGATTTAATTCACCTCAAAACCTGGCATTTTGACGGAGCCCCAGGAACGTAGGAAACCAGGGTAATGATGCTCCTATTGTGCTTCGTTGCATAGAAATTACATCGTTATTCTGTACAAATGGCACAAATTACACTTAAGAATATAACTATAATCTATGTACAATCCTTAAAAGGTACGGTGTCGTGATAATATTCGAAGAAATATTTATAAACAGTAATGTGCTGCAGTTATCATGGCGATATGTGTGGTCTGGCATTTGACTCAAGTTCAAGTGTTGGATCCATTGTAATAGTTATTTGAATCCATTCTTAATTTAGACTGTAACTGGTACTTACCCCGTTTTGAATAGCCTATTGAGAAGACCCCGGACCCATCCTATAATTTCTTCTCTTGCAATTAAAACTTTTAAACATTTGAGTTTTAAACATTTTGAGTAACAGCCTGAACCGTTAAAGATAAAAATCTTGAAATATGGGACATATTTTTCTAAAATTCATGGAGCTGCACTAAAAATGATTTTTGTAAATTCAACTCGTAAGGGGCTGAAAAGGGGGAATGATTTTTTTTATGCCTTCCAGTTAACAGTACACTAAAAGATTGTAAATAGACGTTAACTTCTTGTTACAATAAAAAAAGTAATAAATAAGCACAAAAAAATTACATATGTTATAAAATCCTCAAAATCTAATAAATTCTACTATAGTAAGAAATTGAACTGACTGTCGACCGCCATTGGTGTATTTTTAAACAAATTGTAATGTTCACTAACCGATTGAAATGTTAAAGATCATATCTTCTTCAGATGAATCATTCGACGCCAAGATAAAGTAATTAACGACAGAAATGTCTAACGAAACTCCAAAACAATTAAATCTCTTAAACTCTTACAACTCTCTTAAAGCTTATAATACACTCGCCTTAAGGACTATTTCGGTTTGATTTGGGATTTCCTTGGGTTGGCTGTTCACGTTCCGGTTCTGATTTGACGGCACATCGATACGTTTAAGACAATCTATGCTCGTCGATCAATGGCAATCGATAGATATTGATCAACGGCGGTATTTAGTGGGTAATTCGCCAGGTTATTTGCATTTTTGATGATTGACAGACAGCTTAGGAATTTATTTTATATTTAACAGAGACGTCTGCTAACGACATCACCATTTAGAAATAAAAAAAATGGAAAAAATCACCTAACTCGCAAGTACAGTCACCGGAAATAGTATCTTCCTACACGAAGGCCGTAAAAATATGTGACACGCTCTCATTTGTAGGGCCATATGAGCGTGTGACATATTTTTGTGGCTTTCATGTAGGAAGATACTATTGCCGGTGACTGGACCTACCTATCTGGTATTCCGGACACGCGAATTTGAGTCTCGTCCGAGGACTGTTTTTATTTTTAAACATTGTCATAAAATCCGTACAGTGGTTTTAAGTTCGTCCTCTATATCGTATATCATCGTACGACCCCGCGTACTTGTACTTACTGTACAAATACAAATTAAAAATGGAGCTATAAAATTTATAGAAGTAAAAAAAGGTTTCAATTGTAAAAACGCTAGAGTTGTTGTTCTTGAGTTACGAAGATAAGTCCAACATTATATCTCGGTGGTACTCACTTTATTTTAACGGGTTTACACCTAATTAACAATTTAATGTATCTTATACTAACATTCAGAATAATCTGATAGCTAAAAGTGATTACGGATAACCTTAATGTACCTACGTACGAAGAAAGTTAAATAAAATCTTGTAAAAACTAAATATCCTTGACAAAATAATGTAATTGTACTGCAGATTTTGTATTGTGTTTTTGTTAATAGTCAATTCCTGATAATCTTCAAAAAATAAAGACATCCTGCAGCAGTTACGAGTATTGTCCTCTTTACGCAACTTATCATATTATATTGTATGTTATTGCATCATAAATGCGCATAGCTTCACTAAAATAAGTGACTATCGTTTTCCGAACAACACAAGATCCACATCATTGGCTAATTAACAGCCATCAGTGCCACAGCATCTTTAAAAGAGCCAAATATTTTGTAACTGAACTTGTAAAACCACCCTTAAGTTTTATTAATCAAAGATCATTTTTAAACAACAACCTAAATATATATGTATAGACAGTATTCAAAAGATTTTCTTAACAAGCGTAGACATGTGTAAGCAGTGGATTACAGCATATTGACTATAGAAAGTACTGTCGAGGAAACGTTAAAAAGACGTTCATAGAACCCCTTTGTGGCCATTAAACAACGCTGCCGTTTACGAAATTAACACTATTATCTTCTTCTGAAGTCGTGGATGGGTTTATGCGATGATGATGTATTAACATCTAACACTGGTTTCTTTAGACATACTTTGTTATTATAAGGACTTCTTCTTTTATCATGTTTGTTTTGTTATTTTTTTATGTACAATAAAGTGTTTACATACATACATACATACTTTTCATTTTTAGAACGATACTTGAAACAAAGTGATTATTATTTTATTATTGTTTAGCTAGTTGATTTGAATTTGCAACACCTACGTATTTCTGATTATTTTCAATGGTTTCCGCTTCCCAAAGGTTGTCTGGAGGAGATCGCTTTTTAGCGATAAGACCGCTAATTGTTTTACCTTTGATTATTCTGTTTGTAACTTGTATTTTATGTGTTTCTTTATTTTGAGGTGTGCAATAAAGAGAATTTATGTTATGTTATTCCTGTTACATGTACATTATGTAACAGGAATAACATAACGTACAATGTCTGTTTAGTGCACCATGATAGTGTTTTAAGCTCAATGGGTTAAGTAAGTATATACGTGTAGATTTAATTGCTGTGAAGCGGGGTTGTGTGAACTACCTCCTTTTTGTTTGTTGTTTAAGTTGTTAATAGCTCAGTAAACTTGTGTAAGTATAAAATTTATACAGTCAACCAGAACACTCCTTCAGTTTAGTTGTACGAGTTGCTACTTATATATCCGGAAACAAAAAAACAAACAAACGTACACGGCTGAAAATGGTTGTATTGTTTTTCAAAGTATTTCCCTTGATGATCTATGCACTTTTGCATTCGCGTGAACCAATTTTTAAAGCACTTCTGCCACTCCGCCTGAGGTACCTCCATAATGTGTTGTTTGAATGCGTCGACAGCATCTTCAGCGGTCGAAAATCGTTGACCGCGTAATTTATTCTTTATATTTGGAAATAAATAAAAATCGTTGGGTGCCAAGTCAGGGCTGTACGGCGGATGACCCGTTAATTCCACATTTTGACCCTCCAAAAAAAGAGTTGTTTCGCGTGACGTATGACAGCTGGCATTGTCATGATAAAGAATGATTCTTCGTCGCTGGTTAGTTTTACGAATTTGTTCAAATACTTCCGGTAAGCAAATGGTCGTGTACCACTCTGAATTAACCGTTCTACGGTTTTCTAGTGGCACTGTAGCTACATGGCCATTAATACCGAAGAAGCAGGCCACCATTTGTTTCAATGTACTTTTTGCACGAGTAACTTTCGTAGGGTTCGGCTCATTTTGAAACACCCATACCGTTGATTGTTGCTTCGTTTCGGGATCGTATGCATAGATCCAGGATTCGTCACCTGTATAGATGTTATAAACGGCTTTTGAGTCACCACGGTTATATTTTTTTAACATTTTATTGCACCATTCGACGCGAGCATCTTTTTGCTCTTTTGTTAAGTTGTGGGGTATCCAACGCGAACAAATTTTTTTTACAGCCAAATAATTATGTAATATGCTATTAATGCTGGTCATAGAAATACCCAGAGTCGCCTCTATCTCGCGGTACGTAACATGTCGGTCGTCCATTATAAGTTTTCGCACAGCCTCGATATTTTGTTGTACAACGACCGATTTCGGGCGACCTGCCTTAACTTCGTCCGTAAGCATACTACGTCCACGATTGAACTCACTAAACCAGTGATACACAGTAGTTTTAGATGGGGCTTCATCACCAAAAGTTGAAGTTAGTTGATCTATGCACTGTTGTTGCGTTAAACCACGCCGAAAATCATAATAAATCATAGCACGAATATTTTCACGAGTGAGTTCCATTCTTGCTGCGAGATGACATTTAAAACCCGTCAAAAACAAAACACGAGCGTTAATAAGAAAGAAAAAATATACCGGCCAGTACTTAAAAAAGTTCAAATTTTACCATGGAGGTCAAATATGCTATTTAAGAAGATTGTAATCCCGGTTTCCGGATATATAAATAGCAGCCCTTGTAGCAACGCGTCTGTTTCCTCGGTTAGTGTACATTAATTAACGTTTCTTATTTAGTTTGAAGTAGATTCCATAAATAAGTACAAACTATAATGTCTAAAAGATACTTTGGTAGTTCACATAGGTTAATTATTTTGTGTCTTTTTAATAACTGGTCCTTTCCCGCACCACACTATCCAACTCGCGCGAGTTAACTCGCTGTTATCGTGGATCCATTAATCAAGTCTTGCACTTCAGCTTTAATAATTATAATTAATAATTTTATCACCTATTGGCGGCGCCGGCGCATGGCTGTAATAGGCGTTTAATCAATGCGAAATCAAAGATTGTCTCGCTCGCAATTTGATGGTTATTAACTGATGATGGTTATTGGTTCTTTTCTATTCGCTGAAAACTGTCACTTTAGTTCATCACAGCAAATAAAATAAAGGTAACAATTTTACATTATTTTGAATGGGAAATGTTCAAAAGAGAAAATTTTCACTATACAACTTTTTGACTATACAATATTTACCATGCCAAGGAACAGCATTTTTCAAACATGTGTGAATTATAAAAAGTGTTTAACGTTTTTACTAAAGCCATCAGTTTACGACTTCCGAATTGTTTCACAAGGACGTATATGGAAAATACTAAAATAGATTAGTTTACTATCCGATGCTGTCATGTTTCTAATTTCGGCTATATCGAGTAGCTTTACTTATGTCATAGTAGAAGTGTCTGGTTTATTTGGGTTTGCAATCTGGGTCCCAAATGCATTGAATTATCCGGATCTATATCCGACGGATCTTATATTTTTTCAGATCTATAGTGCAAGGTTTAGTGTAAGATTGGTAAGATTTAGCCATTATAATATCGCCAATATGCTGTCATTTGCAATTATAATATATCTCACCCAACTAAGCACGCACAAATATCAGACTCCGATTTATTTTGTAGAGCAGTAAGAGCGTATCAAAATAGTCTTTATAATAAGCGACAAAGCCAAACTATGACGGTTTTCGTAAAACATGGAAATTGCACGAATGTTCCCCATAAGTGGGGTAGTGTACTTTTGGTATACGGCAAATCTTAACGTTTGAAGACTGAGCTAGCACAAAGGACTGGCAGTGGGTAGGCAGCGGTACCCAGTCGATCAGCAGACTGAATGCTCCTGGCGTCCAACTAGTTTTAGGATAGTTAAGTTTTAGTGTATACTCGTAGGTTAATAAACGTAATTTTACATTTACTGTGTCTTGGATTTTATAACAGTGTTATTGTTACCATTCTTCGTGAGTAGGTATCCTGGTGAGGGAGTCTTCCACACCAAAATAATGTGTCAGCGTGTTTTTAAAACCGGGATATGGCCAATGTATTAATGTTCCCCGCGAACGAAAGGTGCCAATCTTCCCCTACCCTACAAAATGAATTGATGTTAGAAAACCAACAGACAAGCGACTCGAACGTTAGACGCTTTATAATATGAAAAAAAAAAACATTTGTCCTACGCATTCTGCAATAATCCTTTGCCACTAAGTACCGATGTAAATTTAAATCATGATCCTTCCATCCACAGACAACCGTTACTTACAAATAAATCATAAACAAAATTATGCTAACCTTTACTAGTATCGATGCCAGAATAAAGAAGATTCGATACGGTATCAATAAAGTCACATAATTTCCGTACCACGCTGTGCTTCAGATCATTACTTTGGCATAATTACCCGTTCTGGCATTTAAAATTACCTTCTTAGTAGTAAACAGTGTATTTTCTAGCCTAGTATCTAGTTAGTTATGTCGTTTTAATATTGGCAAAATGTGGTATAAGTTTTGTAATAACAATAAAAGTCAGCAATGTTTAAGGAAGGTCAATATTTTGCAAGCCATAGGTTCCTAGGCCGGCCTGTAGGTCTAACGACTGAAAGAATCATACATAAGTTCAACTGCTTCAAATGCCTTGGAAGTTTATTGCCCACGAGATATTCAACTTCTCATAAAATTTTAGGAAATACCGCTCAATGACCCAGGAGCCTCACAATGTTATATTCCATAGATCTCTCACTTCTTTGTTATATTGATCATCATCACTGTGAAGCTTATTGTGCTTAGAAAAATCTCTGTTAAAAAAAGTAGTATTAGTAAATCTAGAGGGTTGCCATACCTACAGGTACACCAGGACCTGCCCCGGTTTGAAGTATGGTGTCCCCGTTACAGAAATATCAATTTTAGCTCCAACAGAACTACGCTATACTCGCTAAACTGTCCCGATCAAAATAGTCAATTTTCCAGAATCTTGTTGACAACCATCTAGTCAAGTTCATGTTGCCATGTGCTAAGCTCAGCCTTGTTAAGGAACTCACACACGTGCATTTTAAGCTGTGCGTGGAAACTAACGGATATTTATTTCAGGCACAGTTACGCTTATTAACCACGTCAGTCAGAGGATGCCGATGATCTACTGAATTTCATCATAACGCAAGAATTTTCGTATTTATGTTCTTGATGTTTATTAAAATAAATATATAAAAATAAATATTGTGGGACAATCTTGTTTACACAAATCAACATAGTTCAACAGTATGCTCAATTAGGCTTGTGTTATGGGTACTATGGAGACGATATACAGGATGATTCATGAGACGTGAGCAGGCTTAACACTACGGATTCAGTTAATAATAAGCTATTGTTTGATATCAGTATTTGTGTGATAAGAGCAAAAAAAAAATTTTAAGTAAAAATAAAAAGTTTAAAATTTGTTACGACACGCATGGTCACTCTTCAATTAGAATACTCCGTCGCGTACTGATGTTACATATATTACAGAAAAACAAGAGAATATTCTGTCAAATTGATGTCTGGTTACTTTGGAAACATCGTATCTCACTTAATTTGACAATTATTTTTCATAATCAAAGAGCTGTCATTATTGTTAAAGAGGTTTTGATCTTTATGGATTTGTTTATGTAGGGTGACCATGATTACAGGGAACGAAATTTCTACGACACAAAAAGGTAAAAAAAAATTGAAAGGCGTTATTGTTTCATTTAAACATGATGGCGGCCGATTCATTATCGTTAACTAAGTGTGTAGGGTTGTTCCTGCTCACGTCTCTTGAATCATCCTGTATATAATAGATATATTAGTTATGTATGTATACCGGGTGGTGCAATTCTAAGAACTATGCTGAAAGGATTGTTATTTATAAATGTTTCGATCGAACAATCGATTTATACTAATAATAGCCCTCGCAATTAAAACAGAGAAATAAATTAGAATGATGTTTTTTATATTGCATTGCCAACCCTAGTGCTCCTACGTAATGTTTACATTTTCAAAGAACAAAAATATTATTAATTTCACTCGGTGTTTTTGATGACTTCCGTGTGGTCGACTTTATGATGACATTTCTTGTCAGTCATGTAAAGTTTGTTTACTATAAAGGTCATTAAACCCGTTTACTAATTAGGGTTGTAACAGGCAGTGTTTTGCACTTTATTTTAACAAGCTCTAACTTGAAACGGTTAGGAATATTAACATGGTTCATTGGCTTAAAAGTTATAACTAGAGCTACACAAATCCCCCATTTTCGTAAAAGTTCATCGTATTGTTCCACCCGTTATATAAATTCTTAAATACCTACATAAAAAACATCCATAACTCAGGAACAAATATCCGTAATAAACACAAAAATAAATGCCCTGACCAGGATTCGAACCGGGACCTCCTGCTTCGTAGGCAGGGTCACTACCGACTAGGATAGGAGGCCATTCATTATAGTTAGTACCTATTAGTTCTTGCGTTGCTTATTACCCTTGAGTGCCAATGTTCATTCACACAGGCAAGGTTCATTCAATTCAAACAAGATCTGTCCGGTGTATGTATTATTAGAAGAATCTTCATTTAGGTTACAGTTGCAAGATATCGTCTTCACAGTAACGCCCAGTAGCTTTTCCTCATTAAGAATCTATGTTTACGAAATTCCTCATCATTATCATTTCCCTCTTTACAGAAATGGTATACCTATGTGCGTAGGCATATGAGTTAAACGTCAAAAGATCGTCGACACTACAGCCGGCGCGTGGCACAATGGATTAGTCGCGCTAGTTACGCGGCCAGAAGGTCTGCCGCATGCATTATGCACTAGAGGAACTTGGGGACATGTTCTGTCGTTAAGTAAGTTGTCTTAATTGGTTGGCACAACAAACCAAAATAAGTCTTAACCCCCGATACGGTAGAGGGTTGAGGATAGAATTAATGAGCTAGGAGCCGGCGAAAGACCAAGGAACATGCTTATGTTATATGGCACTTATACCAAATCTTGAGACGAAAATTCCGGTAACTATAAAAGTACTAATAATTCTCTTTTGCACTTGCATATCACTCAAAAAAACACGCTATGCCACTTTAGTCTTACGTCCCTAACGAAAATCCGTCACGTTTTAAAATGCGGAGAAAAGGAACGAATCCGTCACAAATAATGTTTGTTCACGAATTCGGGTTAAACTTGAACTTCTTCAGACGTTTCTCTTTTACACTGTATGACTAAAAAGTTCTTCAGGGAATCTAAGGGTTTACCCACACCTATCGACGCGGAATCGGCAAAAGCTTTATATCTACGCAATACGAGCGAAAACGACGTCGACGCGTCGGCAGCCGTCGGCCGAGCCGGTTTGAGCCGAACCATGCCTTCTTAGCTCTTATTGCATGGACATAAAGCTTTTTCCATCGGATTTTGCCGATTCCGCTTTGTTAGATGTGGGGAAATCTTTACTCATACTTTTAGCTTTTAATTTCATTCTAATCTGAATAAAAAATGCGGGCACTGAATCGCAGTGTATTTGTTAAGTAACGGATGTAGGGGATATCACTAGGATTATAAAATAAACCAGTACTTTACCAGTATTTACACTTGTATTCGTTTGTTACAAGGTTTAAATATGAATAAATTACACTATATGACAATAATATTTTCAAGACGTCTTTACAACAATCTGGTCAAGATCCGAATGGCGGCCGCAGCTGTATACCCGTCATTTTATAACATCAAAATGGCGGGAACGAGCAACAAGGAATAGTCAAGTGACAGTCTTTTAAGATGATGTTAAATAAAAAGTAGTTATCCTTACAAGTTAAAGTATTTATCAATAATAATGCTTACAGCTCGGCCATCCTAATCGAGGCGAGACCCTTCGCCAAAACTTAATGAAATAATAGCTCAAATAAAATAATTTACAGATCAATTCTGACAATAAAAAGGTAATGAATACAAACTGTTTAAATACCCATATTAATAACATAATTAGAGTTTTGGATCTTAACACATCGAATTTAGTACATTTTCTCTTGTAATAAGTTAATGAAATAATGTTTTTATATTACTCATGAACATGTCAACACTTGACTGTCAGTTTCACATCATTGTAGTATATTATTATAAATGATTATACAATGTAAAATGAATTATCATCGATAATAAAGTATAGAACGATCGATAAGAAAGATAATAATAATAACTCAAATAAGATAATTTACAGATCAATTCTGACAATAAAAGGTAATGAATACAAACTGGTTAAATACCCATATTAATAACATAATTAGAGTTTTGAATCTTAACACATCGGATTTAATACATTTTCTCTTGTAATAAGTTAATGAAATAATGTTTTTATTTTACTCATGGTCATGTTAACCCTTGACTATGAGTTTCACATCATTGTAGTATATTATTATAAATGATTATACAATGTAAAATTAACTATCATCGATAATAAAATATAGAACTTCACAAGAAGTTCACAAAGAGTTGATTACTCATTATCTTTATGATTAAGTTAGCCTTTGTGCATAAGTGCTCATTGTAAAAGTAGTACAAGTTTTTTTCATTCAGTGTAAACAACAAAGGAAATAAATGATTATTCTACCGACTTCTTAACTTCATAATATATTGCTTATCGACTTCATAATATATAATTATTAGGACTTTATCATCAAGTTTGAGTATTACGAATAAGATATATCATAACAGTTAAAATTATTGAATAGTAATGGAGTTTGATATATCAATACAGCAAAGATCAAAATAATAATTCTTCTTCATAATATTTAATTACCATTACTTCATCATCAAGCTTAAGTAATACCAATAAGGTGTAACACAGTCGTTAAAATGATTGAATAATGATAGAGTTTGATATATCAATAATGCAAAGATCAAACCAATAGTTATTTTACATGATATTTAATTAAGAAGACTTCATCATCAAGGTTAAATAATAACAACAGTGATTAAGTTTGATACATTTCTATACAGCAGCAAAGATCAAACCAGTAGTTAATTTGTAAGCGCAATTATTGTTTACGTTATTGAATAAAATATTATTAGACTGTTTAATGCATTTTAAAATTCAAATTAGAAGGAAACTTTATAACATAAAATACATACAAATAACATAATACTTATCACTTTCACATGAATATCGCCATTATCATTCTTTCGAGAGCGTAGCGTCAGAGAAGATGTAGGTGAAGATGATGCCTTTTTTTGAAGAAGAAGAATATCATAACCCTAGCCATCTCACTTTGGCGCTCCTGGGTCGGAAGTGTTCTACACCCCGACCCTCTCACCTGGGCACTCCTGGGTGGTAAAGAAATACCAAACCCTGGCCCTTTCACCTGGACGCTCCTGGGTCGTCAGTCTGAAACTTGTAACACTTTCTTTAGAAACGTGAATAATTTAGTCTTGTTATTTTCAACATATGTGATTACCTAAATATTATAATGACAATTACGTAATTGTTTATTTACGTTTTAAAAGTATAAGTTTAAGAATCAAATATTATTAACTATCTATTAAGTATTGCAAGAAATAAATGATTATATTATGAAGTAAGTAACTTTTGTTTGATTAACGTTTGCTAATATACAACTTGATGCGTTACGAAAAGAGTAACATTTTGGATTAAAATATATTTTTTTTCAGGCGCGGAGTTGTTTTGATTCATTTTAATTTGGTTTCATTTATTTTAAGTTGAACTTCGAAGTGTTCTACTGTGGTTAGTTATCTAATAAGTATAGTGATATAAGTTTTAATGTTATCTACCGTTAAGTTGAACTTCGAAGTGTTCCACTGTGGTTAGTTACCTAGTTAGTATAGTGATATACGTTTCAATGTTATCTACCGATAATTGTCTAAAAGTACAATAAGGCAATGCTAATGTAACGCAAACTTATTCTTTTGTAAGTATATTATTGACTTTGATTTTTAAAACATATAGGCAATTTATGTTGCGTTAATTTTACTTTGTCACGATTATTTAGCCGCGCTAAGATATTTTTATTATACAAGTTTATTATCATAATTTAACTATCATATTTGTATCGATGTTTTCATTAATTGATTAAAATGATCTTGTATTGCTGGATTCGTAACATTATCCAATGTGATAATAAATCAGTCTTAGTGGTCTGGTACTATGAACTTTGATATATTTTCAATTAATTAATTAAAATGATCTCGTATTGCTGGATTCCTAAAATGTGATAATAAATCAGTCTTAGTGGTCTGGTACTATGAACATATATATATATATATGTGAAATACTTATATTATAATAATAAATAACTAGTTTAGTAGCGATGAAAGCAATCTAAACATAGTGTCGTCATTATCCTATTTTTACTAGAAAAATCAGGGCCTTAACCAATGAATTGAAAAATAAAATAATTACTGAACCAGTTTCACCAATATTTAACTAATGTAAATAAGCAGTAATACGTATGTGGTTTTGCAAAGTTTTTATTATGCAAGTCCCTTACGAACCTCAATTTGCACTCTGCAGTAGTCGCAGAAAGTTCAAAACTGGATACATGAATTTAACAAACCTAATTTTGCCCTTTTGTCACTGATCTCAGGACATAACATGATAACGAATAATATTAACTATAATGTTTAATTCCTTTATTTATTCTTCTTATGTTTATTATTGTTACTATATTATTTTAACTAACTGTACGGATAATATTAAGTATGTTGTTTAATTCCTCTAATTTCTCTTCTTATGTTTATTATAGTTACTACATTCTTTTAACTAACTGTAAGATGCATTCAGCCATTTAGTAAAAGGGATTTGCCTGTTACCCAGCTTTCATGTTAAATGTCGTCAACGTTTACTATTAGGTCAAATGTAGGTAGGTAATTCATAGAAATAGGTATTGCACTCCATTAAATTAAAATTCTCAAACTGCATAAACGATTGAATTAACGTCTGATATTTGTTAGGCATACATACAAAATATTACAATGATAATTGATGAGCTTTAATAATAAAATAGTAAATGTAATCAGAGACCACTGAAACCACTTTTTTGACGTCTTATTTGATTTGATTATCTGTGATTTATTTCATTTGAGTTGTCCATACTATACATGACTACAGATGAAAGTATTGGCGTTTTACGTACACGTACAAGAGCCAAGCTCTTAAATATATGATGATGTATATCGTTCATTCTCATAATCGTATGAAATTCAAAGTTTATTGATCACTTTCCTAAAATATTGCTAGGTATTATATTACGGTAAAACTGAATGAGAGTTTCGCACATTATTCACGTGCGTTGCGCAGGTACTTGATACATTCAAGTAGGTTTGATTCAAAGTACCGCACGTTCATCCACGTGCGTTTCATAGGTACTAGATTATTAAGGTAGGTCTGAATAAAAGCCCTGCACGTTCATTCACGTGCTTCACATAAGTAGGTTATATAGGTAAATAGATCTATTTAGGTAGGCCTGAAAAAAGGTCTGACATGTCCATTCACGTTTGTTGCATTAACTCCACCATATGCGTAGTCCACTTTATACGTGTCACCTCAAACATTTGGCTTTACATAAGAATCATAAGTTTTTATTCTGCATTTGACTCTACATGTCATTTTTCGTCTCTACACGTTGTCTACATCGACTCCAAATGTGACTTTATATTTTGACACTATACGTGACTTTATATTTTGACACTATACGTGACTTTATATTTCGACACTACGTGACTTTATATTTCGACACTATAAGTAACTTTATGTGACTCTACATATCGACTCTACATATCGACTCTACATATCGACTCTACATATCGACTCTACATATCGACTCTACATATCGACTCTACATATCGACTCTACATATCGACTCTACATATCGACTCTACATATCGACTCTACATATCGACTCTACATATCGACTCTACATATCGACTCTACATATCGACTCTACATATCGACTCTACATCTGACTCTACATGTCGACTCTACATGTCGACTCTACATGTCGACTCTACATGTCGACTCTACATGTGACTCTACATGTCGACTCTACATGTCGACTCTACATGTGACTCTACATGACGCCTCTACATGTGACTCTACATGTAGACTCTACATGTGTCTCTACCTGTTAAATACAGGTATTGCTTGAATTAACGTTTAAATTAATTATCTAAAATAAATGTTATAACGATTATACTCGACATACTAGTTATTATATTCAAGCAACTTCAGTTTTATTTATTCGCGTTTGACTATCATTGGCATTTATACGCGTTTTGACTATCATTGGCGTATTCTTCTCACTCTATGATTAAATAATAACTCTCCTTTCTTTTGATATTGTGTAAAAAGGGCTCAGTTCGTAAATTTCTAAGCAATACTTTGCTCATTAGTCATTAGTGGACACAATTATAATAGATCGTCAAATCATCATGTCACGTCGATTTTCCATCAACTGCCTGTGTAATTAAAATCGGTAATATCCTTTAATTTGTCAATTGCCATCTAAACCTTTATCAGGCGAAAAATAGAGATCAATTGACATTATAAGTGATTATATTATTTATGATCATATACCTCGATAAAACAGAATACACACATGGGATTATATGCGTGGTAATATGCCGACGACATACACGAGATTAACAAATCTCGACTAGGCTCTTGTTCTTATTTTGTATATAAACAGACATCTGAATAGTCAATGTACCCATTTAACTTAGCTATTGTGATTTAATCATCAACTTTATTTATTGGGTTGAATACAGTAAGGAAGTAGAGAACTCAAAAATAGGTGGTCAGTTACCACACCGAGACTTAAAGTAAGTATAAAAGGTAATTTCTATGAACTTTATATTACCGTTTATTAAGACGAAATATGTACGGGATATAACTTGTACTTCGACAAAGCTATACAGGCCATTTATTAATTATTGTAAATTACTTTCTTTTCTTTACACACTTTATTTAATCACCTTGGTTCATATGATCTATCTGAAATTGATTTATACTAAATCCAAGTTAATACCAGTCTTAAGCTGTTACTTAGCTGTGGCGTGAACGATCACGTTAACTTGAAAACTTTACACTTTTATGTATATCCAAACGCACTTGGTATTAATTGACATTTAACCATAATTATTTTTAACGACAATAATGGTTCACGAGAAGAAATAGTAATTATAAACATTTTAATAATATGAAGTGATACATAAGCGTGAACCACTTAGAGACATTGTACACACTACAGGCATTAAGGAGTTTCTAATAAATTATTGTTTCATTTTAATCATATTCATAAAGCATATTCATTTCATTACTGAATATAACGTTGTCGAAATAATGTTATATTTGTTTGTGGTATGAATGGAAAAGGAATTTAAATTACCTTTTCCTAAGATTTATTATTATTTTCAACTTGTTTACAAATTTACTTATTAGAAAGAGATACAAAGTATTTTGAATGCAGCCTGCTTATGGCATGATATACGTAAAATTGTTTTCAAATAATATGCGCTTTCCAAAAAGGGCTTCATAATTGCATTTTTAAATAATATCGTAAGATATCGAAAAAATAATTTCCTTCATATGAAATAATTAATTTAAAATTATTCTCCGCAGATCTTCGAACATAAATTACCGGGTAGTATTTTAAAAGATTAATTTGACTATTGCAAAATATAAATATAAACATATATACCATTGAGACATACTGTAGGCAAATTATACGGTTATAATAATGCCAGCGTTATTTTATTCAAAATTTAAGCGAATATCAAACTATACTTATTGTATTGAAGGTTAGGTCATAAAAGTTGATTTTAAATAACAGGACATGTTTTTATGGATCTCTTTATTAGGAATGATGACAACAATATCCGACTTACTATTCTCTCTGATAATTAATTATATTGATTATGTAACAACATAACAAACATCTCCATCTAACATGTGCATATCCAAAAGAGCAACCTTTGGCAAAATGTCCATGTAAGACTAACCATATAAACCTCCAGACTTACTCCGTTACGGAAAATACAGTTTACCTTCAATTATCAATAAACATACCATCTAACATGTGCATATCCAAAAGAGTAACCTTTGGCAAAATGTCCATGCAAGATTAACCATATAAACCTCCGGAATTACTCCGTTACGGAAAATACAGTTTACCTTCAATTATCAATAAACATACCATCCAACATGTGCATATCCAAAAGAGTAAGTAACCTTTGGCAAAATGACCATGTTAAACTAACCATATAAACCTCCGGACTTACTCCGTTACGGAAAATATAGTTTCACCAATCAATCTAATTTATTATATAAAATAATAAAAAATGAAAACCTTACGTTTTTGTGCGGCGTGGCAAAAATCCTGTCGATTTTTGTTAGATCCCACTGCTGAGATGTAAGGGGATATCACTAGGATTATAAAATAAACCAGTACTTTACCAGTATTTACACTTGTATTCGTTTGTTACAAGGTTTAAATATGAATAAATTACACTATATAACAATAATATTTTCAAGACGTCTTTACAACAATCTGGTCAAGATCCGAATGGCGGCCGCAGCTGTATACCCGTCATTTTATAACATCAAAATGGCGGGAACGAGCAACAAGGAATAGTCAAGTGACAGTCTTTTAAGATGATGTTTAATAAAAAGTAGTTATCCTTACAAGTTAAAGTATTTATCAATAATAATGCTTACACGTAGAACCAAAACTACTGAGTTCGTTTTTATTATGAACTGTTACGAGAATCGCTTCACGTGACAAAGGTTTAATTTATAAACAACTTCCAAAAATAAGGTCGTTCAACACTTAAAAAATACGTAATTTGCTTAACGTTTTTTAAATCTTATTCAAGTTTTCAACTAAGTTCATTCATATTTAAAAGACATAATAGTAATAACTCATTAGTGTCACAAGAACAATGAAACAAGTGTTAGAAAAAACAAAAGCTCCACCTTAATAGCACGATACAAAGTCAACACTTACTTTTATTTACAAGATGATTCCATTATTCCGCTCTCGAAGACGTCAGATGTCAGCGACCTCAAGCGAGTCAAGTTGACATGTCCGCCAACACCTCTTGATTAATTTGACACATTTCTATTTTTTACGAACTCGTTAATGTATTAACAATAACACCATGATCATTAGAAGACCTTATATTGATGGGATAAAGGTTAGAATTGAGCAGTCAACTGTATAGGAAGACGATGGTTCGGATACTTAGGTTTTGGATGTAGGCAGATTGGAGAAAATTTTTGAATGCCGTTTAAATTCGCATTTGTCTGTAACTCCATTAAATCTTGATGTAGATTTATGTGTGTCATTTATGGTTTTAAATGTATCCGAAGAATTTTATTCGTTTGATTAAGTTTTTTTATAAAACCCTGAAATAGGTTAGTAACGTTTATTTCTCATGTGGAATTAGTTCCACCACAAATGGCATTCATTAAATTTATTCCATTTTAATATCAATTAAAATCGCAACACGTTTCGGAGAATTATAGCCTCCATATCTCCGACATTGAATCATTTTTAAATTGATTAAAAATCATACAATGTCCTAAAAAGAGCTCATCTGGCTTGGACTCAAGTTGGATATATAATGTTGGATATAGTACCTAGTGAGGTACTGTATCCAGAGATCCTTGTAGTGACAAGGATGAGCATTACGAAATGTCATTGATAATAATCCCGATCGGTATTGTCATTTTAGCTTGTAATATTACGACAAAATTTAAAAGAGGTTATGTTTTCATGAAAAAAGGGGTAAGATGAGAAAAGTAAATCCTTAAATTTAGATTTAAGGCTTTTCTACGCGTGAAGCACCTATAAAAATATGTTAATTATTTCCACCTTAGAGTGTATTTAGGTACGTACAACCACTCGTCGTATATTGTATGTGATACCGGATTGATTCGACTATTCAATCCGGAAAATATTTTTTCTCGTATATGGCCGTGACCAATACACTCCCGAAGAATCCCGCCTCTCTCAATGTAGGCAAAAGCTCCCATTATTAGGCTGTTGCCTATAGACAACAGGATACGATAAAATCAATCTAAGAATAATTTTCACACGCCTCATTGCTACCAGTCAGTTTATTCCTCGACAAAATGGTCTGGGACACAGATCGGTGATTCTTCCTTATTATGGGTATGCAAATTGATGACATTGAGACTTGGGCGGTATACATAGTAGGACTTTCATCAGCCTCCCTGATACAATTAGACAAGGAGGCTAGAAGTTAGGTACCTATAAAATTCATGCCCAATCGTAACCGATATAGATAATAGCCGCGATGTAGTCAACTTTGTCACAAATCAGCACTTTTGTAAATAGTTTAAAAACGTTAATTTTCAGCATTTTTTATGATTTTAATGTATTTTTAATACATGTATTAGGTTAGGTACTCATGGTCTAACAAAAAAAAATCTATGGCAACTATATACTCAAACGTATTCTTACACACCTAAAATAACTAAATTTCTTCTAAAACTACAGTTCTCCGCAGTCATGGGACCTGTGACGTCACATACCGCGCGCTTTTGTAACGCGATTTTGACTCGTGGTGTAGACGCCCGCGGCCCGAGTAATTTTCGCGTTTTCGATGTTTTTTAGTTACAATAAACAGTAGTAGATTTATTAGAGATAATTAAATATCACGGATAATATAATCAAATGACATATTCCAAAATAATCATGCTCAATTCAATTTAAACTTGAGTGATATTTCACACTAACTACTTTACCTAGAATTACCGATCCTTTACCAAACAGCGAACTCTTAGGGAGGACTTGTACCCATAACCTCGGGTTTGTAAGCGCTCTTGGCTACGAGCGATAATTATTATCCATTTCAGATTTTGTTTGAATTGATACAATTTTCACACCGTATTGAGCATCGATCTGCGAATCGCAGCAATTATATAGGTAACCCATTGTGTCGGTTGTCGCAACACGGGCTCGTCGCGTCGGGTCACCGCCCACCGAATTGGGACACGTGTATTCACACTTTACGATTCGATCGGCGCGATCGAAATTTGAATTTCGATTCATTCATAAATTCCGTGTGTACGCATGTGGCCCGTACTGCATGGGGAATGCGTAGCTCCAGTTTTTTATTTTAATTATGTGTTTTAAAAAAGAAGTTTGAAATGTTTTATTGGTTTACGTGAGAGATTTTTGAATTAAATAACAAAACAAATGAAGAGTCAGATTATCCATTTCCGTTGGTAGCATGCAGCCTATTTGGAAAAGGGAGGGCGTAAAGGATCAATTTCCAAATTTTTATTTATTAGTAAGCAATGGTTTATCAAACTATAATTACGGGAAGCACAAAGGAAAAATACACTGAACGATATTAATTCATACCAAAACAGTTAGTAAAAGCCTCCGCCCGCCGAGCCCGCCGCACAAAGAAAAAACACACTGAGACGCGACATACAAACTATGACAGTAACCCGCCGATTATTTCAGAATGAAGTTTTACGTATAAAAAAATATTTTACTCACTGAAAACTTTGATCTCAACTTTTTAAAATAGTGGCAAATTCCGTTTTGAGTCACATTCAAAGCCAGTGGAAGGGGTGGTTAACTGTCAGGGGAATATTTTGACCCTTTTGGAAGCCATGTTTGTACTGCCGACTACCGTCTAAATCTTATATTAGCGTAGTAAGTACAATAGGCGTTTATTTCAAACTAAGTGATCGTTTATGTCGTATATAAAAACAAACAGCTATAAAATTAAATTATCAAATAAACACTTAATCATATACTGACCTCTAACACGTGCTATGATTTAAACTAGGTAATTAGTCTTATAATCCTCTTAACGGAGACAAGTCGCATAAGACTACTAAGCCCTGACAGATTGTTGACAAAGCGATGAACACAATGTCTCCTAACGTTTATACAACATGGCGCTTAAAAATTAAAAGTAAAAAAGAAGAGTTAGATTTTTTTCTACGGTCAAATTTCTGTTTAGGTATATTGTTAGTAGTACATTGTGTAATACAATTTATGCATGTGATATTACTGCGAGTCGAACACGCGACTCCAGGATACCAGCCCACCGCTCTACCAACTGAGCTACCGAGACTTACCTACCCGTCTTGTTTCCCCCTCTTTTATTATTATTAACTTTATTACACAATAGACACCAAAACATACTAAACTAGATAAGCTTGTCGTTCTGCCGTGTGAACTTTGACCCTGCGGCGTTGATGTTCACACTTTAAGGTCGGTAGTTAAACTTAAAAAATGATTTATTTTTTAGTCTAAATAATCAGACTACGAGTATTATTGACTGGGGTCGACCGGCGGAATTGAATCCGGTCAGGTACACTTACCTTACGGTTTTAGAGTTACAACTGTTACAAGAATATAGAAGCCGGTAAGCGTCAATGTAATTGTACCAAGGGCATCTTTTATCAATAATACGATCTTATTGTGACCCTTATGCCATTGCATCTAATCCAACTTCTTATAATTCTGGATATAAATATATTTGCCCCAACAGACTTGAATTGCAAGACGAAGATGTAATGTAACAACTCAAATCATAATTCTTATTGTTTCTGTATTGTAAAGTTTCATCTGTTGTTATACCTATGTTTTGTATGTATTTATATTAAATGTAATATATGTTCATGTTCATGTTTGTATATTGTATTAATTTATATATTTACGGTTACACTGTCGTGTGTTAAGTCCGATGTTTTGTGTGGTTTTTTTTCGGTAGCATATGTACACGTTGTTGTACCGCCTACAACGTATCTACTTTGCCCGAAGGTTGACTGGTAGAGAATTCTGTATAGCATCAAGTCTGCCTGCTGTACGATTGTATTTTTCTTTTGTGCAATAAAGTTTAAATAAATTAATTAATAATTCACAGCAAATGCAAAACAGCTGAGATATTCAAAATAATCTTGGCACGGCTTAATTACATTCTGTACACAATTAATAATTAGTTTTTAAGTCATACTAACAAAATATCGCGACCAGAATCCGAAATAAAGATTTCAATTTCAATTTATTGTAAAGAGTACACACAATATGAACACCTCATCCTTTAAGCTATTTCTGCCGCACACAAAAGCAATAACAGCTTTTTTGCTTCCTTTTTGGCTCTATTTATAAAAACTTGAAACACCAATACTCCCTACCGTTATTTATTATATGAATCACCTTAATTTCTTATTTTCAAATATATGAAACTAATTGTAGAAGGAATTCCCTAGGCAGGTAACGCAAACATTTCCGCATTGATACGCTCGGATGTACTGAGACTAAACAGAATTCGTAAACAACGCCTGGAGTAAACTCCGTGTTTACTGCGGCTGCCCGGGCACTGACATGTACAATTAAAACGGAATAATAGTACTTGCTGGATCCTTCAATATAAATTAAATTAAATTAAATATTTATTTATTTCGGAAACTTTCCATATTATGTTAGTAAGTACAATTTTTATTATTATTAAACTTATCCTACGTTAGTAATATCTTATACCTAAACATTTAAACATCAATTGATTTATTTGGCAAATATTTTCTCCAATGAATCACTTTATCATATTGTTAGTGACAACAGTATAATACAACAGTATAAACAAATTTCTAAATTTTACCCTGATAGAAGAGTTTCCAAATCCTGGATATAACTAATATATCTAGATATTACTAGATATTGGAAATCGATTCTAACTTTAATGAACATGTAATTTAACGAAAATGACGAAAACAGCGAACAGGTAGCTTTATAAAACGCTTCACGGCAGCAAGTAAGTAAATCATAAGTACAACAAAAAACCAGCCAAGTGCGTGTCGGACCACGCATAATGGAGGGTTCCTTACCTTCAATGTAATAACAACCACACTAATACCAAAAAGTCGTATCTGATGCCTATGGAAGAAGTTTTTTGGAGATAAGGGTGTTCATTAAGATCCAGGGTGTTCATCCCCACACCCTGGAGCCCAATGGGTCGCGCACAGTACGATTTAAGAGGAATTTCCTCCCACGAACGCTGCGGCTGTGGAATGAACTCCCTGCCGAGGTTTTCCCAGTGGGCTACAGTATGAGGTTCTTCAAAAAAGGAGTGTATAGGTTCCTAAAGGGTAGGCAACGCGCATGTAAATCCTCTGGGGTTGCAGGCGTCCATAGGCTACGGTAACTGCTTACCACCAGGCGGGCCGTATGCTTGTTTGCCACCGTCGTGGTATAAAAAAAAAAAAAAAAAAAAAGATAACTCAAAAATGGCTGAACCGATAATGTTCAAAACAATTTTCGTAGATAGTATGTGATAAGGCACGTCTTCTCAATTTTTTTCATATTTTTTCGACTTACGGTTCAAAAGTTACAGGGGGGGACACTATTTTTCTGACTTTCGAAGCGATTATTTCAGAGAATATTGACTAAATCACAAAATGTTCAAAAAAACCTCAGTGTTATTTTTAAAGACCTATCGATTGATATGCCACGTGTTGATATTTGGTCATTTTTTTTTAAATTTAGTTACATGTATGCTCCATACATGTAACTAAACCTCCGCCCCCCCCCCCCGAAAATATTTTTTTCTGCTATTTAAGTACATAACTAAGTAGCGGCATAAAAAATACACCTTATGTGTAATTTTTATTAAGATACGTTTTATAGTTTCCGAGTAAAATGGCTGTGACATACGGACGGACGGACGGACGGACATGACGAAACTATAAGGGTTCCGTTTTTGCCAATTTGGCTACGGAACCCTAAAAACGAATAACGTAATCTTTAAGATTTTCCCTGTTTAAAATCAATGAACATTGATCTTCGCTTACTTCGGGGCCGAAATAACAAAAGCTAAAACATAAATAGATCATTAATGAAATCGTATTAAGTAATAAACCGGTAGGCGGTAAAGTAAACTTCTACGTGGTTCATTTACGTGTGGCGGAGCTGACCCCACCACGTGGCCGGTCATTCCATTTGCATGCTACTTAAATACATACACTGACAACTAAGCGGTACTTGAAACAAGAAAAAAATCATATAGATAAGTGGACCATTAGCTTCACTAATTACTTATTGAAGATTCCTGGCCCTGGATGGCTCAGCCTAGCGAGAGACCGCGAGAGATGGAAGAAGAGGCCTCTATCGAAAGACAAGCTGTTGTTACAAGAGTTAATCGTCAGAAGGAAAAACAAAAACAACTTAGTTATTCAACATGATTTCTTTACCTTAGGTTATTTTATTATTATAAAGGCTTATTTTATTTTTATTCTATATAGAAGAGTAGTTGATTAGGGGGCTGTCAATGGCAACTAGAACAATTCTGTAGAAACCGGGCTGCATGGAACAATTGATAGGCACAATCCTCAAAAATGAGGGAATGAAGGACTAGAAAGAAGATGAAAAGTCTATGGTCAATACACCATGGTCGTTCTTTGTCTGAGAGGGATTGGGATAAAGCTAATGGGATAAGGCATATATAGTACTTGCATATATTAATTAATAAAATACTAAATAATATTAAATGGCAAGGTTACCTCAGTCTATCGAAATAAAGTTGGAAAAGCTTTCCCAAAACCCGATTTAGTTGTAATAAAACATACGTACAATTTTAATATTGTCTAGAATTAACAGTACAGTGGACATCAAGAGTGACGGCACTTATTTATCTTTAATATCTTTCGATAATTTCAGTAGCATCCAAATCAACTAGATGTCAATGTTATTTCCTGTCAAACGTTTCGGTTTCAACAACATATCTAACGCTCATAATAGTTTATTAATGAAACATTATACCTTACCCAAGAGTAAAGTAAACCATTACGCGGTCCATTCACGCGGCGCGGTGACCTCAACTCCACGTGGTCGCATTTGCATTCTAATAACATTCTTACGGCTACTGTCGTTACGAGGGTAACAATGTAAGTATTTGTTTTGTAGTTGGTTGTTTTCATTAGTTTTGTGTTGCATGTTTTCAGTAGGAACAGAAGTGAGTTGCGACACACAACTTTAAAACAAATATGGAATGGAATTGGAATGTCTTTAGAAATCGTGAAGGTATACTATGTGCTTATTGTTGTTGTTTAAAAAGTGCATAAGTGCATAACAAAAGCTGTGGTAGTAGGCCCTTGTAGGACCTCGATGCTCGTCGGGTCTACCGCTCGGGACTGGGCGTTGTAAGACAGTGTGCACGACTGCCTAAAATGACTAATTCTAAAGACGTTTCATGTGAAAACAATAATAAAAATTTTAAAAATTCCTTACATTGGAAAATGTGAAGGTACAGTGACAGGCTGACAGGTAATTAGGTCACCATCATCGTAGACTTAATTCTCTTGCCGATGGAATATCTTACAGCTATCTTTATCTTGAGCCCGCTCTTTGACCATTTAATACAACGCAACCCTCACTTTGCCTTACGCAGTCTGGGCTAACTCCATGTAACTGCGTCTAAGTTAAATGTAAAAGGTACAGGTACACTTTTAACGGCCTCCTAGCCCAGTCGGTAGTGACCCTGCCTAGGAAGCAGGAGGTCCCGGTTTCAAATCCTGGTAAGGGCATTTGTTTGTGTGTTCATCACAGATATTTGTACCTGAGTTATGAATGTTTTCTATGTATTTAAGTATTTATCTATATCTATCTATTATATATATCGTCGTCTAGTACCCACAGCACAAGCCTTGTTGAGCTTACTGTGGGACTAGGTCGGTTTGTGTGTGATTGTCATAATATTTGTTTATTTATTTACACCTAGCTGCAAAAATTGCATGGACACTTTGTGAATGTATTCATTCGTAAAGTGCCCATGAGAATTGAAGCTCGCTATACTTAAAGTATCTACGGTAAAAATTACAGTCATAAGAACCTGATTATACTTGGTACGACCCAGTAACTTACCTCTGTATACAACTAACAGTTTACAGTGACTAAGAGAGCTCTTACCTAGCCTTTATTTAACTGAGCGAAATACATCGAAGTTAACAGAGTCGTGTATGTCGGAAATGTTCCGTAGTTTCTTGTACATCCACAAACATCCTTACAGACATTTCTAACTTGAATATCTATAAATTTCCTTAAGTTTTGCCTTAGTGATTAGTAGGCGTCTGTATTGATATTTAATAAAAAGTTAAAACTATAAATAAATGTTAACTTTATATTCTCATAAGTTTCATATTAAAGGCATTGACAATACACTTCACTTCCTCGAGTGCTATCTCTAAGGAGGTGCATTTTTCCGCAAAAGTGTAAGCATGTTTCTATGTAAAATTTAATGAGCTTTAATATTGTCGTAAAGCATATTTTCATCGGGTGCCTAGATTCGGAGGGAAAAACTAATTACTTCAAGGTGAAGGACATTTTCCTAGGTGTTGGCGGTTCCTCGAGGTCCTGAAACATCAAATGGTCTGGACATGAAAATGGGACACGGGGGAAACGGGAAATTTGGTATGTATACCAAATTTCAAAACTGTCCGAGGGATTACGACTTTTGTCGTATTTTGATTGTATTTTTTTTTAAATAAATAATTTTTTTTTAAGTGCTCATTTTGCTTTAGGTTTAAAGATCCACATATACGCACGAAGCGTTTTGCTTCAACATTATTTATGCGAACTGCCAAGGAGTGGAACGGCCTGCCCGAGTCTGCTGTGTTTCCACTTGAGTACAATTTGGGTCTCTTCAAAGTGAGAGTAAATAGGTATCTCATAGGTAAGCGTGCTCCACCGTAGACCGCATCATCACTTACCATCAGGTGAGATCACGGTCAAACGTCTGCCTATTCTCCATAAAAAAAAAGATCTTTATTTCTCAAAAAAATTGTGCATTTCACTTAAGAAAAACTAAAGTTAATTAAGTATATGAAATAATAAGTAAGCATTGCAAGCGCGTTCTTACAAAAACATAAAACGCTATTATAATTTAAAGTTGTAGACTATATTTTAGATTTATGGTAGTAAACATGCATTTATAACTATAACATCAAAGAAAAATAACAAAATACACAATGCTTTAGGCAAGTTTAATGATACTGAGAATAAAAAAATTCAATAGAGATAAATAAAATGCTTCCTTTCCACCATTTCCATTAGCAACTTCATACTAAGGAATTCCTAAGTTTACATTTGCGCTCAAATTCTCCTCTTATAAGGAAGTCGTTTATATCTTCCTGCCGATTTTTTTATTACATAAACAAAGTTCTCGTGTGTCCGAGGCGATGTCTGGTCATTTGATCTTAATAACTGCACAAACACAAGTGGCTTACGAATTGGTTATATGAAGCTAGTAGTCAAGTTACGAGTTAACGTTTTGTATTGATACAAGTCGGTTATAGTTATGTACCTATATATACGTGCACTTAAGAGAAATCTAGTACAAACTGTACTCTCTGTGTTATCTTTTTGCTCTTTTAATATTGTTAGCTTTTGTGTAAAAATAAAGTGTTCTTTTTATTTTTATAATGACTTTATATTATGATGTTTTGCTTGACTTTTTAATTTCGTTACTTTTTGTGAGAATATATTATGTGAATTCTGTGAAAGCCATTGTTTTTTGCTTGTATTGTCTATTAGATACTTACTACGAAAACAAAACATACTGGTAACTTAATAGTCACTATTTTTGTGAAACTGATAGTATTGCTTAATAACAATACTATCAGTTTCACAAAAATAGTAAAAAGAAAGTTAATAGAGACTCGTAGATGTTCAATACCCGAGATCCATAATCATAATATACTCGTCGTATAATATAAGCAGAGCTCGGAATAGGTAGTGCCTATTTACCTAAACTTCGCAGGAGGACCTAACTAAGAGTGGTTACAACCACCAAAAAATATTATTTATTTTGAACGCGGGATTTTCCGGGATTAATAAGAGTACATAATCTACACTAATTCACACTTGGGGTCAATTTATTAGTAAAATTCAATAGTTTAATGCCGAAAAATGCGTGTCGTGGCATATGAGTCATATAATAAATTAACCCCAAGTGTGAATTAGTGTAGATTATGTACTCTTATTAATCCCGAGAAATGCCGCGTTCAAGAAAAATAAATAATATTTTTTTGTGGTTGAATATAAGTCAAAGCAGTTAAATGCATAATAACCCCATTATTAACGTTTCACAAAAGCAGTCGTTCACCTCATGATCTATTTTTCAGAGAAGTTATCTACGTTTGTCTATATTATCTGGAGATAGTGGTATATACAAGCCCTCGACTATTGTTTGCAGCTCCGTCTTGCATTGGGTAATATTTACATTTGTTGCATAATTTTTCACAAATTATTGCACAATTTGTTATCTCCTATGTGTTTACTCGCAGAATACTGATTATTTCTATGTTTTCATCAGGTAAATAGGTTATGAATAAATACATATTAAAATAAAATCATAATGATAATATTATAAGTACTTATACGAGTATCTTAAATAAATAAATAAATATTATAGGACAATCTTACACAAATCGACCTACGCCCACGGTAAGCTCAATAATGCTTGTGTTATGGGTACTAGACGACGATATATATAATATATAGATATATATAAATACTTACATACTTACATAGAAAACATCCATAACTCAGGAACAGATATCTGTGATAAACACACAAATAAATGCCCTGACCAGGATTCGAACCCGGGACCTCCTGCTTCGTAGGCAGGGTAACTACCGACTAGGCTAGGAGGCCGTTAGATGAGGAGTACCTTAAAAAACTTAGATATATTATACAGTGTGTAAATCCAATACGGGCAAACCTTTAAACTGTGGTTAACATAGGACGTAAATAAGACATTTAGATAACCTTATGCTTACAATTGCGCTGACGGCCTGGCGCGTGGCGGTAAGACGTCGAACTTCAAACTGAAGGTCTCGGGTTCAAACCCCGGCTTGTAGCATTGAGTTTTTCGGAACTTATGTACGTAATATCATTTGATATTTACCAGTCGCTTTTCGGTGAAGGAAAACATCGTGAGGAAACCGGACCTTAATCCCAACAAGGCCAAGTCTCCCCTCTGGGTTGGAAGGTCAGATGGCAGTGGCTTTTGTAAAAACTAGTGCCTACGCCAATTTCTTGGATTAGGTTGCCGAGCGGATCCCAGGCTCAATAGAGCAAAAAGCTGGGACAAATGATAGGAGGAGGTTTTCCTCCGTTTGTGCAACCTTATGCTCTTGTGAGCATTTCAACGAAAATTTTAGCCATACAAAAGAATTCGGCCCACAATGTAAACGCAACACACTCAATTTGAACGCTCGTTGACAATAACAGGGCCTGTAGCCAAGATGACAATCGTTTGCAGAAAACGAAACGAAACGCTACACGCTCTCGCTCACTTTTCCATATTAGTGCGATAGAGAGAGGATAGCGTTTCCATTCGTTTTCTGGAAACGATTGTCATCTAGGCTAAGTCCCCTGGTTACTTACTTTACTTCTATCATATATGCAGCTCATTGCTGCTCGGTTAATTTTTTAAAATTTATTACGGGATCATAATTGAGTATAACTTTAAAAAATCCTCTTAATTGTTGATAAGTTGATAACAGTATTCAATCCTAATTCTGGTTTAATTTGTTGCTAATAGTTTTGGATCTACACATTGTATAGTGCAAAATATATTGCCATCGGGAAAACTCGGATTTCGATCGGAATATGACGAATTATTGTACCATCGCCCTTGCACACTGTTAACTGCCCATCGGTGGACCTAATGCCTTTTGCAATAAGGGCCACCGATGTACAGTTAAGAGTGTTGCTGTTTGTACATATTACATGAGTGACATTTTAATATGCATTAATATGGAACTTTACTATTTAGTGTGAAATATCAAAATGAAACATTTTCCATTTTGACATGAGTAACATTTTCATATCCATTAATATGGAACTTTATTAACGGATATGAGAATGTCACTCATTTAATACAATACATTATTGATACTACGGGTGCCAAAACCGTTCCCGACATAGTTTGTGGCATGTAAAAATTGTGGACACGTGACAAAATATTAACAGTTAATAAAAACCTTTATATAGGTAAATATTTATAGTACATACAATCTTACTTAATCGGTCTAGTCCCACGGTAAGCTCAATAATTGTTTCACCAATCCTTTTAAAGTTTGGTAGGTTACTAGAAAAATAAAATAAGGTGACAATGTATGAAAGTAGAGTAGACAGAGGCAAATCGGATCGCAGGGCGAAACAGATCAAGAAGTATTTCTGAAATGAAATAACTTTATTTTCAGGAAACTAGGGGCCATAGATCTAATGTTAACTTTAAAAATAACATACATATTTAATATAAACTTAAAACTAGCATTTGGTTTGCTGTTGCGCCACCTGCTCCGGTTTTATGTCAAATGTGCGCGGCCTCCTAGCCTAGTCGGTAGTGACGTTGCCTATGCAGCAGGGTCCCCCGGGTTCGAATCCTGATCAGGGAATTTATTTGTGTGTCACGGATATTTGTTCCCGAGTTATGGATGTTTTCTATGTATTTAAGTTTTTATATGTATATATCTATTATACATATACAGGCTGTTTGGTCGCTACGTGCAAAGGTTTAAGGACTGAGAAGGATGTTTTCAAAAATGTTTGAACAATTCAAATATTTTCTTTTTATTTATTTTTTATGGCACACCAAAGTTATGCTCGTGTCAACCTACGATTTTTTTTAAAGGTACGTTTGCCTCCATTTGTTTTAGAGGCCATGAATAAACTTAAAAGTAGCTTTATTTGGTCCGACTTACATTAAACTATCGGAAACAAAAGATAGTATATAACGCGTATTCGGGCACTATTAACTCGTATCTACCAAATTCTGAGCATTTTTCTAAAATTCTTAATATTTCAATTTAAAAAAAAATATCACGTTTCGTCTAAGACATATATGGCTAGAAATGTTCAAAAATACCTCGTCTATCACCTCCTTAAACCTTTGCACATAGCGACCAAACAGCCTGTATATCGTCGCCTTGTACCCACAACACAAGCCTTATTGAGCTTACTGTGAGACTATGTTGATTTGTGTAAGATTGTCCCATAATATTTAATTTTTTTTTATTAATTTATTATTATGTCAAATTCATAAGATCACTGGTAACCACAGACAGCCATTCAGCGTCCCGCGTTGGATTTGACCTACTCGCACACCACGGTCATGAATTCGACAAAATGCTTAACTTGACCCGCGTCGCCCTGGGATCCGATTTGCCTTGGTAAATATACTATTATACTAGACTTGGCGTGAAAACTTAGCGTGTTTAGATTCTAGAACCTAAATCTGTTTAACTACGACCCAACTGCTAAAATTACAGTCCTCTAATAGCCTCGCTCGTTGGCTGCATTCCTGCCTAAATGAAGCCAGCTATTAATTTTGCCAAATCACTTTTTGTCTCCACTCAGTCGCGATCTATGTACGGTGCTGTATAAGCAAATTGCTTGTCAACCTTTGGTTTTAAATATTAGCGTATTTAAAAAAAAGTGGCTTTTATTTCTCTCAAACAGTTTAAACGTAATTTAAATTTGTTGTAAAGTAATACCTACTTCTGGTCACAGGCCACCTTTGTGTACGAGAAAATAGTCGTTTTTATTTAATAGACAATCCATATTTTTATTTACAAAATAAATGCATGTTTTTAAGGCAATGTAATGTGCTATTTTTCAATGTATATATCTATAAACCACCTTAAGGTACATAAAGATTAAGACTAAAATATATACAGGGTAACATCTAAGACGTGATCAGTTATATTATATCTTAAATTCCTGATGTTTAGCTTAATAATAGGTGTTATATAATTTTGTAAGTAAACGTCTCCTTGTATTTTTGTAACGTTTATTCAGTGATAATTGTGCTAAAAGAGTAACAAAATTGGCAGCTGTACTGTTCCATCTGGACCTCGCAGCAATCACTGGATTTTCTTTATCATCTGCTTTTCCACTACTGCTACCCCAGGGAAGCAATGCCTACTATCTATATCCAGGGACCAGATAAATAAATTGATTTTAAACTTTCGAGAGACAAATTGACACTTGGATGCTGATAAGCAATAATGTGTCAACCCACAAAAACACAAAAAAAAGAGATTTAAATGATATTTTGCAGCCTGTTTACTAATCTACGTTTTGCAAAATTGACCGACGTGATTTGAGGTGAATAAATATTTTAAAAAAAGTTCACAAAAAACACGAATCCCATATCACGTGATCCGTAATTTGCAATAATTGTTCGTTAAGTTCCATAACTTGTTTTGAAATCGAGAAACGTTCTTTTGTAATTAATGTCAAGAAAGTTTCAAGTGTTGCGCTAATCACACAACACACTATTGCGATAATCACTTTTTTGTTGAAAATCTACCATGCTAATTCATTTACATTTATAAAAATGGATGTAGAGGCAGTATTTAATTATTATTAATTACCGTATACTGTCTGATTTAATTTATACAGTTTGCGACCTCTGGCCAGTTGTAAAACAATTATTAAGACTCGTATATTGGTCTAAGAGCTGGCCACGTCAGATATGACACAATAATGAGAGCAATGAAACCTGTCTAGTCAGACTGCTTTACCATCCTTATTGCTAGATCCGGGCATCTGGCAACTTTTAATGGGTGAAGGTCAGAGTGACAGACCAACAAAGTTTTTTAGTTGGAAAAAAGTAATACCAAAATTGGTAAAAACTGCCAAAGTTGTGTTATTTATAGAGGATAGGGCCTATATTTTAACATTAGATTAAAAACCATTGTCTATTATTGCGGAAACAAAAACAGTAGGCGACTAACAAAACATTGCATTATACATCATTTGGCACTACTTTCCCCAACATAAACTTCTGGATATGATATAATCTAATTAATTACACAATTTCCCATAATATTGCATCAAACCCAGAACTCTAGAATTTGTTATCTTCAAGTTATTTGCATTCTTTGACCTCCACCACTTTACAGCTGCCAGATGTCCGGATCTAGAAATAAGCATAGTATAGCATATTAACTAGAGGGGTTTTGTTGCTCTCATTATTGTGTCATATCTGACGTGGCCAGCAGTGCCAGCACTTCGTCTATATCTTTTGCACATATGAGGTTTACTTGTTAACATGGGTATTTAATTTGTAGTTACACACTACTAGGAATGGAACGTTATCTAAACATAATGTGTGAGTCCAGGATAAAGGTCCCACTTTGTTGATATAGAGTTATAAGTACTTCCAAAAACTATACAAAATACGCATATACGCTATCTATATATTAGTGAGAGAATAAAGTGTCCATGTAAATCTACAAAGTGAGGCCTTTCACTAAACTTGTCCACATATAAAACAGACGCGTTTAGCAGAAACATTGCAGACAATGCATTTGCATAGCCTTAACCTTAAGGGGTGAGGGTTGAAAGTTTGTAACTAGCTACTATGTTTAATATTTAAATAATGTCTACCTACTTAGGAAAAACTGTCAATGTTTCTGATGTCTAGGGTTCATACATACTTTTTAGTAGCTTACATTCTGTTTACTTTTGAAGTAATTACAAGGTAGGTATACAATAACATTACAATCTGGTTTAATGAAGTCAACGATGAATTTATAATTCAATACATATCACGAATGACATAATGTTGCCTGGAGAACGTGATAAGATGATTGAAACTATCATAGTAACGAAAAAAATGGCAGTAACTGTTATTTTATACAAGCTTATGTCGCGCTCTCACCGATCAAATAATACTAGGTATACACAATCCATATTTTCAGTAATTTTTTTTTGAATCTGTACCTACTTTACATTGTTACTCGAAAAGCGCTCTCCACTGCTGCTGCTATGATTGAGACGCAAAACACTCAAATCTGCAATGCTAAAACACATAAGCATAAAGAAAGTTAATTAAAACGTAAATGATTAACCACACATTTCATACGTGTGGCTTGCAGCTTAGGCAGTAAAATAGTACATGCTTTACTATCCTATCTGTATGATCTTTTCTTTTAATTTGAAATAACATTTCCGTTGTGAACTTCTATATGCACTTAAGACTTTTTAGATACGCTAACAGTGAGCATAAAGTGTCATAAAATGGTAAAGTAGCATTTTGAATGCGAGTCATAGTAAACCATGGATATATATTTAAATTATTAACGATATTGGCAATTTGCTTACTCGTATATTGCAACGGTTGAATGCTAAATGGATTTCTACCATCAATTTGTAAAATGAAGATGCGACTGGCTGAAGTACTGGCGCCATTATAAGAGCCGAGTGTAATAGTAATCGATTCATTTAATTATATTGAGCAATAGATACGTGAAACTAAGCGTTGGTAGCCTGGCGGTAAAAAGTTAGACTTTCAAGTCTTTGGTTCACACCCCGAAGTATTAAGTTTCTCGAAACTGTCTGAAACATCCCACGATCATTACGAGTTGCTTTTCGTTAAAAATAATCTTGAAAAAACCGGACCCATTCACAACAAAGCCTTGTTTATCTTCAGGGTTTGAAGGTTAAGGTCGAATTTAGCCCTGTATAGCTTATTTTTATATACTTAATTAGGACCATATTTTTTACAATACTATAATAGATACCAAAAAAACTAAGTAGATCTTAATGTATGTGCCTGGCCGAAATACTTTTACCTCTTGATTTGTAATCGGTAAATTAAATTTCGAATTTAAACCCTTTTGAGTCATATTATTATATTATTGTTTAAAATGGAGACCTAGGCTCTCTAGATCTCGGTCTCTCTCCGACACATCTCGTACGCAGTAAGCAAAAATAAAATTACTTCATTGAAACATGGAATAATTAGAACATAATTAAAACACACGGTTTCATAAAATATTAGGAACACTAGGAAGAAAACAAAGTAAACTAGTTTGTAACCTAACCGAAAAATAATTAAATAATAAACAATACTAAAACGCATATGGATTAATTGCCTCAACAAAATACTAACATTAACTTATATTCGCATTCTTTGAAGTCTAGACCTAAATACGAGTACTGAAATGCTGTCTAGACGTCTACGTTTTATGTTCGACAATATTTAATTTTCATGTTTTCAGGTTTTTACAACAGCGTCGTAAAGATTAAAAATAGACAGAAAAATTAATTTAAAAAAACTGATAATTTTGGTCTTGTTTGTTATCTCTTTGTAACGTCAGGTCTAGTTCATAGGCAGTTTAGATGTAAAAAAAGTTATAATAAGGCACTTTTAATATAATCTAAGTATGTGTAAAAGTGTGATTTTGGGCCCACATGGCTACATGGCTACCTGACGAATAACTGGAACACGGCTAGTCGCGTTGTCGCGCGTGTCGTTTCTGTCAAAACATGCGATACCTAGTCCGCAAAGGCGCTAAAACTATATCTCCCAGCGTGATAACATAGATTTCTTCTCCATCGATAAGCAATTAATCGGTTTCCTTCCATAAATTAACAATAACCGTAACTCAGACGCGGCCATTAAAGCCTAAATTAAACAATCTACGTCCAGTGACGTATTTGCTATATTTTACAACTCCATTGGCGTAATGGCTAACCCAGTGGCACGTAATTTCAGAGCAATAACAAGGGATATCCGATTAGCGCACCTAGCTATCTTGTGAAGTGAAGTCGTGTACGCACTGGTTGGTAAACGCGGCGTTTTGTGCAAGCAATTTTAAGGAGTTCGCTTTGTGCATGGTTTTTTTCATACTTCTGTAGATGATATATAGCCATATTTTGGTCCGGTGACATCATTTCTTGCTTTAAAAAAATCACAAAAGAAGAGAAAGATGCAAAATAAGTAGAGGACGCATTTGTAAATCCACGTACACCTCCTGACTCATTATTTACCTGTGACTGGCTGTGACACATGTAGCAAGAGATGTCGGGCTGCCACCGGATTACTAATCTCTAAAAGACGATATACCACTTTCAGCTGATCCAGAGCACTATAATAAGCTACAAAAATCCTTTATCAAAATCTCGTGGCCAATGATGATAAAACCGTTCCACTAAACCATATAAAAATCTCAAACAGTGCGTTGCCTCACTAACACTAAGTGAGTAACGGTGAGCAGACCAGGAGCGCAATTAACGAGATCTGCTCCAGAATGGGACGGGATATATACGAATATACTTTATAGTAAGTAGCTATATTTACTCGCTTAAGATGAATCAAGTGATTCCGTATCTCGCCGGCCAGGTTTTAGACCGGTGAACGAGGGGTGTCACTTTTGAATATGGTGTATTATTATTAGCGTGGAAATCTTGGAATTAAACGTTAAATGGTTAGTCATCAAAGATTATTTGGAAGACTTTCTTTGTGACGTCACATTAGTTTTATTCTTATTTTAAAGTCATTGAAAGCGCAAATTATTTGTGGCTCGGTTTATATTTAAAGATATTTCGGAGAGCCGGTCTCCATTTTCAAAATATTAATATGACTGAAGAATATGTCTCACAGTTTAAAATCAAAAATTAATTTACTTCTTCTTAGTTTTAAGGTAGGTACCTATTTTTTTAGTATTATGTCTAGTACTATCTTCATAGATTCATAGATTTATTTTTTAAGTTGCGCACGGTTATCACCAAAGTTATTAATTACAAATAATGAAAATGCAATAGCCCAATTACACACAATCGCTATTCTCGGTACGCAAGCATATCCTAATAACAGTAACTAGACTGAGACAATGGCAAACGGCCGGACTGACCGATTTCCAGTGGGTTATTATTCTGTGGGTATAGGTGCGGTCAAATTCGCTGTGACACGTTGATGCTGCACCTAATTGCGTCATGCGTTCAGTTTGGCGATGGACTTGGATGGACCAATATCCTATATGCATGAATGTATCTAAGAAGTTCAATTTAAACTATAAAGTCCCATGAAATACTTTACTTATCAACCTGTAGCAGCATTGGGGAAAAGGCCTCCCTCTCTTTCTTCCACGTGTCTCTTTCTGATGGCAATATCAGCCTTATCACTTCCAAAGACGTCAAGATCGTCCCGTCATCTCCGCCTATGTTTGCCACGCCGCGGCTTCCCGTTTGGTTACCACTCAGTAGTTTTCTCAGCCCACAAGTCGTTTGACATTTTAAATACAATCTATTTATCGGGTCACGTGTAAGTCAAATTTCTAGCAACATGTTTCGATCCCTCACGTCATCGGCAGGAGCAGCTACCCTACACAAAGTAGCAATAGAAAAATAAGTATAGGTAAGTATTTCTTACTTAATTTTATTTGCCCTAGACAAGGCCCGACCGCAACTACGATCCTGGTTTCATTTGGAGAATTTACTCCACGTGTGCTTTTTTACGTTTAAGGCGCTAGGCGCTGATTGTGGCCGAAAACTGTTACTTTCTAAGGGATATATCTCAATAACGGGTCATTCAAAAATTTTGAAAAAAATATATGTTATTTACCATTTCATGTACAACATTGTCAACGTTTAAATAAGTCGTGTAACGTATAGTTTCTCCGTTATGTAAATGTAACGAAATGTAGTTTTACGGTTATTTTGCTTATATCTACTGAACGGCTCATTCGATTTATAATATTGTTGAACTAAAATATATGTACTACAAAACACTACAAACTCAATGTAGGATATTTAAATTGATTAAATTTTCTTAAACAACTTTATCATAATTCCACATTTCGTGCGTTATTAGCTCGAAAACGGCGTTGCTGGCAGTCGTGAGGTAGCTTTGAGACGAGGAGGCTGTGTCGCTCGTCGCTCCGTGCTTCCCTTGTACTACATATACTTGTGCTTGGCCCGTGAGCAATAATATCGGACTTACTGTGCCTAAAGACTAAATAACTGCAGAGGGTTCATGCGGTGCGGATATAACGTGTCTTCCCGGAATCAATAATGTATACGTTTTATCTTTTAAGATAATGTACTCGTATGCATGTTTATGTACGTTCGTATAAAAAGTGTATTTTATTTAGATTATAATACAAGTAAAAAACAAATGAAATAAAAATGGAGAAAAAACAAAAATCATGAATCTCACATTGCTCTGAAAACAAATTTGGTCATGTAAGTAAACTAAAATTATTATGTTTTAGTAGACGCATGCATCACGCAAAATAGGCATTAGTCGTCGAGTTGCGGAAATCTGTTAGTACTGCAATACAATAGACTAATAATTAATTTAATAAAAAACTCCAAAGAACCGAATTTATTTCAACATATTTATTTAAGAATACCGTGTTCTAAACGAATGTAATATGCGTTTTATTTTAAGATTAAACACAATCTTTAATGTTATACTTTATACTAATTTCTCAAATCTAGAAATTGCGAAGTAAACTGCAAAGGATTGCAGATAAACCGGCCAAGAGAATATCGGGCTATGCTCAGTGTAGGGATCCGTAGTTGCCGGCCTGTTACAATACATCCATTCATAAGGTAGTCTATAAAGAAATATTTTGTGGCACTTACGTTATTTTACTATAGGCATAACTCAAAAACGGCTCAACCGATTTTATTCCATATAGTTTTTAATGAAATTAAGTATTTTAATGGCCTCACTTCCAGGAATTTTCCCAATTTTTTTGGACCCACGGTTCAAAAATCAAAGAGCATTTTAACTTTCGAAGCTATTATTTACGAAAGTATTCGTTTTATCCAAAAGTTGTTTAAGGCATACTCTTCTTGAAAGACCTATCCAACAATGGGTTTCAGATACTTATTGTTTTACCACTTTGTAGGCGTAATTAAAACACATAATTACTCATACCAAATGTCAGTCTACTAACTATCACTGAGCAAAGCCTGATTGAGAATCTAATAAAAAATTGCTGATATTTAAGAGTTGTATGTAAGAATGTATGTAAGAATAAAGGACAAAAACCTTTTTTTTATACCACGACGCTGGAAAACAAGCATACGACCCGCCTGATTGAAAGCAGTTATAAAGCCTATGGACGCATGCAACCCCAGAAGATTCACATGCGCGTTGACTACCCTAAAAAAACTTTACTATGTCGGTGAAATGCAAATAAATACAAATTTTATATTAATTATCAACACAAGTGAATAAATAAATTACTACTAAGGGTTAATACTACCTATCAAATATCTTTAAAAGACCGGCCAAGTTTGTATCGGACCATGTATAATGTAGGGTTCCGTAGAAAGTAGTTTCTTGGAGATAACTCAAAAACGGATGAACCGATAATATGTGAAATAATTTTTGTAGAAAATTAAGTATCTTCTTGGTATTTTTTCATATTTTTTTGACTTACGGATTAAAAATTAGATGAGGGCTATTATATTTAGACTTTCGAAGCAATTATTTCTGAAAATATTTACTTAATAAAAAAGTTTTACAAATACTCTATATATATATATATATATATATATATATATATATATATAAGATATTTTTAAAGCCTTATCGTACAACATGTTCATATTTACAAAAAAAAAAATATTTTTGACATTTAGTTTGGCATATGTATTTATGGAGTGCCTCACCTAAAATATTTTTTTAGCAATTTAGCCAGAAGACTAAGTAGCGGCACATGAAACACACCTCTAGATAAAATTTCAGTAATATATGTTTTATAATAAAAATGGCTGTGACATACGGATGGACAGACGGACATGTTTCAAAAAACTTTTAATGGTTCCGTTTTTACCATTTTGGCTATGGAACCCTAAGAAGTGTTTGCGCTGTGTTATATTTTAAAGATCTAAATTTAATGGGCTTACAGCTCTCATTTGTATGTCGATTTCGTGCACAAATACCGCTCCTTACATGTGCATTTTTACTATTCGCAACTCGCAACAGGCTTAGTTTTGTTAATTTATCGTTATTAAGTGAATTTTTACGGTTAATATTTAAAATCGCAACAAAAAAATAACCATCTATTAAGCTCACTTGCACAGCAAAAAAAATCCAAATTCACATGAAAACACCGCTTTGATGTGCATTCAGTTTTTTTTGCTGTACTAGTCAGTATTTTTTTATTTTTTCTGATATGCGGAATATTTTTAACCATACTTCGTAAATTCATAAATATTTTGCCGCTCACTGTACTTCAAATTCAAAATCTTGGTTTTCATTTTTTTACATAATAATCTACTAATCGAGATCGTTATTACTTATCTTATTTAGTAGCGTTCCTAAAAAATGTCACCGTAGTACTTAATCACAGTATTCCAATCACAAAACATCCACAAAAGGATTAGGTATGATTATTATAAATCTGCCCGCGCGTCTCTGAGTAAAGTCATATTCTTTGAACATTATTGCGGTGCATCGCGGCGGATTTACGCACGATCGCAATGAGAAGGGTACGCGGGTGGCGCGGGTAGAGAGCGCCCAAACGCTCAAGGACACTCCGGCGACAATCGTCTTAAAAGTAAATAAATCTTTTCAAACTTGTCCTATGTCCCAGATCTAAACTTTAACTACCATACATTTACCAATTGTAGACTATTCTTTAAAGTACCTGCTTGGTTTCTATTTGCTTTTGCATCAAAATAATATCATATCATATTTGGTGAAAAACACTACTTACCTACAGTCAACAGCAGTGCCAAAATTATCGTGACACGATTTTATTGTTAAGAGACTAAGCATGTGTCAAGCACATTTTGAACACTTTGCCCGCTTAGCCACTTCAGCGGCTCACTGTACCTATACCTAGTACCTTTTAGGGTACGTTTGCACCAGAGATGATGAGGATGCGTTGCGACGAATGTGTTTTTTAAGAACCAATCATAGAGCTGCGCTGTGCGAGGATAAAAAAATGGAGTGATTCTATTGGTGCTTAACAAACACATTCTTCCAACGCATCTTATACATCATCTCTGGTAGAAACGCAGCCTTACACTGGAATATCGAATAGTGAAACGTTGCTATAATCACGCTACCTGTATCGAAACTGGAGTAAACAAAGATTATTTTTCCAAAAGGGTTTATCTCTTGCTTAGTTCATCTTCTAAAGACATCTTTAAATATTCAAGGTTAAAGATTACTTTCGAATGATGATCTTAATGAAGAAAACTATGATGCCGTAGGGCGCGGCGCCGGTGCAGGTTTGCGTGCAAATATTACAAATGAGCTTCGCGCCTTAGACTGCTTATTCCATGATATATTCAGTAGTAGTTATCATTGGCTATTGCATTTATTTTATTTTTAGCTTCCTTAGTTTCTATATCGTATTTCTTCTATAAACAATATTTTTCCGAAATAATATACATCTCTGTCATCTTTATAGTTTCAAAGTTGGTAATAAATATGTCCTTATTTTAAGTACTTAATTCATGCAAAGAGTTCTTGTTTTGTAAAGATTCTCATAACACAGACGATATATTTTTTATTGTAATTTTATGAACAAGAAAAAGTATCCTCATTAAAATAGAAACAATAATTAGGTAAGTACATTAATATTTTATATTACAAAAACGTCTGTTAACAATACCACAATGTTTAGAAATAAAGAAAAAGTAGAAAAATCCACTGCCTCAGGCGAGACTTAAACTCGCGACTCTAGGATACATGCCCATCGCTCTGATCAACTGAGCTACTGAGACTTACCTGATGGCTGTGAATTTATCCACCATATCCTTTATTTTTATATGCGTCTTAGGGTGACACCAAAATTACACAGACATCAGGTAAGTTTCAGCTCAGTTGGTTGTAATAAACATTGTAATACTTACATAGAAGATTAGAGGGTCTCTCTCAGTCGTACAAATTGTAAACATTAAAATTTGATATTGCATTCGCGATATCAAGCAATAAATATCAGAAAGATATCTAAATAGTATAATAAATCTGATAACGCCTCTAGGATAGATCACAGACCTTACCAGGATTTAAAAAAATGCCACACCAGGTTCACGAATCTCCCCTACAAACAGTTAACCGTGTAATGACTTAACAGCTTAATGCCCACTTCGGTAACCCCAATTTACAACGTAACCGATTGAGACGAATTACACCAATTACTTTTATAACCCCCACAAAGTTGGTTTGTAAACAAATTATTAATTTACTGGAAACTGGGCGCCATTTGCATTTTCCTATCGTTAATTCCGGGGCATTGAAGAAGGGGTTTCATTCCTAATGCTATGTCCACATGTGGTCCAGGAAAAAAATCACGAGCATGGCTGTTAATTAACTACATGCCATATGTTGGTTTTTCCCAGTTTATAAGATTATTTATTAAGATTATTTGTGTAAGATTGTCCCATAATATTTATTTATTTATGAAGTCAAAATACCTTCGTTAAATATGCCTTATTGCATGAATATTTATCGCAGCAATAGAGGACAATATCAAGGAATATTGTTTTAAATTATGGACTCTATAAAATATGTATAACGGTTACACACACATCTGTTTTGTCACTACGCGAGACATGTTTTGTTCATCTTCAAGCACTAAGAGTGATACGCAAATCGATCCGTTCCCCGCTGCTGCGAATATATTGAGTTAATATGTCTCACGAAATTTTAAATTAAATTATGGAATTTGGAATGACAATTTTTTTATGTTATTCAATAAAAGTAGCTATATAGTATTTTTTACTGTTTCTCGTAACATAGTGGATTAAAAGAACAAAAATTGTAGCCGATTGTTAAAAAATAACATCAAGAATGGTTCCTACGTACATGGGAAGACAGCATTATAATTATTAGAACTTACGACCTTTTCGAAGCATATTCAGGTCACGGTTGTGAACAGAATGTTTTATCTGTGCAATTAATTGGAAGTGCAATTGGCTGCAAGCTTCCTGATCCTGTGTTAGGGTTATTACAGGAGTTTGTCAATGTCATTATGTATCACATTATTAACTAAAACGGGACTTAATGGCGTATTAAAATAAGTTTGAGATTACCTCTGAGTGTTCTAATTTTGAATTTGCTTCTGAAGTAAAGTAACTTGCTTTGACGGTGTTATTAGTGGTTTAACGCTATTTGTATCATACCTGTATAATTAAATAATTCATTTGCTCACAGCACTACTTTTGTAAAGGTACATATTAAATAAGAGGCGTTTTTTAACATACTTCAAGATTTTGAAGGATGTTCTCAATTCATCGCGATCTTTGTTTTTGATTTTTTTTTATGTATGTTCACCGATTATTCGAAGACGGCTAGACCGATTTGGAATATATTTTTTTGTTTGAAAGAGTATAACTTCGCAGTTGGTCCCATTGTTACCAGGTCAGTATCTGATGATGGGATCCTGGAGAAATCGAGCGAACTCTTCAAATATTATAGACACACCTACATTAGTGATTTAAATATTTTTTACAGAAGCTCGGGCATTTCTGTTTTAATTATTTGGAAAGGTGGAGTCTCAGTTAAGACGATACTTTTTTGTCTTAAGTAGATCGTCAATGTGGGGCCACCTTCTGATATAAACCGTATACAGTTTGTACTTCAATGTAAAATAAATACTCATTTTATTACTAAAGTAGGCAATATATTACAAAAAAATTAAACGGGAATCAGAAATACTAAATAAATAAACTGGAGGAGGCCTTTGCTACTTGGCAAACGGACGAGCAACTATGGAGAAAACATGAAATGTATGAATACTAATTACTTTTACTAAACTTAACTAAATAACTGTTTACCTAAATGTGCAAACTGTAACTTGTAAATATTTATGTCCGAATAAAAGGCTTATATTGTATTATTATTAAATAAATATACATTATGTTGATCTTTCCGTGATTGAAATACAGCAAGACAAGTCGTTAACGTTCTTATGGCATTGACATAAAGTTTAACTTCACCTGGACTGAAACGGGTTTGTTTTTTGGTTTGACACTGTCAATGTCTACCGTTACATAATCTGCGCTTTGATACTGTTCGGTAAGTTAGAACATAGTAATATTAAAATAATATCTAAGCCTACGGATACGGAAGTTTAAATTAGAAATTGACTGTATTAAAACGCCTAAAGATTGAAAATGCGTATTTTTGCATGTTTGTTCGGAGTTTGAATATTAAAAGTGGGTTTCATAATGGTATAATATTATGCTCCTTCGATAACGATACGCATCTTTTTTTTCAATTTTGCAATATCAGATACTAGTGGTATCGCACTAACGGTGGTAAACCTTATCCCTTCGCAATAGGTGTTAGGAATGTTCAGTTAATATAATCAACGATGTTTTTTTTTTATTAAAATTATTACAAACTGTTTCTTAATATATGTGTTAAATTAGTGCTCCACAAAACTATATTCAGTTTGACTGTGGAGTCAGGTATCAGTCTCATATTATGCATGTATGTATACAAAGAAAGAATAGGTAGATAGGTTTGACAGCCGTCTTTGTTAACCGAAATACAGGAACTATAAATACGATCAAAATATGACTTTTTATTATTTCATCATGATTCCCGTTTTGTGTTTAAGTCCGCTTTTGTACATTTTCTTTAAAAAACCGGTACTTTTTTACATTAATAAATAAATCATAGGCATGCCGCTTTCAAATATTGTCCTTGTCAGCTTCAAGTTTTAAATGCATGATTTTTAAATTTTCCCATTAGATTTCGCAATTTTTTTACCATCGTCCTGATCTAGAACTATGACGATTTTTTAAAGGTAAAAATCATTCTTAAACGGTCCTAAATAATCTGGGCCAGATCACCTAACAAAAATTGACGATCTCCTTTACCAATTATTTAATCTGTATTCGTTTTGCATAGAAAAATTTCACCCATGTCCTATCATAATAAAAGTTCATTTCCCGAAATTATATGCCACGTTATACCACCCGAAGATACCTTAGTAATTTATAGAGTTAACTAGCTATGATACCCGGCTTCGTTCGGGAGTTGATATGAGATTACGTGGTAGATGAAATAAAAAAACATACTATGACGTAAAAAGTAAAAAATATATTTTGAAAACATTTTCTATATTTACATGTATTTACATTTTCTCATTATTTACACTACTTGTTTATAAACAACATTTTTCATTTTATTGTCCGGGGTATATATATATAAATTTTTCGAACTTTCTACTCTTGAGCAAGCTACATATAGCTGACCGTGAGAGAAGCAGGATTCTTTGAGGTCGATGCCACAATATTTCAAAGTTTGCCGCTTTGTTAATTGTAAAACTAAAGGCTAATTTAATTGGAAACTGCAATCTTTTAAATTGAAATGGCAATTCAGAAGAGATCAGTGGTAATCTAGGTATAAATACTGTGTGTCCTTTGTTCTTTCCAGAAATAAGTTCAGCTTCAATGACATTATTCGATAGCTGTTTTACGATCATCCTCGTTCCATTACATAGTTTTGGGGAGTTGAGATTTCTGAGTAGTATGATTGGAGATCCAATTTTCAGACGAAGGCAGTGTAATGGCATTCCTGGTACTTGTAAAGAGTTTAGAAATTCAGTAGGAAAGTTGACACTTTCTTCAATGGATACCATCGTGTCGATCGATTTATATACTTTCTCTTCACCAGGTATTTTCTTTAGAATATTAAAATTGATATCGTCAACAATATTATTTTTAGTGGCCAAAATTGCTCTTTGAAATAACCACTCTACGTTGGTATAGTTCTGAATAATATTTGGATAAATTTTGTCGATTAGTTCGTTTTCAGTAGTGGCTATGTTACAGAAATCACTATTGAGTTCAATGAGGCCGGTCGTTTGGTCAGTAGGATATGTACCTTCGCCTATTTGTAAAAGTATTTTAGCAAAATGTGCTGTTGTTTCATCTTTCGATAATTCAACCCTCATGTTTTTTGTTAATTGCAGTATTTGTACTTGCGACCAGCGATGTGACTTTTTTAAGCATGCATTGATCTCGTCTGCTGGTGTTGATTTGGGAATAACTGGAAGTGTTTGTCGAAAATCTCTTGAGAGTATGAGTAGAGCTCCTCCCATCATTTCAGAGTTTTTTCGCAATTCTTGTGATGTTCTGTCCATGGCTTCTAGTGATTTTTTATGGGCCATGGTGCATTCATCCCAGAAGATAATTTTAGCACGTTTTAGAAGTTGACCCCGTCCAGATGTTCCTGAGATTTTACATACCGGGAATTGTTGTTCGGCTATATTCAACGGTAGTTGTAAGGCAGAATGGGCAGTTCGTCCTCCTTCCATAAGTGTGGCTGCAATGCCGGATGATGCTAGTGCCAGTGCGATGTGTTTTTCAGCACGTATTTCCGCCAGTATTAGATTTATTAGAAACGTTTTACCGGTGCCTTGTTATTTATTCGGTTCATTATAACGTTGTAAATTTTTTTTTGATTGTCATTGAGGAGTGGTTTGTTGTGAGCAATGTATTCAAGTAGTTCATTGACGTTGTAGCTTTTTTCCTTTGTAATTTCGTAGTTTAGCACACTGAAAGTATTTCTTTGTGGTGCTGGCATTCCAATTTCTACTAAGGTCTGGTTATTTATTGCTAAACATTTATCTTCTAAGCGAATGAGTGTTTCATTGAAGATGTCGTCATTGAATTCTATAGTCAGTTCTGGATTAGCTTGTCGGATTTGGTACAATATATCATCACTCATATTCCTTTTGAAAGAGTCCCATAGCTGTTTTGGGTTTGATGAGTTACATGTTGTTAGAATTATGGCGAACAACTCTCGAATTTGTTCAGCTGAAGCTGTGAGTGTGGCTTCTTGTAGTGTTAATTCCCAGTGGTTATCGTTTTCCAATAATCCTAAACGTTGACATGCTTCTCTGTAAGTCTGGCATATGTAGCCGTCAATAGTCCTGAGATCTGTGAAACTTGTTGGTCCCCGTATTTCGTGTAACAACATTCGGAGATAGAAACATTCGGCATTGTTTGGATGTACAGTGTATACTCGACCTATTGCGTTAGTTTTCATTATTTCTGGATGACCCTCTTCTGGCATTCCTTGTTTTCGTCGTTGAAAAATTTTCCTTGTTTTGTCCTACGTATAATAAATAGGGACGTCGACATACAGTAACGTCTTTGCGAATGGATCCGTTTGGCAAAGTTGGAAAAAAGCTGTTAATGTTGTGTTCTGAGGTGGTTCGCTTGCAATTTTTCTAGCCGAGTCTTTTGTGAAGTAAACTCTCTGTCCATTCTCCAAATGTACTGCTAGATGTTGCACAGCTGGTTCGCGTTCGTGTATGGGAAAACTAAAAATCCTCCACGCTGCTTCGTTACTGTTGATGTATCTTCCCATTTGGTACATGAGGATTTCATCATTTCTATTATTTTGTTCGCTATTTTGGACTATTTGAAATACTGCCATATCACTACCTTTGTTTACGTACTTACATATATATTTAATAGATTTTACTGAATTGCAATATTCAACGTTTATGTGTGCTTGGAACATTTTGGAAAGTAGTGGGTTATATGGTACTACCCATTGATTATCTATTTCCAGTTCGTCTCTGCCTTGTATTCGTATTTTTGCTGTGAAGCCACCGTTTTTCGGTGATCGTCTTCTATATTTGGGATAGCCGTCATCTTCAGTTTTTGTATCGTCCAAGTATGGTTTTGGATATTTTTTTGTACATTTTCCATCACTCATGCATGGCGCACTGAAGTTTAATGGTCCACATGGTCCGTGAATCATGTTTTTCACTACTATGTTGTATAGTTCCGGATCATTTTGTGGATTGGGAAATTCAGCTTGGATGATTTTGTCGATATCCGTGGGATAAATTTTATCGTGTAGCCATATGAGATTGTGTGAGTGAGGTAATCCTCGTTTTTGCCACTCGATTGTATACATCCAGCATCTAACGGTTCCAAAGATGTGGTATTTTGTGATGACTTCAATAAATCTTATTTGTTTTTGTCGAAAAACTCGGGCTATCATGTCGTGTCGATCCGTGGAGGTTTGTCCGTATTTTAGTTGTTCTTTGATTTCTGGCCATGATGAGTTGCATGTAAATGTTATGAAGAGATCAGGTCGTCCATATTTTCTTACGTAGGTCATGGCATCTTGAGTATATTCGTGCATATGTCTTGGACTTCCTATGTATGATGAGGGTAAGATTACCATTGTTCCAATATCGTCAATATTGCCGTCATTTATGATCGCATCTCGAAGGTGGATGTATTCTTCTGTGCGTAGTTTCTTCTGATTCAGTCTTATGTAAAGCATCCGTTCTGCTTCTATTTTTGCGTACATATCTACCAGAAATTGTTGGAATAAACGGCGAGTGTTGAGAATGTTATTGTATATTTCATTGTCTCTGATCATTAAGCGGTAAGCATAGAACTCCTTGGAAGTGACTTTTTTGTTTGTTTCTATGCCTGTTTTAGGATGAATTTGTTTTATATTGAAATGATAACCATCCTCTCCGTGCAGAAATATTAACGGATATTGAAGAGCATCATATGAACGGTGTGTCTCTGCAATGCGTTGTAGTCCTTTTCTTCTTCGTTGTACAATTATGTCACGGCTTGTATTTTCACTGTCCACAATTACGATGGCGACTTCATCTATCTGAGGTGCATTAAATCTACGTTCGTGTTCTCCACGTGGTCTTTTATCGGCTCGAATTACAATTTTATAGTCATCAGAAATCATGCGGTCTAGTGTTGTTTTGAATATGTAAATCAGTTGATTGTATTTGTGTAAGATCCTCTGTACATCTTGGATTATTTCGCGTTTCAATCCAATAATATTTGTACATCGTTGATCAATTTCGTTTTCTTCATTTCCGATGAAATATACTTGCAGAAATTTATAGTCATCGTTAGGCATTGGTAGTAACGATCCAACTTTGTGATAAATTTGCCCTTGAATTAAAAATAAATATTCAAATTTGTCTCTATTAGTGTCAGTCGAAGTAACACCGAAAGATGTCATTTGAAAGCAGGAGTTGTATGATCTTATATTTTGAAGAAAGTGTTTTGATTCTGGTGCTTCCCCGGTCATGTAATGTAGAAATTCCTGTGGAGGTGCTTCCAGTGGTCGTAATCGAATTTTTCCATTCATGCAACAGAGACCTGGTGTTTCTTTACTGAATTTTTTCGCGTGACAAAATTGGCAAATGTTATTCATTTTTCCGATCACAACATATTTATGATCGTAATATTTCTTCGTCGGTTCGTAGTGGAATGCTTCCTTTGTTAGATTATCTTTTAAAATGCTCGATTCTTCAATACTTTTATTTTCTTTTCTTTCTTCGCTTTTTCCGCTTCTCAGGGTGCTCATTCTGGTTCGTTGATTTTGTAAACGTGCTTCGCGCTCTTCTTCCGTTTCATTTCTTCGATTTTTTTTTTGTTTCCGCCGTTTCGCTGCAGAACTGGCAAGATCTCCACCTCTTTTACGTCTAGGCATTGTATTCTGTAAAATATAAATTAAATGAGCATTTTATAGACAAATATATTGTTACGTAAACGTGGAGCACGTTGAGACAAAGAAAAAAAAATTATTTAATCTTCAAGCGGTCGCGCGATATTTTGTTTACGGCCAAAGTATATAGAAGGCATCGATTCAACGCCGCGCGACTACTTGAAAGTTAAGGAAATTACAATTAAAAGAAAATAAATAAAAAAACCATTAGAATTAATTAAATACACTATTAAAAATACTCACATTTGATATTTCACAATAAAGGCTCACAGATAACTTTTTTCTTCTTCGCTTCGAAATCGAGAATTAAATAAACACACTATTAAAAATACTCACACGTGATACTTCAAAATAAAGGCTCATACACAGATAATTTCTTTCTTTTTCGTTTCTAAATCGCTTGTTTCGCTGTTCAAATCAAACTAACTCTGGCGGGTGACACCGGGCTCTTATATATTCAGAAAGCTAGGCTCTAGGATATTCGAGAAAGTTGGCGCTAGGATATTCGAGAAAGTTTGGGAATAATCGTTCGTTTAAGTCCATATTGTGTACAATGAATGAAATTCAACTATTCGACAACAGATGGCGCCACTTTGGACAATGAATGAAGTTCAACTACTCGACAACAGATGGCGCCACTACACTTACTTTCCGAGTTGAAGGGTTGGAAAAGCACTTATATCTTTAAAGACACACCCTTTAGGTTAAAACGGGAACTTTCTTGTTCGAGGGGGAATAAAGGGCTATCACACTATATAAGTCCCTTTATCGTGCTGGGACTCCTTTTTAAGTTTTATCGGCACGCACATTTTCTCAACTTAGTTTTATTATATATAATGATTATTTTCTCAATGTTTATTTTTGAAAAGTGACCAGATGATTAGGTATTAGACATCACTAAATGCATAATTATCCAGTCACACGGTCACACTCAGGAATTTTGTTTGTAATTAAATTAAGTAAATTAAAAATAAACTTTTTTTCTGAAGAAATAATTAAATTTAAATAAAAAACTATTTGCACTAAATCCTAATGTTATAAAGTGCCTTTGTGATTACGTCTCTAGCACACCCCGCTTTATCGTTATCGCTAAGTTACTCATTTGATTCAAGTTTATAACCCTAAAATTGTATTACATATTTTTGTAATAAAATTTCCATTTCCATTTTCCACTTTCTCCTTCGAATCACTAACACCGTTGTACCCATCGACACACAGCCCTGCCGGTGTTTATGACTTGTTAGCGTGCGCCGGCGCCGCCCGTGCGTTTACCTTCGAACTAGATCATTTGAACTTGAACTTCCAATATTTCCTACAAGACTTTCGCATTTGCCTCGCTTGTGAATGTTTAATGCAAATGCTCTGATACCGTTCTATTATTTCCTATTCTATGCTCTCGCTTACTCTGAGCATTTTATCACAGTAGTAAGACAAGGATAGCAGTGCGCAGCGATCATGTTGACATATTGGATAGAAGTTCTAAAATGGATTTTCTAATGGTTTTCGTAATGTATGCGGACTCGTAGTTGGACTTTTATTAAACCATATGTAGGTTGGCTACAATAGTTTTTGCCTCCATAAAAGTTAACGACGTTATCACTTTATATTCTATTGACATGATATAAAAGGCAACTATATTTTTTGCCACCAAAATTTATATTTGCCACATGATTTGTATCCCCTAATTATAATATGTATCTACCTACAACAGATATATCTGTGACCATTTTAATCTAAACGGTCTTCAACTTTGAAACACCAAGTTAATGAATATTTGTACCCAATATAAAACTTTAATCGCCAGATTTGTTTTGCCAGAATAGTACAGCTACCGCTAAATAAAAAAAAATATTTTAAAAAACACATGCAAGAATACAAAAAAAAGTTTTGTTGGTATCAAGATAGGTAACTATGACGACTTGCAAAGCGAGAAGGAGTGTGTTATGCTAGGTTTACACGGGCTTAGTACTTGTCATTAGTGTAGGTGCTTAGGGACTTATATGCACAGTGACAAGTGGCAAGTAACCGTCTACACATTGGTGTTAGAGAATGGTATTAGTTTACAAGATCTCGCCATGGATTACCGCCGCCGACTAGTTTTGCGAAACTTAGACTTAGACTTAGTAAATAGGACCGGCTTCTAATTACTTGCACTTGCAGTTGCACTAATACTAAGCACTTATACAACATGTTTACACACCTGTGACAAGTGTAAGTGACAAGTACTAAGCATTAGCTACTAAGCCCGTGTAAACCTAGCATTGGGTGAACTGCAAGGTTGTCTATTGTTTGCCCGAAAATTATATAAAATAATACTCATATGCCCGAATTTTATTTGCCCGAATTTCATTTGCCCGAATGGTTTGTTTACCATAAAAATTATGTCACATACTCTTTGTTTACCCGATTATCAGATTTCAGAACGTACGAGTGCCATACGTATTGTTGTCCATATTATTAATTGTAATAATACTATTTAATAGAATATTTAAACGCCATACTAAATAATGGTTTTCCGAATCCATGCATACAAACAATGCATTTGCTCACTATATTCCTGTAGGCGCTCTAAAAATATTTACTTAGTCATATTATTATGTAGGGGCCGTTTTATTTTGTAGGAGATCACAGTTCTAATCTAACCTAACCTACTTTCTGGTGACCGTTCGCTTTTTGGGGGATCACAGTTCTAACCTAACCTAACATACTTTCTGGTAGCCGTTTTATTTTGAAGGAGATCACAGTTCTAACCTAACCTAACCTACATTCTGGTAGGCGTTCGCTTTTTGGGGGATCACAGTTCTAACCTAACCTATTTTCTGGTAGCCGTTTTATTTTGTAGGAGGTCACAGTTCTAACCTAACCTAACCTACTTTCTGGTAGCTGTTTTATTTTGTAGGAGGTCACAGTTCTAACCTAACCTAACCTACTTTCTGGTAGCCATTTTATTTTGTAGGAGGTCACAGTTCTAACCTAACCTGACCTACTTTCTGGGAAGCAATTTGGATGGCAAATGATATTATGGCTAGTGATATTATGGCTTACAGTGATCATGACAAATGATATTATTGAAATTGATTTTATGGGAAACAAAGTTTCTGGCACGTGATTAATATAGTAAACAATAAGTATTGCATATGTAACTATGGGAAACAATATAATGGCTGTTGGCTATTATGGCAAATGAAATTCTGGCAAATGAAATTCTGGCAAGTGAGTGTATACCGAACTGCAAACTAACGCCAGAACCGACTTCTATACATGGAGCAAATATTTTTTTTAAAGACCAATATGTTTTTAGCTAATCGTTTTCATATTGTTCGGAGATCTGATTTTGGTATCAGATATATTATTTTGGTGATACATATAATTTTCCGGAAATATTAAGTAATTTTTTTGTTACGCGTTTTGATAATTTGTGGTACAATTTTGGTGGCAGATGTATTATTCTAGTGGCCAATCTTATTAGTTAGGTCATCGACTTTATATTTATTTGGTGATCGGTTAAATCATAGCCGTTATAAAATAAACACTAAATACACATAGCTATCCGGTTTCGCAATAAATATTTATACCGTTAAATTCATAAATTTTAATATTAATATTAAGCACTTTCTTAGTCTTAACGATAAAATTAATATAGTAAACAATAAGTATTGCATATGTAACTATGGGAAACAATATAATGGCTGTTGGCTATTATGGCAAATGAAATTCTGGCAAATGAAATTCTGGCAAGTGAGTGTATACCGAACTGCAAACTAACGCCAGAACCGACTTCTATACATGGAGCAAATATTTTTTTTAAAGACCAATATGTTTTTAGCTAATCGTTTTCATATTGTTCGCAGATCTGATTTTGGTATCAGATATATTATTTTGGTGATACATATAATTTTCCGGAAATATTAAGTAATTTTTTTGTTACGCGTTTTGATAATTTGTGGTACAATTTTGGTGGCAGATGTATTATTCTAGTGGCCAATCTTATTAGTTAGGTCATCGACTTTATATTTATTTGGTGATCGGTTAAATCATAGCCGTTATAAAATAAACACTAAATACACATAGCTATCCGGTTTCGCAATAAATATTTATACCGTTAAATTCATAAATTTTAATATTAATATTAAGCACTTTCTTAGTCTTAACGATAAAATTACTCTGTCCCTAAAAGAGTTTATAAGTTTAAAACTTGGTATGTAAGTACATTAAATGTTTAAAAATTCGACTGTATACTCGTATACATTCTGACTTCACTACTTTCGCATTTTCAGTAATTATGATTGGTGAACTTATGAACACAATAAAAATTTCCTTGTAACTTGTGAACACAATTAAAATTACCTTGTAACACATAACCAACAGCCTAGTATCAAAAGCGATACACTTCTAAATATTGCGCATTAAAAATAGGTCAATCGAATCGAGTGATTGAATTATTTTTGTAAGCTAATTTCCGAACGAAACGATTATGAAATCAAAGAGTGAAGTAGCGGGCATTGGGAAAATAGCTAGGAATATACTCAGAGATCTGCCCAGTGCCCACCAATGTATGGTGGGAATTGGACACTGATATGTCGTCACTGAGCCGTCATGTGCTTTTTTAAACTAAAATAGGGTTGTGAACGTGCTTCATATATCCATGCAGGGTTTGAATCGTTATATTTTTACTTTCGAAGTGTTTGAGACATGTCATACGCATGTCATAAACACTGGCTTAAATTATACTATCCATAAGGTGATATATAAGCGATGTGCAAAAACTTCCCTAATTAGTTATTTCCTTAGCTTAGGAGTTTTGTAAACAAAATCTTTGATTTATCGTAATATACTGAATATGGATCAACTATGATATAGCTAAGCTGCTTACCATCAGGCGGGCCGTATGCTTGTTTGCCATTGTCGTGGTATAAAAAAAAGCGCATGAATATCTGTTCAACGGTTTCATGGCCTTTCCAAAGCTCTTTTGGGTATTCCTAAACAGATTTTGTGGTCAAACCTTATGGTTTGTACTTATGTAGTTGCTAAACGGAGTTGAGGCCGCAGACATAAAATTAAATTAAATAATGACCTTTTACTTAACCGAATTCATTTCATAGGTAGTAGGTACTTACGCGATGTAGGAATTTATGAAGATTGGGGCTTTTAAATAAAAGAGTTTAAAATGCTAACTGAAACTATGCACTATTCTATGAACTTTAAATATTTTGGTTAGTAAACCGTAGCACATTTTTTTATAATAGGAATTCAACTTTTTTCAACGACACCAACATTTGATATATTTACTAAACACTTTAACTACATTCCATTTAAGTTACACATGTGGTGTTTTTCTCGTTGCGGCGTTAAATTTTACAATAAGCTCTTGTATTGAGAAGATATTTCTACAAACATGTATCAAATGCTGCGTTGTATTCGAACAAATTGGCTAAAAAAATGACGATCAAAATGCGCAAAAACTCGGCGCGAGTAGATATTGCATACCTACTGTATGTGGTCGTAGTACCTAAGGGTATCGTATTTAAAATAATTATCCTAGTTTATCATTAGCTGAGGTATAAAGACACCTTTTACGACCTTAGTACCTAGTTCTCGTGAGAATGTCGTAAGGCGATTAGGCCTGGAAATCGTTACTTTCTTAATGGGTTTTCAAAATAATAAGACAAGCAAAACATGTTTGAAAATAATACTAAATAAACTTTAGAATTTATTATGATAGTACCTAGTGAAATTAATTTAAATTCTCTTTTCTGAAACGAAGGAACTCTAAAAGGCAACTTCTGGTGCCTTTTTTACACTAAATTTGACTAACAAATTACGAACCATTAAAAACCGAATAAAAACACGAATGGTGAGTTCGCCATTCAATACAAATTAACATTACTTGCGTTTTTCATCACTAGCCTAGGCACTTAAACATGTAAATGCAATAAGCAAAAAAAGTGACGTTTTACATACCTCGCTCTAAAATTATAACATTACAATAGAGTATTCTCTTTATTAAAAAAAACTACTGGAAAAAGCTGCTGCTAAATAACTAGGGATGGAATAATGCAATCTGATTTTGCTGGTATTTGAACTAATTGAAGCACCCCATAAAACGAAGGTACTTATTCGACATTACAGAAAACTTCAGCCATAATTAGGTATACAATTAATAATAGAAAGCAAAGACACAATAGGTATACAGTCAGAGAGTAAGTACCTACAAATATTATTACTCCATGCGCCCATGCCTCCTCCCTTACCCCATGTTTCTTTTAGATGGCGAGTAAAGTTGCCAGTTCAAAGACTCCCAAGACTGAGTTTATATTGATCTAAATGACGAAAGTATTACTCAAACCAGCAATATTTCCGACTGCAACACAGAAGCACTTTTGCCCAACCATCTACTTCGTTCCAAACTATCAAATTAGCCCAATTAGCTAGTTCATCCCGGTCCGATTGAATCGTGATCTCATTCCGATCCAGAAAGCCGGTGATTTATTGTCAGAATACTCTGTGCCGATGACGCAAGCGCAACGCTACGGATAAAAGTCGTATATGTCATTGAGATTGTCAAAGATACGCTCTTTTAGCTAAGCGCATTCGTCCGTGACTGCCGAACACTCCTCGATGACTTACGCTGGTACCAATGCCCTAATTTTGTTAGGGTTTGACATGATTTCCTAAAGCTTCGTTTGTATGCTGTGTTTTTAACGTCAATAACCAGTTTTGTAATATCAAGTTGATAATTTTAAAGATCCGTTGCACTAAATCCTCTGTCACCGTTAAAGCGTTTGCAATTTTTTTTGTATATATTTTTTAAATAATAATCGTCTGGAAAACATTGATCTGTCCATCAACTGACCCTAAGTTAACAATTGTTGAAAGATAGACTTCAAATAAGATTGTTCAAATTTCAAATTTGCATTGAACTAGTTCTAGTCCCAACGTACAAATATATCATATGTTACAAATCTAAACTTTGGGTTTTCAGCCAGACCAAACCAAACATTATTTATGAAAATCAGTGTGTTCCAATTATGATGTTGTATGCTTTTGAATTTTGGAATATGGTCTGTTATTCTTGAGTCCTTCTAAGTAGATTTATTTCCAGTGGAATCGATTTTGGAGTAACGATTAAAAAAAAGTGGAACCCAAGCTTTAGATCCACATATCAAAACAAAAACTTCCCGAATATGAAACGTTTTTATGGATGCTGAAATGAAGTGAAGAATGCCATTGACGACGTTCCGTCAGTGCGATTTGTCTCTCAGAGTGTTTCAACACGTACCTAATCTTGAATGTTTATCAACCTATTTCCAAGTGTCCTACAAAGGCGTTTTGTTTATTTTACGGCTGATTGTTCACGTGGTTCGTAATTATTACGACTATTGCCGGGAGCGTTGAACGTTTTGTTAATATTGCAATGCTACTTTTGTTGAAATACATAAATTAACAGTAACTATAAAAAAATTACAAATGACTTATTATATTTTTGTTTTTATACGTGCCGGTAGCGATTCACAGATGGCAAATGCCATCTTATCTTTTCTTTACTTTTACTGGTATTAAACAGTCTGCGACAATTTCGAAAGGAAAACTCTCACTATATATTATCTTCGTGGTCTGCCATTTTTAGAATTTATGATATGTTTTCAACAAGTGATGCCAACTTTTTACTTGTCATTGAATCTTACTTAACCCCCTGTTTCAACGCTTTTCTGTTCATATAAAAATATATAACCGAAATATTAAAAAGGTTTCTTAACTCCTCAACTGAATAGATGTCAAATCGACCGATGGTAGTTTTTTTTTTCTCTCTGACGTTCATAAGTGCATTGTAATGTGCCTAAATTGAAGAATAAATCTTTTATCTTTTTCTTTTTTAGGGTTCCGTACCTCAAAAGGAAAAAACGGAACCCTTATAGGATCACTTTGTTGTCCGTCTGTCTGTCTGTCTGTCTGTCTGTCAAGACCATTTTTCTCAGGAACGCGTGGATGTAACAAGCTGAAATTTATATCAAATACTCGGGTCTAATGTCCCTTGGAGCTGTGAAAAAATCAAACTTAAAAGCCAACGCAATCAAAAGATACAGTCGTTTATGCTGCAAATTTTAGTTTTTCGGCACTCTCAAAACCTACGGGGTACTTCCCGTGAACTTAGAAACTTGAAATTTGGCACGAAGCAACGTCATATAGCACAGACAAAGGAAAAATTACAATAACAAGACATTTTTAGCAATATCATACAAAAAAAATATTTTTTTAAATTTTAAACTTACTACCTTATTCCTCGTAAACGCGTGTAGGTATTAAATTGAAATTCATGTCAAATACTCGGGGCTATAGGACCTTTCAGATGTAGCAAAATCAAACTTTTATGTCAACGCAATCAAAAGAAATAGCAATTTAAGTCGCATATTTTGAAACTGATTACTCGCAAGAAACTCAAAACCTAAACGGTACTTCCCGTAAACTCAGAAACTTGAAACTTGGCCCGAAGAAACTTCATATAGCACAGACAAAGGAAAAATTACGAAAAGTAGACATTTTTTGTAAAATCATACAAAAAAATATTTTTTTTAATTTTAAACTTACTTACTACCTTTTTCCTCGTAAACGCGTAGAGGTATTAAAATTGAAATTCATATCAAATACTCAGGTCTATAATACCTTTAAGCTATAACAAAATCAATTTTCTATGTCAATGCAATGGGTGAACTTTTACTTATATACCTACAGGTTTCTATGGAACCCTCGGTGCGCGAGTCCGACTCGCACTTGGCCGGTTTTTTTTTATCTTTTATCGATCCAGCATCTACTGCATCGTCGGTTTACGTAATATTTAATGAAATAATTTGATTTGTTTATGTTGTATTTCTTGACCCTTAATCTGAAAATGGTTTATACAACTCGCTGCCAATATCGATTTAGATTTCAAGATCCTATTACAATAGAACATCCACGTCGATAAAGATAAATACAAAGACAACAGCCAGCAATCAAAGAGCACATACTGTTCAGCTATGGTAATAATGTTTATCTAATCTCAATGGACCCGCTATCTTTCCAGCCTACTATACATTCACGAAACGTCTTACACTCGACTGTGTGCTAGCTTTAGCATAATTTCCTGTACTATCTTGGACATTAATTCAGTAACCATTTGAGTGCCTTATTACCACAGGGATACGGTCTATTCATGTTCACTTTGGTATGTTACTGTTAGTTCATTTGTTATAACTATGAGAAGAGATTATACTGGTTTACTTAGGTTTGGTCAGTAATATTTGCAAATAATGATCCCGAATGGGAGGCGGAAGCTGATGCTAATATTTAAATGTGGACATTAAATACCGATAACCACAAATATAATGATTCAAAGTAAACAGTAACAATGGGATTTGAAGCTTTGTATACATTTTATTCACTAGTGTCAGTAATATGGACGTAAAGTATTGTAGTAAAGGTATTATGATTATAACAAAATTGTTGGCTCTCTAATGTATTTAGGACGTTCGTAGAATACAATGTTTCAAGTTTAGGACTACAAACTTTATTGATCAGTTTTCATACTAAATATTTGTATATTTGTGCGTATTTTACGCACATATTTCTCCTCGTGTCACATATTTTTGCGGCCTTCGTGTAGGAAGATACTATTGCCGGTGACTGCACTCTAATTTTAATCACCATCATCCTAGTCATTGACCCAATCCAAAAGATGGTAAAGGTACTTATTGGTTTTTACGGAATCTGAACTTTCAACCCAGAGGGGAAAAAAAGCCGTGTTGTTATAAGTCGATTAAGTCCGGTTTCATCACGGTTTCTTCCTTCACCAAAAAACGACTGGTAAATATCAAATGATATTTCATACCCAAGTTCCAAGAAACTCAGTGGTACGAGCCGGCGCTAGTAACAGCGACTCTTGGATTCAAAATCTGACTTCTAGGCCAACATCGCCGTTTCCATTCTCTAACGCTAATTTAATAATGTAAGTATGTAATTTTACAATTACATACTTACATTATTATGTAATTTTACAATTACATACTTACATTATTATGTAATTTTACAATTACATACTTACATTATTATACTATATGTAATTGTAAGTTCATTTTTATTTTTATTTTATATGCGTAAGTTTATTATTGTTTACCTAGTTGATTTGAATTTGCAACACCTACGTATTTCTGATTATTTTCAATGGTTTCCGCTTCCCAAAGGTTGTCTGGCACAGATCGCTTTTTAGCGATAATACCGCCAATTGTTTTACCTCTGATTATTCCGTTTGTAACTTAATTGCACACCTCAAAATAAAGAAACAACCTGTTGGTTGTTTCTTTATTTTGAGGTGTGCAATTAAGAGTATTTATGTTATGTAATTAAAAAGGTAAAGGTGTGTCAGAAAACTATGTGTCAGAAAAAATAAATATTCTGTATTCTTTTATTGCAAACACATGGGTGGCATTTGTCATAAAAATTAAATTTTAGTTATAGGGTTGCTTTCATTTATTCTTTCTGATTTTAGTTTAGGCCTAAAAGTATTTCATTCCAGCAGCCTAAAATGCAGCCGCGGTTAAAATCTACTAGTAATTCAATATTTAATCAAACACAAATCCCAGTGTCGTAATGATTGTAGATCGTCTCTAAAGATTTCATTGATCAGCGGTCGGTATTCTATTAAAGTATCATCGAGTCAATTAATATTTCATAAAAGCATTAGGACCCTTCGACTCACGATTTTATCTAGTAGTTTGTATTCAGAGGGCTTCTGAGGCGCTGCCATAGGCGGAAATGCTAATCCCACACGTATTTGACACTTACAAAACAACCATTTGCAATATGTGCATTTATTACGCGACTGATGAAGGGATGGTATTGTTAATGACTATTGATTTTTTAAGTGAACAATTAGGTAAATTTTATGATCTCTAAATGCATATTTGTAGGTATAATTTGGCTTAGGCACTCTGTAGACCAAATTTAATACTCATACTCAATCCCCGAATCCCACAAAAAAATTGTCAAAGCGAATTAGCTCAACGCTCGTCTTGGCCACTAATCGCACGTTCCATGCGTTAACGTGCGGTTTATGTATAACCAACGTCCAGCGTTGAGCGTGCGTTACAAAGCCTACATTTAGCGTTACATTTGTTTTTAGGGTTCCGTAGCCAAAATGGCAAAAACGGAACCCTTATATTCCGTCCGTCCGTCCGTCCGTCCGTGTGTCACAGCCATTTTACTCAGAAACTATAAGACGAATCTTAATAAAATTTATACATAAGGTGTATTTTGTATGCCGCCATTTAGTTATGTAGTTAAATTGCAGAAAAAAAATCTTGAAGGGAGCTCCATACATGTAACTAAATTTAAAAAAAAATTACCAAATATCAACATGTTGCATATCAATCGATAGGTCTTGAAAAAGAACATTAAGGTTTGTTAAAAGATAAAATATAAGATAAAACATATTTATTCTTCAATTTAGGAACATTACAATGCACTTAAGAACGTCAGATAAAAAAAAACTACCACCGGTTCTAACCCTACACCTCTGACCCGAGAAGTATTATGACCGGCAAGAAACTCGGCGGGACTTATTTTTTCAAAACAGTAATACAGTAATATTTTATCTTAAAGATACACAACAATGCGTAGTTCTATAAGAAGACATATCAAAACAGCTTGAGAGACATACAATGTACGTCTTGTTAAATACAAATAAAATAATAATAATAAAATCCAAATCTGGTTGCTTCACAAAACGTTTGATATGCTTTCCTATCTGAACTGTGTCCTCTAAATGTTAGATGACTTTATAGTAGTTTCTGGTTTGAGCCATGCATCTTTGTCCGTCATATAGTCCTCGACCCTGTAATAACCCTTTGACATTAAAGTTTTTTTCAAATATTTCTTAAGAGCGGGAAATGATAAATTTAAAGCATCGACGGGTAACTTGTTATAAATGTGAATACCTTGACCAAATAATGACTTATATGCTTTGCGGATACATAGCAAGCTTGTTTTTATTTCTAGTGTTATAGCTGTTGATGTCAGATTTTTTTTTGAATGTATGTATATTCTTTACAACAAAAATAATATTGCCATAGATATATTGGGACGCAACAGTTAAAATATTAATTTCTTTAAATAGTTCTCTAACTGATGCACCTGCCTTTAAGTTATACAGAAAGCGAATGGCTTTTTTTTGTAAAACAAATATAGTCTGTATGTCAGCTGCTTTGCCCCAAACCAGAATACCATATGACATTACACTATGAAAATAACTGTGATAAACTAAGCGAGCTGTGTCAATATTCGTTAAGTGTCTAAATCTCCTAACGGCATGAGCGGCCGAGCTTAATCGAAGAGCGAGTTTTCTTATATGAGGACTCCATTGTAGATTTTTGTCCAACGTCGAACCAAGGAACACTGCTTTATCTACTATCTCTAAATATTCACCTTTCAGGAGAATCTTAGTGTCCACCGGTGCAACGTTTGGCAAAACAAATCTAATACATTTGGTTTTCTTAGCATTAGAGATGTATCATCGGCAAACAGAACGATATCACAAAGGTTTTGTACTACACAAGGTAAATCATTTAAATAAACCAAAAACAGGAATGGGTCCAAAATAGAACCCTGTGGCACTCCTAATTTTACTAAAGTCCCTTTAGACTGGGTTTTATTTACAACAACTGATTGTTCGCTATAAAATCGAAATAATCGCTTCGAAACACAGAAAAATTGTGTCGTCGTCCCCGCATATAACTTTTGAACTGTAAGTCCAAGAAATATGAAAAAAATTGAGAAGATGCGCCTTATCACATATTTTCTACAAAAATTGTTTTGAACATTATCGGTTCAGCCATGTTTGAGTTATCTCCAAAAAAACTTCTTCCATAGGCTTGATGCCTTACGACGTATGTAATACGACCTTTTGGTATTAGTTCGGTTCTTATTCCATTGAAGGTACGGAACCCTCCATTATGCATGGTCTGACACGTAATGGGCCGGTTTTTTACATACCCTGTAGATATATTACCTAACTTAAAACATAAAAATCACACTTATACAGTTTTGACACACTGTTAAATAATAAAATTATACTGTTGCCTCAATTAGCAACTAATTTCAATATTGTTGTGTTAGCCGTACCCAGTAATATCCGGTTTAAAATTTACTGCTGAAAACCATATTTATGCTCTTCATTGACGATAGATCTCTGAAAAGCACTTTCACTGTTGTATACTTGAAGTCAAACAATCCTTTGTGCTTCATACAATGCGTCGATCGTCAGTTGTTTTCATTTGTCATCTCGACATCACACAAAGGGATGATAAATTAACTGGTATCTTCACCAAATATTTTGTTTCGAGGCTAAAGACGACATCCAGTACCTATGTATGTTGAACGTGGTATTCATTTGAAGTGTGAGTCATTGAAGGTCAGAAATTATGATACTTGGGTAAGCTTGTAGAGAATGATCCAGCTACCTTATTTCTAAAACGTTTTACCTCAACATCACAAGCTCCAGTGAAACTTGACCCATTCGTCTCTTGTGCCACATGTAATTTCAGGTGAAACTGAGACTGGTTTTAACAGTTTTGTTTATGTTTCAGATCTCTTGCTATCTGCCAAAGACTGGCACAGGCGCAGATTACGAGCACTGAACTGAGGCCGGTGAGTTTATCCAATGAATTTGTTTGCAATCCTGGTTATAATAAGCAGATGACTAAAGGCCAAGTTTGCAGATCAAGTAACGGGTATTTGTAATGCGGTATTTTGTTTGGAAATAATTCTGAATGCGGATTGAAATGTTGAACGTTATGCGGTTGAACTAACATGGCATCTTGTAAATATTTTAGTTATATAAAATCCGATAAAGTTCGCTGGCAATCATAACTCACTAGTTATCAAATTTAACTGAAAATAAAGTTCTTACAGAATCAATATTTCGGTATTGAGTAAGTCGTCCGTGACCAAGCGGCAAAGCTGCCATGTTCATTTGAATGCGGATAAGGTGTCATTGTAAGATGTTTTTTACATTTTTGATTGTTTTGAAAACCGTCGCTATAAATTTCTTCTGACACTACTTGATAGAGATAGGCGGTGGCAACTAATTTGTACAATGAGGCTAGTCTGTTTTTACATGTAATTTGATATCATGAAGTATCAATTCAGAGACCCACTTCAACAAATTGTATCAGGCCGCCGTTGTCAACCGTCACAGTCCAATTACCCATCAATGGTATATTTAGAAACGCGTCAGAATCGATGAATCAATATCTATAACAATAATCAATGGAAAACTTAGGAGATTTAAAACAAATATCAAGCTAATTTAGATTTGTAAGTAATTTTTGTGATAGTCTCATATTTTGGTGTTTTACTTGGTGGTTTTTGTTTTCTTAATAAATAATTGCTACTAACCACTAATGTAACGTTTATGAACTTAATATATTGATTTCTTACAATTACTATTAAGAACGGGGTATTTATCATATATTGGGTATAATAATTATGGTTTTGAGTTCCCGATGTTTTGGCACAGCTTAGTTACCTGCGCCATTATCAGCCACGGAGTAAGTTACTTTTGCTGCAAATATTAGTTGCGACCTAGGCCTACCCCATCTCAGTGGGTAAGTTAGCTTAAGATGGTAGATTATGTCTTTATCTCCATAGCTTATAAAATTCCAGGTGTCCCGAACGACAGAAGCTACTCGAACAAACGGCACGGCGTTCGCATGGAGCGCATGGGGCACGTGGAGCAAATGCTCCAAAACTTGCGGGGGCGGAGTGTCAGTGCAGGAGCGGCAGTGCTTGCCCAGGGATCCTTCCAGGTATGTGAATTCCTTTGACATTTGGTCATTGAATTGTATATGCTCTGTCCTGCTGTAGAAGCACTTTCCGCTGGGTTAGGAAGGTATACACGTTTGCATAGAGAGCTTGGGGCTTCTGGTGCAAGTGCTTCAAAACTTGCGGGGGCGGAGAGCCTAGCCTTTATGATACTTGACCATTGAGATCTGTCATGTCTTTGTCTTCCTACTGTAGAAGCATATTTCGCTGAGCTAGGAGTATAATACACGTTTGCATTAATTACTCCTGCTATGTTTTTTTTTTTTTATACCACGACGGTGGCAAACAAGCATACGGCCCGCCCGATGGCAAGCAGCTACCGCAACCTATGGACGCCTGCAACTCCAAAGGAGTCACATGCGCGTTGCCGACCCTTTACAAAAAGGAGGATTCACCGTGTTGACGACTAAAGGAACAAGAAGGTCCCTCATCGTCAACACACTGGGTCCTCTTTGAGCTCTTTGGCAACCTTACTCACCAGCAGGAACACAACACTATGGGTAGGGTCTAGTGCTATTTGGCTGTGGTTTTCTGTAAGGTGGAGGTACTTCCCCAGTCGGGCTCTGCTCCAGATTTGAGCGATGACATTCGCTGAACGTGCCCTACCACACTTAGCGAGATGCCATTCGCAGTGCCCATACCTCTCTTTTTGGCGTAGTTTAAGGACATACCCAGGTCCGGACGTAGTTTAAGGACATACCCCGGGTCCATGTGTTATTAGGTTAGCGTTTTACCAAACGTTTGCATGAAGCGCGTGAGGATGGATCAAGCTCAAGACTAAAGGGAGCTGCATCAGTAGCCCTAAGATGGATTTGTCATACACTCGAATAACATAACGTCGCGTGGAATGTGATAAGGTGGTTGAAATTATCATATAAACAATCTAATGGCGGCAACTGTAATTTGTTACAATCTTATGTCACGATATCAACACGATAACTCCTGTCGTAATTGAGTTGTTGCAATGATATCTCCCGATATTAAAAATATTTATAACGGGTTACTCACGTAACTTAAGTCGATATTTGCTCGACATGTTTCGATCAATTTACGATGATCATTCTCACGAGCGGCCTTCCGCGACGCCGACCCGTTATAAATATTTTTAATAGGTTAGAGTCTTACGAAAATATCTCCAGATGTTTGACATTCCCATTAAGGTTTTAACTGAATTTCTACATTACTACAGACTGATACATTTGTTGAGGTATTTTCTCTGACAATTGAAAGAAGCTCAAATCATCACTATTGTAGCTTCTTTTGACTTGGATATTTTTTACTCAGATAGGTACGTATATTTACTGCTTCTTACTACATTATTTTTGGCGTGTTTATTTTCTTCATGCTTTCGTCTTTTACAACAGAAAATGCCAATCGAATTGGGAATATATTTAATACACGTAACTCGTAGTGCTGATTGCAGATAGCCTTGTTCTCACAATCCTTAATGAATGCTTACGGCACATTCCGTAGTCGTCTGTCTAGTCTGAAATTGCCGACGACGCGTATTGGAAGCTTAGCTTGTATACGGTAGTAAATAATTGACTCTAGACTTAGTTTTAAGATCTATTTTTTTTATTGGTATTTTGGGGAGACTCTTAGGTACACAGTTCGACCTAGCGCCAAATTGAGCAAATGCTTGTATTATGGGTACTTTGTGACGATAATACATACCTACTGATACATATACCTACATAATTCGGTACATAGAAAACACCCATAACTAGTACAAATATTTGAGACCAGGGGCCCATTTCTCGAAAGCTTGTAACTTGTAATACAAGCGGAAGTCTCTTTCTAGCAAAAGATGACGAAAAGTGACATCCGCTTGTATTACAAGTTACAAGTATTTGAGAAACGGGCCCCTGATGCGGAGGTTAAAAAAAATTAGTTGTAGGTAACTATGTTTTTTTACGAATATCTAAAATAACTCTCACTCCGTGATTCATGCATTTTTGACCATAGGCTTATATAATACTTACATCTTTTTAGTAATGAGTTTATATTTCAGGATTTATACGCATTTTTATCGTAACTTCATAATAGACAGTTTTATTGCAAATTTAAGAACTCTATTTAAAAAAAATGTGTCTCGCTTGTGTAGACGAATTTGGTTGTTTTATTATTAAATACTCACATGGATGTAACACGGTAGGCCCCTACATATAAGTATGTAGGTAAGTTAGATGTATTTTCCGGGACAACGAGTCCTGTTCCATATGAAACAAAGGGATATCTAATAGTGAAATAACAGTCTGGCTTGGATTAGTTCAGCTCCATATAAATTAGTTCTGGCTTGGATTTTATGTGTAGCGCCACCCAACGGCTGTAACATATAAACACTAGAGCTGTATTTAGAATCAGATACAGAGTTTCTTACTTCTATGTTAAGTATTTACATATCATATTTCTGCAATCTACCTAAGTAAAATTAGCTTCCAATAATTTGACCCAAAATATTTCATCCAACGGAGCCTGCATATCGAAGCACAATTTGTGGCAAGGAATGTGGCTGTTTATTGTTGCTTTGGGATTGCCGTCCCTTCCTTTAGGACGATCGGCAACGTGACTATGCTTTTTGAACCGACTCCAAGATTTCGAAGAAGGAGGTTTTCAATTTGTCGGGATATTTGTTTTTGTTATTTTTTTTATGTATGTTCGGTACCGATTATTCGAAGACGGCTGGACCGATTTGGAAAATTATTTTGTTGTTTGAAAGACTATACATGACAGTTGGTCCCATTGTAAGTTACAATTTGTAACCAGGGCAGGATCTGATGATGGGATCCTGAAGAAATCGAGGGAACTTTTCAAATATTAAAGGCGAACCTATAGTGAATTCAATATTTTTTTACAGTAGCTCAGGCATTGTCAATTGGAAAGGTGGAGTCTAAGTGAAGTCGGTTCTTTTTTTAAACTATTTAACAATTAGAATCGACAAAGCACGAAGTGACAAAGCAAGAAGCACAAGTGAATAAACTATTTTAAATAAAGTAAAGAAAATGCTTTCTCTATTAGTCCATAGGGTAAAAAGGTTAGTGTTAGTGTTTTGGTAATGCCATTTCGACCAACACGCGGTGAATCGCGAATGAAAGAACCACTAAGATATTCCGTGGACCGAACATCTTACGACTACATCAGTACCTACATAAAATCATTAACCAAGATCTTACTCTACTATGCAACGCACTCCTACTTATGTTCAACAAAAAAACACATCACAAATCTACATCGATAATATTCGATAAGGCAATCAAACTATCATCGGCACAATCTTAATAGGTAATAATGATCCAGAAAACAACTTTATTTCCTCCAAACAGCCTATAACATTTACCAGAACGGATAAAGTGTTCGATAAGCTCGATAAGGGCAGAGTTATCACGGCCGCACTCTAATAATTCTGTCCTTAAAAACGAAATTCTTGTTAGACACACGCTGGCAGACGCGTGATGATTAACCGAGATTTTTCGGTTTTATTTGTTCCTTTGTTTGTGAGGTATTGTCTTAACTGTTTCGTTTTAAGGGTTGAAACACGATAAACTAATTAAATGGACGGTGTACCTAATGCAAATATTTGTAAAAACTACGTATCTACACAGAATAGAAAATGAGGTTCTTCCTAATAATTTTGATATACAAACTAACAATTATTAACTAAATAACTACCATAACAAAGACGAATAATGTACAAATATATAGCAAATGGGTGTACGTAAAATATCTTACAATTCAGTTTTTATTTTTTCAGCCTGAAATAATCAAAAAACAAGGCGCCTAAAAGTAACTTTTGATACTTACTTAATTTTTTTCATTACACTTATCTAAACTTAAAACCGTCGTATGGAAATCACCTTTGTAACTGACCCATTTCAATTGTCCTCGAGTCGATACACGTCGGAGTATTGAAAGTGAAGAAACTAAATTACAAGTATACTCGTACGTGACAACCCTAACCCCGTTTGGCCGCTCGATCATATATCACAATGATATCTAATGATACGGCGCGTGATCGATAAAGTCCGGCCACCGCGGGAGAGTCTTCCCGCCGACATACGCTACAACCCTACTACAAGTATTTTAAAAATATTTACAAGTTTTTATATCCCATTTAGGGCTTGCAATCCGGATATTTCGAATAGTAATTTTTATGGATACTATTCGAAATATCCATATTATCCGGATAATATCAAAATAGTTTCCAATAATTCCATTCAAAATAGTGGTATTAATAAGTTTTATCTCAAAAATTAAAACTTTGATATAATTACTTATTTAATCATTATATTTTTCTACTTTGGTAACTACTGGAAAGTCACTCGCTTCGGTAAAGGTATCGACATGATATGGTTGCTTAGTAGGGGCTCAAACGGTACCGACCAGTCCTTACTCGACATCTTAATTTAAGGACCATTTCTTCCACATTGGAAATAGTTGATATTTCGTTTATAGGTATGAATCTTTTGATAAATAATTTCGCTGTTAAAACCACTAAGTTTTGAAAAGTTACAAAGCATCAAAATAATTGCAATAAGTATTGCAATATTTATAACATTTCGTTATCCGTTTTGTTGGATTTTAACAAAATATGAGGTCGATGTTTGGTAGTACTATGTTAGAAACTTCAAGTAACGACGAATATTTACATAAAGTGCATTAGGATCGAAAATAATAGTTATAGCTGTGTATATTAGAGAAAAATATACTCAACAACAAAATATGACCCATTTTTATATCGAATCATGTAAATGAAACAAACTTTCAAATTGAGATTTGTGTCTTACAAGCAATTAGGGGCTATTTGTAAAATCAAAATGTGCCTTGATTCCTCAAGAATTTATCTACACACTTAGTTCTCAGTCTTTATGTTATGTTTATGTTGCATAAATTACAAAGGCATCATTAGGAAAACTACATAAATGAGAAATGTTTAGATTCCCTAATGATTCGTTGGATGCCCTAATGATTCGCAAATCGTTAGGTTCATTGAGACTGCAATATTAATCATCTGTCTCTTTGCGAGTCAGTTTCTAGAAAATACCTTTGTTAGAGTACCTGAATATTGATGAAAACACAATTAGATGTATATGTCGCAGGGAAATGATTAAAACAGAGATTTGAACAAATCTCTAAGGGATATGATCAAATCACGCAGGATGGAGATAAAATGGAGACTCCATATAATCATTTCCCTAGAAAAATTCAGTAATTTCACTAAATCACTGACTCTGTTTAGTGAGAAGACAAAATCGGCCAAAAAAACGTGACACGCTTTTTCATTTCACTAGATTTGTTCAGGAATTTGACAAAATCCCTAACCACTACAGTAAGTTGATGAAACGAACTCAAAAAGTCAACTAGTTTTATCATTTCGCTAAACAAAAGAAAAGAAAAGAAATGCTTACGGTCAGCGTGTAGTATTCAAATCCCAGAAACGCATAAACCTCTTTTCATTGAAATGAAAATTCTAACTCTTCCGTGTCTGTATATATATGAGGTAGCATTATATGTTAAGCGGAACATAGGTCAATTTACTAAGTTTAATAGTATTCGTCATCAGTACAAAATAAACTATAGGTCATGCGAAACAGCCTTATTGAGGGAAAGCGTATTTGGAATGGCACCAAAACTATACAACAGACTGTCGAACGACATATTAAAATTAGATAATACTAGCTGTGCCCGCGGCTCCGCCCGCGTGGAATTAGGTCTGTGTCAGTAAGAGGCTAATTCACCCCTAATTTCTCTCCCGCTACCCTGGAGGCGGAATTTGAAGTAAAGTTGACAGATGGATTTATCCTATCAATTTTTATTGGCATGATTTGAACGACATACAATAGTAGGTGTATATCGGACGATGCAGGACCACTCTTGTATTTATACGTTCATGTCCACGGCAAATATCATCTAAATCGATCCTCCCGTTAAATCAGTCTACGCATGAAAGGTAAGAACAGGCGCGGTTGAAATGGGGGGGTGTCACAAATGCAGAAATGTTTTTTTTCTATTTGAGGAATTAGTAATCCTTAAGGGGTGATTTCCGGGATAACAATGCAAAAAAAACCGGCCAAGAGCATGTCGGGCGATGCTCAGTGTAGTTTCGTAAATGCCGCCCTGTTACGAAACATCCGTTCAAACGGTCGTTTATTAAGGGATATTTGGCGGCGCTTACGTCAGTTTACTATCCGGCACATCCTTTCACTATGCGATTTTGACTGATAATTCAAAAACGGCTGAACCGATTTTATTCAATATAGTTTTTATCAGGCCTCACCAAATTTCAGCTTTCTAGTGCGAACAGTAACTGAGCTAGACCGTGGACAGACGCACGGACATGGCGAAACTATAAGGGTTCCTGACTACGGAACCCTAAAAAGAGATAAATAGTAGTTTATGTAACTGTTACGTAATAAGGCCTAATTATGTACAGAAGCATACACTGCTTTATCTACACACATATTAAAAATCCACTGAAACCATGCGTGTCGGGGGGGGGGGGGACGCGGATTTTGATTACGTTACGTAGATAATGAATTTTCATACTTTTTACGTTACTGGTTGCAATAATTGTGGTAATTACATACTTCAAGGTAAGCACATTATAATGCACTAATGAACGTCAGAGAAAAATAAATACGTGAGTGTCGTGGAACACTCTGTTGGAACGAAGTTATGTTATTTAATTTCATTTTTGACTTTTTCGTTAATTTTGGGGTTTTTTTTTTTGTATTTTTTTACATTTTTTGAATTTTTGGAAATTTTTGGAAATTTTGAAATAATTAAAATTTTTGAAATAATTGAAAATTTTGAAATTTTTGAAACTTGAAATTTTTGAAATTTATGAAATTTATGAAATTTTTGAAATTTAGAAATTTTGTCATTTTTGAAATTTTTTACTTTTAGGAACTCTACTTTTTTCACGTTTATCACTTTGTCACCTCTCACTTTCACTACACTTCACTTCACTTCACTTCACTTTATTCTATTTTATATATTTTTTATTTCATTCCATTTTACATGTTTCTCAATCGTATGGGTGTCGCGTTTTCGTGACGTGACGCTTTTCCGTGACGGTCACGTGACTTTTTTTCACCTAGCCCCCCATCCGCGAACCGTCCAATAAGGAACTTCGTTCCAAAACTACCACCGGTTCTAACTCTACACCTCTGGCCCAAGAAGTATTATGACCGAAAAGATACTCGTCGTGACTTATTTTTTTCAAAACAGTAATACATTATTAGTTCTTAAAGATACAAAATAATACGTAGTTCTTCAAGAAGACATATCAAAACAGCTTGAGAGACAGATAATGTACCTATTGTTTAATTATAAAGAAAAATTAATCCTAATCTGACTGCTTCACAAAACGTTTGATATGTTTTCCTACCTAAACGGTGTCCTATAAATGTTGTAGTAGTTTTTTGGTTTGGCCATGCATCTTTGTCCGTCATATATAATACTCGAACCTGCAATAACCCTTTGACATACATGACATTTTCAAATATTGCTTAAGAACGGGTAAATGTAAATTTAAAGCATCGACGGGTAACATGTTATAAATATGAACACCTTGACCAAAAATAAATAAATCGATTCTGCGGTTAATAATTCCCTATACAAATTTCCAACTATCTTTTCACCCCTTTAGGGTTGATTTTCGGAGTGAAAACTATCATTTGTCCTTTCCTGAGACCCATACTATACCACATTTCATATTTATCAGTTCAGCGGTAAAAACATCGCCAACTCCCAACACCCTTTTCGGGGTGAAAGGGTTTATTTTCGGGATGAAAACTATTCTGTCGTTCCTCGGGACTCAAATTATCTGCATACTAATTTCTAGTAAAAAATCTCCATACTAACTTTCAACCCCCTTTTCACCCCCTCCAGGGTTGATTTTCGGGATGAAAACTATTCTTTGTCCTTTCCCGGGACTCAAACTATCTCTACACAAAATTAGATTAAAATCCGTTCAGCCGTTTTCACGTGATAGATGTATAGATAGATAGTTTTTATTGAAAGTACCTTTCAGGCTTCGCTTCCATTATTTTTTTCAAATTTTTTGGACCTACGGTTCTAAAGTAAGGTGGGGGGGGGGGGGGCTTTTTTCAAGATGAAACTATCCTTTGTCCTTTCTCGAGACCCATACTATCTCTATACCAATTTTCATCTAAATCTGTTTAGCGGTAAATAAATCCTCATACCAACTTCCAACCCCCTTTTCACCCCCACAAGGGTTTGAAAACTGTCCTATGACATTTCTCGAGACTCAAATTATCTCCATACTTATTTCTATCTAAATCGTTTCAGCGGTTAAAAATTCTCCATACAAACTTTCAACCCCATTTTCACCCCCACCAGGGTCGATTTTCGGGATTTAAACTATATATTATCCTTTTCCGGGACTCAAACTATCTCTATACAAAATTTTATCGAAATCCGTTCAGCCGTATTCACGTGATGCGCGGTCAAATTAACAGACAAACAGATAAACAGACAAAAATTCTAAAAATTGTTGGGACGTGTTCTGTTATCGATTCTAAGTATCCCCAGCCAACTTTTTTTCGATTATCTTCCATGTACCCTCTGTTCGACCCTCTTCAGCTTTATTATATGTATAGATAAACCAGTTCAAAACAAAGTTGTACAATTTTCTAGTCTCAAAAGCATATTATTCTTTTCATGAATTTCTATCAGATTCTTGACATTTTATTACTATTGTATAATTTTAAGTAGGACTTGAGCAGTAAGCTAAAATTGACTTTTAAATTAATCTTATTATTAATAATTATTTAGTGCAATATAGTTTGGAATTATATAAATTTATTTAATAATTAAATTTTGACATATTTAGTTAAATAATCTTATACAATATTTTGTAAATAATGCATGCTGCATGCTATTTTGTAGCTATTTGAATGCCGAGAGGCAAAACATAGAGATCCCAATCAATTGTAAGACCTGATGTTACCTATGTTTACTAAATAAATAATTTGAAATTTTAAAAATTTGAAAATTTGAAACAAGTTTAGTGAAATGATAAAGTCTCAACTGGAAGATGGTATATGGTGATTTGATTAAATCACTGGTTTAGTGAAATGACGAAAGAGAGTACCGAATACAATATTTTACTTTACAGTTAAGCGATTTTATCAAATCTCTGACTAGATAAAGTGAAACAGATATTAAATCAGAGATTTTAACCAATCTCTAAGGGATATGATCAAATCACGAAGGATGTTAAAATGGAAAATCCATATCATCATTCCCCTAGAAAAATTCAGTCATTTCACCAAATCACTAACTCTGTTCAGTGGAAAGACAAAATCGGCCGGTGCAATATTTGTGAACATCCAGTGCATGCAACATGTGGAAGTACTGTTGGAGAGGAAGGTTAAGGCTTAGTCGTTAAATGCCAATTTTGTGAAAAAGAAAGCAATATTAGAGCTGAGAGAGAAAATGCTGCAAATTTTTTGAAGTAATACTAAAGAAAGATTGAATATATGACTTGAAGATATAGACTAGATTCCGTGAAATTGTTACATAAAATGTCAAAAGTAGGTATCAAAGTTGTTTATGCCATCAAAAACAAAACTTGTAAAAAAAACCAAGTCTCGCAACTAAGTTCTTCTACCGTAAAAAGTTGTGAGATCCATGTAATACCAAGTCGGTTGATTTATTCAGTCCCTACTTAAGGGACCTTCTGTCTTAAGTTATTACGTAATTAGCTAATCTAACAACATCTTATATAGTGACCGTGAGCATGCACTGGATTTTCACAAATAACGCACCTTCCAATTATGTCTTTCCACTAAACAGAGTCAGTGATTTGGTGAAATGACTAAATTTTTCTAGGGAAATGATGATATGGATTCTCCATTTCAACATCCTGCGTGATTTGATCATATAGCTTAGAGATTTGTTAAAATCTCTGTTTTAATATCTGTTTATCTAGTCAGAGATTTGATCAAATCGCTTTACTGTAAAATGTTGTATTCGGTACTTGCTTTCGTCATTTCACTAAATCAGTTAAGAGATTTAATCAAATCACCATATACCAACTTCCAGTTGAGATTTTATTATTTCACTAAACTCGTTTAGCGAATTGATAAAACTAGCTGACTTATTGAGTTCGTTTCGTCAACTTACTGTCATAGTTAGGGATTATGTCAATTTCCTAAACAAATCTAGTGAAATGAAAAAGCGTATCGCGCTTATTGACTGATTTTGTCTTTCCACTAAACAGAGTCAGTGATTTGGTGAAAAGACTGATTGTTTCTAGGGAAATGATGATATGGAGTCTCCATTTTAACATCCTGCGTAATTTGATCATATTCCTTAGAGATTTGTTCAAATCTCTGTTTTAATCATTTCCCTACGACATATATACTGTACGACTTAATAACGCTAAGTACCTTCTGCTATCTTTATTAAGGTTTTTATTTAGTTTCATAAAATGTGAGTGAGTTCACAATGTTTATTAGTTATTAGTCTTATTTAGGTCAAATTTTGCAAACATTTCATCCCTTTCCCGTAATCCGGTTCAGATTAAAATTAGCTTACCTAACTAACTTGTGCGAGTATGATAATGCTGTTATGATACTTATGGTACCACTAATGAGCTGATCTTATTATGCAAATTCACAACTTAGAATATAATTTTTTTTTTTTAATAGTAGAGAACTCTATAGACCATACGATAAATAAAAATTATGGAGACCAAATGTGGAAACTGCGCTGAGTTTAATAGTGTTTTTTCTTCATTTATATGAAAATGCATTTCCGCTATTTTATTTAAATAACTAAAATAAGTATGAACATTAAGTAGAGAGACAGACTGTAGTTTCAATCAATGTATATTAGTCTATGCGATTAACTAATGCTATCTGCATAAAAAAAAATATTAAGTAGGTTGGCTACAGATCTAAAACCGAAACATGAATAAAAACTTACTTCAAATGTTACAAAACTTGCTCATAAAATATTGACACCCACGTCCGTCAAGACAATCAACGAGACGCCAATATTTTATCACGGCCGTCGAGTGAGATGTAGGATTGGACACGACTGTCCCGCCTCATCGACCCACCGGCGGGACACTTTCATTTCACGCACGAGAAAATGCTGTCATCGGGGTTTCGTAAAAGTTAATCTTTAGTCTAAGAATTTGAAGATCTTCATTGTGTAAGTAGTACATACAAGGATTCCTATGCACTTGTGGCTTGTGGCGTTATTTCGCCACAACCCTCTTAAAGTCCCGCCATTGCGACTGGAGTAATCGAGTATGGTAAAGTTTAGATATTTGGATGTATATTCCTCCTTACGAAAAACGGCTCAACGGATTTGGTTGAAAATTGAAATTTAGATGACAGATTCTAATCTCCGTACGTTTTAATCGTACTAAATCTCATATAATTTAGGATTAATTAAGGACACATTGTTAGGAATAAAGATAAATGGAGCAAAATAATTATATGGTGGTTCCTAAAGGTCAGGAAAAGGAAAAGAGGCTCACCAAAGGCACGATGGGAGGATGAAATTGTAAAATTTGCGGGTACGCAATGGACCAGATTGGCAAGAAACAAGGAAGAATGGAAAGGGATGGAAGAGGCCTTTGCCAAAAGGCATACAGACCAAACCGATGTTGTCTGAACAGTAACAAAAATATTTAGTTTTAATTTAGTATTAATTTTATATTCTTCAGTATACAAACTCAAAAATAGTTGGATAATTGTCTGAAAAAAGGCTTATATTATTATTATTTGTATGTCTTTCCCCATCACGGAACAATGGTGTTCCGGACCTTTGGGAGGCGTATGCGGAGCCGAAGCCAACGCGCAGAGGCCCTTTCGACAATTTAATGAAAAGTGAGGGGTACACTATGCGGATGCTGCCCCTGCCCGTGTCATGGGACGCATGCAGAGGCAGCACCCGCCATGGTGTAAGGACTATTGAGAGTTAATGGAGTCTAAAATGTACTAGGCTATTGGCTGAAGAGTATGGACTAACTACTGGTCTATTGGATGAAAAACCGGACGCCTGCCTAACAAAACGGTATCCAATTTTATTTCCGGCAGACGGTGACTCGCCCTCCGCAAGATGGGCCCCCATAAAAAGCGACATCAAGGATGGCTCAAGGGCAACACCGGTGCGGGGGCTGGGGGTAGAGAGGTGTCACTGGACTTTAAACATATAGCCAACTCGCCACTTAGGTTTCCACATCTGCCCTCGAGAACGCAGCTCTAACGACCCCACTCTGGACAGCCGGCTAAGGCAAGCCAGAGGCAGGGGACCTGTCCCACCCATCCGACAGAGCACCCCAGGGGCACTCAGGTACGTGGAGTCGCTACTCTCCAACAGCTCGCCACAAGCTGCCCTGCGTTGACTGATTGCACTGGTGAAAACCAGTGGGCGATGGGGTCGTCACATCCCTACGCCTTATTATTATTATTATTATTATAAATCTCATAATTTTAGAGTGTGGTATACTTACCATTTCTTTACGATTTCTTACGCTTTACTGCTGCCGAAGCTTTTACTTTCTTTTACCATTGAGTACCGAAACTCACAAAGTAGTTGCATAATCAGAGCAGCTAATGCAGGTATATTATGTTCAATGTTTTACCTTCTCTGTTTAAAATCCGTTTATTTCGCCACACACCAAGTCAAAGGCTAAATGCGTTTAAAATTGACCTCACCGCCCTTTTCACGTCGAACATACCAAATTAAGGTAATATTGAAGATTAAAAGGAACAAACGCGTGCCCGACCCGCCAGCGAACAAGGAATTTGGTCAGAGGTTCTGATTGACGTACAATTTGGAGCTCTTTGGCGTACAATGGATTGTTATCATTATTATGTTTACATGGTCTTTAAACTTTTGTTCGACATGCAGTTTGCTAAGGTACTTTATTTAGCGAAATATTGCTATGAAAGTGTGTAATTTTGTGCCATACTCCCTATGACAGCAGAGCGATTGATAGGGTAAGTTAAATATGCTAGCGTGAATTTGTGAGATCGTTTGATAATGTATGTACCTACTTCTCACGGAAAGAGATGCGGTATTTTAAGGTACTTCAGTATTTACAATTCTAGTTAATACAGAAGCTAACGGTTATTTAGCTGCTCAAGGTACTCATAACTTCAAACTACTTTAAATATGGGTTTTACAACAAATGCAACTCTTTTAATTTTTTCTTCAACGCAGAGCATCTCCGATGTCTTGAACAACAGAGCTTAAATATCGTGTGAAAAATATTTCCCGTCAGCCCAAAATGCCAAGTCACCGTGTGCCTAAAAGTCGAATACCGTGTTAACAACCAAACTTGTGTAAGAATAAATTGCACATTTAGAGGCCCTGGTTCAAACACTCTTAATTAGCGTAGAACTATTTGATGGTTTACGATTAGTTTTATGCGTTTGGCCAACTGTTCAGATTTTATTGTATGCCGAATTATGATTTGTGCGATACGAAATGCGAACATCATAAATATGCTAATTTGAATTTAATTATGTGGGTTAAATTTTCTATTTCTGCTTATTATAAGCATGGCTGAGCTAATGATGTAGTAAGTAAGTAGTATATTGATCATAATATTAATAAGGTCTGATGTACTATATATTATCAACGAGGTGAAAAATAAATAATAACTTTTTTAAATGTTTACCTACTTAATAGTGCCTTAACTACTGTATAAGCAGGTTTAATAACAAACCAAATAATCGTATTGAGTCTAAAAGTATATCAAAATTGTCGTTTATCAAATCAAAATTATGTCAACTGCTTTTGTAATGGCTTATTTAAAGGTATATCAAAAAGACAGACAGGCAGAGTCACACCATAAGGGTTCCTTTTTTACCATTTTGGTACGGAACCCTAAATATAACCTTGTTAGGTTATATTTAGGGTTCCGTACAGAACGTAGCAGAAAATACACAAAACAAATATTAAAACATCGCTTTGGTGTGCATTTAGATTTTTTGCTGCGCAAATCAGTATTTCAAAGAGTGATTGAATTTTTCTCTTTTTTAACTAAACAAATGGTTTCAGATCGATTATTTTCAAATTCATCAATCTATTACATATATGCGCTTCTAAGACAAAAGTAAGTCCTTCTCAATAGCCACATCATCAGTACGATAGAACAGATCGATATCAAAACCAATTATTTGTAGGCGGTGTATAGACAGTCATGTTCACGGTTGTATAGTTTTAATTACTGTACAAAGGTAATATCAAGCTAATATGTGACCCCCGCCGGGATCTAATATAACTGAAACAATGCATTTTCGTTGTTTATTGTATTGTAAGCGCTTACGCATTTTGTATAATCATCCGGATTAGTCTCGTATTCGAGAGGCCTCTGATGGTTTTCTCAAAGCGGTTATTGCATTTACATAAATTGCTACTCTCAGATTCTCCAGTAGAACAGGCCCTGTAGCCAAGAGGACAATCGTTTGAAGAAAACGAAACGAAACGCTACACGCTCTCGCTCATTCTTTATTACTGCGATAGAGAGATGGATAGAGTTTCGATTCGTTTTCTGCAAACGATTGTCTCTTGGCTAAGCCCCCATGCAGTAGTAACCCCTTCCCTGAAATCATATGATTAATAAAATACTTATAAAATTAAACCCAAAAAAGAGCCAGCAATTCTGCGCATTTCATTATTAATTGTAGTAACTATTTAAAAGAAATCACGGAAAGTAAAACTAATACAATACAAGTGAATATAAAATTTCTCAATAATAATATTGACATACAAATACAAACATAACATGCATAGAAAAGAGCAAGAATATCCAACTAATTATTACCAAAAGCTTGTCTAAAACAATACTACCATTTTTCTCATTCAAGAAATTACGCTTTTGACTGTACTTACATTGGGCGGAGATGTTTGATTGAGTTAATAAAAATTGGTACCGACAACATAAAGTAATTTCTGTTAAAGCACTTTGCAGCCTTAAGGCATGATAATTATTATTACATTCATTGTCTTGTATTTGCTATAATTTCAATTCAACTATTGTCTGATTGTTATTTAAAACTGACAGTGATATTATTGAACTTTTTATCTCGTAAAGTACCATCTGATTTCAATTTAATCGCTCGTTCTCAGAGACCTTTTTGCATTTCGTCTATTTCATATTGATAATGATAAGTAATCCACTATAGTCTCACTGTTGTTGCCGATTAAGAAAAGACAAATAACATCCATTCATCGTCCATTATTTAAATCCTGCTATAACAAATGTGGAAATTTGTATATTTGGATGTAGGGAATGAGGGAGTATTTGGAATTTACTTCATGCTTCACAAAAAACGGTTGAATGGATTTACATGAAAATTAGCACACGGGTGGAGTGGATTGTATCCTGTAAAGAAAAATAGTTTCCCGAATTTTCTAAATCAAGTCCAATAAGGTTTCAAAAGATGAAAACACTAACCGAGAGAGGTGTGGTGAGAGGGAGATTTGACGATTTCACAAATTCTATGTGGACGTCCTCGTAACCTTGAAAGAAACCAAGTACTTTTATCTGTTTCCTCATACGGCACCAGACTTATGAAATACAGTTGTATTCCTTAAAATATAAATTTAATGATTCCTCTCTTTAGCTCTCCATCCATAGCCCTATGTGTGGGCTGCGATAACAATACGTTCAAAGGTCGTACATCCGATACCTTAAGGTTTACGGAACAAACGCCAATCAGGTACTACCGTTGGATCCCTGGCCACAATCGGGGGAACACGGTCAGGCGGTCAACTGTGATTATAGACCACCAGATGTATTTATCTGGAAAATCTGTTTATTGGCATTTTGTTCTGTTAGCAATATTAGGGAAAAACACTATTCATATTTATTAGAAAATGTGGCAAATAACAAGTGCCACCCATTTATACCCTAATGTAAATAAAACTACATACAGAGTCCATTACGATATTCACCATCTTGATTGTGGCTAATTTCAGCTCAAACAGCTCTTCAGCTTTTCTGTTCCGTTTTTAGACAGAATTCAAAACCATTAAATAATATTGTGGCTTTGTTTCAATAAGTAAATGCTAAATCAAAATTCTGAACATAAGATAAACCAGAAAATACTAAAACGAGCTACTGGTATACGAGTACAACAACACATTAGGGTAAGTACTTTTGGTTTAGTGTTAGTTGGTTAACCGCAAACAAATGGATTTTAACCGATCCTAGAAAACCTTTTATCCTTTGCAAGTTTAGAATTGATTTAGTTTGCATTTCCATTCATAGGTACTGTTTTTGATTTTATGGAGATTAGTATTTTGTAAAGAATTACTATAAAATAAAATAAATAATATCCTACTGCAGATAATAAATATACGCACCTTGTATATACTGACCATCTACTACTATAACTATGAGTAACTTATACTTATAGCATGGACAAGTCAGATGAACATCAAAATTCATAATTTGCTAAACTTTTAACAAAAATCAAGCTTTGAACTTTAGCGCAATCATTGGAGCATTTGCCTTACAAAAGGTGGAGTAGAAAATGTTTTAATGGTTTTTGGTAGGCTATAGGGTGGTTATTAAAATACTTGTGTTACTATTTTTTTTGGCTTATCAACTGAAGATTACAGGGCATCTTACCCATTGACCTATATTTTTTGTAAATTATGAGATTGTTACCAAATATTTCTAACGTGAATTTTCTGACATGTAAATAAGCGACTTTATTTAAATTTACGGTACTGTTTCAAATATATGTCAGTATCTTCTCTGTCTATCTGTTTAATTGATGTGAATATATTTGCATTTTTGATTTAGGAAGTAGCTATAATATTGGCTGGTGACCAACGACTTCACGAGAAGTGATAAAGTTAATAGTACAAACTACAAGCGCTCTAACCAATTGAAATTATTAGTAGGTAGTTAGATATGGGTTCTTAGTTAGTAGTTCTACGAATTTCTTCATGCGTTCATTAAGAACATTGATTTTAATTTGAAAGATTTGCGATTAATACACTAAGTATTTTACTAGCAGTCTATTCTACAGGGTGAAACTTAAATCGTGAACAGTAATATGTTTTTCTAACTCCATAAACAACAAGCAATTTAATGCCCCAACTCTTACTAAAAACAGACAAGATTTTTTTTTTTTTTTATATTTTTTGTCGTTTATTTTACTTTTAGCAGTGGATTTAGGATATTACAACGGCTTATTAAGATATTTAAATTAGTAAATTGAATTGATTTTTTGAATCGGAACTGACATTGACATCAAATTTGTCATTTGTCCTAGTTAGAAATGAAATTTACTTAATTTTTCATCTGAATTATCTTATAAAGCTGTTTTAATTCCACATGATCACATTTAAAAGTAAAATAAACGACAGAAAATATGAAAAAAAAATCTTGTCTGTTTTTAGTAAGAGTTGGGGCATTAAATTGCTTGTTGTTTATGGAGTTAGAAAAACATATTACTGTTCACGACTTAAGTTTCACCCTTTCTAAGTTAAATTTGTACTGATTATGGCTTTCAAAACTGGGAAAAAATATAAAGAACCGTGTAGAAGTCTTGAAATTGCCAATCCCCTCAATCAATTTCTGTTAACCCTTCGAAGTGCCAGGTCATCATTCTGGGTGGCTCGCGGCAACTCATTAAGTTGGAAACTGTTCCAGTTGCGCCGATCATGTTTGATGGCTCGGTGATCCCGGTCACTAACCAGGTGAAAGATCTCGGCCTTGTCATTGATAGGAACCTTTCCTGGGATGGACAACTGTCGGAAATTACTCGTAAGGCTACTGGGACTTCGCTCCTCCCGGTCTCTTAAGCTAATAGTACATCCTCCCCATAGCGGTTATCCCTCTTCTTCTTTTACGGCCCAGGCTATTCGTCTCTGGAATGCACTTCCCCCGACAATAAGACAAGCCCCAAGCAAATTCGTCTTCAAACGCTTGCTTCACAAGCACCTGCTGGATCATAACCAGCGTGAATAAGTTTTTCCCCTTTGCGCATATGCATTATAATATATATATATATGTAGATTTGATAGTATGTGTATATATTGGTATTTGTGTAGTTTATGAAGTTAATAGTATGTATCGAAGTATATTTAAATACAAATTAATTTTTTGGATAAATCAGCAAGTTTTCTTATACAGCACCCACTTTAGCAAATCTCTGTTTGGCCCTATGGTTGACTGGTAGAGAATGCCTCGAGGCATTAAGTCCGCCATTTGTACTTATTTTTATTGTGCTATAAAGTTTAAATAAATAAATAAATCCCCCTCTCATCCCACCCCTTGATTAGTACTACCATACTTTGAACCTCATATCACCTCCTAAGCAAGCGAATTCCGGGATAATAATGCCCTGTATCCTTTTGTAGGTAATAATTTACCTGTGTACAAAATTTCATGCAAATCCGTTTAGCCGTCTTTGTGTGAAGGAGCATCCAAATATCTAAACGTACAAATTGTCGCATTGACAATGTTAATAGAATTTTTTCAAACCTTATCAATGGCTGACCAGACACTGTCAGTAATAATGACATGTCTCTACTCATCCTTCTCATTCTCCATATACATAGAAAAAGACGGCTACGGTCAGCTTATATCAGGATCCACAGTGCTGGTTTCCAAGCTAGCATTATGCTGAGCGGGGTATACACTAGTAGTTACACCTATATTTGTTTGTCTGTTTTGTATGATCTGTAGGTATGTCATGATCATCATGTCTCAATCTTAAAACATCAAGATTTCATACTTAAAAGAAAACAATTAAAATTTCAGAATGCGGCGAAGTAGGAAGAGAAGGAAATTGATGCGAAGTACTGAGCGGCTGCGGAGGGCTCGAGAGATCCCGAGCGGGGACCCTGACTGCCCCGGCTTGGCCAGGCGGTATCACGAGTGTAACACTGAGGTAAGGATATGTGAAGATTGTGAAGTTACCCTAGATGCCCTTAATATTGAAGAAAATTAACTTGTTGTAGTATACAAAGAGCTCGGGAGATTTCGAGAGAAGATACTCAGCCTTAGTTGGGCGGTACCATTAATGTTACACACGGAGTAATTGCTATCATAGAGTTAAATCTTAGAAAGAAGGAAATTGATGTAGAAAATGATGCGATCGTGTAGAGCTCAGAGATTCTGAGCGGGGATCCTGACTGCCCCGGCCTGACGCTGATACCGCAGCGAGGTGGTACCGCAAATGACCTACGTAATTTTTTTTCTTGAATTTGTTTCCTTTATCTGCAAATCAACAAAGTAATGTTTTACCTATTTCTATTTCCAGCCGTGTCCAGGGCCACTGCGGGACTCGCGCGCCAGCCAGTGTGCTGTGTACGACCGGCGCCCGTTCCGAGGCAGGTTTTACACCTGGGTGCCCTATGTTGATGGTGAGCTGCCTTATATTAAAACTATGGCCAATTAAACCTTTTTTTGCTGCAAATATTTTGAAGCAGTAAGCTTTGCTTATCTTTTGTTTGACTTACTATTTATACTTATAATGTCAGACATTTTTTTTAGTTTGAGTCTTTTACAGTAATGTGTTCTTCACCTCTTTAATAGGCATGATGATTTTTTTCATGTACAGGGTATTACTTGATTCATTTTGTTGTGAGGATCAAATGTCTAATATGGGGCCAATTGCAATAATGTAACAAAAAAGTCAGAAATGAGACTTAAAGTCTGTGATTTGCATTTGTTTCTCAAAACGCTCCTAACAAAATAACGTCACGATCCTTAGTCGCCCGTATGAAAACAATTATGATATTGTAATTATTACAGTGAAATGTTGCGTTAATGTATATGGTTGCCACACAATTTTTTCTTAAAGTAAAATATTAAAAATTGAATGGTATCACTGTTTTTTTTTTTCAAAATTCGTACTTTAAAAAATCGTAAAATTTTGAAATTTTTAATCTTTGAACCATTTCAATAGATTTTTTTGAATTTTCACTTTATTTTGATATATTGATCATTTTGCATCCTATTTAACTAAATTTTATTGCATAACTCAACATGTGTTATCATCCCTATTATCATCTACGAGTATAATAATTAATAAGTAAGCGCTGACTACCATGTTACCTTCCGTGACGAATTTTTTTCGTTTTTAATCGTACTTTAACAACTGTTAGCCTAACATCGGTTTTATCATCTATCATGTCATTTTGTTTGTAACGGTTTGTTACCATGTTTGTCACGTCAACCCGTTATTCTTGCGATAGGCGATAATATCACAACCATCCATCCTATCCGTTTTGGTATACTTATCTTCTTAATGATTTAACCAATTTTCCGTACGTTCCAGGTGACTCGCCCTGCACCCTGAACTGCCGGCCTCGCGGACAGCAATTCTACGCCTCCCTGGCTCTCGTGACTGATGGCACTCCATGCACCAAGCCTGGATACAGAGCCATCTGTGTCCAGGGATCCTGTAAGGTAAGAGTAGTGGTTCTTGGAGACTGTCTTCTTGTCTGGCAGCAGTTCTTCGTGTTTGAACAGCATTCCTTATTAAATATTTTATCTAGCAGATAATATGACTTATACTTAATACTTAATTATGTGTAACATCTATCACATAGGGATTTCAGATACAGAGATTGTTACTCTCAATAAGTCAGAAGCTACTACATATAAAAGAGATCAGGTGGGTCTAATTTAGGGTGTTGGTACGTGTAACTGTAAAATTCTAAAACAAATGTTAAATAATTTCCGTTTAAAAACCCTATGTAAAAACCTATCTTGTAAATAGCAAAATAAATAGATATTTAGGGTGTAGAATTTGCAGCAGTACCATAATTTATGTATACTTACTATCTGAAATAAGACGTTAAAATTCGAAATTATTTTTTGTATCAAATACATACAAACATTTATTCTGAAAATGACTACTTAATCTACATGTTAACCCTCGAACTTTTGCATACATTTGGTATTTACATAAATCTTGTTAAATAACAATGAAACAAAAAAACGCAGTGACAATCCGAAGGCATGAACCCTACGCCCTATCTATGAAGCCCTACAAATCAAAACCAATCGGTTTGTAAATGGCGTCGATTTGACAAATTAGGTCCAATGGGCAGGACTCACTGCGCTACAGGTGGCCCTTCTACCCTTTAAACACAATAAGACTTAGTTCCCTATCAATTCCCGTCGAGATACGACGTTTTGGTTCTCGTGGCTTTGCGCCCGTATCGTTTGTAAGCGCCGCAGAAAAGAGATGAGTCAATTTATAAGGGATAGCGTGTTTTTTGTTTGGGGGCAATAGCCGATTGGGTTAATTGGCATTAGTGATGACGGTAATCTTTTGTATTAGGCTTCCTAATGTAGTTTTGGTCGGGGAAACAAGAAAAATAAAACAGTTTAAATTTAGATTTGTTTGTATATTTAAACATTATGTACTTAAATGCATATTATGATCAACTTATATTTATTATGTTTTATCTGGCTACCAATTATTAGCGGATTTACTGTACTATCTGGTAACAATAAAAAATACAGGTCAACGACCTCGTTTAAAAAAAATGTAAACAACGGTTTATTTTGAGACGATTTTTCTTTTTACAAATTTTTTTTTGAGTAATTGAGGAAATTTTTCTGCAACATTTTTGCGTGCGGTAGAGTGTCGTGCCATAGAATTTTAAGGAGTTCAGAGTTTAAACATGGTTGAGAAACAAAATTTTTGGGTTTAATTTGTCGATAAAATTCATCAAAAACTATTCATGGTGAACGGCTCTAAAATAGGTATACAAACACATTGTAAAGTAAGTAAGTTGCAGATAAAGTAAATAAACATATACGGCGCAACATGTACAGTAGAACACGCTTAATACAATTTCTCGCATAATACGCCATTTTATATCAGTCCCTGCAACTTGAAGTCCTGCAGAACAGTCCCACGTAATATGCTTTCCTGCTTAAGACGCGTTTTTGGCGGCATCCCATCAAAATCGTCTTAACCGAGTTTTCTACGGCCATACGTGTAAGCAGCTTGTTTAGTTCTGCTACTCGACGATAGATGGCGCTTAAAGTAACTTTACGTTCAGAACTGGTTTTAAGCCTCTACAATCTACACGCCGTAGTTATTTATATTTACGTAACTTATGCCATTAAAAGAAGACAAATAACTTAATAAACGAATATTTATGAGATTGTATGGATGTGTCCTTTGCACAAAAAGGCTATAAGTACCTACGAAATTAGATTATTAGGTGGCAATATGGTGGCGCTGAATAAAGATCAGATGACGGTCTTTTGGTGGTGTGGTGATTATTATCAAAAATGATGACCTCGATTAATACAACACTAAACTTAATCATTAAAATGATTCCCTAAGGACCTAAAAAGAGGAATTCCCTAAAAGAAACAAAGGGGACCGGAAAAGTTTCTTATTTATTTGATAGGGTCGACATAACCTATCTAGGTGTATAACTCGTAGCTTAATGATATTTAAAATTGTAAAGTACAGTCGCCGATATCTCTATCACACTACGCTTTGGGCAATATACTACAAATTGCACTATTTCTCTAAAACGGTCTTACATGTTACATTTCTTGATATAAAGAAGGGCATTAAAAAACATGTCCAACACGGTAGTTAAGCCTTTTCAGATTAAGTTCCCCATCGCCAAAGTTCGCTGAAAAATTCCCGCGAATGTACCGTATTCAAAGACAATAAGTTATAAAATCGGCTGAGAATAAAATTGCTTGGGCCATTCTGACTTGAGATGGTCTTCAATCCCTCCAGCGCTGATCCATCACTTTTCTTACACAATGGTAATGATAGTGACCCTTACCCACAGATTATTCAACATAGACCCGCGGTCTGCACATGTTCGTGTAAGATGCTACTGAGTGACGAAGTTCGAGTTCTTATACTTTTATATTAATAGAGCCTCCTACTTGTGACCACTAGTTTTTGTACTTGCAGAGTCTATAACAGATAATCCTACCCTAAAGTGACCAGATAAAATAAGCTGCTAGATGTAAGAGACGGTTAAGGTTTAAGAGCTCATGTTATGCTGGCCATTTGAAATTGAAAATAATTGTGTTCTGTAAGTACTTATGGGTAATTTGACGAATTTGAGACCTAACGTTATGGATGAAAATATATTAAAATTTCATAAATGTACTTTGGCAAACAATCGTTAAAAACCACTAGAGGAGGAAACCACTACAGCCAACGAAGTTTTAATTTATGTAAATTCAGGTTGAATGATCTACTTTCAAGGATGACTACGGAAAGTACGGAACCCTAAAAATCTGGGTTTTAATACTTATTCAAACGGAAAAAACAGGACCCTCAACACGGAACATAGATAATGACAAGAGAAGTATTAAATATACTTAACTAAATCTATTTGCTATCGTATGACATTACTATTGTCTGTTTTGCATATACTAAACTAATACTCAAACAGAAATAGTTGGCCACACCTGACCAGAGCTGGGGGCACTAACGGCACCGGATCGGTTGCTATTGTTTGACAGTAATTGTTGTCGATTGCTGTCCGACTCGCCAATAAAAGCAGACCTATCTCAACTACCCCTGATATCTTCATCCAACGCGCTCAAAATTAAACTCTATCTGCATTTCATACGATTGATTTTTCAGTGACAGTGTTTGGATTACTTGGATGCGAATCTCGGTCGTGTATCGGTACGGATTCGGAGGCATAACGGGTATAGTATGTTATTCTAGTCCTTGGTACTTCTATTAACGGTATATAAATCTAATTCTAAATAAATGTATTTATTTCATTTCATTTATTCATAAAAACAGTGTCCACACCAATTCGCTTACATGCTAGTAAAGAGATTAGTGTCTAAATAGAGAAACAGAATAACATACAAATTACATCTGGGGGCACGGTAGTGCCCCGCCAAGTCGAGCAAAATAAACAACATAGGCACGGCAGTACCATCCTTTTCACGGACAAGGAAGATATATTCCCAATATCATTGAATTTCAACATATACTTTAAGAATTATTGCAAGTCAAAATTCCTAACTTTTGTAATTGACTCACTGACTCACTAATCACGATCATCTAACATACTTCTAGCAGTCCCGAAAGCTCTAAATTTTGAACACTTTAAGTGTTTACGCTATAAATCCACTGAAAAAAACATACTGCAATATTAGTCGATGTTGTCTAGTTGTACAAACCGCACAGTTAACATTATAATCTCATATAATAACTATATGCGATAACAAAGTTATTTTTTTCTGTCGCTAAAGTTTTAGCTTTTTTGCACTACATAATTCATTAGATAAGTAGTGTAGGTTAGGTTAGGTTAGTACAAAATTGCCAGTCTCGCAACGCAATTCTCCTACTACAAAAAGTAATGAGATCTAATGTTAAACCAAGCCGGTGTGCCGGAGTTTACTAATAACATGTCATTGTGATCCCTTGAATATTAGGTGTCTATATTTTTTTATAGTAAATAGAATTACGTGGCAATCGCATAGGACAATAAATCATCTAATAATAAACGAGCAACTCTCCGTCACTTTCAGGACTATCAACTCGGTGATGAACAACGGAGAGATAGTGAACCAATATCAATAGCTTCCTTCTAAACTCGTGCGTCAAGCGTGTCCAGTCCGACCATCCCTGAGACAAAGATGGAGGGGTAGAGGTCAGGATAGTACCCACAGGCCATATTATCATAATCAGAGACAATGTAGGCCCCAAGAGGTTGGTTGGTACAATTTATGAACTATCTAAGTACCTAGTGCAGTAAAACACTTCTTATTTGCATTAACACGTTTAATTTTGACGACAAAGTAAAAATATTTAATATTAGCAAAAATAATCAATTATTTAAAATTTAGCATTTCACGTAAAAATCACAATAACGGCATCTAAATAAGGGTATTTCACATTCAATAAGTTCCCTAGTGGTCAGAATGCAATTAAATTACAATAACAAAAATATTTAAATTTAGCACTTCACTTAAAAATGAAGACAACTGTACCTATTTCACTTTCACATTCAACAACCTCCCTAGTGGCCAGAATGTAATTAAATTACAATAATTAAAAATATTTAATATTAGAACTTCACTTAAAAATGAAGACAACTGTACCTAAACAAGGACATTACACATTCAATAGTTAGCAAAACCGGTAAGTAAAAATAAAGACTCGGCTAGTAATAATTTGGCTGCAGGAAAATAATGGGTTAATGAGGCGGGTGATATGGATGGTGACAGATGATTCGCTGGCTGAACGTAGCCTAAATTAAAGAGCCAGGTCTTTATACGCCCGTCAAACGAGGCAATTGGAATTTGGGGAATTTAGCAAAACAACAAAAAAAACTATTATGGCACAAAAATACTGGATACAAAGAAAAGGAATCCGATTTATAACGTTTTTAACAAAAATGTAAATAATTTGATACTCTCGAAAGCAGGATGGCTAAAGCTGTTGCTTTAAATTAAAAAGAGTTCGTGGGCAAGTGTCCGCTTTGATTTAGGCGGACCCAATAGCTCGCTGAACTCCTTTTCTCACTTGGAGAGCCCGCTGGATGCGGACTCTAACTCTCCGATGATGTGGCGAAGAAACCCGCGGAAATCGCGGCAGCTGCAGACCGTCCCGCCGGCCCGGCATCCACAAGCGCCTTCCGGAATCCTTCCGGATCAGGCGGTTCCAGTGTATAGCACTTGCTATATAATTTATATGGCCTTTTTTGCCCGGCAATGGTTTTGGTTTTATTTTTGCTCCAATAATGTATTAATAGCACTTGCTATATAATGTTTGAAATAAATCGCACTTCATCACGATGCAACTAAGCAAATTATAGCAAAAACCCCAGACCAAATCCAGATTATCTCTTTTTCTTTCCAAAATCTCACGGCGCTCTGACAGACTCAATCAAAAATCAACTTTTTTCTTTTTGACAATCTGGAATACCTCAAAAATTCACATTCAAAATTAGCGCGAGTATTATCTCAATTTTATAACTGCCAGACGTATTACAAAATACGGACTGATAGAAGCGCCACCTACCTGTAATGCCGTGAATCACAATGTACGCTTTTTTTATATATCAACCGTGACCTAGCCTTAGACACAGAAGTTCAGAAGTTCTAAAGAAAGTCGACAGATGTCGTACGATACGTAGCGTCATGCTACAGCATCTCCCTACCAAACAAAGAAACAAACAAACAACAACACAAGAAAACACAAGAAAACTAACCCCAAGCAACAAAAAAACACAACTTAATTCTAAGGCTAAAAAAGGTACAACAAGAGAACCCTAAACGAATTACAAAAAAAACAAAACCAACCAGTTATTAACATTACCCCTAAAGACTAATCTAATAGATTAAGAAGATGACAAAACGCCAACCAACGCGTCACGTGGTCCAAGACGTGACGGCCGGGATAGGACAGAAACTGCACCTGGCCACAGATCTTAATCCCTCACATCGAGTCATCAAATTATACAACCAGGCTATCATAGACCGGGAAAGATAAACGAAGCCTTAAGCACCAATGGTAAAAAAAAGTCAAACCTGGAAAAAGGAGCAAGGAAACGCTCAAACGAAAACAAAAAAACGATAAGAAACGAATCAAGCAAGGATTACCGATAAGGGAATGGCGGACTAAAGCGCATTTTAGAATTTTGAGAATACTGAACGGGCCGAAAGAAGAAACTATTTCAAGATATATTTAATACTAGCTGTGCCCGCGGCTCCGCCCGCGTGGAATTCGGTCTGTGTCAGTAAGCGGCTAATTCACCCCTAATTTCTCTCCCGCTACCCTGGAGGCGGAACTTGAAGTAAAGTTGACAGATGAATACGCTAGAGGACAGTAGTCCTAATAAAATATTTTACGATTACCACTAAATGAAACTACACTCAAAAATGAATACTTTTTTATATCATATTTTTTGGGGGGCAGAGTTTCATTAATTTTCATACGTTTTTACCACACTGTTACCACACAGATAATACACTGATGTTACGTTACTGGTTGTAATAATGGTGGTAATTACATACGGTTCCGAACGCGGAATAGAGGATTTATGATATTGGTGTAGATCAAGATATTTATTCTTCAATGTAAGCACATTACAATGCACTAATGCACTAATGAACGTCAGAGAAAAATAAAATACGTGAGTGTCGTGGAACACTCGAGTGAAACGAAGTTATGTTATTTTATTTTATTTTATTTTTGACTTTTTCGTAAATTTTGTGATTTTTTTTTTTGTATATTTTTGAAATTTTGGTAACATTGGTAATATTGGTAATTTTGGAAATTTTGGAAATTTTGGAAATTTTGGAAATGTTAGAAATTTTGAAAATTTTGAAATTTTGGAAATTTTGGAAATTTTTGAAATTTTTGAAATTTAGCCATTTTTGACATTTTTGACTTTTTTTTACTTTTAGGTTCTCGACTTTTTTCACTTCTCACTTTCACTACACTTCACTTTATTCTATTTTATATATTTTTTATTTCATTCCATTTTACATGTTTCTCAATCGTATGGGTGTCGCGTTTGCGTGACGTGACGCATTTTCGTGACGGTCACGTGCCTTTTTTTCGCCTAGCCATCCGCGAACCGTCCGAGAAGGAACTTCGTTCCAAAACTACCACCGGTTCTAGCCCTACACCTCTGGCCCAAGAAGTATTATGACCGAAAAGAAACTCGACGGGACTTATTTTTTTCACAACAGTAATACATTAATATTAGATCTTAAAGATGCAAAATAATGCGTAGTTCTTCAAGAAGACATATCAGAACAGCTTGAGAGACAGATAATGTACCTATTGTTTAATTATAAAGAAAAATAAACCCTAATCTGACTGCTTCACAAAACGTTTGATATGTTTTCCTACCTAAACGGTGTCCTATAAATGTTAGATAATTTTGTAGTAGTTTTTTGGTTTGGGCCATGCAACTTTGTCCGTCATATATAGTCCTCGAACCTGCAATAACCCTTTGACATTCATGACATTTTCAAATATTTCTTAAGAGCGGGTAAAGGCAAATTTAAAGCATCGACGGGTAACATGTTATAAATATGAACACCTTGACCAAAACATTACAAATTATTTCAATACCAAATTTCATCTAAATACGTACAGCGGTTATTGGTTGTTTCTTCCCCATGTAAACTTCCACCCCTTTTGCATCCGCTTAAGGGATAATTTCCGAGATAAACAGACAAAAATTCTAAAAATTATTGGAACGTGTTCTGTTATCGATTCTAAGTATCCCCAGCCAACTTTCTTTCGAATATATTCCATGAACAGACGTTCGATCCTCTTCAGTTTTATTATATGTATAGATAGTTTTTATTGAAAGTACCTTTCAGACTTCACTTCCATTATTTTTTTCAATTTTTTTGGACCTACGGTTCTAATTTAAGGTGGGGGGGGGGGGGCTTTTTTGAAGATGAAACTATCCTTTGTCCTTTCTCGAGACCCATACTATCTCTATACCAATTTTCATCTAAATCAGTTCAGCGGTAAAAAAATCCTCATACCAACTTCCAACCCCCTTTTCACCCCCACAAGGGTTTGAAAACTGTCCTATGACGTTTCTCGAGACTCAAATTATCTCCATACTCATTTCTATTTAAATCGTTTCAGCGGTTAAAAATTCTCCATACAAACTTTTAACCCCATTTTCACCCCCACCAGGGTTGATTTTTGGGATCAAAACTATATATTATCCTTTCCCGGGACTCAAACTATCTCTATACAAAATTTCATCAAAATCCGTTCAGCCGTTTTCACGTGATGCGCGGTCAAATAAACAGACAAACAGATAAACAGATAAACAGACAAAAATTCTAAAAATTGTTGGAACGTGTTCTGTTATCGATTCTAAGTATCCCCAGACAACTTTTTTTCGATTATCTTCCATGTACAGACTTTCGACCCTCTTCAGCTTTATTATATGTATAGATTTAGCCAACTTTCTTTCGAATATATTCCATGAACAGACGTTCGATCCTCTTCAGTTTTATTATATGTATAGATAGTTTTTATTGAAAGTACCTTTCAGACTTCACTTCCATTATTTTTTTCAATTTTTTTGGACCTACGGTTCTAATTTAAGGTGGGGGGGGGGGCTTTTTTGAAGATGAAACTATCCTTTGTCCTTTCTCGAGACCCATACTATCTCTATACCAATTTTCATCTAAATCAGTTCAGCGGTAAAAAAATCCTCATACCAACTTCCAACCCCCTTTTCACCCCCACAAGGGTTTGAAAACTGTCCTATGACGTTTCTCGAGACTCAAATTATCTCCATACTCATTTCTATTTAAATCGTTTCAGCGGTTAAAAATTCTCCATACAAACTTTTAACCCCATTTTCACCCCCACCAGGGTTGATTTTTGGGATCAAAACTATATATTATCCTTTCCCGGGACTCAAACTATCTCTATACAAAATTTCATCAAAATCCGTTCAGCCGTTTTCACGTGATGCGCGGTCAAATAAACAGACAAACAGATAAACAGATAAACAGACAAAAATTCTAAAAATTGTTGGAACGTGTTCTGTTATCGATTCTAAGTATCCCCAGACAACTTTTTTTCGATTATCTTCCATGTACAGACTTTCGACCCTCTTCAGCTTTATTATATGTATAGATGATAGGTACCGACGTGCTCGGAATCGGTATCAGCTAGTACATATACCTGTGGAGACACCCGTCTAACCACGCGGCACCGAACGAAACGTGGAGCGAATTTACCGCCTCGAAAAGGATCAGCGGATCCACGCTGGAAATTCCGGCGCCAAACGATTTGGTCACCAACGATTCTTGGCGAAGAACGGTTCATGTTGAACTTGGCGGCGTTACGATGAAAGGCTAAAGCCATCGAATCAGAAACTTTATCGTACACCTCACGAAGCGTCTGAAGATTCGAAGCGCGTTCCATCCGGCTGAGTCCCACATCTTGGTCCACAACCTGATTCTCAACACGTTCACGAATCATTGACAACTCGCGGCCGTACATCAAAAAATTCGGTGTATAAGCAGTAGCCAAATTTATACAAGAGTTTAAATAAAGAGCGACCCGATGTAAATGACCCGACCAACTGCGTTGGTCATTTTCAACTAAAATGCTCAAAGTAGTAATCACGACCTGGTTATATCTCTCCACAACATTCGCTTGTGGCGAATAATATGGGGTATAACACGGACCTGGAATATTATAGCTCGCCAGGAAATCCAGAAATTGACAACTATGAAAAACTGTAGCGTTGTCACAGAGAATGTTAGTAGGAACACCGTACCGCAAAATAACCTCCGACTCTAATGCCATCGATATTGACCTCGCATTCACCAACTTCAAAGGGACCAACCAAAAAAATTTGGTAAAAACGTCAACCAAAGTCAAAATATAACGACACCCATTGCGGCTAACCGGTAAAGGACCAATTAAGTCAATGGAAAGAAGATCCATTGGAGCCGCAACACGACGAGGTTGTGAATTTGCAGTTTTATAAGACTTGCAAATCTGACATTCGGAAAGGAACCTTGTAACATCACGGTACATATTCGGCCAATAGTATAAGTCACGAGCTTTTAAATACGTTTTCATAACACCAGGATGAACGATGGGAAATCCATTATGAATTTCAGCAACCGCCTCTCTAGTCCTTGAAGCAGGAAGAACTATACGCCATGGATTAGGTGCTAAAGGGTTTTCGATAGATACCCTGCGCATTAAGACACCATCCCGAAGAGCAAATGCAGTAAACATTTGAGGATTGTCCAAAAATTAAGTCAATGGAAAGAAGATCCATTGGAGCCGCAACACGACGAGGAAATAAGCGAAGTCCACGAGGTTGTGAATTTGCAATTTAATAAGACTTGCAAATCTGACATTCGGAAAGGAACCTTGTAACATCACGGTACATATTCGGCCAATAGTATAAGTCACGAGCTTTTAAATACGTTTTCATAACACCAGGATGAACGATGGGAAATCCATTATGAATTTCAGCAACCGCCTCTCTAGTCCTTGAAGCAGGAAGAACTATACGCCATGGATTAGGTGCTAAAGGGTTTTCGATAGATACCCTGCGCATTAAGACACCATCCCGAAGAGCAAATGCAGTAAACATTTGAGGATTGTCCAAAACTCCCTGGTAAATTCGTTCATACCAAGGATCTCCAGAAGGATCCATGCCACGCGCGAATGAGATAAGCCCAACTTGAGCGCGGGACAAGGCGTCTGGAACAACATTAAGGACACCTTTTTTATGTTCAATCTCAAAGTTATATTGGGAAATCAAAGTTGTCCAACGAGCCAAGCGCCCGGTAGGATTATCAAGGGTGATCAACCATTTAAGAGCAATATGGTCAGTAATGATCTTAAACCTCATTCTATCGAGATATCCGCGGAAATGCTTCATGGAATCAACTACGGCGAGAAGCTCATGTTCGGTTGTCCCGTATCCACGTTCAGCTTTAGTGAATAAACGAGAATAATAAGCAATTGGATGTTCAACGCCGTCAAACTCTTGAGCCAGGACCGAGCCTAAGCCAACCTGGCTAGCGTCACATTGAAGGATAAAAGGTTTCGAAAAATCCGGGCAAGCCATCAACGGAGCGCTCATCAAGGCATCCTTCAATTTAGAAAAAGCTTCACTAGCACTATCGTTCCAATCGATGGGATCACGTCCCTTTCTCTTACCGATAAGTGCCGTCAGAGGAGCAATAATCGAAGAAAAACCATCCACGAAACGGCGATAATACGAACACATACCAATGAAAGCACGTAGAGACTTGGCAGAAGAAGGGGTAGGGTAATCCCTAATAGCTTCTAATTTCTTTGGATCAGTTTGAAGACCACGCTCATTGACGATGTAGCCGAGATACTTCAATTTAGACTTACAAAACTCGCACTTATCTAAATTAACCGTAAGACCAGCTTCTTTCAACCTATCACGAACCCTACGAATAAGCCGCATATGACTGTCAAAATCACGAGACACCAAAATCAAATCATCAACATAGCCGAAGATAAAATCCTCAGACTCAGGGGTATATTCAAAATTGACAATCATGTCAGTAAGCCTCTGCATCTCGGACGCAGCGTTGGTTAAACCAAAAGGGAGACGAACGAACTCAAAGAGGCCCCTTTGGGGTACAATAAAGGCCGTTTTCTCACAACTGGCCTTATCAGCTAAGGGGATTTGCCAAAAGGCGCTCCTAAAATCCAACAAAGTTAGATATTTGGCACCTCGTAGGTTATCAAGGATGTCCTGGACGCGCGGGAGAGGGTATGAATCCCTGATGGTAACGCTGTTCAACTTCCTACTGTCCACGCAAAACCTGACACTACCATCTTTCTTGGTAACCATCACCACTGGGGAAGCCCAGGGTGATCGTGAGGGACGAATAACGCCTGACTCTAACATCTTGTCGATCTCTTCGTTGAGAATCTTGAGTTTGACTGGAGATAAGGGATAGTAACGTTGACGGATGGGCGAACCAACAGTCTCAATCTTATGCGAAAGCCACGAAGTACAACCTAATCCAGCTTTATCAGAAGAAATCTCCTCAAACTCGTCAATAACACATTGGAGTTTTGATTCCTGCAGTGGTGCAAGCACCGTACGAGGGTGGACATAGCGAACCTCACCTACTCGTGGGACTGCGACAGGAACATGATGTGAAGCGACGTAAAGCTTACCTGACAAACCATCACGGAATGCCTTCTTTAAAATGTCAATGAGACCAACAGCATTCCAAAACTCAATTCCTAAAATAAATGCAGTAAGAAGATTACTGCTTACTAGACAGGGGTGCAGAACGCGAATGCCACTAAAAAGAATGGGGACGTCCAAACCGCCTAGAATTTCAATAGGAGAATTGTCGGCCGAGACAACATAAGGCTCTATCCTCGTGATATGTTATACCGAGCTCCGATAAGAGGGATATATCAATTAGTGAAACCTGAGCACCAGAGTCTAAAAGAGCTCTTACCGAAGAGCCAGCAACTAAAACATCAATAAAAAGTCTATTATCCGGGGAATTATTCATATAAACGGGCGACACCGATGGACCTCTCAGTGCGCCACTTATTCGTTTTTTGACGGACCAGAATTACAACTAGGACAATCGCGTGTGATTGCACCAACACGCTTACACTTGAAGCACACTGCCCCTGAAACGTTAGGACAATTACGATAGTTGTGACCAGTTGCATCACACTTCATACACACTATAGAACTGGGTTGACCTACAACTTGAGCACTAATCGGTGCAATAGCCAAACGTGCTGGACGTGAACCTTGAAAGGCTTCAAAATTTTTCGCGACTTCTAACAAACCATCAATATCCCTGACCACGTTAGTTGCAAGACAAGGATGATATCTAGGATTCATTCCATATTTAATAATGTTAAACAGGTTGTCTTCGGAAACCGGTGTACGAAGCTTTGCGTTTAGATCGCGCGCCTGAATAACAAAATCAACCACTGACTGGTTGTCCTTCTGTGATAAAGCGCGAAGTTGGCTCTCAAGCTTGAAATCGAAATCGGCTACGTCGAAGGTTTTAACGAATTCAGACTTTAATTCCGCGTAAGTAAGACCCGGATATCTGATTGCCCTAAAATGTTTCAAGGCACTATCTGACAACAATTCATGGAAACGTCTGACAACATATGAAGGATTGACGTTACGCGCCATACCTTCTTCCTCGATTCGAAAGAAAAATTCGCGAACACAAGTGTCCCCGGAAAAGTTCAAGTTCCATTTCGTAAGTGAATAATCTTTGAAAGGAAAAGGCGGGGGAAGTCCGGACATATGCATCGCCTGGGGTCGTGGTTCAGAATCAAAAAACTGTTCTTCATCGTCTGCCATTGGATTTAAAATCCTCGGATCGTACGAATTTAAAGATGAGTGCGCATGAGGTGTCTCAGCAATTGATCCTTCATTACTTAAGTGCGACATGGCGAAAAGTCGAATGTTGTCTTGCGTTGCAAGTTCAAACAAAAAATAAAGTTAATCTACCTAAAAAATAAAATCCGAAGTTCGAGTATATCCGTGGTCTAAACCAAGCGCTTAAGTCAAAGAAAGAAAATAACACTCGAAGTCTAAATGCCAAGTTAGAGTTCGAATTCAAAAAAAACAAGTTCAGTTTCTGAAAAAAATAACAAAACGCAAATCATACATTCTATGTCTGACTTACCTGCGAATTCCCTAACGTCTACGGGCTCTAACTACAGGACTCAGACTATGAAATAAGGTATTCGGGATATGTTACGGGTAATTGAGAAAAAGGTATAAGTAAAGGGCAACAGATAAATTCGTTTTTTTTAACATAAATAAAAGCAATTTTTTTAATATGACGGAATTCGGGTTAGTGATGGGACGTAAGGAGGCAGCAGGCTGAAACAAACCAAAATGAAGGTTAATAGAACCGCGACCGGTCTACGGTCACCGTCTCACAAATCCAAAAAAAATATTTAATTACAATTATTAAAAGTAAATCCAGAGTTCTTTACCTTATCGGGCGCCATTTTGCAGTAAAACACTTCTTAATTGCATTAACACGTTTAATTTTGACGACAAAGTAAAAATATTTAATATTAGCAAAAATAATCAATTATTTAAAATTTAGCATTTCACGTAAAAATCACAATAACGGCATCTAAATAAGGGTATTTCACATTCAATAAGTTCCCTAGTGGTCAGAATGCAATTAAATTACAATAACAAAAATATTTAAATTTAGCACTTCACTTAAAAATGAAGACAACTGTACCTATTTCACTTTCACATTCAACAACCTCCCTAGTGGCCAGAATGTAATTAAATTACAATAATTAAAAATATTTAATATTAGCACTTCACTTAAAAATGAAGACAACTGTACCTAAACAAGGACATTACACATTCAATAGTTAGCAAAACCGGTAAGTAAAAATAAAGACTCGGCTAGTAATAATTTGGCTGCAGGAAAATAATGGGTTAATGAGGCGGGTGATATGGATGGTGACAGATGATTCGCTGGCTGAACGTAGCCTAAATTAAAGAGCCAGGTCTTTATACGCCCGTCAAACGAGGCAATTGGAATTTGGGGAATTTAGCAAAACAACAAAAAAAACTATTATGGCACAAAAATACTGGATACAAAGAAAAGGAATCCGATTTATAACGTTTTTAACAAAAATGTAAATAATTTGATACTCTCGAAAGCAGGATGGCTAAAGCTGTTGCTTTAAATTAAAAAGAGCTCGTGGGCAAGTGTCCGCTTTGATTTAGGCGGACCCAATAGCTCGCTGAACTCCTTTTCTCACTTGGAGAGCCCGCTGGATGCGGACTCTAACTCTCCGATGATGTGGCGAAGAAACCCGCGGAAATCGCGGCAGCTGCAGACCGTCCCGCCGGCCCGGCATCCACAAGCGCCTTCCGGAATCCTTCCGGATCAGGCGGTTCCAGTGTATAGCACTTGCTATATAATTTATATGGCCTTTTTTGCCCGGCAATGGTTTTGGTTTTATTTTTGCTCCAATAATGTATTAATAGCACTTGCTATATAATGTTTGAAATAAATCGCACTTCACCACGATGCAACTAAGCAAATTATAGCAAAAACCCCAGACCAAATCCAGATTATCTCTTTTTCTTTCCAAAATCTCACGGCGCTCTGACAGACTCAATCAAAAATCAACCTTTTTCTTTTTGACAATCTGGAATACCTCAAAAATTCACATTCAAAATTAGCGCGAGTATTATCTCAATTTTATAACTGCCAGACGTATTACAAAATACGGACTGATAGAAGCGCCATCTACCTGTAATGCCGTGAATCACAATGTACGCTTTTTTTATATATCAACCGTGACCTAGCCTTAGACACAGAAGTTCAGAAGTTCTAAAGAAAGTCGACAGATGTCGTACGATACGTAGCGTCATGCTACACTAGGTACTAAAATTCTCTATGCTTGCCAATCCTGCGCACTTATAGAGTATAGTTATATATTCAAAAGCAATAAACACCTCTACTAACAAAATTAAAATATAAGGAAATATGACCTAAAACTATTTAAAAAATACCCGATTGTGAACTGGCTTCGCCGATGGCGAAGGGTTCCCATAAAGCTGGCTGCGTTCCCCCTCTGGATCGCTATGACAATCCTTTGGGCAAGGAACAAGCCAGCCCTAAGGTCCCCGGTGACCTAAGACAGTTTTTTCGACAGCTGCGTGATTAATCTGTGGACGCCTGGGCACCACGGTCCTAAAGTTTCAACGGCAAATGCCGCGAATGTATTCTAGATCAATTATTTTATGTGTACAGACATGTTTTAAATACCGAAAGAATAGCATTTAGGTCACGATAAGTCATCTTCCTGATTTTTCAGCTGTTCAAACAAAAAAACGGATTCTCATCATGTTTTGAACATAAAACGAACAAAAAGTTTACAAAATCAAAACACAGTGAGCCATATAGCCCACATATGGCCTGTTGGGTGAAGTGGCTGAGTCACTGAGCCTGAAACATTAAGTGTTGCGAAGTGTTTATCTTTATTATTAATCACTAAATTAAGATAGTATTTGCGAACGCAGCTGGCTTGATGATTTAATAACATAGTGTAAAATAATCTATTAATTGGTAAGGGTTTTGTCTAAATAAATGGCTATGAGATGACTGATTGATCAAATTTAAAGTTTCATACGGTAAAAAGTAAAAATCAACCCTTATAGATCACATGATCACCTGTCCGTGTTGATCATTTAGCTGAAATTATGTAATCATTTATCTAAGTCATCGCAATCAAAAGATACCTTCGTTGCACATTACATGGAAAACCCATACCTACTTAAAACCAGGGAATACATACCGATTATTTTTAGTATGAAAATTACCGATTTGCATCCCTCATTAAAACCTAGTAAGTCCCGTTGACTTAGAAACATGAAATTTAGCACAAAAAAGATAAAGATATATATTCTTCAATTTAGGCACCTATTACAACGCACTTATGAACGTAACAGAGAAAGAAAAACTAACACCGTTTCTAACCCTACACCTCCGACCCAAGAAGTATTATGACTGGCAAGAAACTCGGCGGGACTTATTTTTTCAAAATAGTAATACATTAGATCTTAAAAATACAAAATAATCCGTAGTTCTTCAACAAGACTTAACCAAATCAACTTAAGAGACAGACAATGTACCTATTGTTTAATTAAAAAGAAAATTTCCTCTAAATGTTAGATGGTTTTATAGTAGTATCTGGTTTGGGCCATGCATCTTTGTACGTCATATAGTCCTAGACCCTATAATAACACTTTGACATTACAATTTTTCAAGTATTTCTTAAGAGCGGGAAATGATAACTTAAAAGCATCAACGGGTAACTTGTTATGAATGTGAATAACTTGACCAATAAATGACTTATATACTTTGCGGATACGACAACTTCTGATAGCAAGCTACTATGAAGTACTTAAGTGATATCTAGTAGCACGAAGTCGAAAGTCGAAAACTATCAATTTTAGTTGCATCACAAAAATGCCATTTTGGTCCTTAAGATTTATTTTCGTAACAAAGTAACAAACAAGGAACTATCTTCTTTAACGCGTTTGATTCATGATCATGGCCAACTGCGGTCTGTTGACAAGAAAATGGCGTCTTTAAATACTCATAAAAGTTTTAACGCGTTGTCTTTGGTCGGACTTGACTTTAAGAATCTATAAATTTAGGCTCCAAGGTAACCTTCTGTTATTATTTGTATTTTATAATTAGAATACTAGCTTGAGACTTATTGAAATAATATTTGGCAGGACAAAAATGGTGCAAGCCCGCAGTGCTCACTTTTCTCGAGTCACGGGATGACGCTGGTGATAATAATCAAACATCTCCCTTCCAGTTTTTTTCGCGCTTTGTTTTATTGCAAGGAAACACTTTCGACGATTTGGTTTTGTTTGAACATAAAAGATCTCCCGTTTACCGCGCAAAATTAAAAAATAATATGGTCGAGCTACAGGCATTTAAAGGCCGAATTTATCGCCTATGTCATATGGGGGTCGAGATCTACAGTTCACAGAATCACTAGTATTTATGACGTCACAGGTGTCTAAAGCCCATTGCTTTCATTTCGCACGCTATAATGACCCTACCAGTATATATTGATTAATTTATTCGTTATTACCATTGTCGATATCACACGAGTCATTAAGCTCAAGTGTGAGCTGCAACGAATTAATGTAGCTTTAATGACTTTTCCTGTACGGGTCGTATGTCAAAGTATTAAGATCCATTTTAGTATAGCAAGAGTTAATGGTGTCGGGATCTGTATCGCTTATTGCTTTTTCTTATTGCCAGCATATATTCAGATACAGCGAAGTTTTGCCATAGACAAATGTACTATAATATATTATAGCCGTACCTAGGTTATTTCTGTTTATCACAAGGAATATGTTGGAAGCAGTTGGCGAATTATTTTTTCTGCAGACCAGTCAGAAATCGACTAATACGAGCAATTAAGAGCTATCCGTCTCTCTATCGCACTCATATTGAAGTGATAGAGAGACCGATAGCGTTTCGTTTCGTTTTCTACAAATGATTGTCATCTTGGCTAAGCCCCCTACAAAGAATACAGTAGAAAAGGCAATAATTAAGCACCTTACAAAAGAGAAGAGGAAAGGTGGTCAGGGTCACATCATACGGTGACATCGAAAATAGGGGAAGCCCGGGCAAGACGCATATGTTAAGGGAATGATGAAAAAAAACACCCTAATTGTTAATCAAAATAACACTTTATATTTTTAATTTGTACTATGTATAGTTAACTTTGGAAAATGCTATTACAAATCCTTATACTTAAATAACTTCTTAGTGTACTTCTTAGTGGCATCGCATTCATCAAAAAAATAGCTGTCTACCCTTGAATAAGAAGTACAACCCTAATGGGCCTATTTTTGCACTGGTTACACTGAGTCTGTCTTCGGTGGGTGGGTCAATGGATCTTTCAGCGCATACCAAAAAGAACACTATAAATTATTCTCTCGTTTTTTTTTGTTTTAAGAGAAGTTTTTGTTTGTTAGATTTGCTGGGGCCTAGAAATTAGACATCTTAAGTTATTTTTATATTTAGTACCTGTGTCGTGTTTTCCATACACGCATAGCTATCCGTTTTTCCCATATCCGTCTTGCCCGAAGTACTAAATATTTCGAATTATTTATGCCAAGAATACGTTTAACAGGTGGATAAAAAGTTATAGTCACAATTTAAGCCATAGTTAATATATTATAGTTTTAACTAACCGTATTCGTAAAGATACGAAATGTAATACAAAAAGTTGATAGACTTGCTTTTCCAAAAATCACAACGAAAGAGTCAAAAACTTTGTTTTATTTCTCCACAACAAGTACACACGTTGTTTGCCTTGATTGAACTGTCATGGCGTTCTCGTATCGCTACTTTACCGACTTCAGCAAGCCTAGATACGCTATCTATTGTATAGCTTTGGTAAAATCAGATATTCTTCTTACCCACACTATGCGTATTGCCCGGGCTTCCCCGGAAGCTCGGGCAAGACGCATATGTTAAGGGAATGATGAAAAAAAACACCCTAATTTTTAATCAAAATAACACTTTATATTTTTATTTATACTATGTATAGTTAACTTTGGAAAATGCTATCACAAATCCTTATACTTAAATAACTTCTTAGTGTTATTTTTTTTTTTTTTAATAGTTCCAATTATCCGTTTTGCCCGACCACCTCGGGCAAAAGGGATATACCTCACGGGCAAAAAGGATACATATATGACAAATATATGAATTAGGCATCGCATTTATCAAAAAGATAGCTGTCTACCCTTGAATAAGAAGTACAACCCTAATGAGCCTATTTTTGCACTGGTTACACTGAGTCTGTCTTCGGTGGGTGGGTCAATGGATGTTTCAGCGCATACCAAAAAGAACACTATAAATTATTCTCTCGTTTTTTTTTGTTTTAAGAGAAGTTTTTGTTTGTTAGTTTTGCTGGGGCCTAGAAATTAGACATCTTAAGTTATTTTTATATTTAGTACCTTTGTGGTGTTTTCCATACACGGATAGCTATCCGTTTTGTCCATATCCGTCTTGCCCGAAGTACTAAATATTTCGAATTGTTTATGCCAAGAATACGTTTAACAGGTGGATAAAAAGTTATAGTCACAATTTAAGCCAAAGTTAATATATTATAGTTTTAACTAACCGTATTCGTAAAGATACGAAATGCAATACAAAAAGTTCATAGACTTGCTTTTCCAAAAATCACAACAAAAGAGTCAAAAACTTTGTTTTATTTTTCCACAACAAGTAAATACACACGTTGTTTGCTTTGATTGAACTGTCATGGCGTTCTCGTATCGCTACTTTACCGACTTCAGCAAGCCTAGATACGCTATCTAGGCTTGCTGAAAGCTAGCTTTGGTAAAATCAGATATTCTTCTTACCCACACTATGCGTATTGCCCGGGCTTCCCCTAAGTCTTAATGAAGTGAGGAAAAGACCACTATAATAATTATATATCCAGGCTCATTCCCGTCTTTCAGAACGGAGACGGCATATATGCATTAAGAGCAGGCTGTTTATGTCTTAGTGCATACAAATCAATTTTCTCTTTAATTTCTACCTTCATGCGGCTGTACTTACTTCTGTGTCACTACGCGCGACATATTTTAGATAGCTTAGGTCTCCATCCTCAAGCACTAAGAGTGATAGGCGATTCGATTGCCGACGCGTAAGTGATAATAGTGTAAATATGTATCACGAAAGTTTAAATTCAATAATTTCTACCTTGGTTTAAAATCGCAATATGTCACTGCTATGATTTCATAGTTTTTTTAATTTGAATTTTAGCCTTACTTTGTTAGTGTTTTTAACCCAGGATCACCTCACCGTTATAACTTCTTAGACAGTTTTGACATGATATACCTGGATGATGTTAATATGACATGGTAATGGTAATAAAGTAGTAATGGCTTTACAAGTCAGGTAAACGACGATTTTATTATATAGGTATGCCTCGAGGTTAACGTTCCCCTCATTAAGCTGCTTTTCCTATAATTTCTATCAATTTCTAGTGGTGCAATTTCAATACTTGCATGTAACATCCTGTGAGTTAGTAATAATTTAGTATTCTTTTTAATTAGTTAACGCAACTGAAATCATGCGTATTACTCTTAAGGGTACGTACAACTGTAGGAGATATCAGCTGCTAATGACGTGCATTGGCGTGAATAAGGCGGCAAGATGGCTCCAAGGCGTACGGTTCCTGGCAGGGAACGGAACTGGCACAGGACGCGCCTGTTTATTGGGGCGAAGTGCAAATGACAAATGTAAGTTGCCAAATTAGTCCACTACTTCCACTAGATGTCAGGCTCTACAACGTGCAGAGTTACGTGAGTCAAATATTAGAGGCAGCACCTACTATTTGAGCTCTCCCTTATGGGAGAAGGCCGAAGTGATAGTGGCTGACACTTGAAAATTTCTGAGGTCCCTTGGGATTGGAAAATCCAGCACGTCGTCGTTTGATCCATCTTCTTTTTCTTTAAATGATTTGAACATCCATTTTTCTCAAACTTCATTATTAAATCCGGTTATCAAATTCAAAACCATATGTCTTATAGCTTCCCTTCCCTCTCCTAACATTGCGCCATTTGTCCTCCGAGCTGTCACTACTGGAGAGATAAAAAAGATAATTTGCTCTTTTAAGTCAAACACAGTCGGTCATGACGGAATAGGAAGGACTATGATCTTGCCTATTGTTGAGAATATTCTGCCCGTAATCACACACATTATAAACTTTTCTATTCTTACTGGCGTTTTCCCTTCTTGCTGGCGTAAGGCATACGTCATTCCCCTTCCCAAAATTTCGAAACCGAGTTCTGTAAGCCACTTTCGACCTATATCTATTTTGCCATTTCTCTCCAAAATCCTCGAGGCAGCAGTTCACGAGCAAATTTCAAAATTTGTGAATCTTAACTGTCTCCTGTCTCCGTATCAATCTGGATTCCGCCCAGAGCATAGCACAACGACTGCGTTATTGAAAGTTACTGAGGACATAAGGCAAGGCATAGAGTCGACTAAAGTGACAGTCCTAGTGCTCATTGACTTCTCTAATGCCTTTAATGTAGTCAATCACGATCTTCTCCTTGCTGCCCTTTCTCATTTCAGAATCTCTCCGTAAACGACTGCGTGGTTTGCCTCCTACCTTTCCTGCCGTTCTTAGACTGTTCGTATAGGTCAAGCGCAGTCTGAATGGACTAATTTGATCACTGGCGTGCCACAAGGCGGCATCCTGTCCCCTTTTCTTTTCTCCGTTTTTATTAACCTGATTACGTCTGGATTAAAAAGCTCTCACCATTTGTATGCAGATGATTTGCAGTTGTACGCCCAGGCGGAGGTAACGGACCTGAGTTCCGCTATATCTACTCTTAATGTTGATCTGGACCACATCGCTGACTGGTCTCGTAGTGTTGGCATTTCTGTTAACCCTTCGAAGTGCCAGGTCATCATTCTGGGTGGCTCGCGGCAACTCATTAAGTTGGAAACTGTTCCAGTTGCGCCGATCATGCTTGATGGCTCGGTGATCCCGGTCTCTAACCAGGTGAAAGATCTCGGCCTTGTCATTGATAGGAACCTTTCCTGGGATGGACAACTGTCGGAAATTACTCGTAAGGCTACTGGGACACTACGGACTCTGTATAGGTTTAAGAACTTCCTGCCTGTGAGTACCAAGAAGCTGCTTGTGCAGGCCTTAATATTTCCTATTATAGACTATGCTGATGTGTGCACTACCAACATTTCCCAGGCTTCCCTAAACAGGCTAGAACGTATATTAAATAATGGCATACGCTTTATTTTCGGCTTGCGTAAATTCGTTCACGTCTCATATTATCGTCACCAACTCCAATGGCTGCCCGTACGTCAACGCAGGACTCTTAGAGTTCTCTGTACTCTCTTCTCTATTTTGTTTGAGTCCTCTGCTCCAGACTACCTTAAGTCCAAATTTAGTTTTGTTAACCCCCGTCCGGGGTGTGAGCTTCGCTCCTCCCGGTCTCTTAAGCTAATAGTACATCCTCCCCATAGCGGTTATCCCTCTTCTTCTTTTACGGCCCAGGCTATTCGTCTCTGGAATGCACTTAACCCGACAGTAAGACAAGCCCCAAGCAAGTTCGTCTTCAAACGCTTGCTTCACAAGCACCTGCTGGATCATAACCAGCGTGAATAAGTTTTTCCCCTTTGCGCATATGCATTATAATATATATATATATGTAGATTTGATAGTATGTGTATATATTGGTATTTGTGTAGTTTATGTAGTTAGTAGTATGTATCGAAGTATATTTAAATACAAATTAGTTTTAGGATAAATCAGAAAGTTTTCTCATACAGCACCCACTTTAGCAAATCTCTGTTTGGCCCTATCGTTGACTGGTAGAGAATGCCTCGAGGCATTAAGTCCGCCATTTGTACTTATTTTTATTGTGCAATAAAGTTTAAATAATAAAATTAATCTCCTGGCTTCAATCACAAACCTATCCGGCGACTGAAGACCTCCTAAACTGTCTGAAATAAGGAAGTCTTATGGCTAACCGCTACCTAAATATATCACAGTCTGATCCTCAACCAATGTCCCTTTCCACTAACAATGACCCTACCTGTCCTATCCTATTACTTACACGTCCCAATGAATAATTAGTCTTTTTCACTAGCACGTTTCCACACACTATCTCTCTCTCTCTCTCTCTCTCTCTCTCTCTCTCTCTCTCACACACACACACACACACACACACACACACACACACACACACACACACACACACACACACACACACACACACACACACACACACACACACACACATACACATTCGTAAATACACTTACACAAATTCACAACCATTCGTTAAGTTTTTTTTTTTTGGAACGAAGTTCCTTATTTTGTTTTATGTTAGACACAACTGCATACGAGTATCTCAACTCATCTTACTCGGTGGAATCACTGACTTCCGAGTCACAGGCAACCACCTAGTTCGAGAGACAGAGGCTCAGTTCCGATGAAACTGTATCAAACCTAATACATAAGTTTATCTTAAGGTATTTAGAGTACTGTTGAAATGTTACTTACTCTTGTATTAGGTTTTTTAGTCAATAAAGATTATTCTTATTCTAATGTCTCCTGCGTAATGACGTCATCAAATTGGCTGCCGATCCAATCGGCAATGCAATTTAAAACTGCAAATTTCATCCAAACTATGCAATACGTGTGTGGTATCAAACGAAATAAGATTAAATATGCTATATTGCTGTGATACATGTTATACTAATTTATATTGCAGCTATTAACAAAAACCTAAAATCAGGCTACAAAATAAGTCGGGGTTTTGCATTTTACAACAAAATTATAAGTAAAGTTGGTAACAGCATATTGGCATTGAATAGTTTCAGTTTTCAATTTAGGCCACAGGGTTCATACCCCCCAAAGCGTAAGGTGAGCCCCTATAGCAAATGAGGCTGGATTAAGGACATAAACCAATACATATTAATTTCCAATTGGTATAAAAATCATATTCGAGAACATAGACCTCAGATGACGAGATGACGCATTAAAAATCGCACGACGCATTGTAGGTTTTCTCGGGCGAAAAGGAAATATACCTTGTTGCAGTAGGTATATTACATTTTCAAGGAGGTATTTATTAAATTCAACATGCAAAAGGTATACACAAGCACTAGTTATAGAGACTGCATAATTAGGATGTATCAGCTAAGCAAGATTAGATTCTATGTCAAAGTATTAAGACTCACTTTTAACGGAACACATCAATTCATACGTCAAAACAATGGTATGTATTAAAAAAATTATGGAGTTTATAGGAAAATAGAATATGCGTCAATAATCATAAGGTCCACTATTATACCGACCATGGTTGAATGACGTTCTTCCGAATGCGAAATAGTTACATATTTTGCTACTGACATTATTTCGTATTTGCAGAGCTGGTGGCAATTACAAAGTAAATATTGGTTGTGATATGAATACTTTTCGTTTTGCAGACTTTTGTTTGTGTAAATAGTTTAAAGAGGTCACCTCTAATTTTCATATGTGTCACCTTTTTGCCGAGTTTATTAATTGAGTACAATTTAAAAATTGAAACTAAATAAGATAAGTCCCATACACTCCTTCAATCATTAATCAAGTTAAGGAGGCAGTATTCTAAACTTTGAAGGCATAGATAATTTATTACAAATTTGTAATCAAAATAATTTTCTTTTGTCGTCAAACATGTCTATGTCACTGCTACATGACTAATTAGTAATTATGTACAGTTACATACACTGCTTTATCTACAGAGTACACACATCATTATTATAAATCCTCAATGACGTATTCGGGAACCAACAGAATGACCGCTATTGCACCGCCATGGCGAAGTAGATTCCAAATCATGATCTACTAGATTTTTATAACAATGTTGGTTACCGTTGTTGTTATGAATTAAGATGTGATCACGGATACAGGTTTCTTAATATAGATCATTAGCTTATCGTTTCTAAACATATTGTAGGGAATATATAATATGGATGTAGATAAATGGCATATAAACAATCGGGGGGCAAAAAAGGGGTTGCTAATTTTAACACTTCTGTTGCGGACGAAACCGCAGGCGGAAGCTAGTTCGTAATAAATAAGTCATCGGTACAAAGTAAAACAACATAATTTAAAGCAATTTCTTAACCGCCAATCAGCGACTACCATTATGGTAGTTAATAGTATGTTATTCAATCAAATACAAACACTGAAAACATTGAAAAAATAATCAACCCAGCCGGACTTGAACCTGGCATCGATACGCCTTACCGGGGCTCGATCGCTTTACCAATTAAGCTATGGGTTCAGTTACTGAGTTGACGAAATTCTCAATGCCTTCAATCATCTTTTTGCATTTATTTTTACATCGACTTTATAACAGCCGTAAGCGACATCTAGGTGCTAACTACTAGAGTTAGATACCCTTCCCGCCGACCCTTTTACAAGTGTCACAACGGAAATAATAGATGGCGCTGCTATCAACTCATAATTATTTTACATGATTTTTAAAGTGGGGCATTCCACTCATACAATAGTATGTTATTCAATCAAATACAAACACTGAAAACATTGAAAAAATAATCAACCCAGCCGGACTTGAACCTGGCATCGATACGCCTTACCGGGGCTCGATCGCTTTACCAATTAAGCTATGGGTTCAGTTACTGAGTTGACGAAATTCTCAATGCCTTCAATCATCTTTTTGCATTTATTTTTACATCGACTTTATAACAGCCGTAAGCGACATCTAGGTGCTAACTACTAGAGTTAGATACCCTTCCCGCCGACCCTTTTACAAGTGTCACAACGGAAATAATAGATGGCGCTGCTATCAACTCATAATTATTTTACATGATTTTTAAAGTGGGGCATTCCACTCATACAATAGTATGTTATTCAATCAAATACAAACACTGAAAACATTGAAAAAATAATCAACCCAGCCGGACTTGAACCTGGCATCGATACGCCTTACCGGGGCTCGATCGCTTTACCAATTAAGCTATGGGTTCAGTTACTGAGTTGACGAAATTCTCAATGCCTTCAATCATCTTTTTGCATTTATTTTTACATCGACTTTATAACAGCCGTAAGCGACATCTAGGTGCTAACTACTAGAGTTAGATACCCTTCCCGCCGACCCTTTTACAAGTGTCACAACGGAAATAATAGATGGCGCTGCTATCAACTCATAATTATTTTACATGATTTTTAAAGTGGGGCATTCCACTCATACAATAGTATGTTATTCAATCAAATACAAACACTGAAAACATTGAAAAAATAATCAACCCAGCCGGACTTGAACCTGGCATCGATACGCCTTACCGGGGCTCGATCGCTTTACCAATTAAGCTATGGGTTCAGTTACTGAGTTGACGAAATTCTCAATGCCTTCAATCATCTTTTTGCATTTATTTTTACATCGACTTTATAACAGCCGTAAGCGACATCTAGGTGCTAACTACTAGAGTTAGATACCCTTCCCGCCGACCCTTTTACAAGTGTCACAACGGAAATAATAGATGGCGCTGCTATCAACTCATAATTATACTTATTATTATGTTTTCAGTGTTTGTATTTGATTGAATAACATACTATTGTATGAGTGGAATGCCCCACTTTAAAAATCATGTAAAATAGTTAATAGTAGTTTTTCCATATTATAAAAAACAAACTTCCCCGCGAAAGTAATCTCCCAACTAGTCTAGAAATCGTTTTATGGTAGAACTAGGCACCAGTTATGTGTCTAGTTCTACAAATTATTCTATACCTAACATGTAATTTCCCTGATTGCTAAGCTGGCAGATAAAAGTGGTTTAGTGTTGCCTCGTACCACAGATATAAACAAAATAAATGCCGCAACTACCACTTAGTTCAGGTCTATTAAATATTATTTTAAAGTTTAATGAGGCAACTTTGTCACTTTTTACCTACCTTATTAGCATTCCTTTTTCCCAACTCACTATTGATTATCAAACTATCTGCGAGGTGTCGTTGCTCTCAAAATCCTATACCATTCTTCGGTGCTCTTTTTAATTTTTGTTATTGTGCAGCAGTCTGATTTTTGTTGATCGACTAATAAATGTTCTTGTGGAATAATGCACCGAGAAAAGCAAAGTTGCTTTTGCTATTTTTAGAAGTCCCTTTGATCAACAAGGGACTTTCAATATAATATTGAATATTTGTTTACAATACATTAAATATTTACGTGTCCACTAAGTCTAGCTGTCTGCATCAAACACTGTTACCATAATGCAAGTACGGAATAAATAGCCGATAACTGGTAAAGCGTAATACCAACCTGACGTTGGCCACTGACAGACGACTTACAGTGAAATGATTAAATTAACCTCAGATTTATAACTAAATGAGTACTAAACTAAGGCGGTATTCGACTTGTTTCGACATTATTTTCCTAGCATTTGTCTCTGCTTTTACGGCTCAATAGACTCTGAGGTCAACAAGGCAACCAAGTCCCAATAATACTACATTTTTTTACGACCGACTACTGTTGCCATTATACAATATTAGGAAATTTAAAATTTAAGTGCGCAGTCTTAAATTTTGTCTGGAAAAAGAAGTATCGTGATCTATATGGGGACTCATATATTATACGACACCTCTCTTTCCAGACAGTCTCTACATATCACAGCAGCACATTAAAGGCGCATTTGCAATGTGGATATGGAGAAGAATGGGAGGAAGCTGGAGATAGAGAATAATGAACGAAGAAGTGCTGAATTTGGTAGGAGAGAACAGATGCCTACTTAAAACGATTGAAAACAGAAGGGGAAATATGTTGGGGCCCTGAAACGTCACGACGATTACATAAAAACTATTATTGAAGGGAGAATACCAAAACGAAGAGACCGAGGAAGACCACCAAGACATGCGTTTCTAGATCAAGCCAACGTCATGACGTATCAAGAGCTAAAATAATTAGCGGAGAATAGAAAGGAATGGCGATAACTCTACTGACAGAACCAGGCTCTTTAAATTATAAAGATGATCTACATATCACGAGCTACCAACAATAACATCGAATACTGTTTCTTTTCAGATCAAGTCCTTTCCCTCTAAGATAGTCGAGCACTTTCATATTTTAAATGTAATATCAAAATAGTTAACATTTAGACAGGCCAATTAAAGTGAGTTATTACTACTGTCTTATGCGAAATATTTATTTATTAGAGATTATTTACAAGTTTCTTCTCAGTACGAAAGTTTACATTTAAGAGAGCAGAATGAGAGTGTGTCTCTTTTTAAGTTCAAGATTTACAAGAAGAAGGTTCTCAATTCGTTGAGTTCTTTGCTTCTTTACAATTTCGTCTTATCTTAATAAATTACTATTATTTTATATAAACGCGCAAAATCGTCAATAAAACATTATCTAAAAATCGGATGATGAGATGAGTCGAATCTACATATAGTTACCCTCTATGGTAAAATATCTTTAAACGTATGTAGGGTGCGAGAAACAAAAGACAATATGTGCCATTTACCATTTGCACGTGAATTTCGTTGATTTAATTACTTTGTAAAAATAAGTTTACACTGGCGTAAAAATAGACTTTATTTACGCAAAATAGCCCGTTAAAGGGTTCTAACGAGGGCGACGGGTGCTGTCACCTCCGAAAACAAGGCTTAAAATGTTTGATTTACTTTTTAAGCCTTTCAAAAATAACACTGGCATAAAACTAAACTTTATTTACGCAAGTCTTAGCCTATCACAGACCGTGAAAGGGCACGAACGAGCGTGATTGTTCGATCAGAGTGACTAATTGGTAAAATACAGCGCCTCCAATTTTCCTCCATTCCGAGTCTGGCATAGTGGGATAGGCTACAGAAGGATTGATGTACTACAATTTGGCTGATACAATTAATAATATAAAATTAAACACATTAGAATATTGAGAATATTTTTAATTTTCATATGCAGACAAATAGATAGTTTAAAATTATTGGTACAAAATATTATTATTTATTATGCAATAATTTGGACTAAATGGATTACTATTACATAAAAAAAATTTGAAATGCTGCTATTGTTTTTATAATAACTTGTCAATTAAATTTGACCGATTTTTTTTAGTTTGGCCGACGGCCGTGTGACCATAGCTATGTTATACATTCCTACTAAAAAGTACCTGACAGAACGCAGATGTCCAAACTAGCATTTTGCTGAGCAGCGTCGAATCAATATGTCTGTCTGCAAATTTGTATGCTAACATGGTGTACGTCATGAATAAAGATCTTGAATCTTGAAACGGTATAAAAATAATCTTGAGCCCACCAAACAATATTTGCAGAAAACCCTTAGCGCTATGTTACACGGACCTTTGATGTAACAACTTTAGCTCATACAGTCCTTTCCATACTATTTCTCTTTTTTGGGGTAAAATGGATTAGGTAATTTTTTTTAAATTTAAACTTTTGTGAGACATACTAACACTATAAAATATAACGGTTACACTCACGTCACTTTAGTCACTTCGCGCGACATGTTTCGCGTGACACGTTAGCAGCGCCGGCGCAAGATCACCCTCAACAAGCTCTGTCAGAGCACGCGCGACGCGCGGCACGCCGCGCCGGACACAGACCGGCAGTCAGCAACGCGACGTGCAACAGTGCACTACGGACCAGTTCAAATAGCACATTTCTTGAGAACTAGGCTCTCCGAAACATGTCGCGCGAAATGATTAAAGTGACGTGAGTGTAACCGCTATATTTTATAAGTTCATTTCCCTTACTCTAGCTAACCGTTCTAATATTGGCATACTGTAGAGCTATAGTTTTTATTCCCTTATCTGTCTCACACAAGCCGCCGGCAGTACAAGCAAATTGCAGAAAACTCTTAGCGATGTGTTACACGGACATTTGATGTAACGATTTACATTAGTGCATACGGCACCACTTAGCGGTTAACTTTTGTTCATGTGATGCCAAATAGTTATCTATTTTAAGTCGTATGTAACCTTAGACAATTGAACCAACCGGAGCGGTCATTGACAGGCGTTCCCCTCTGCCGAAAACATATGACCAGTGGTCATATTTCTTGTATGGACTGACGTTTCTCTGACGTGGCTATTTGTACGTTACGTACGAATAGTCATACATCTGGCGTTTCCCTCCCCCGCAAAAATTTACAGATTTTTTTTTGTATACAATATGACAGACGTAGCCGCTTCGGTTGGTTGGATTCTCTAAGTATGTAGCAATCATAGAGCTTTGCGAAGAATGTATTTTTGGATATTAAATCCCTAAGAGGTGAAAAAGGGGTTGAAAGTATTTAACGACTTCCCGTGGAAGAAGTTAGATCTGAGGTTAGTTTCACCGAATAATCCTATTTGAATAAACGAATACGTTAGGATAACACGTTACAAAATTCATACATGTTGTATTCGCTTCATACCAAGTTATAATATCTTAATACACGAATACCTTTTAACAACTTATTTCTTACATATATTGTGTGCTATTTGATCTAGATTACAAGTACTATCCAACAGTCAATACCCGTACAATGTTCAACTACGCAGGCAAACTAGGTGTTCTGCAAATTATGTAGTAAATGTCATCGCAACTTAGCAGTTAAAGATGACACGACAGTTACATACACGACAGTTTATGATCTTGCTACGGTATTATGTCGGTAATTGGTCTTGTTTAGACTTTCAGTAGAGATCACTTTCAGGGGTCAATTCATTTACATAAATCTATACACTAGGATCGGCGTAGAGTTTGGTAAAATTTTGAGCCCCCTTTTTACCCCTTTAGAGGTAGATTTTTTTTAAACGTTCTAGTGCTCGACATGCTCATGCTCAATAGTTAGCACCGTGCTGTCACCTTTTTTTATTGCGAATGACGTTGCGTGGCGTTGACATTGAGGTTGCAGTAACGAGCACTAGGTCATTTACCTTCGGGGCCTTATACTCGTATTATCTAAATTTTAAAATGTTGCATCTGAAATTTAAGCACGAACCTATTGTCGACACAACATTTATAAAGATCGCGTGAACTAGCACTCAATCGGCCACAAGCCTGTGATTAAGGAGCAAAGTGCAACATTATCGCCCGCCGATACCCATAAAACTGTAATAAAAACCGTCAAAGTGTATTAAAAGCAAATTTTCTATAATCCAGGTAATAACTGTTATTACTGACAACTTATTGAAATTGAAGCAAAATGTTATGATATTTACGATTAAGTCAAAGAGCATGACATAATGTTATACTGTTAATGGATCGGTATGTTTAATACCTAATGGTTTTAAAGCCACTCCAATATGTACTTTCATTTCTCTTGCTTAAGTATTATGTTTTCTTTTCTTTCTTTTAATTACTTAATTTTAGTAATCAAACTGTCCGTATATGAACAAAGTTATTAGGGCCTGCATTCAAAGACTGTATATTAACTAATACAATGCCATATTAGTAGGAACATTAATGGAATATATATTTTTTCCGCTCTCGGCTCTCGAGATGTAATTTTTAATATCAATTACCAATAACTATTTTTTTTGCATTTATTGAAAAAAATACAATTAATCTAATAACAGTTCTGTCTCTAACATTGTAAAGTATTAAGTAAAAAAAACCACATTTATTTGTAAATGTTTAGTGCAAAAACTTTAACAGCCGTTTAGCCATATCTTCGGCAGAGTAATCAATCATTGTAATAGGCCGTCAGTGTTCGACATTATCGCCTCGGCAGACAATATAGTTTCTTGTTATGGCCGGTAATAGTGACTTTGTGTCCATTAATATCGTACCTACTGCAAATTTTAAATTGGATATTAATTACTTTGTTGCCAGCGTTTTCACCGATGTTGTTTATTAACTGAGTAATAAAACATTTAAACATGTATATGAAAATGTCGGTTAATCGCTTTTAAAGGAGATTTCTTGAGAAAGTTGAATAAGAAGATATAAGAATGTTTTTAGCTGATTTTATACATTGGCATTTAACATACATTTTATATATTGTATATCCTAATTTAAGATTACAGTTAATTAAAGGCTACACTTATGTTATCGATGGGCATACTTCTTGATATAAAGCGCAATTGCAATTAATAAATCAACTGTTTTAACACTAAACTAGATTTTCTACGTTTAGTTTTAAAAATAAATTACCTACAACAAGAAGTCTCGAGAATATGAATAAAAAAACATACTATTAGTTAAAGTATTTATTGCCCAAACTAACCAAACTGTTCATTGAAAGACTATAATGACCTCATTTATTTATACAATTAAAAAAGCCACTGAAGAGATCGTGTGTGGTCGACTATGCGTCCTGTCCGATGAAGCGTTAAAAGATTTACATGTTATAGTTAAATGAAATGTGGTGACTGGTGACACCGCAATAGGCATGGTGATTTTTTTTCGTGTATGGTATTTCCTTTTGTTGTGAGGATTAAATGTTTATATAGGGCCAATTACGTTAAAGCAAAACAAAAGTCACAAATGAGATTTAAAATCTGACACCCGCTTTTGTTTCTCAAAACGCTCCTTACAAAATGATATGCAACAGTGACGTCACGGTTGCATCGCCCTGTGCAAAGAAAGGAGAAATTTTAAATTGCTATTTTGACAGTGAAATATTACAGTAATATGTGAGAAATCGAATGGTGTCATTATATTTTTAAGTTTCGTACTTTAAAAATACGTAAAATTTTGAAATTTTGTAGCCTAATCTATGATCTTTTTCCATAGATTTTATAATTAAGTATTCCTTTATTAGAATATATTGAACATTTTGCATCCATTCTTCTAAATTTTATTACAAAATTCAACGCGTTTCATCATCCCTATTGTGAAGTCTTGTCGAGTTTAGCCTGTGAAGCAACTAGTTTTCTACATAATTATGAAAAAATTACGTCGGTCCAATTAATCTATGAATTTGTGTTGATGTTATTTATTCTTTTGCTCAAAGATTATCTAACAGCCAACCTTTGAGCTAAAACGAAATATCAGCTAGGTTCAAATATTTTTTTAAAGCGACACTCCTTTCACTCTGCAGCTTCTAATGAAAATTAAAATGCAGGGATCACACAATTACGTTATTAACCTTACTTTTGGCATCTGGACGCAGGAATTTTACACCATAATTTATGTTGCTCCATTTTCACTCGTCACACGTTAGAAAACTGGGACACCATGTATCCGAAGATTTTTCTGTATACTAAAGAGTAAATGAGAGAGCTTTTAGTACCTATCGCACATCTCGGCATCGATCTAAAACAAGCTACGTCCTTAAATGTTTAATGTCAGCGGTTTTCTTAATAGAACACCTTTATTTTCAATTTGAATGGACAATAAATATAAGAATCATTTAACTTTTTAGTAAATACCTGTGAATAAATCTTAATTAAAATTAAGAAATCAATGCATAGTTTTACTTAAACTAAAATATATTTGAAATTTGTACCCATTCGGCAGGGTGCTAGCAGCATTTTCTTCAGTACTTTATTACCACATAATATGCCAGAAACTGTCCGTCTCCGAGGAAGTGTGAGACGTTATCACGACATTCACGACTCTGGCGTAAATCTGCCTCAAGGAATATCCCAAGTTGGTAATTATAGCGTTTATAGGTAGCGCTTGCGAAAACCAACATTAACCTATTTTTGCGACAGTTTGCTTGAAGCGGTAACTTAATACAAGATCCGTTTATTTACCTATGTCCAAATGTATTCAATAAATTAAATAACCGGGATCAAAATAACGATGATATTTAAAATTTTACTGACGCGAAAAAATTGTTACCTTGTTCGATATGCTTTAGATATGTTAAATCCATACATTCAATGGTAGAAAGTATTTAAACATATTTAGGGTGTCAAAAATCCCCCTGCCCTCCCCTGTAACTTTTGAATCGACCATCCTAAAAATTTTGAAAAATTCATAAAAGTGAGGCCTAGTAATTTCAATGAAAACTATATTGAATAAAATCGGTTGAGTCGTTTTGAGTTATAACTCAAAAACGCCTAGTAAAAAGGACGCAAGTATCTCATAATAAAATAACGTAAGTGCCACCAAATATATAAAAACAACCTTTTGAGTGGGTGTATTGTGACGAGCCGATAACTACGGAACCCTTACGTTGAGGAATGAGGATGGCCCGACGTGCTCTTGGCCGTTTTTTGTCCTTATTAGCGCTTGACTGTTTTATCTCGCCTTTTTGTTTGGTATGTCTAGGGAATGCAAACCGGTATATAATTGCATAGAAATTACCGGTTAACCGGTAAATTACCGGTAATTCTCATACAAAATATTAACCGGTTGCATTCCCTAGGTATGTCATTGTCCAAATTTAACCTTTGAAGGACCACTCGAGGTCCTGTTGTAAATCAACTAACTTATGAGGCTAGAAGCTTAAAAAAATGTGTATTTGTTCAGTGATCTGGCCTGTACTTATTAAGTTCCTACAACACCACATTTCTTAACCAAACTACTTATAAACAGTCGGCAAGCATCGGACATATCGCTCGAGGGTCTTCATAAATACCTCTTTGCTTTGGTTTAAGCTGCAGTTTTATTCCGCTCCCGGCGTTTACCGAGGCATAAAACCGAGCTACTGCCTTTCGACACCTAGGGAGATAATAGCCTTATTTTATGGCGGTTTACTTTTAGTAGTCTTCGGTTATTAACTTACTTTAAAGTTAATTTGCAACTCTTTAATGTTTTAGAAGTTTTTAAAATTAATATATTAAAAGCTTGGAAGGCAACCGTTAATTTTGAAAAACATTTAGATTAGAAAAAACCGGCCAAGAGCGTGTCGGGCCACGCTCAGTGTAGGGTTCCGTAGTTTTCCGTCCGTCACAGTAAGTGTTCCCACTTAAGAGTTAAAATAACACCACCATGTAGGATGTCATATGAGCGTTCCACGTACAGCGACATCTATCGGCAAATTAAGTTAACTATTGCGCGCGAGCTTAAAGTATGGAAGATGATTTTTATGGGATAATTCTTTATTTCATGAACCGATTTTCACCGTTTTTCCTTTATTTAAAAGCACGTCATTTCATTGTGATTTTGTAGAAATTACAGGTACAATAAACAGCTGCTTATACGGTTAAATTACAAACTTAGTTCAGAAATTTATTTGTAATTATTTTTCAAAAACTATTCAACCTATCAAGTTCAAAATAATTTTCCTAGAAGCTTTTTATAAAGTTCTACTTTTGAGATTTTTTTCATATTTTTAAAACTTATGGTTCAAAAGTTAGAGGGGGGGAGACACATTTTTTTTACTTCTGGAGCGATTATTTCCGAAAATATTTACATTATACCCCCTATTCATTTTTAAATACCTATACCTATCCAACAATATATCACACGGGTTGAAATGAAAAAAAAAATCACTCCCCACTTTACGTATAGGGGAGGTACCCTAATAAAACTTTTTTTTCCACTTTTTATTTTACCACGTTGTCGGCGTGATTGATATACATATTAGTACCAAATTTCAGCTTTCTAGTGCTAACGGTCACAGATTATCCGCGGACAGACGGACGGACGGACGGGCAGACATGGCGAAACTATAAGGGTTCCTAGTTAACTACGGAACCCTAAAAATGCCCAATATCTTTTTCTTTTACTCTTAATAGCATCTTTTATAAAATGTACCATAATAACCTGTACTGCCTACGCATACGGAGCGGTAATGGTCTAAGAGCTGGCCACGTTAGATATGACACAATAATGAGAGCAATGAAACCAGTCTTGTTAGATTGCTTTACCATCCTTATTGCTAGATCCGGTTATCTGGCAGCTTTTAATGGGTGGAGGTCAGAGTCACAGACCAACAAAGTTTTTAAGTTGGAAAAAAGTAATACCAAAATAAGTAAAAACTGCCAAAGTTGTGTCATTTATAGAGGACAGGGCCTATATTTTAACATTAGATTAAAAACCATTTTCTATTAATGCGGAAACAAACACAGTAGGCGACTAACTAAAAATTGCATTATACATCATTTGGCACTACTTTCCCTCAACAGAAACTTCTGGATATGATATAATCTTATTAATTACATAACTTCCCATAATATTGCATCAAACCCATAACTCTAGGATTTGTTTTCTTCAAGTTATTTGGATTCTTTGACATCCACCACTTTACAGCTGCCAGATGTCCAGATCTAGAAATAAGCATAGCATAGCAAATTAACTAGAGGGGTTTCGTTGCTCTCATTATTGTGTCATATCTGACGTGGCTAGCTCTCCGTCTATAACAGCTAATTATACCTAAAACTGGCCAACCATCATACAATTTTTTATTCCATTTTCGCACAATGAGTTGCAAAGTCAAATTGGGTTTTTAATGCAGAGAGAGAGCTGCAAAAGTGCATGGACACATTCATTATTTATGCGTGCATTCTTTTCTAAGGTGTTCGTCCACTTTTGCGGTTATTTGAAAAAAAATTAACATAGATAGGTAAGGCTATTTATTACGTTCGGTGGGGTTATACATAATTATTAAAGTATCTAATATATTACTTATTTACCTACACCTTTGTTTGATAAGTTACTGTAATATTTTGCTTTAGAATGCTGTTACAATCCTGCACCAATCATTAGTTTTTGTTTGGCCCAATGGTTATCTGGTAGATAATGCCTTAAGGCATAAGTCCGACATTTGTACATCCTTGTATTGTGCAATAAATATTAAATAAATAAATATCTACAGAGACGCGACGGTGACCTACGTACAGTACTTGTCGCCACACCGTTCTCATGTCTATTGAAGGAATTCACTTAAAAATTCAAATACTCAATAGAAATTGTATTCACTATTTCAAAACTTCTTTACTAAAGTGTACTTAAAAAAATAAGTGTAGATATAAGTTTTTATAATCAATGAACATCTGACGGCCCAGAAATGGCCAATGCGTTTAGGTTACGGACTCCGGTAACTGCTTGTTTTAAGGCAGGGTGTTTGCAACAGGCGTGGTGTGTAAAAAATAAGAGTGTCTAAGGATTGGTTCAATTCAAACTACTATAAGTTCTGACGCAAGCTGTTCGCACTAGTAGCAACAGCGGCGCCAAGTGTTAGCGCATTGACCGAATAAAATCGGCCGAGATGATCGGTGAATCATACTATTAGAGTACTACTCGAGGGAGGTGACTAATTCCTAGTTTTTCCGTACTTGGTACTGGTCGCTGGTAGTAGCCACACTTGTGCTACGATCAAAGACTTTAATTGTAGAACCATTTAGGACTCACTTTACAGTGGGCATTATATATATATATATAAAATATATATATACAGGGTGCCATCTGAGAAAAATGAATGATAAAAACATGTAAAAAAAAAGAAAAAAAAATGTCTGATTTTAGTAAAAGTTGGGGCATTCAACTGCTAGTTGTTTATGGAGTTAGAAAAACTTATAACTGATCACGTCTCAGATGGCACCCTGTATATATATAGGACAATCTTACACAAACCGACCTAGTCCCACAGTAAGCTCAATAAGGCTTGTGTTGTGGGTACTAGGCGACGATATATACATACATATAATAGATACATACATATAAATACTTAAATACATAAAAAACATCCATAACTCAGGTACAAATATCTGTGATAAACACACAAATAAATGCCCTGACCAGGATTCGAACCCGGGACCCCCTGCTTCGTAGGCAGGGTCACTACCGACTGGGCTAGGAGGGCGTTAATAATTATGAAACAAAATAAAATAGTTGGAACCGGAAATGGCTAAACAATTAAAATCCGTGACTGTCCTAGATGCTGTGCCGTTTTTGTTGTATTTCTATAAAAAAAATCAGATGGTATCGATAAATACCACTCGAAAGAGGTGGTTTGTACTTATACCTACATATTATAGTACAAAGTTACGGGTGGTTCTGCTATAAGACATGGTCGGTTGCAACTTAGCGCACAGACGAAATGATGCTAATGACGCTGGCGTAGGTAATAAATCGGGCGATGAGTTAATAAATTTGTAAAAAAAACTTACTACGAAATCTAACTTAACCCTTCCTTACCAGGGACACTAGACCACAATACAATAATTACAAGTTAATAATTTTAAACAAAAAACATCCGACTTCATCTAGCCTCCACCTTTCCAAAAGCAAATGCTCGAGTTGCTGTAAAAAAAAACTCAAATCAAGGAGTGCCTATAATAGTTGAAGAGTTCCCTCGATTTCTCCAGGATCCCATCATCAGACCTGACCTGGTTACAATGGGACCAACTGTAAAGTATACTCTTTCAAACAAAAAAATATGTTTTCAAATCGGTCCAGCCGTCTTCGAATAATCGGTGAACACACATAAAACACGACGAATTGATAACCTCCTCCTTCGAAATCTTGAAGTCGGTTGAAAAGCTTTGAATTTTGTCCCATAAAAGGGCACTAGAAATGACGAAACACATCATTTCATTAAAACGTAACGGCAGTTATTAAGTATAGTGCAAAAATATTACTCTCATTGTATACTAGAGTTACTAGGTACTTAACTGCGATATCTCAAAAACAGGTAAATCAAAGATTTCCCATCACTAGCACGCGCATGCGGGGTTACTTAACATTCCTGCTGGATGCTAATCACATAATTACTTCAATAAATTATTTGTAGCTAGGATAAATGGTGTCTATTATTATTTTTGACGTAATCGGTGTTAGTCATAGATCTGTTGATTTCTTTGCACAATTCGTATAGAGTTCTGGCCCTATTCCAGACTTTCATTTTAATTTTCAATATTGCCTAATTAGTTACATACACCAAAGATGCTGTCACCAGTAAGCTTTCAAAGTTTACTGTTTACAATTACTTAGATTTAATTGGTTGTATGTATTTACTTATTTATTCAAGATATTTAGATAATCTACCTATTCATTCACCTATTCACGAACGTTGCGGCTGTGGAATGAACTCCCTGCCGAGGTTTTCCCAGCGGGCTACAGTATGAGGTTCTTCAAAAAAGGAGTGTATAGGTTCTTAACTAACTTCTTGTAATGGTACTATAATTACAGACGAGGCTACATTATACTATTCGGGTAATCCGGCATCTGATAAAAACCACCACCACGGCGTCGGAATCCTTGTTAAAAAAGAGCTTACAAAATATATCACCAACTTCCTGCCCTATTCTGAAAGATGCATGTTACTACAAATTAGTGGACAACCTTTTAACATCAGCTTAATACAGTCGTATGCACCGACCGCAGATAAAGACGATGAGACAATAGAGGAGTTCTATAGACTAATAGAGGAAATAACTAAAAGTATAAAGTCGTAAGATATAGTAATCATATTAGGAGATTTTAACGCTAAGGTCGGGAAAGGATCAGTGGGAAAGATAGTAGGAGAATATGGCCTGGGGAATAGAAATGAAAGAGGGGACAGGTTAATACAGTTTTGCGAGGAAAAGGAATTGGTAATTACAAACACATGGTATCAGCACCCACCGGGACGACTATATACGTGGGCCTCGCCAAAAGATAACTCTAAACAAATTGTAAGAAACCAAATAGACTATATATTGGTTCACTCAAGATTCCGGAACTCCGTTATCAATGTAAAGACATACCCTGGAGCGGATGTAGGTTCAGACCACAATCCTGTAGTGGCTAAACTCAAGTTAAAATTAAAGCAAGTAAAGAAACCAGCACAAAACAGAGTTAACTTTGATTTGACTAAGCTCAACAATGAAGATATAAAGAATAAAGCTAAATGTTACCTAAATGATGAATTATACAAAGTAGTATCTATCGATTCGGAATTTAAAAATTAACAATAAGTCGAATCACATTGGGAATAATTGAAGAGTTCATTGCTGAACACCGCTAAAACTCAACTTGGGTACTCTACAAAACCCCAAACTACTAATGAATGGATTACGGAAGAGATACTCAATTTGATGCAAGAAAGGAAAGAATACAAATATACAAATAAGAAGAAATATAAAGAACTTGATAACATAATAAGAAATAAAATAAGGAAAGAAAGAGAAAAATATCTAGAAAAGAAATGCGAGGAAACATAAAAACTGGATGCTAAACATGATAGTCTTAACCTACATAAGAAAATGAAAGACTTCACAAAAACTAACAGGAAATGCATTATTAGTAAACTATATGATGATCAACATAATTTAGTAATAGATAAAAATGAACAGGGCAGAACTTGGGAGCAATACATAGAAAAGCTATTTCACGACAGTAGAACGAATATTCACTGGGACATTACCGCTGAAGACGCTGCGGAGGGACCGCCAATAATAAAATCAGAAGTTTTAAAAGCCATACACAGTCTAAAAGGCGGAAAAGCAGTGGGTATGGTGTATCCGGCGAATTACTTAAATTACTCGATGACAATAACATGATGGTGATGGTTGGATTGCTTAATTTAATATACGTTACTGGAATAATCCCTAACGACTGGCTAAAATCTACTTTCTTACCTCTACCAAAAAAACCCAATGCTAAGTGTTGTAGTGACTATAGACTAATTAGCTTAATGAGTCATGCACTTAAAATTTTACTAAAAATATTACACCAAAGAATCTACAACAGAATTGACAGTAACATTAGTTCTACGCAGTTTGGTTTCCGCAACGGTCTTGGAACTAGAGAAGCACTAGTGTCTATACAGGTACTGATACAAAAATGTATGGAACACCAGAAAAATGTATGTATGCTTTATTGATTTTGAAAAAGCGTTCAATAATGTCAAACATGATAAATTAATTCAACTGTTAGAACGTACTGATATAGACGAGAAGGACAAACGATTATTAGAGAACTTATATTGGAACCAAACAGCTAACATAAAGGTAGGACAAAAATACTCCAAAGACCTAGAGATACTAAAAGGAGTGCGACAAGGATGCATTTTGTCTCCAGCTCTATTTAATTTATACTCAGAATTTATATTTCAAGAAGCCTTGGAAGAAATAGACATCGGAATCAAAGTTAATGGTACAATCATAAATAATTTAAGGACCGCAGACACAGCATTAATAGCAAATAATATGAATGAGCTAAATATTTTATTAACATTACTAAATTCAAATTTTGAACAATACGGATTAAAAATTAACACGGCTAAGACTAAATACATGATAATTAGAAAAAAACATGAAAATGATGAAACCCTAAATATAAATGGTAAACTAGTTGAAAGGGTCATGAAATATAAGTACTTAGGATGCTGGCTCAATGAAAAATGGGACCCAGAAATGGAGATCCGCATAAGAATAGAAATGGCCCGGAGTGCCTTTATAAAAATGAAGAAGTTATACATAAATAAAGATATAAATTTAAACCTGAGATGGAGACTAGTTCAATGTTTTGTATTGCCAATTCTGATATATGGAGTTGAAGCATGGACCTTAAATAAATATTTGATCAACAAATTAAATGCATTTGAAATGTAGATATATACAGAAGAATGCTAAGAATATCAAATGAAACAGTATTAGATAGAATGAAAAAGAGCAAGGTAGTCGTATTAACAATTAAAAGAAGAAAATCAGCATATTTTGGACATATCTACAGGAACGACTAATAAGCAATATTAAAGAACATAATCGAAGGCAAAATTGAGGGAAAAAGAGGTAGAGGAAGACCCAGAACATCATGGTGCAATAATGTAAGGGTTTGGACTGGTATTGCTGACGCTGCCACTCTGGGTAGAGTGGCGAAATACAGAGAGGACTTTCGCAGGGTGATCGCCGACATCCGTTAGGATATGGCACGATGAAGAAGAAGGTTCTTAAGGAATCCTTTGGGGTTGCAGGCGTCCATAGGCTACGGTAACTGCATACCATCAGGCGGGCCTTATGCTTGTTTGCCACCGTCGTGATATAAAAAAAAGTCAGTTGATTATTATTTGGTAATTTGGTAGTGTTTGGTAATTATATGTATCGAAATGACAATGGCAGGACCTGCTTAATTAGTCTCAATTATAATAGTACTAGCTTTTGCCCGCGGCTTCGCTCGCGTTAAATTCGGGGTTAGACGGTTCCCCTTTCCTGATTTAAAACACAGAAGAGAACTCGGAACAGAATATTATTTTAATACGCTACTGTAGACGATATTATTTGTCTTTATAGCTTATGCACGATTTGTTTGTTAGTCACAAATAGTCCGCATACCAATTACGAGTATTAGCTTTCTACCTTGAAAATTGCGTAATGCTCCATACAAACTTCCACCCCCCATTTTAGGGAAGTGGGGGGTTAGAAAGAGACAAAAAGTAGCCTATGTCACTCTACATCCCTTTAACTATCTCCACTTAAAAAAATCACGTCAATTCGTCGCCCCGTTTTGCCGTGAAAGACGGACAAACAAACAAACAAACTAACACACACATACACTTTCCCATTTATAATACTAGCTTTTGCCTGCGGCTTCGCTCGCGTTAAATTCGGGGTATCACGGTTCCCCTTTGCCCCCCGGAATGCTCCATACAAACTTTCACCCCCCATTTTAGGGAAGTGGGGGGTTAGAAAGAGACAAAAAGTAGCCTATGTCACTCTCCATCCCTTCAACTATCTCCACTTAAAAAATCACGTCAATTCGTCGCCCCCTTTTGCCGTGAAAGACGGACAAACAAACAAAAAAACAAACAAACACATACACTTTCCCATTTATAATATTAGTATGGATATGGATTAGTATGGATATGTGAATCATCAGTCAATAAAATCTGCGGTTCAAATTATTTCTAAGAAGTTTTGTCATAATATAATAATATTATGTAAATGACAGACTGAATATAAATGAGGAAACTGCCAGAAACCACAACATCATAATATTGACTCATCGAGTCATCAAAGTCACTATTCATGAAAATGTTGATACTTATGTGATATTACGAGTATACGAATTTAACTCATTGCTCTTAAAGCTTAATTGGAAAAATGTTACAGATATTATGAAATGTTCTTACATAATTATTAATTACATCTGTGTAAAATTATATTTGAGTTCCAATTTTCATATACATAGTTTTTCACCTTTTATCCCGTTTTTAGGGTTCCGTAGTCAACTAGGAACCTTATAGTTTCGCCATGTCTGCCCGTCCGTCCGTCCGTCCGCGGATAATCTCAGTGACCGTTAGCACTAGAAAGCTGAAATTTGTTACTAATATGTATATCAATCACGCCGACAAAGTGGTACTCGTAAAATAAAAAGTGGAAAAAAATGTTTTATTAGGGTACCTCCCCTTTACGTAAAGTGGGGAGTGATTTTTTTTTTCATTTCAACTCTAACGTGTGATATATTGTTGGATAAAATTATTTTTTTATAATGTAAATATTTTCGGAAATAATCGCTCCAGAAGTAAAAAAAAATGTGTCCCCCCTCTAACTTTTGAACCATAAGTTTTAAAAATATGAAAAAAATCTCAAAAGTAGAACTTAATAAAAACTTTCTAGGAAAATTATTTTGAACTTGATAGGTTGAATAGTTTTTGAAAAAAAAATTACAAAATAATTTCTGAACTAAGTTTGTAATTTAACCGTAGGTATAAGCAGGTGTTTATTGTACCTGTAATTTCTACAAATCACAATGAAATGACGTGCTTTCAAATAAAGTATAAACGGTGAAAATCGGTTCACGCGATAAACTATTATCCCATAAAAATCATCTTCTATACTTTAAGCTCGCGCGCAATAGTTTACTTAATTTTCCGATAGATGTCGCTGTACGTGGAACGCTCATATCATATCCTATATGGCGGTGTTATTTTAACTCTTAAGTGGGGACACTTACTGTGACGGACGGTAAACTAAGGAACCCTACACTGAGCGTGGCCCGACACGCTCTTGGCCGGTTTTAGTAAACTAAATCCTATTTAATTGCCATCCTTGTAGACTAAAAGGTGGCCACGTCAGATACAACACAATAATGAGAGCAACCAAACCGGTCTAGTTAGATTGCTACATTATGCTTATTGCTAGATTCGGGTATCTGGCAGCTTTTAATGGGCGGAGGTCAGAGTAACATACTAGCAAAATTTTTAATTTGGAGAAAAGTAAACCGAAATAGGTAAAAACTACCCAACTTGTCTCGTTTATAGAGGACAGGGCCTAGGTATATTATTAGAACAAAAACATTGCGTACCCCAACAGGTTCTGGTAATGATATAATCTAATTATTAATATAATTTTCTCATAATATTGCATCAAACCCAGCACTCTAGGATTTTTAATCTCGAAGTGGTTTGCATTTTTTAACCTCCACCAATGAAAAGCTGCCAGATGTCAGGATCTATAAATATGCATAGTATATCAAATTGACTAGAGGAGCTTCATTGCTCTCATTATTGTGTCATATCTGACGTGGCCAGCTCTCCGTCTATTGCTCACGTTATGGCCCATCTGTTTTCTGAACACAGACATTTCGCAACGCAACAGCTGATTTCCATTTACTCTCCATCGACATTCCATAGACAAGAATGTGGAAAGATTTTCGGCACCGGGAGAAAAACAAGGCATTGTTCACGCGCAGGAAGCGAGCAAGATAAGCTCTAAACAAATTTTGTTCGTCACGTGTAAATTTGGTTAAATTCGTTAGGCTATTTTCGACCAAGGTCTGGGTTCATTGCGCTGCCGTATAGGGCCGATACCGACGCGTATGGGTGACTGGAAGTGGCACGTATTAAAACGGCTAGAACGATTATGCTCGATATACAGCATTCGTTTTTTACTTGCGACAACTTTTATTTGGTATTTGGTTACATTCCTCACCGACCAAAAAGGAGATGGCTAGACGACCTGGACGCATTATTTACGGAATGGCGGGGAAGCACTGTAAACAGGATTAAATGGAACAGAAGAGGGAAGGCCTTTGCCCAGCAGTGGGACATTATTACAGGCTAATAAAAAATAAAATTTAATAACGCCATACAGCTACGGCATAAACATCTGAATCAAAAATATCAGAATTTGCTTGAGAAATATTCCAACGCAAATTCAATACAACTTCAATATTGGGTGATTGTTTGTTGTGTGTTTTTCTGATATTTTCATTCAACGGAAATAGCACAAGTTTATGTGCTGATGCTTTATTTTAACATTGACTATAAACCATCTACGCTTCACAGTTCACACTACGTCATATCGCCACATCTAGCATCTTTATCACGGGAGCGTATGAAAACATTTGAATCACGTTGACAGCGAAATGATTTATGGGTTCCACCGCGTCCATTTACGTGAAATCTACGCTTTGTCCACGTTTACGGTAACAATAAGCGTTCACGAACGTGGGTACGCGATATGAAGACATCACACCTCGATATAGGAGACTGCGCCATGATTCCTCTTCGCGCAAACAGCCGTGATAGCCGTTGGAAAGCTCATTCAATTGTTTAATAGATACGTTCCAAATTCAAACTAGTTTTTTTTTATTTATTTGCGGTTCTTATGCGTGGTTGGTTTTTGTGATTAGAGTGGACGAAGAATGCGGGCAATTTGTGGGACAATGAATAAGTCAGATGTGTAATTTTTTTTTAATTTATTAAGATTTGTAAATAATTATTTTGTATTTTAGTGTTTGTTAACATTGACGGACTTCATTATCATCTTCTTTGTCATTAAAAAAGTCCGGGGCTTTTGTCGCGATGACGTCACAATAGGGTGATTTGGGGAGTAAACGGGACGGTGTTATGAAATACGGTTAAAAACTCGGTTGTTAACCGAATACATTTTAATTAGATATTTTCAACAAAATTATGTAGTAAGTTGATCAATATTATCTTTTAGTGCAAACCATACATTTGTACGTTAAACTGGCTTGGTGACGGTTGTGACGAACAAAGAGTGAGTGGTCGACAAAAGTTCGGGGTCTAGTCATTAATACATATTTATATATAGGTAACTATAGCACATACCTACCTATTTTTTCATATATGTAAGTGTCCACTATTGTATGTTCTGTACGATCTGTTAAATATTTTTAATGAAATAATATACTTAAACTAAACATATCACCTCATTTTGTTTCGGTTAAGGGGTAACCATTTAAAGATCTAAGTTAGCATATTGTAATGTCTTTCAGTCTTAAGAAAATGTATTTTCTAAGCGCAAAAACATGTTGACATGGAATTCGAGCGTGACTTGCCCTCAGCATCCGGTGATCAAATATTTTTGTGACACTTTTTGTACGAAAAATCTCGGATAGCAAAGAAAAATTTGTCATTCTATAGAAGAATATTATTTAAATTTTTATATGACAAATAATTGACATTCCATGTAACCATCAGAATATGCGCAAATATTTGTGGAACGGCATGTTTAAAATATAATATAATTTTAGAATTATAAATTACTTTATTACTTGTACGATGTTTATTTGAATTGTATGTAAACAAGGCCATATCAATAAGGTAAATAGATACGAGTTGTCTTTGATCAAGGCATATTTCGACTTGGCACTAGGGTTTATTAATCGATAGCTCAGCCACTTACTTTTCGTAGTACCTACGTCTTTACTTACCTAGTATTTATAAAAAAAATTAAATTATTGTCATTATCTATTAGGTACTTATTACATTTAAATACAAATATTATAGGTTTAAGGTATAATTCCTGTTTTTTTCTCCAGATACTAAATGACAGTTCGATTCCATGTTTATTTTTATTCTATTAGTATAAGAGCCCACGACACTAGACCTAGTTCGGTAAGACTCCCAGGTGATATACACGGTGGGGCCTGTAACTAAAGCAAAAAATTAAAATGTACATTCTTCTCCTCAAACTACGCAACGTTTGTTTGACGACTTTGAAAAAAAACTTGCGGTTTGAATTTTATTACATTTTAAAGTTAATTCGAACACGCAATGTACTATGAAATTGATTATGTCTGTAGAGTGACTAGACTGACAGGCGATGTCAATTAGACGGAGTTTTAAGTACATTGAAAATACTATTTACTTTGTTTGAAAAAATAACAATCTAAAAACTTTATGATTTTAAAAAGTTGCTACACAAAAGTTGTCTAGTTTGAGGACTAGAATCTACGTTTTAATTTTTTGCTTTAGTTACAGGCCCCACCTTATATATACAATTAGTTACGTCTTTATTGGGGAACACGAAATGGCGATGCTGCAATGCAAAAAACCTGGCCTCGTAATAAAAAACAATTTGATTTTTTTTTTAATTAAATTTATTATAACAAAATAGCTTATGATGCTGCTGCCACTGATAAGGCCAAGCACTTGGGTTTGTTGCACTGCGTATCATATCACTAATTATCATATAGCCCTAATACCTCCCCTGCTTCAAGGAACAAAGGAAACCTGGGAAAGTCTTATCTTATCATACTAGAAACCGGTTTTTTTTAATTACGCCGCTAGGTTTTTTGCATTGCAGCATCGCCATTTCGTATTCCCCTATTAGAGACGTAACTGATTATACATATAGGTATATCATCTGGGAGTCTAATCGAACTAGGTTTAGTGTCGCGGGCTCTTCTACTATATCTGATTTTGTAGTTTACTAACACTAAGATTAGGTGATTAGAAAGAAAATTAGACGATTTAGTTTTGTATTAAAATTAGATTTGCTCAGATTCCGGCAAATCGAACTGTATTTTAACCATAAATCTTCCTCTTTGCAGCAATTATAAAATAATTACATTATTGTATGAATTAGTAGTTATAAAACAAATATTGTACAAGCACCGTTTTCAGTTTCACTCGCATCAATGCACACACTCGTATCGTCTCGGAATGCAATCATCAAACACAGTTATCAGTTAACACAATATTGCATAACGTGTTGCTAATGTATTCGCTAATTTTATACGCGTAATTAACAGATTTTTATCAAGAACTAGTGACCCGCCACGGCTTTGCACAGGACTTTTTAAAGTGTACAATACTGTTGTACTTTATTTTGGTCTATCTCGTAGGTTCGGCCAGCGTTTGCTATGTAAGCGCAAAAAAATGTCTTTATTTACGACATCACATTAGAAACCTCTAAAATTATCAGTTTTTCTCTTCTTTATTATGCATGTTATACATATAAACCTTCCTCTTTAATCGCTCTATCTATTTAAAAAATCGCATCAAAATCCGTTGCGTAGTTAAAGATCTAAGCATACATAGGGACAGACAGTGGGAAGCTACTTTGTTTTATACTTGTAGTGATTCAACACCTACGAGTATAGCGCGAATGTAACTTGCATCCCAATAATGACATTAAATAAATAAATATGTAAATAGTTAATATAGGAAAATTTGTCACAAATCGACCAAGTCTCTCAGTAAGCTCAATACGGCGTTGGGTGTGGGTATTCAAGACGACGATACATATATAGACTGAGAGTTGGCCACGTCAGATATGACACAAAAATGAGAGCATCGAAACCCTTCTAATTAGTTTGCTATACTAGATCTGGACATCTGGCAGCTGTAAAGTGGTAAAGGTCCAGCACTTTCCGTATAATTATATATATCGTTGCCAGTAGTGCCAAACGACGTATTATGTGATTCATAGTTTGTCGCTTACTGTTTTTGTTTCGGCATGTTTTTGTTCTAATGTTAAAATATAGACCCTGTCCTCTATAACTGAGACAATTTTAGTTTTTACCTATTTTGGTATTACTATTTTCCAGTTGAAAAATGTTGCTGGTCTGTCACTCTGACCTCCGCGCATTAAAAGCTGCCAGATGCCCGGATTTAGCAATAAGAATAGCAATCTATCTAGACCAGTTTTGTTGCTCTCATTATTGTGTCATAGGTATCTGACGTGGCCTGCTCTTAGTCTATTACAAATATATATATAAATATTGAAATAAATAGAATACATAGAAAACAAAATATTCGTGAAAAACACACAATTGCCTTTACCTACAAAAGCTCTGTAATACTCTATATGCAGGGTCACTGTCGACTAAATTGGGATAAAAACCTAGAAGGTATTTAATCAATCAGTTCTGCTGGGTCCTTTCAGAAATTATCTAATTTAAAAGATGAAATTTGAAAGATAAAAAAGGGTAAAATCATCTTTGCGCAGCATGCTTAACTACCACTTTTAACTAAAGTTTGGTAGTACTTGGTAGTGACCAACTGGCCACACTATAAGTTTACGATGTTACAATTTAGGACTATCGCCATTTGGGTCTTACCATGAACTTATACTGCGACCTTGATCACATTTAGGTACCAACGTACCTACTATCGATGAGGTGATGTGATTTCAAAAGGACATTATGGGTAAAGTGACGTAATTTTTTTGTCATAATGTGGTTCTTTATTGGCACTCCAATGTGAAATATCGCATGTCAGTGTAACAGCAATATTCATGAGTTTACTGGACCGATCTCTGTTATATTATGCTTATAGGTAATATACTTTAGATGAAATCGATACGATTGATACCTTTACGTTGTATTTAATTATTGAAATAGTCGTTCAAATTAATATGAGATGTCCTTACACTTTGCTATTATATAAGTATTATAAAAAAACCACACAGGTAAAATCTGTTTCACGAGCACGACTTTGAACAAAAACATCGCTGTTAAAATCATTGCCGTTTAATTTAACCCCCTCATTTATACAACTGATAAACTTCTGCAAAATTTTGTCTCTATCTAGGATATAAAAACTACGATGACAGATAAGGTCTGACGATTATCAAGGGCAATAAGTATGTGATATACGTTTAGGAATAATGTTATTTAACACTGTGTGTGTAACCCGTCAATGCACAAAAATAAATGCTGTTTCCTAAACTGTCAAATCGCCTACGTCTTCAACGTATGCTACATTTTACACACTAACCAAACAGCCGGCTGAATCTAAACAAGTCAATCATGTTTAGATCAGATTCCTAAGTAGCATTGCGTTGAGATCTAAAGCTGCCGGTACCCACCTTATTCCATATGTCAACAGCCCTTGCCTTGTACAACTTGCCCTCAAGATATATAACATCTATTTGTTATCTATGATTGCATTTATACTGGTTTCTGAGACGAGCTCTTGGCAATTAGGAATGCCAGTGGTATCAATATCAATTGTGAGATTTGTATGCATTAGGATCGGTCAAACTGAATCAAGTGTTTCGCAAGCCCACTTAGCTTTGACGTTTTTGCTGGAATAGCATGATGAAGGTATCCACCACACCGTTTATGTAGCAATCTCTGGTGTGCCTTCATCGTGTCACTGCTTCGCATCCATATCCACTGTCTTTATCTTTATCAGGTGTGCATTGTCAGCCTTTTTCGAATCGTCTTGTAGACAAATGAATGTTAAGCCCAGCACTAGGTACTATAGCCGATATTGGCTATCTGCAAATTTCACCTGTCCTCTCTCCCTCGCTTATCTCAACTTTTGTAGCTATCAACTTATGGTAGAATGCTCCGAGGCTCTAATTTCCAGTAGCTCAGCCGACGGCCTCGTCTTAAATTACTTGGGTATGAACGTTTAGGTGCGCTCTCTTTTCTACAACAAGGTTTGTTTTTCGCCTTCACTTCTCATTTACTATGGCATTCTTCTATGTGCCAATGGGCTTTTAAACAGATGCACGTTAGGACGGTTCTGAATGACAAAGGCATTATTCCGTCTTTTCTATATTTCTCTCTCTTTCTTCAATCTTAGCTTTTATCCCGCTAGCAACCTCAACTCCTGCTCCGAAGGATTTTGATCTCCTATGAGATTAATTGGCTTGTAGACGGGTGCATGTTAGGACCGCCCTAATCGACAAGGGCAGAGTTGTTAGCCGGCCCTACGATAGCCGCTATCGGCTATCGGCCGCTAATTACACCTGTCCGTCGCACGATATCGAACACTTACCTGGTTAAGCGTGCCTTCCGACTCTCACTCTAGTTGCTTGACGAGGACTTGCGAGTTAAAGGCTAAGTCATTGCTTTCTCATCTAAGCACTTACCCAGTTGCTTCCTAACCCGAACTGTTACGCAAGTGACAGCCTTCCGACCTCTAGTAGTTATCGTCCTAGTTGATGAGTATAAAGTAATATAGGAGACCAAACGTAGTTTATGTTTTTTGAGACGAGAGCTTGCTTAAGATGAATCTTGTACCGTAAAATGGGTAAGAAGGGGCAGGGGGAAGGGGCGTGGGCAGTTGGGTCATGAATGGGGAGAATGCATTCGTCGAACTTAAGTCTTACCGGCTTGCATAGTTTGAGCACTCGTAGAAAAAGTGCTCGTACCTTGCTTAAGCCACTCAGCAAGCTTCGTGGCCTAAACACGGTACTCGCCTGTAAAGCTCTTCATTATGTCACGATTGTATAAAATATTAATAAAGATAAACTGGAGTAAACAGTTACTTCATAGACAAAATAAATCCGAAGGAATCAGTAATTTTAATAGATTGCTAAAATTAATACTGCTGTGTACAGGTACCTAGTCGGTTACTAAGTTCTGTTACTAGAGTTTTCACTAAATAAATAGGAATAGATAGCAACATTTTAATCATTCATGTACATAATTTAAAAGCTTATTTAATAGTCAATAGATTACAATATATTGAATTGAAAATTAGTGTCGCAGTTTTTCAGAATTCTTTATAACTATCGGAAAAAGGCATGAAAAATATACGTCAAAATTACATTCCTTGTTCATGTTGATTTTAAGTCCTATTTATTTTTAATCACGTTTAAGACGCACCAGCCTTGCACAATTCGGTAGCTATATTCTTTAGCTCCAATTTGGTATATGTATAGTTCGCGTGGGTCTATCTGATAAAATACTAGACTAAACGTTGCATGTCTGCTTGTTCCATAGGTAGCAGTCTAAATCTATGTCATTTGTACAAAACTTAAAAATAGGCAATGTTTCAAATGGGAATATCTGTGGGATAAAATCGCAAGAAAATTAAATGGTGGTCACAAAATTACCTCTAATAAACAGGTTTCTTACCAAAAAGCAATGGAACCTTCTAAACAAAGGTGCAATATTTATTAGATGCCCTTTTGTAAAGTGTAATTTTCTTAAATTTGTCGCGTGTTTGCGTCTTCAGGCAATCTTGTGCTTTACAAGGATTTTCAATAAATTTCCCATCTGATTTGTATATTATTATACCTTTATATATATATATTAACTTTTTTATTTTAACTTTATTTTATATTTTATCACTTTATCAGTCAGAAATCTGGTAACAGAACATAGTAACCAACTAGATACATGCTTTCTTTTAACGTACTTCTAATTTCCCGTATGAGTTAATCTAATTTTCCGGTCACACAAATCTCATGTAAATCCTTGAAACTCACAGATTTCCCATACCACTCGTCTAAACGGCGAAGTCACCATAAAACATATCAGTGGAATGTCCATGTGATACCAGATGCGTATAATTTTGCGTCACGCTCACCCTGTTAGGAAGAAAGCCGTATCTGTTATAGAAAATGAAGTGAGTTAATGCTTTTTGTAAATTGAAGACGGCCTATCGTATCGTACGGTGGCTCGCGGCACAGTATAGAAGCGAGAGCGCGCCCGCGCGAGCGTACGCAAAGTCGGGAAATTTGGCGCGAAAATGACGAACTGACAACGATCGTTCTTTTTTTGAAAAGTTTTGTATCGTGAAGTGCGAAGGATTTTACGAAGGTTGCAATGTGTTTCGTTAACAGAATGATATATTTTGTTTTTTTTTAAGACAGCGGAAAAAAATTGGATTATATTTTTTATATGCGGCTAAATTTGCAGAAAATAATCATTATCTTATTATCTCTCTCTTACACTTTTAAAGCAAACGTTTTGTAATTTTAGAAAAATCGCAGGAAACATTGGACGATATCTCTAATGCCATAACAAATTTGAATCCTAACAATTTAACATTAGTTAAACATAAACTACAATTATTTAAATTTTAATACATTCAACGATTAGCCTAATGTCAAACATCTTGACAAAATATCATAAAATATACCTTTATGTTTTGACTAAAGTTTTTGAACTAATTTACTCTGTCACCTATTCTTAACGAGTGTGAATAATGATACGAACGTGTTATGAAATATTTGCTAATTTATATCTAAACTTTAGATATTAATATGGGCCATTTATCTTTTGTGATCCAAATAAATTTCTGTACTACGAGAATTTTAAGAAACCACGTGGAATTTTAAGTGGTTTTAATTTTTCAGATTTTTTTACTAATATTGGACGAAGTTTTCACAAGTAGGTGTCAAATTTTGTACAGTCAGCAAGAGCAGTTGCTAAGTGGACGATATATTTTAACTATTTTTGTTTATTTCAGATAGTTCACATCAATACAAAAAATCACATGTCAATCATTAAAAATAAATAATATTATCTACATAATATCAAAAATTAAACCTAATGAAAACATACAAAAACAACATTAAAGAAACTTGTTGTAAGTTAACCTATCCTTTTAAATTATATGTACACAACATTATTTATGGTTAAAGGGTAATAGTAAGTTATATTGACCTAATCCAATCTTATTTATTTTACATCTACGGACTATTAGTATTGACCAATAGTTTATATTTACTTTTCTCATTTGGCTACAGCTTCCCGTCTCTGCCCTTCAACGTGAATAATTACTTCTAAATATACTTTTTTTAGCATTTCAACAAAAATAAAAATAATTTATCTACTGGTCTATTTTAAATTTTACTTGTTAGTGTTAAATACCTTCCCTTTTAATTTTATTTCTAACGTAATTTGGCTGCAAGTTTATTAGAATACCGTCTCACCAGAATAGTCGACGACCGACGATTTAGTATCTTAAAAATTTACCATGTAATATATGAATGTTGGCCATTTATTCCTCATTTAAAATTTGAAATACTTCAACATATTATGTCACAATTAATATTATGTCACAAGGTAATCGAATAATAATTTAAAAAAGTATATACTTAAAAAATAAAAATAAAAATAAATTTCATTTATTTTAAGCTTCAAGGCTCAATCAGTATGTCAACAAGATATTAAATTTAATCTTATTCGTAACCGTGAAACAGTTAAATCCTTATAACCTAATGATGTTGAATCGAGCCCGAAATTTTACTTACCTATCCTAAAGGATGTCATAACTACATAAATAATATCTACGCTTGTTAGAACATTGTAAAAGTTTATAATTGCTTTCTCACGTCTCGTCTTCTTGCCATAAATTTACAATTTTTATCGTGTTAATTTAGTGCGGGTAGCCAGAGGCGCGATATTTGGCAAAGCGCTTTATCACGTTATACGTCAGCAGCAAAAGTAGTTATACGGGTGAGGTGTTCGAACAAAATAATCTTCTTTCATTACCCCCTTCTGGGGCATGAGCGACCTTTTGGGATATTTGACGGTTTCTGCCTAATTGGCGCGGGTTCTTCAGCCATTTTAACATGGCTTTGCTTTAGTGTTGGTTGAAGTTGGCCTTTCAGCAGGGTGAGGAGCTCAAAATGGTCTTGTTGGGCTCTTATTCTGTTAAAAAATTATAAAGTTGTGTCGAACTCATTTTGAATACTTCTGCTGCTGATTGTACTTGTTTAAATTGGTATTCAGAATTACGTGCTAAAATGCTGATTGAATATGTTTCGATACTGTCATTTATTTGCGGAAATATTCATAGACGTACTATGAACAAAAAAATATTTAATAAAAATAATGTCATCGCAATATCTATTTGTTTAAAAATCATAACGTTGACGCAAAAAAAATATAAGACCATAAACGTCAGTTTACTTTGTTTATTTGTGACTATCACTATATTCAATTGAAGCCTAAGGAATGTGGAGAACATATACCTATACCTATATATTTAGTCGTGTCATTCTGAAATGCCATATATTTAGAATTTATGACTTATTTACGCAGCATATATACCTACGAGTAGGTACAGTAACCGGTACTTAATAGTATCTTCCTACACGAAGGCCGCAAAAATATGTGACACGCTCTTATGGCCCTACAAATAAGAGCGTGTCACATATTTTTGCGGCCTTCGTGTAGGAAGATACTATTGCTGGTAACTGTACAAGGTTTTATAATTACAAAACTTCAGTTATCAAATAGACGTAATAGTCATAGTCATAGTCATTTATTCATAATATTTTAAATATTACGTGGCGAATTACATTACATTGTTACTTATTGATTATATTATAACATTAGTTTTACTTTATTATTATTCAGATATTAAATAATAATTAATATACGATTATTTAATATACGGAAATTACATATGTAACTAAATTGCGTTTTGTACTTTATATCTCGTATCGTATGTACTCGTACTCGTTCCTCTAGGTAAGTACATATTATACATAGGTATTTATATATATATATATATACAAACATAAATTTAATATTTAATCAAATCATGTAAATAATGTTTCCTGGTGGTTTGGTAGGCGTAGATTTTATTTTAGATAGTTTAGTTTTATAAAATGTGTCATCATTCTTGAAAGTGGACAGAGATGATAAAACAATTAATACTCGTACAAGCACATTTTCATCATTATGTATATCAAAAAAAAACACCCAAGCAAAGAGTTTATTAAGCTACTTAAATGCCCACAGCGTATAATTTTGAATATAAACGATGTTTGAGATGGAGAAGATAAGTTATACAAGCAGATAATATACAATCTTTTACGATTATGGGTTATAATGGCTCGTGGATGAATACTTAATCCCTTACCGTATGAATAAAAAAAATCAAATTTGAACTTTGACAAATGTGAACTGCATTGAAAATATTAACGGCGATATATGGATTCTCATGCGGTAAAGGGTTAAAAAAGTCCGACAGATTATATATTTGTCGTGTTTTCAATTAAAAGGTACCACATTGTCGGTTGTCAATAAGGCGTTACTGCTTTAATAAACATTTAGAAATAAACCTTATCAACGATCTACAATGTAGTACCTTTAATCTAATGGAACGTCACGAAATCTAGGAAAGGATTTTATTGGTTTATTTTGCATACATGTCTTTAATTCAATTATGTTAATTAATTTATTTTTGTTTTTATTGGCTGTATAATTATATGTGTAAATTAGGCAAACTAGGATTATAATGCAATGTAAGATCTTATCAAGTAATTAAGTTTGAAAGTACATACTCGTAGTTACAATAAAATATTAACCAGCTTAGTAATGATGAAATAGGTATTCAAATAGAAAGCCGAGTTCCAGACTTTCAAAGGAAATAATACGTATATGAGCGATTATGTTTTTATTATGGTACAAAAAATATGAATTTAAAAATATTAGGTATTATTTTTAATTATGATATACCTACGATTTATTTATAAATATAAACAAAATGTTTTTTTAATCTTATCATAGAAAAATTAGTCACTTATTTATGTATGATGTTCAAAGCCCGGATGACGGGAGCAAATATGCACTTTTTTCTAGTGCTTAATTAAATATCGACATCCATACCTACGAACAATTTTTGAATCAGAAATTTATTGATCATGAGTTATGAGAAAAGTATCTATTTAAAAGAACTGTCACTCTTATTTTATTATTACGATCATTCACATGAGTATGATATTATTGATAATAATTATAGTATGTAATTAGTTGACTGAAATAATATATAATGTAAGCTTACCTAGGCAATTGATAAGAAGGTTTAGTGGTGTGGTCTACTCGCTTTTTCATATATCCGTCACTTTCTGGCTGGCTACCTGCGATACAATCCCTTGACCCAATAATAAGCTGGAATTGCGGTTTAATAGTAAATCTGAAAGTGTAATAAAATATTATTCGTGTTATTTATTCGAATAAATCAATTATTATTCGAAAGGGCACCTGATGTAATATTGTGTAACAACCTGACATGTAAGATAATGAGTTTGATCAATACATTTCTCATTCAAAAAGTGTTCGTATGGATGTCGATATTTAATTAAGCACTAGTGAAAAGTGCATTTTTGCTCCCGTCGTCCGGGCTTTGAATTGATGTTACGAGCATATAAGTGCAATTAATATTTTTCTCTACACTTCGTCATAAAGCATGCCATTACACGCAGGCGTGGCTGGAGATATAAAAAAAGCTTATTTCCTCCCTAGGGCCAAGGTCCAAGATCATACGAGTCTTGTTAATAAAATGAAGTTTCTTTATTTCTTGCAACTTAAGAAATTTGATTCAAACAATACAATATTTGTCATTTTGTTACGTCATTGGTCAATTGAATTAAATTAATAACTATAAGAAATAATAATAATACATTTTACATGCAAGAACTTCTGAAAGGGTGAAGGCCTCCTCCAGACTTGTCCTTCGATCTTTATCTTTTGATATTAACACTCTGGTTAAAGTATTTTTAGTAAAAAAAAATATATTACTTAAAACTTAATTTTTTATTCGCAAGTGGGATGAAAAAAATGGTACTGTATAATTCGGAGGGTAAAAAAGGTCTTGCGAATTCGAGTAATAAATGCTCTCAGATATTTATTACACTCTCGTTCGGGGTACTTATTTATCTTAATACCCCGCGTTGCACAACTTACTATAAACTATTAAAACAGTTCCAATTTTCCCTCTTCTCCCAGGCCCACACTCGAGCGTTGCGTCAATCAGCAATTTCACCACCGAGTGAAATGCCGTCGAGCCTATACAAAAATAGCCCGGCATTCGCGTCCGTAGCTATATCACACAACTGGTTTAATGGAAAAATGCCGACCGATTTCAATGATAACAGGCAGAGAGAGGTCATTGAAGGTTTCCGCGATCGAGATTTGCACTAGATGGCGGCACCGTGACGAGAGGTCTTTTTGACAGCAGCTGTCAAAATCCACCAATCAAAAATAATATGATTAAATATGATTGGATAATCGTTTACGCTTCAAGATGGCTGTGCCGTCTTTAGAATAGTTTTTTGTTTTTTGCTAATTTACGTAGTTCAGTGTGTCAAAAACATTATTAAGAAGTAACTAGCAATTTTATATTATTGTAATGATCCATATAAATACAGCTGCCACCATTTTTATTCCCTTTTGTCTTTTAGACTTTTGGTTTGCAGCTTTCAGTTACCTGCCCAATTATGGGACTGTTTATTAATAACATAAAATAACAAACATACAAATAACTACAAATGACTATAAACTAAAACTAAAAATACTTCTAAAAATAAATAATTAACTCTAAAATAAGACTAAACTAAAACTAAGGTATATCTAAATACGGCCCCTGCGCTCCGGCATGGTACCGAAGACGCTGGCAGCATTTCCTCGCTGGATCGCGAGACTATTAGTTTTGGCCTACATTGCATCAAATTCACATTTCCCATCACTATCTTCGCAGCAATAATCTGTTTAACAATGCATTAACAAAAGCGTAATATCATAAATTAACAACGTCGTAAGATTTAGAAAAAATGTCGCCCAAGGTCGGACGGGGCCCAATGTCATCGTAGGTAAGGTTCTTATCGTTATCTCCTATTTCTTATCGCTCGCCCTGCTAACATGGCTAATAAGAGTGTATATGTATGGGAAAAACGTTAAAGATACGACGTTTTACACGGAAAACATTGAATGTAGGTCATACGAGCAATGTTGTAAAGGGCTAGCTTGAAAATTCTGCAAAAGCGGCTTATATGAAAATGTTTCAACAGTTTTCGTACCTCTATGTACAACGTTGCCAGTTTTTGGAAATGGGTATATTAAAGTTCCAATTTTAACAGAATATGATTAGCTTGGCTACTAATTTATTAATTTAAAGCCAAAAACGGGTGGGTAAAATAGCTCTATATGAAAGTTAGTTTAAATTTAAATTAATGGTAACTACTCAAGTGAGATTTTCCGCAGGTTTAGGTTTATACTATAATGTGGTGCCTTACTTTTGTCACTTTCGTTTTCCATATTAATGAAAAAATTATGTTTGGACAAATACCGATAACAAACCACGAAATTAACAGGCGCCATTATGTTTACTGCAAATAACAAAATAAATAAGCAAATGACACAAATGTTAGTAGAGATACAATACATACTTAAAACAAATAGTACTAACTTTTGAATGCAATAAATACAAATAAAATACTCTAATTCATACTTAATAAATTTACGTGAATGTTGAAATCTAGATATTTTTCACACTAAAAATATATTCAAGATGTGCTAAGGTAAATAATATTATCAGTGATAATGTACTTCCACAAGACAAATTTAATGTACTAACTTTTGAATGCAATAAATACAAATAAAATACTCTAATTCATACTTAATAAATTTACGTGAATGTTGAAATCTAGATATTTTTCACACTAAAAATATATTCAAGATGTGCTAAGGTAAATAATATTATCAGTGATAATGTACTTCCACAAGACAAATTTAATGTCCGTTTAAAAAACGAGTATTTAATGGAAGTAAACTAGTTGATCAGTAATTAAAACACGATTATACTTATGTAATATTTCAAGACACATTTTTGTTTATTTTCATGTATTGAGTTTTTGCTATGGAGGAGCGAGGCTTCCTGGCAAAGATAGTATTTACATACTTAATATGAAATGTTCATTTTATTATTAAATATTTATAACGGGTTACTCACGTTATTTAAGTCGATTTTTGCTCGACATGTTTCGATCAATTTACGATGAACATTCTAACGAGCGGCTCTCCGCGACGGCAGCTCGCCGGTTAGCCGCTGGCTGGCTGGCTGGCTGGTTGGGTAGCCGGCGAGCTGTCATCGCGGAAGGCCGCTCGTGAGAATGATCATCGTAATTTGATCGAAACATGTCGAGCAAAATCGACTTAAAGTACGTGAGTAACCCGTTATAAATATTTTTAATATGTTAGAGTCTCACGAAAGTTTTATAGTTAAAATTTTCATCTTATTGCCATTGTCTCCAACATTATATGGATTTTTTTCTTTCATTTTCTTTTATACATTATTTTGTACCAACTGTTATTTAACTTGCAATGCTTTTTAGTTTGTTTAGGTCAAATCAAACCATGCTTTGCTAATAAACGGAAGTTTAGCTAATTTCGTAACTTTATAGCTACTACATAATTTGTAATGATGGAGGCTGAAGGAAAAGACAGGATTTTTGTGAGGTATAATTTGGACTTTGTTTTAATCGCCATGGCAAAACAATGTCTAATTTTTTTATATTGTATTTTTTTTAATTAGGCTATAATACTGTCCCACTGTTGGGCATAATCTGCCAAAGGAAAGTATCTAAATCGTATGAGTAATAAAATTTTGAATAGTTAAATGTGTACCCATGATCTACGAGTATATCTTTACGATCGTGATTGTTCACTTTATTCAACGTCACGTTAATTTGAATAAGCGACGAGCTGGAGAAGAAAAGATACGCTCTGTTGCAACCTCTCTATGATACCGCCCAAATTAGGGCACTTACAAAATATTATAAATATTACAAAAGATACTAGATATCTTGTTCACACATGTGCCTACCTTGAGGCCCTAGCATAACAGTTTGTTCGGCCTAAATGGTGAAGGGACTGGGGTTTATCTTCTTGTGTCAATTCAGAAGTTTCTTCTCTCTAAGAGCTGTTATATGTAGACAAATTGCCGTGTCGTTGCGAGATATAATAATAATGCTAACGTCATTTATATAATATAATCACAACAGTATTTTATTACTTACATACCTAACTGACCTAGTATAATATTAAGTATTTATGAAATTGGAAATTATATTTATGAAAATATTTTAAATGTATCGAAACCTGTTACGTGTTAACTTTCAAATGAAACTAACAATGAAGTAAATAATTTAAAGTTCCTTTTTTCTGTGTCCACAAGAACGCTCCGAATACCTGGACATTTTCACATAACTTTAGGTTAGCAATAGAGAACATGCATGAAAAATATTTAATTGAATTTGTTGCATAAACACGTTCAACAACCCCAAATTAATATAAATAAGTGGAAATCCGTAATAATTTTAACAGTTTCTTAAAGATGTTGCGGTTTAAAAACTTAAAATTTTAGGCATTTTTTTTATACCTCAAATGTATTTTCGAAACTTCAGTTCGATTACTTATGTTCTAACAAGAAAAAAAATGTATGACAACTATATCGCTAAACGCATTTTTTCGTGCCTAAAATTACAAAAATCTTCCAAAAACTTGTTCCTTCCAAACAGTTTTCTGCAATTTTGTGGTCGGTGACGTCACAAACCTCACGCTTTTTGTATGGGGCGTTTTTGACGCGCGGAGCAGACGCCTAACGTATTTTCACATTTTTGACGTTTCAGGGCTATCATATAATATAATATAATCATAGATAGTAGGTTTATTAGAGACATTTGAATCTACAGGGAAATAGAATCGAATAACGTCTTCCAAAAAAATCATGCATGTTCCTAATTGTCACAAGCAACTGACGGTCAATGTCAAATCCCATACATTTTTTCAGAAATGTGACGGTAGACGTTATAAAACACGACTTAAGTCGTGCTTTAAATTAAAGTACAAGTTAATATGAAAATGCCCACCTACGCTACCCTTATTGTATAAAAATCACTGACGTATTTATTTAAATGTTGCCTAATAAATTCAATTATAATGATTTATATTTACTTTCTTTAAAAACATACGCAATACGATTATATTGATCATTATCTTTTACATGTATTGAACATAGAAAAATTCAAACACTAGGAAAAACATTCTTTGAAAAACTTATCGTCTTATCATTTCATAAGCTTATTAAGTAATTTTAGGTGATACATAACAAATTAGCGTCAATATAAAGTACAAACTTTGTTGGATACATGTTGAACCAACTTAATTACGAGAAGTGCCTCAATGCAGCATGAAAAAGTAACGGAATTTGAATCATTTATTGATACAATTAATGACTATTAATAATTTTAAACAAAAAAGAACCGACTTCACTTAGCCACCACCTTTCCAAAAGCAAATGCTCGAGCTGCTGTAAAAAATTACTCAAATCTAATAGTTGAAGAGTTCCCTCGATTTCTCCAGGATCCCATCATCAGATCCTGACCTGATTACAGTGGGACCAACTGTCAAGTATACTTTATATATACTACTAGCTGTGCCCGCGGCTCCGCCCGCGTGGAATTCGGTCTGTGTCAGTAAGCGGCTAATTCACCCCTAATTTCTCTCCCGCTACCCTGGAGGCGGAACTTGAAGTAAAGTTGACAGATGAATACGCTAGAGGACAGTAGTCCTAATAAAATATTTTACGATTACCACTAAATGAAACTACACTCAAAAATGAATACTTTTTTATATCATATTTTTTGGGGGGCAGAGTTTCATTAATTTTCATACGTTTTTACCACACTGTTACCACACAGATAATACACTGATGTTACGTTACTGGTTGTAATAATGGTGGTAATTACATACGGTTCCGAACGCGGAATAGAGGATTTATGATATTGGTGTAGATCAAGATATTTATTCTTCAATGTAAGCACATTACAATGCACTAATGCACTAATGAACGTCAGAGAAAAATAAAATACGTGAGTGTCGTGGAACACTCGAGTGAAACGAAGTTATGTTATTTTATTTTATTTTATTTTTGACTTTTTCGTAAATTTTGTGATTTTTTTTTTTGTATATTTTTGAAATTTTGGTAACATTGGTAATATTGGTAATTTTGGAAATTTTGGAAATTTTGGAAATTTTGGAAATGTTAGAAATTTTGAAAATTTTGAAATTTTGGAAATTTTGGAAATTTTTGAAATTTTTGAAATTTAGCCATTTTTGACATTTTTGACTTTTTTTTACTTTTAGGTTCTCGACTTTTTTCACTTCTCACTTTCACTACACTTCACTTTATTCTATTTTATATATTTTTTATTTCATTCCATTTTACATGTTTCTCAATCGTATGGGTGTCGCGTTTGCGTGACGTGACGCATTTTCGTGACGGTCACGTGCCTTTTTTTCGCCTAGCCATCCGCGAACCGTCCGAGAAGGAACTTCGTTCCAAAACTACCACCGGTTCTAGCCCTACACCTCTGGCCCAAGAAGTATTATGACCGAAAAGAAACTCGACGGGACTTATTTTTTTCACAACAGTAATACATTAATATTAGATCTTAAAGATGCAAAATAATGCGTAGTTCTTCAAGAAGACATATCAGAACAGCTTGAGAGACAGATAATGTACCTATTGTTTAATTATAAAGAAAAATAAACCCTAATCTGACTGCTTCACAAAACGTTTGATATGTTTTCCTACCTAAACGGTGTCCTATAAATGTTAGATAATTTTGTAGTAGTTTTTTGGTTTGGGCCATGCAACTTTGTCCGTCATATATAGTCCTCGAACCTGCAATAACCCTTTGACATTCATGACATTTTCAAATATTTCTTAAGAGCGGGTAAAGGCAAATTTAAAGCATCGACGGGTAACATGTTATAAATATGAACACCTTGACCAAAACATTACAAATTATTTCAATACCAAATTTCATCTAAATACGTACAGCGGTTATTGGTTGTTTCTTCCCCATGTAAACTTCCACCCCTTTTGCATCCGCTTAAGGGATAATTTCCGAGATAAACAGACAAAAATTCTAAAAATTATTGGAACGTGTTCTGTTATCGATTCTAAGTATCCCCAGCCAACTTTCTTTCGAATATATTCCATGAACAGACGTTCGATCCTCTTCAGTTTTATTATATGTATAGATAGTTTTTATTGAAAGTACCTTTCAGACTTCACTTCCATTATTTTTTTCAATTTTTTTGGACCTACGGTTCTAATTTAAGGTGGGGGGGGGGGGGCTTTTTTGAAGATGAAACTATCCTTTGTCCTTTCTCGAGACCCATACTATCTCTATACCAATTTTCATCTAAATCAGTTCAGCGGTAAAAAAATCCTCATACCAACTTCCAACCCCCTTTTCACCCCCACAAGGGTTTGAAAACTGTCCTATGACGTTTCTCGAGACTCAAATTATCTCCATACTCATTTCTATTTAAATCGTTTCAGCGGTTAAAAATTCTCCATACAAACTTTTAACCCCATTTTCACCCCCACCAGGGTTGATTTTTGGGATCAAAACTATATATTATCCTTTCCCGGGACTCAAACTATCTCTATACAAAATTTCATCAAAATCCGTTCAGCCGTTTTCACGTGATGCGCGGTCAAATAAACAGACAAACAGATAAACAGATAAACAGACAAAAATTCTAAAAATTGTTGGAACGTGTTCTGTTATCGATTCTAAGTATCCCCAGACAACTTTTTTTCGATTATCTTCCATGTACAGACTTTCGACCCTCTTCAGCTTTATTATTATTATTTAGCCAACTTTCTTTCGAATATATTCCATGAACAGACGTTCGATCCTCTTCAGTTTTATTATATGTATAGATAGTTTTTATTGAAAGTACCTTTCAGACTTCACTTCCATTATTTTTTTCAATTTTTTTGGACCTACGGTTCTAATTTAAGGTGGGGGGGGGGGGCTTTTTTGAAGATGAAACTATCCTTTGTCCTTTCTCGAGACCCATACTATCTCTATACCAATTTTCATCTAAATCAGTTCAGCGGTAAAAAAATCCTCATACCAACTTCCAACCCCCTTTTCACCCCCACAAGGGTTTGAAAACTGTCCTATGACGTTTCTCGAGACTCAAATTATCTCCATACTCATTTCTATTTAAATCGTTTCAGCGGTTAAAAATTCTCCATACAAACTTTTAACCCCATTTTCACCCCCACCAGGGTTGATTTTTGGGATCAAAACTATATATTATCCTTTCCCGGGACTCAAACTATCTCTATACAAAATTTCATCAAAATCCGTTCAGCCGTTTTCACGTGATGCGCGGTCAAATAAACAGACAAACAGATAAACAGATAAACAGACAAAAATTCTAAAAATTGTTGGAACGTGTTCTGTTATCGATTCTAAGTATCCCCAGACAACTTTTTTTCGATTATCTTCCATGTACAGACTTTCGACCCTCTTCAGCTTTATTATATGTATAGATTAAATAAAAAAAGAATTTTCCAAATCGGTCCACCCGTCTTCGAATAATCGGTGAACATACATAAAAATTGTTTATCAAAAACAATGATCCCGATCAATCGAGAACCTCCTCCTTCGAAATCTTGAAGTCGGTTGAAAAGACCGGTTATACTTAGTTTAACATAATGAACTCATTTTTTTCATAACCTAACAATGATTTCGTTATACTTATCTATACCTAATCGGTAGGTATATCCTTGTCACTTTTTTCGTTAAAATAAAACTCGTATATAATTAAATTCATAATTAAGTTCATTTTTGATATAGTCTTCTAGGCGTAATAAATAAAACAAGCCACTAAGAAACTACTAATTCAAAACTAAAACTATTGCAGCTCTTTCGGCATTTATCGTTTCAGCTATTGCTGAAGGTCTGAAGGTTCAAAAACAACCCACGGAATGTAATACCTAAACGAAATGGCAATAAATCGTATATTTGATGTGACAAGGTCCCAAAATGGGCTACAAATCAAATTAGTCCACCTGCACAATGTTTACACCTACGTATACAAATGCTTATACACACATTAATATTGACGAATTTTACCATTTGGCTGGCGTACAATACGTTTGTTCATTCACACATTTTATCCCTATCTCTAGTAATATTATAAATGCGAAAGTACTGTCTGTTTGTTAGCTCTTCACGCTTAAACCACTGAACCATTTAGATGAATTGACCGTTTCCGCAATCGAGTTTTTTTACTAGATGGCAGCACCGTGGCGGAATGTCTTTTTGATCGAAATCCACCAATCAAAACAATATGATTTTACATGATTTGTGGATGATGATAGCTAGATCTCTCGCCACGGTGCTGCCATCTAGTAAAAATTTCGATCGCGAAAACCCTCATTATGTAAGCAAGGAGATAGTTTGAGTCCCGGGGAAGGTCAGTACACTACAGTACGTATAGTTTTTATCTCAAAAATTAAGGGGCGAGAAAGGGGAACGAAATATGCTCTTATTGAATATTTTGAATTTATTTAAGCACGTAGTAAGTACACCAAAAGGCAGGCCACGCTCAAAACACTACCGCTAAATCTCATCATTACTACTAAACCCAACTTATCGCTAATGACTATTTACCGCCCATACAAAAAAAAGCATTTTTGAATGTTTGAAGCTATCACAGTGTGAATGCCTTTTTTACGTATCATCAAGTCGTTAAATCTGTAATTAAGAGGCCACCAAGTGTCTGGTTTGTGGAGCTGAATCAGCGTGCCGAGCGGGGTTCCGTTTTTCAAATATTGACACTAGAAATTTAAAAAATGTATAATAAAAATCATTACTTTATAAAACTGTCATTCCATGATAGTTTAGACCCTTGCGCTTTAAAATATAAACCTGAATTGTCCCTTGCGACCTTGGATTTAAATATTAGACAGACATACGATGTTGCACTTATATATTTTTGTTGTTGTAAGTGATTAAAAAAAGCCCTAATAACACAGGCTTACAAATTTTGAGGAGTAACATAACAACAAAACGGACCATCGTCATCTTTACTTCTTTTTAATTAAAATCAAAAAACTCAATTGTACTGATCGATAGAAAAGAAAACAATTTCCATGACATGTTCCATGAATTTATGAGAAAATGTCCCTTACGACATTTGAAACTTTCAATCGATGTGTACTAAACTATTTTGGTACCAACCTTGTCATTTTTGTTCTGAGGTATTTCAGCAGTGAAATAGTCATTTCCATTTACTGAGCTATTTCTGAACGTTCTTATGTTTTGGCTTTTTGACGCACGATTTGCGATCTCATTCGTCATTTCTAAACATTTCAAGGGCGAATACCTTGAAAGATGGAATAATGTTTTCCTTTCCGATATTTTATAAGGAACCGTATTGAATTAGATTAATTACAACAATAGTTTATAACTGATGAATTGATGATATGTTTGTATTCATATTTATTTTAATTCTCTGTTGGACTTATGATACATTTTTATACATTTTTATACTGATTTAATAATAATTAAATTTTAGGTGCAGGTAAAGTGGCCGTATACTTTAATTTTATTCTAAATTAAATATAACAGAAATAAGAAGATTACAATAAAGTTTGAATTTATGTATACTGAGTTGACGACAGGGTTTAGTTAATATATTTAAAATTATTTTGTTTTTATTTTCTTAGCCGCTATTATTTTGTCGTAAACTAAGTAATAAATAAAACGGAATGGAAAGTCGTAAAACTAATGGACAGGATCGAATACGGAAAACAAAAATCGGCAAAGTTTCCAGCTGTCATTCATTTACTATTTCGCCTCAAAAATACATTGAATTTTTATGTGCGTTGCTTTACATCGCGTTCTAAGAAATTCCCTTGAAAATAAGAATAACAGTTTTTCCGACGTCAGTGTTAGATTAAAACATTTGCCATTGGTTAAACACGCAAAAATTTAGAAATAACTATTTCACAATTATTCCAGTCAGACTATCGAGGTATCGGAAAATGGTGCTATCGTGAAATTGAAGTATTTTTGTGCAAGTTTTTTAAATAAAAGTAAAGCCCGAGGTCGAGCGTCGATGTTTCATTTTCTGCAAGGAAATATAGTCAGGTTTTGGGTTAGTTTTTTACCCACCCTCTATATACCATATTTATATACCTAACGAATTACGCTTTAGGTACACGAGCTAACTACTACAACTAGCTGAATAGCTAGCCCGAAACCTAACTAGAGACATATATTATATCTCTTCAGAACATACAACATCCACGCTAGTGGTAGCGTGGATGATTTACATAGCAAGTGGGTGCTTTGTTTTAATCAAATAGCTTGCAAAAAGCCTTGATTCCCTGATTTTGCATATATATACTTGATCCTTAATAACTGCAATAATTAACAATCAGCAAATCTCAGTTAAAAAATCACATTCCGGCTTTTTACTGTAAATACATATACATATGCAAGAATAGTATTGTACAATCGGAAAGTGACCTATTTTTTATACGAAAGTATTTCTTATGATAATAGTTGAAGCATTTTAAGCGCACACAAAAATATCCATCTGTTTACAACCGCATCAGTCTTCATGATGGCCGCGTTAGCAAGTTACAAACATTTTAACGCGCCACACTGATTTATGGTTTACCGAGAGAATCCGCGTAAAAACAAAGAGATTTACTTAAATATAGTGTAGTAAAGTATTAGAACAAAGTGATCAGTGATATGCATACTTTATTTAAAAAGGGCTTAAGTTAGTAGTAAATGGCAGTCAGTTAATTTTTTTACGCGAGAAGAGTTATGTTGGCAAGACGCCAGCCGCAGGCGTTCATTCAGACCGTCATTCATAAGATATATTTCAATAGATGATTAAAAAGCACGCAAAAAAATTCTGTATCCAATCTTAGTTAAGTACATCTCACTTAAAAACAACGATATAAATGCATTGCATGTTATTATTTTTCTTGTTACTGAGACATTACTATTGTACCAAGTTTAGGTTTGGTGAGTTGGTAGCTTTATACATGATGGTTTTTAGGATTCCGTAGTCAACTAGGAACCCTTATAGTTTCGCCATGTCCATCTGTCCGTCCGTCCGTCTGTCCGCGGCCTTACACAGTGATGGTTAGTACTAGAAAACTGAAATTTGGTATGAGTATGTGTTTTAATCACGCTGACAAAGTGGTAAAATAAAATATGAAAAAATGTTATTTTTAGGGCACCTCCCGTACACATGAAGTGGGGGACGAATTTCTTTTCACTCCTACCCAATAGTCTCGGGTGTCGTTGGATAGGTCTTTAAAAAAGAATAAGGATTGTCTAAAACACCGAGCATGGCTCGACATGCTCTTGCGCCGGTTTTGCATGTTAGCATTGGCACTAACTGCCTCAATACTTGTCACTTCATTATAATATAATCGAACGATTAGGTGAGTATCCCTTTTGGCGATTTATACCTAATTTAGGTTTCTTTTTTCGTCGACACGGGAAATGTACACGACGGCGACAGAGTACCTTTTAATTTCGTTGATTATTTATTCTCGTTACAATTTTAAAATTGAACCAAATTGACAAGTTCATGACATGGCTACCCTATAAACACAGATGCTCCAAATAGTCAATTGTTTACTCAAATATTAAGAGCAATGTTAAGCAATACCACATGAAGTAGTCCAATTGCATTTATACAAACCCTTTGACGTCACTCTCAATGAAGTTCATAAAGATGAAACCGATACAAATGTATCTATTTCCAGATGTTATAAAACTCGTTTGCTTTTAACTTTCGCCCTTGGGTAGGTTTAGATACAAGATAATCGTAAATTATTTACGATTCCGTACCTATAGTGTTTACGAAAATATAGCCATTTGATTTGTGGCCAATAGGGAGTCACGATTTGATGGATGTTATATTTTTGTGCTCTATGAATGTGAAACTGTTTTTAATTTGCAAAAGTAGTACAGGGACGCGTCTGTTGAGAGTTGTAACTATTATCTCCTGTGTTTACCTTAACGCTACGACTGCATTACTTCTGTCTAATTGTATAAACAGTATAGTGAAGGCGTATTAATATTTCTGCTTTATGGTGCCGTATCCTGATTTAAAAATACATAAACAACATATTAAAAACACAATATATCTGAAACATAACTCCAACACTCAACCAATCAACCAATAGTGAAGTGGTATTGGAGGTGCATCGGAATAATTTACATTTACGGATTCAGACGTTTAGGCGCTAGCTGCATTGCGATGTTAAATTAAAGCATTGGAGTTGTATTGAAGTTGGATCGTGTAATAACGTGCTTTATAGTCAGAATACGGCCCATGGTAGCTTGCAGTTTTAAACATAGTAAACAGTTTGTCATTGGGCTTCAAAAAATAAAAATAAAACTAAGTACAAAATGAATTCATTTGCAAATATGCGATGATTGATTTGGATTGGTTTGATTTCTTATCAGGACTGATAAAGGAGATCGTCAATTCTGGGCCACCTGATATAAACCGTATACAGTTTGTACTGCAATGTAAAATAAATACTCATTTTATTACTAAAGTAGACAAAATATTGCAAAAAAATGAAACGGGAATTAGAAATACTTATTAAATAATAATTATGTTGATTTTTCCGCGATTAAAATACAGCAAGACAAGTCGTTAACGTCCTTATGGCATTGACATAAAGTTTAACTTCACCCTGGCCTGAAACGGGATTGTTTTTTGATTTGACACTGTCAATGTATACCGTTACATAATCTGCGTTTTGATACTGTTCGGTAAGTTAGAACATTGTAATATTAAAATAGTATCTAAGCCTACGAATACGAAAGTTTAAATTAGAAATCGACTGTATTAAAACGCCTAAATATTGAAAATGCGTATTTTTACATTTTTGATCGGAGTTTGAATATTAAAAGTGGGTTTCATAATGGCATAATATCATGCTCCTTCGATAACGAAACGCATCTTTTTTTCAATTTTGCAATGTCAGATACTAGTGCTATCGCACTTAACGGTGGTAAACCTTATCCCTTCGCAATAGGTGTTAGGAATGTTCAGTTAATTGTATCAACGATGGTTTGACAGCCGTCTTTGTTTACCGAAATACAGGAACTATAAATACGATCAAAATATGACTTTTTATTATTTCATCATGATTTCCATTTTGTTTTCAAGTCCGCTTTTGTACATTATCTTTAAAAATCGGTACTTTTTTTACATTAATATATAAATCATAGGCAAGCACGTTTTCAAATATTGTCCTTGTCAGATTCAAGTTGTAAATGCATGATTTTTCAATTTTCCCATTAGATTTCGCAATATTTTTACCACCATCCTGATCTAGAAATTATGAAGATTCTTCAAAGGTAAGAATCATTCCTAAACGGTCCTAAATAATCTGGGCCAGATCACCTAACAAAAATTGACGATCTCCTTTAAAATGACAGTCGGATGTCAATTGAAAATATAACACATAGGTATTTGAATTGCCGTAGGTGTTCACTAAATTCCCTCTCCTTGAATAAAGGTTATACAGTTAATTATTTATTATTTATTATGCGGTAGTTTGTAAGTGTATGTTTGTGTAAGGTAGTTTCAAGTTGACATTTTGTTTTATGTATTGAATCTAATGACGTGAAAATAATAAATAATTATTTATTTATTTAATATCTGTTACACTTAACAACGTACATTTTTTTACATGATATTGTAGAAATACAAAATGCGTAACCTGCTTCCTAACTACTCTAAATGATTTGCCAATATTTAAAATGTTGAAAACGTGGTTGTTTCAAGTAGGTTAGACATACTTACCAATGCATTTCTATAAAAATCTACAAAAAAAAGGATTTCCTAAAAAAAATTGTAGTCATTTTAAAGCGCTGAGCGTAAGCGATAGCGATGGCGATTAGTATAATGTAATGGCAACACCGAAGTAAAAGAATGTTATTACTTCTCGTTGGAATACATTGCTATTTTTCATTGTTGACTTGGTCTGATAAGAACGCATATTTGTGGCAAAGGCTGACTGAACACGGATTCTTCTTTACATGAGAAATGTTGAAAATTATAATATTATAAGCAATGAGATAAAAGTCATTATTCACTGAGTTTACTGGAACTCTTCCAGTCCAGATGTATATTCGCTGTGGATTATATTCATACATTGCAAAGATTATTTAAAGTTTGTATACAAGCGTATACTTGTATAACATTAGTACGACAACAAACCTATTGATACATTAAGTACATAATATTACCCTGACAAAATCGTAAAATTTTATCAATTAAATTAGGTACGTATCAGTGCAGTATAATTAACAAGTGGCTACCTAGGCAAAGGGAATACGACATTGTACGAGTATGGGGGAATTTTACAATTTTAAACCTTACCTAATAATGTTATTCCCCAAAAGTAGCCACAATTGTATAGTCGTACATGTTAGAAAATGTTTGATTAAAAAAAACTTACTGAATAATTCAAGGTAGGTATACTTTTCTTTAGATAAGATACTAACATGATTAATCACTAAATTAGGTGTTCTAATTAAAAGTATAATTGATTATACCTATGTTGTTCATAAACACAAACATGACTCAATTGATTACGTATTTTATGTAATGCATTGACCTGCAACGTGTTATCAGCCAATGCCGTTGCATCGGCCTTGCAATTGCCAGATTTGCATTCCATTGTATTATTATTCTGTGTAAAGCTAACTATTAATAATCTGACCTGAATTACTACTTTATCTCTAGGTACAAACTTTTTATCACAACTATTTGTAAAAGATTGAAGCCTAAATTCGATCGATACCTATATTTAAATAGCACCTAATAAACTGGTTATATTGGTGTCATATACAAATGAAAAAGTGACATAGGCCTCCGGTGTCCAAGCCCTAGGTAACTAGGCCACTTTTTCCTTTGTACATGACATCTATATCCATACTTCCATACTTATACTTATATACTTATACTTATAATATTATAACTGGGAAAGTGTATGTGTTTGTTTGTTTGTTTGTCCGTCTTTCACGGCAAAACGGGGCGACGAATTGACGTGATTTTTTAAGTGGAGATAGTTGAAGGGATGGAGAGTGACATAGGCTACTTTTTGTCTCTTTCTAACCCCCCACTTCCCTTTAGGGAAATTTTAATGGGGGGTGGAAGTTTGTATGGAGCATTCCGGGGGCAAAGGGGAACCGTGTTACCCCGAATTTAACGCGAGCGAAGCCGCGGGCAAAAGCTAGTAAGTTTATAAATTATCTAGTGTGTCTTCTTAAAAATAAACAAATCAAAATATTTATTTAAAATAAATTTATTTGTTCTTCAGTAGCACCTAATGTGGTATCTACTGATTTTCGAAAACGACTATATTAATAAATTAATAAATCTGTTCAAAAAAATACCGCGAATAAGCGTTGTGTACAAATACCGGGTTACACATATTAACAGATGCATAAATATGGAACTAATTTTTATTACACACACTATAATTAATAAGTTACAAATATTGAAACTAATAATTTAAGTGTACGTTTAGCAACCTCAAGTAATTGGGGTCGGTGAACAAATTAATTAATTAATTCCACTTTTCTCACCTTTAGGTACTTTATTAGAATCCTGAATGCATTTAAATACTTTGGCCGTATTTTGCAATATCATAATCGATGAGAAAACATCGTAAAGTTGAGCAACAGCTAACAAAAAAATTATATTCAAACCTCTAAACAGTTTTAGTTAGTTATTGTATTTCATTCAGAAATCATGAAATGAAGTATGTTGTGTCACATTTATAGCACTCCAGGGTCCCAAGATACAGGCCCAGCCTAGTTTGGGATCCGACGGATATTTCACTTATGTTATTATGTTTACTGACTAACAATAAATAATTTTGATTTGATTTTCATTCGATTTGTTTCCTTCTTCGTAAAGGAGGTACAGATGCAAACAAGATTTACTGAAAATATGGCTCGGAAAATTTGTAACCGGCCAGTCTTATACCGTAGACTGTCAGAGAAAGTACCGCACAAGCCTTGTGGTGTACCTATTGTGGAGCTATTTTTTGGGCTGATTGTGTATCCTTAGTATTGTTTGATCGGTGGTTTCCTTTATTAAAAATATGTTATAGAAAACCCAATAAGCCTAAGCAGCGAATATGCCAGTTATAAATTCGTTTGCAAATAATCGCATGTCTTTTCCAATCCTTCAAAAACCAGGTATATTTATACCTCTATGCCGCTTCCAATATAAAACTTCCGTTTATAAAATACGCGTATAACATCGCAAGATAGAGTGCTCGCAATATTCGCTTGTTTACATATAGATTCAGCGATGAAAATTATATGTATTAGCGCCGATCCAACACGTTCGAAAGTAGGTTATCGCACTGTTAGATCATAAACACGCTTTATCTTTATTATACAAAATTTTATTTAAAAAAAACTTCTTACCGTCCTTAAAACACCGCAAGTTTCTAAGAAAAGACATTTTTTTTTAATACCACGACGGTGGCAAATAAGCATACGGCCACCCTGATAGTCAGCAGCTTCCGTAGCCTATGGCGCCTGCAACTCCACAGGTGTCACATGCGCGTTGCCGACCCTTTACAAAAAAGGAGGACTCATTGTGTTGACGGCTAAAGGATCAAGAGGGTCCCTCATCGTCAACATACTGGGTCCTCTTTGAGCTCTTTGGCAACCTTACTCACCAGCAACACTAGGGGTAGGGTCTAGTGCTATTTGGCTGTGGGTTCCTGTAACGTGGAGGTACTTCCCCAGTCGCGCTCTGCTCCAGATTTGTTATTGCCATACGAGAAATATAAAAACAAATACATACTAAATATTTAAATCCGTAACACAGGTTTCGTCCATACAAAATAAAAGTAGATCCTAAGTAGAAGCTTTTAGTTTAAAACGAAGATTTTTCTAGAAACTCATGCGATAATTTTGATATAATAAGTACATACATGGCTGTATCATATCCCCAATACTCTTCAACATATACGGAGAACACATCATGCGACGTACGTTGGAGAACTGGGATGGAGGTGCTTCGGTAGGGGGACGCAAAATCTCTAACCTTAGATACGCCAATGATACCACACTCTTTGCTTCAACGGGAACCGAAATGAGAACACTGCTGGACCAACTGGAAGATACAAGCCGAGAATATGGACTAACCATAAATAAGGCGAAAACCAAAATTATGGTAGTAGATAGATTCGACACCCGTGAGCACACAGACACCCTCAACAGCTATGATATAGTGGAAGAGTTTACGTACCTGTGCGCTGTTTTGAGCAACAAGGGTGGATGTGCGGCCGAAATCCGACGCAGAACCGGCATGGCAAAATCGGCAATGTCTCAACTACAGAGGATATGGAAAGACAGGAACATTCTCAACAAAACCAAAGTTAGAATAGCTCAGACCCTTGTCTTTCCCATATTTCTCTATGGGGCGGAAACATGGACACTCAAAGAGGATTTGCGGAAAAAGATTGATGCGTTCGAGATTTGGGTGTGGCGGCGAATTCTCCGAATCCCCTGGACCACACGCCGCACCAACGTATCAATAATATCCCAGCTCAAACTGGAAAAGCAACCGAGACTATCCACCATTTGCCTCCAAAGAGTGCTGCAATACTTCGGTCACATAGCTCGTAGAGACCCTGGCAATTTGGAGAGACTTGTGGTGATGGGAAAGGAGGACGGTAGACGGCCTAGAGGACCAAGCCCAACGCGGTGGTGTGATCAAGTATCGGACCAAATGAACATCACTCTTAGCAACGCTTTCCGCAAAGCAACCGATAGGGATAAGTGGAGAGCTGCCATCAAGAAAATTAGTCAGCGGAGTCACGATCCTCAGCAGTGAGGGACCGACTCACAAGAAGAAGAAGAAGTACATACATATGTATCTTTGTATTAGTATTAGGTATAAGATAAAGTAGGTAGGTAACCGTGAATTATCTAAATCGATTAATCTCAATAAAAAGTGGTACACAATCTGGACATGTGAGATAAAGAATGAAATAAAAAGAAAGTATTTATTAGTCACAATAATCCAAATAACCTCATGCTAAGTGATTTGGATATTTAAAGTATTTAGTCGTCTCTAAATAAATAGGTATATTAATTAGTTTTAACATGCATTATGTACTTCGGTACCTCTTTTATAAACGCACGCAAACACTTCTGCTTAAAAAGTATTTTTTTAATTATGTAGGTACCCGGTAGCAACTAAAAATTATGTAGTAACTTATTTTAATATATATACACCGTGGGCTGGATTAACCCGATAGATCTTAACCACGAATTTCTAAGACCAAAAGAAGGAAAAAGTATTATGTGACTTTAGGTAAATTTCGCCAAAAAAAAATTTTTTTTTGTTTTTTTTTTTTGTTTTTTTTGAATGTTTATTGCACATGAAAAGCAAATGTTATTAATAGAATTATCGCCTGAAACAAATTGGTACATTTTTTATTATTAAGAAATGTACCATGCCATTAGAAAGGCGTTTTGTGATGAGTTATTATAAAAAGTGCATTTTTTTTAAATTGGTATTAACTCTGAAACTAGGCGTATTCCAGAAAAGTCTATAGGACATTTTAGTATCTAAATATGATCAGGAATACACTGTTAAAATCTGTCTAGTTATATGGGCCCACAGTGTATATTCATATCTACACAAACAATATTGACAATTAATAAAAACAAAATATATCATTCAGATAAGTAACCTATAAACAGTTCCTAGATCAGAGTTGATTATGATAATGAAGTTTTATCTTTTGTCTTGAAAAGTATCAACGATAAACTACTAAAAACAGTTCTTTACTGACAAATACAAGTTTGTTTTGGTGTAAGAAGTGATGTTCTACGGAGTGAAAATGGTGTGTTTTCCAGTGATTTTCTCCGTTATTTTAATGGTAAGTACTTAAATCTCTTAGTTTCATCAAATACTATCTATAGCTAACCGATTTCTAAGCTTTGAATATTGCAGCTGATTTACCTTCTAAAAATCAAGATATTGTAGTTTTTCCAGCGTGGACATGAATTTAGTGGAAAGTTGATTTGAAATGTTGTGATGATATTAATGATAAATGAATATATTAATGATAACGGTCTATTCGTGCAGTTTTTGTAATTGCCATAGTTTTTGTCACGAACTTTGCGGTAAAATGAATCATGTTTTATTCAAAATGTGAAATATAGTGTGTTAAGTGTAGGCGATATTACAATGTTAATTTAACCACACTGATTTGAATAGTGAACTTACTAAAATTATTATCGAAAGGTAAAAATAAATAGATAAACAATAATATAAGGTATATAAGGTATTTAACTCGAGTCACCACTGTAATTGTCTACCTAATTCAAACTAAATTATTTAACAGATCAATACAAATATTAGAGCAAATAATAAAACCAGATATAGGACTTATTACTGTAATCATTAATTAAGAAGTTTTATAAAGTTACATTTAATTATGACCCCGTAATTATTATTATTAAATTTACCGCGCAGCAATGTATTGCAAACATGATTGAAGTAAAAAGTAAGTAACGGTCATTGTCAAACAGCGTTCAACTTGAGTGTGTTGCACTTAATTAGCGTGCCGAATTATTTTGTGTAGTAAAAATTTTCGTTGTAAATTTGAGAAAAAAATATCTAAATACATATATTTCTTATGTTCTATGCTAACCACAGTTTAAAGGTGCGCCAGTATTGAATTTACACACTGTTAACAAGTCAATAATTAACACAAATAAAAGAATCTGCTGTTTACACCAATCAAAATACTAGCACATCAATACCATTTTTTTAAAGGACTTATTTGCGAATTTACTCATTGCAATCAGTGCCATCAATTTTTACAGCGATAATATCTACAGACAATTATCAGCTGTAACAATGCTAATTTCCAATAGCACTAGACTCAAAAACAATCATTGACTAGGTGTCAATGCAAATGACTGCGTCTAGACGCTCAATTTGAAAAATATCGGTCTCTGTTCCTGATTGCGATATCTGACCATCAATTCAGGTCACCAACAGAGGTTTTTTTGCGTTTAAATACTTATCGAACTTTATCATTATTTGCTATTTGGGACCAATTTTTTGCCAGATACAAGGAAAACATGTCGGTAGTTTGATCGATATACTTGTTTAGTTATCTTGTTGAGGATTATACTACTTGTGAATGTACAAATATAATCTTCATATGTATTATTTCCAAAAAACTAACTTACACTAAACTATAGACAAGGGTAGGCCCTTGACTTATGCATAAGATTGTGTATTATGTTAATGTTGATAACAAAATATGATTGCATTAGCCCAGTACACAGAAGAATATGTATTTAATAGGTAAATTATAGGTATCCACCCGGATTGCAGTGACTTAATGGCGAAGGTAAGTTCCCCTTGGGAATTAATATTTAGGAAATCAAACACTTTAACCAGCGAAAGACTTTTAACCGACTTCAAGATTTCGAAGGAGGTTCAATTCGTCGAGATCTTAAAAAATTAAAACCTAAACTACTTCATGCCAATGCTGGTCTCTACTTTTGACCCACATACCCATGCGCGTGGTAAGGTCTGCCAACTCATATAAAGTTCGCGATAATAAACAGTGGTACGCCTACAGGTTACTGTTAACTTTTTTACATACGCTCTCTTTTAGGGGAAAGTGGACGCAAGTATAATTTTAAACAAAACAGAACCGACTTCACTTAGACTCCACCTTTCCAAAAGGAAATGCCCGGGCTACTGTAAAATATACTTAAATCACTATAGGTGTGCCTTTAATATTTGAAGAGTTCCCTCAATATCTTTAGCATACCATCATCAGACTCTGACCTCGTTACAATGGGACCAACTGTGAAGTATACTCTTTCAAACAAAACAATAATTTTCTAAATCGGTCCAACCGTCTTTTTATTAGATTCATAATTACTATTTGATGAACCTGGATGATTAAAAGAAGTAACTACCGAAGCTACAGGCTGAGATTTCTTTTGTGGCTTATACAAGAATTCGGGTGAGATTACCGAATAATTATTCTTGTTGGGCTCCTTAAAATTTAAGCAGCGTTGTCGAGAGACTTCAACAACTCTGCACTTCTCTTGCAATTGTGTATAAAACGGACGTATATTTGTTTGAAATATAGGTTACATAAATTGGCGCCCGAATGGAATCTTAGTTTTACAAGTGCATTTATTGGATAAACTATCAATTTTGTGCATTAAACTGGCAAACAAGACTCTTTTTCTAGGTGACTTACTATATTGTAGATTTGTAGACAGGGCCAACACCGTAGAAAACTAAACTTGTGTATATAGAAACCAATTGTTGTCAATGAATGTCTTTATTATTCTATGTACAGGATAAAGTAATATTTTTTTGTAGAGGTATTTTGGTGAGATAAAAATTTTTTTGGTAGGTATATGCTATGCTTGTGCACCGCTGCACAAATTTCATTTAAATATTGTGATCTCATCTGTGTTTAGTTTAAAATCTGACTGAAATCTGTAAATGCAACAAAGTGAATGTTGAAATTGCATTAAAGTAAAATTAATTCATACAGACAAATAATATATTTTGCGAAGTTTAAACCACCAATTTTACAAATAGTCAATAATATAACCGTTCCTTCCTATTCCTTATGTCCTTGGTAAGATCAGCTTGAGTAAAATAATACTGGAATTATTGCTTTACTAGCATTAAATAATATACATAATTAGTGGTGTACAGTTTAGGTAAACTTTTCAATATGGATAAGTGGGAAATTTCAGTAAATACTTTGTCCAAGGAGGAACTCATTTATGAAGTTGAAATTTGGTCCGAATCTCCGGAAGTTAAACTGGATTTGCTTAAAAAACAACTAAAAAGCTTGTTAAAAGACTGTCCATCCGATTCTATAGTAGAATCAGAACTTGACCCGGCAAGTGAATCTAAAATAATTGCAGCTAAATTATTAGATTTGGATAAATTATGGAAAAAATTTGAACAAACAAAAGAAAATTACACTTTTATTAAAGCAAAAGCTTTGGCTTATCACTTATTTCACAGAATTTCTAGGGTTCGGCCAGAGGATACTGGTACACAAACACAAATAACGGCAAGTAAACAAACACTCGACGGTTTCTTGACAAAGCTTGATAATATAGGCAAGGCGTCTTCTTTGTTAAAAACAGGTGAAGGTTCTGGTAATTTTGTGGAGGGGCTGGTTGTGTCAGAGTCGGATTGCGGTCACAAAAGTATTTTGAAATGGAATCTCAAGTTCAATGGACACACAGACCCGAAGACATCTTTGGAACAAGTCGATGATTTTCAGCGGGCTGACGGAGTTTTAGATTCCAAGCTTTTAAACTCTGCAGCCAGGTTGTTCTCGGATCAGGCTTTAATATGGTTCCGTGCAAATAGGAACAAGGTGTCATCTTGGCAGGAGCTTGCGGCTTTATTGTTGAGTGATTTTCAGGATCCAGAGTATGATTATAAGTTGTCAAATGAGATTCGTGTCCGTACCCAAGGAGAAGATGAGCCTATTCATCTTTATTTTGCTATAATGGCGACAATGTTTAATAGGTTAAGTAGTCCTTGATCTGAAAAAGAAAAATTAGATATATTACAAAGAAATATACGTCCGTTTTATACACAACAGTTGGCTATGGTGGATATAAAATCTATCGAGGAATTGCAAGAGAAGTGCAGAGTTGTTGAAGTCTCTCGACAACGCTGCTTAAATTTTAAGGAGCCCAACAAGAATTTTGAAGAATTATTCGGTAATCTCACCTGAATTCTTGTATAAGCCACAAAATAAATCTCAGCCTATAGCTTCGGTAGTTACTTCTTTTAATCATCCAGGTTCATAAAATAGTAATTATGAATCTAATAATCGGTAAACATACATAAAAAAAATAGCAACAAAGATCCTTCGAAATCTTGAAGTCGGTTGAAAAATAAAGTTATCCGTTATTAATCCGTAGATACGTAACGCTCACGTTATTGCATATTTTCTAATGCGTAACTAAAAACTTTATTTTTAAAACGTTCCTCCCGTTTATTTGCTTTAGTTCGGTTTTAAATAAGCTAAAAACTAAAATATCCGACGTAGCTCGGATCATAAAACTTGACATTGGAACTGTTGGTACAGTTTAACTAGCAGGAAACAGACGTCACACCCGGTTGGATCCGGGCCTACCTCGCCAATAATGATTTTACGACTTGAAGGTATGTGGATTTATATTTATTTGGGGTTCCTCAATGACAGATCTATTTTTGTGTAAGTACAATAAACAAACGGATAAACAAAACTTCATTTCCAACTGGCTTAGCTTTTGATGCCTCTGAAATATGCATGGATGTCCCATATTGCTGCGTTGAAAGACAATGCCAATGCGCTTAGTAACAAACGAGCCCGCCCTCTGAAGGCATACCGTGAAATTCGAAAATCTAAATGTCGTTATCTGTGTCTCTTTCGCTCGTATTAGCAGGTGCGATAGAGAGGGAGATATCGACACTTTCGACGTTTGCGGCCTTTTGGTCACCGATGGAGCAAATGAGTGTATACTTGGGCCAATATTTAAAAAGTTTAGTTTTTCTCAATATCACAATACTTACATATGACTAGAATTTTATTTTTTTGGCACATTTTTTTAACAAACATGACAAGTCGATATACGATATCCACGCAGATACAAAAACAATAGAACAAACAAATGCATATTATGTTTCTCTTACAAGATGTTATTCAATATTTGTGGAACCAGTACAGGGAGCACGCTACGACAAGCAGAGGTGTAACAAATCTTAATAACAATACAGATAATAGATATAAAGATACGAGACACGTAGGTGGCTTACCTACGTGTTACGTGCATTCTGCAATGATATAATACATTTGTTTGCACCTGGGTGCTTGTCCGACATAGTACATTTCTTCAGAGGCTAAGGAAAACTAGCATTTTTGGCCAAGTAGGTATAGACGGATAGGGATACAAGGCCGGGAATCCGTGTCCATGCCGAGGCATGTACTAATAGAGCTTTTCTCAAAAAATGCGTGGATGTAAAACCTGAAATGCAGCCTAAAAATATATCGCACTTGGTATCTCTGTATAATGTAGGTATGGTGCGATGCGCGGCTTAGGCCTGTAAAGTTAGTATGAAAATCCATTTCATATCAAGTGTCATTAAGATACCCAAAACATGATGCTTCCGAGCCTATTATCATTATATCATTATAGTATGCATGCTTGCCTGGAGTATGACACAAAGTGCCCAGTTAGTCCAGGCGTTGTCAGATAAAAATGATACAAATATGATTTCAATTACTGTACCTACTTCCCCCAACCCTTTATAAGACAACTGTCTCAAAAAAGACCACCTGTAACATCATCTTTTTGTATTTTTTTCTTTTACAGAATTTTTAGGACTATAGACTGGCGATAAGGCTTGAATTGAGGATTTTTTTCCAGTCTAGTTAACCCTTAACAGTCTAAGGGTTAACCCTTTAACGGGCAAGACTGTCTTGTGTTGGTAACATACCTCTGCTTAGATTGAAATCAAACTATGTACCTATTAGTATAAGTAAATTTATTTGTCGGTAAATATTTTGGACTAAGTAATTACCTAAAGCCTGACCAGAAATATATGACCATGCGCCAAGTTGCGGAATTTCATTGGAACTAATTTCTTGCACTGGCAATCATTTTACTGACAGAATGATATGCATATGTGAGTGCATGTGATAGTGCATGTGATAGGCTGTCATTGTCATTGTCGCGGTTTATTTGAATTATAGTAAAGTGTTGAATATTAAATATAAAAGACAAAAATATCCCAAAATTATTCATAGTCAAGAGCGAAACATTGTAAATAGTGTATGTAATAAACAGCTGTAAATAATACGCTCGGGAAATGGAACTATTTCGCTGTGAAACATTTTCAAATTAACATCAGAGCTGACAGGTAAACAAATCAAAATGTCACTATACCATAGAGAAATAATACGCTCTATGGCTATACTGAACTGTTGCCATATAAATGAGAATAATAGCGCCCTCTTGACAATAATCATATATTTCTGGTCAGGCTTTATATAGGTAAATATACTTAGATAACTTACTCTCGAATAATTACAAGAATATTTTGACCTAAAATATATACGGAACCAGAGTTATAAGTCATATTAGCTTATGCGTTTACGGGCAAATACCTAATGAATCTTGGCGCCATCCTCAGAGATTCGCCCAGGCGTAGTCTCTATGTAAACTAAGATCGTATATGTGCTCACGATTTTTAAGTTTACTTTCGTCTATTAGCAATTGGCAAATACGTAAATGTTTATACAACAGTGGACAATGAACGCTTAAAGGAACTGATGTTTTATGTAGCCTAGTACATTTTAGATTCCATTAACTGTCAATAGTCCTTATACCATGGAGGGTGCTGTATCTGCGTGCGTCCCATGGATGGGCAAGTGCTGTATCCGCTTAGTGTAAAAAGATAAAATATATTTATTCTTCAATTTAGGGACATTACAATGCACTTATGAACGTCAGAGAAAAAAGCTACCACCGGTTCCAACCCTACACCTCTGACCCGAGAAGTATTATGACCGGCAAGAAACTCGGCGGGACTTATTTTTTCAAAACAGTAGTTCCCAAAGATACACAATAATGCGTAGTTCTATAAGAAGACATGTCAAAACAGCTTGAGAGACAGACAATGTACCTTTATTAAAAAAAAAAACTATATCTGAACGGTGTCCTCTAAATGTTAGATGATTTTGAAGTAGTTTCTGGTTTGGGCCACGTATCTTTGTCCGTCATACAGTCCTCGACCCTCATATATTTCGTCATTGGCTGCTGCTCCGCATACGACTCCCGAATGGCCAGAACATTGTTGTTATGGTTCCGTGGTCGGGAAAGACATTACAGACATTTGATATAATATTGATAGGCTGTTTATAAGCAGCGACTATCACTGAGAAAAAAATGTTGTTGGGCGTAACAATAAAACTTAAACGCTATACAACCGTCTATGGGGCTTGGTCTATAGTACAACTTTTATGTTGTCAAACTTTTATTGTTAATCTGACAATATTATATAAATAACATTTTCACTTTGTTATTATTACAATGATTTATATGTTGTCGTTACAACAATATAAACTTTGTGATATTGGCAACTTTTAACCTAGCACGTTCTGGTTTAAGTTGCTATCTAGACAAAATTGCTTTGTGCAAATGACAAAGTAACTTTGTTATTGTATTGTTTAAATTATGTTCTTGCCACAAATTTGTATTGTATTGTGGCAATACCACAAAATAGTTTTTGTTAACCTAGCCAAATAAACGTTGTTATAATAGCAATGTGCTTTGTTTTGGCATCAAATATTTGAGGTCACTATTCTGCTAACGTAGTTAATCTAACCAAATTAAACGTTGTCATAGCAGCAAAATGCTTTGTTTTGGCATCAAATCTTTAGGTCACTATTCTGCTAACGTTGTTAAATTAACCAAATCTTACGTGGCCGCAATAGCAACATGCTTTGTTTCGGCATCATTTTTTTAAAGTCATAATGACAAAGGCACTTTGTTATGATAACTTGATAACCATTTGGTATTTCTGTTTCAAGATACAATTTATTGTTATTCATACAACATTAGTTCAATATTTTAATAACAACGACCTTCAACTTTAATTTTCGACATTTTAATTTATATCTCGCAATTGGATAACTATGCAAAAGACCAATTTCTATAAATTGCATATTTTTCAATTGCGAGATACCAAATAGTTAAAATATCGATAAATCGTGGTTCAAGGCCGTTGACATTACGTACCAAAATGTTACGTTGAAACAGAAAAAACAAAAAACAAAAAGCAGTGCCAATCATGACCAAACTGCGAGCAAGTGCAAACCATTACGACCCAAAAAAATGATGCTGAAACAAAGCATGTTCCTGTTGCGCGATTATTACATCAAGAAACAGCGTTTCACGTTAGCAAAACAGTGACCTAAAAATATTTAGGGAGTATAAAACGTAAGATCAAACCAAAAAGTAATATATTTTCGCCCTCAATATAATATCAGCAACTTCCATGATGGTGACTTCTTTGGTGCCGAAAAGCATTTCCCTTTGATTACAGTATATTCCTATGTCTGAAACTGTCGCAACACGAGCCAGGTAATCATGTCTTGCTCTTCTTTGGATAATTTCCACACATTTCTCTTCGCCTACTGAAAAATAAATTAATATAAGTTTTCTGTCAAACGTTTCATTTTTGACATAAGCTTTAAGGGTCATATTACTCATCGAAACAATTATAATAGACTCAAACACAATTAAGGTTTTGTTGTTTTATTGCAGAGTACTTATAGCCATATCCAGTGTCCAACAATCAGATCGGCTCGATGGTACCAAAACATTGCATTGTTATCCGAGTTACGAAAGAATGAAAATTTTCAGATCAGTCAGAAATCGGGAGCTGGTTTAAAATTCAAATGCAAGGTTTGAACCGTGTACTAATACATAAACCTTAAATATACTACTGTCCTGACTGTTTTACGAAACGTGCTACTGTATAAAGTCGTCATGAGCAATCTTTTAAAAATGCAGAAATTATTTGAAGAAATACAAAACATAAAATACATATTTAGGATCTTACCAGAGGCCAAATCGAGAAGGTCGATGGTTGATAAGTCAGCCTTGTTACATTCTCCTCTTTCAACGAGTACTCGTAGTTTCGGAATCTTCAACTTTATAAGAGGAAATCTTTCTTTATATGTTTTATTTGCTGTGTGGTTTATTTGCGGTGCTTTCCATGTGTGTACCCACATGGAAAGTCAGGCGACACCTGAAACAAACATATATTATAATGCTACAAACAACACCACACTTAAATATAATTACCACGGTAGACCTTATGGCAATGTTAAAGTGAAAATGAAAATAATTATTAATTATTCTTCAATTTAGGCACTTTACTAACGGGACGTTACTATTGTCATACTACCAATAAAGTCTGCCGATGGTCAGTAAAGTATTTCGTTGATGGCAGATACCCATATACTTACAAATCATAAATAAAATCGTAAATACCTATTGAAGAGATTAAGTTAAATTATCAGCTACTTGTGCTATTACTTGTGTGCAAGATGGGCGTGGTTGCCCAGTTAGACCGAATGTTTAATATAAATAGTATTGTATGTAATGAACTAAAGAAAAAGTGTGCAACCTAATAAAGAGTTCAATCTGGAATGCATAAAATTTTGCATTCGACAGTCCTGCGCACGCGTCTTTTGTAAAATGGAATTGAAGTACAAAATTACCTAAGTAATAAAAGATAATGAGTAGTTACTTACCAAGCGTGCTAGGCATTAGGTGTGCAAGCCTTGCAGAAACACGCGCACCTCGACACACATTCCTATTCAAAACCACAACACTAAGCACTTATTACACCGCCCGCGCTCCGTCACGTCCACCACTTTCGGCGTCCATTAGCAACTGACCTGTACAACGTCGTTCCGTTCCCCGCCTCCCCTCCATTCCGCGCGTTTTGTTAATGCATTAAAGTAATGTTGTCAATTTTTGACATTGTCAATCTAACAATAAAACCATTTAATGCAGATACAAATGTGTTTTGTTAAGTAGTTGACTTTGTTGCCGTACTAATGTTAAATTCACAAAATTCAATTGTCAAGTCAACAAACCCAAAAATATTGTCTTGGTGACAAAATACGACTTGATAATAGTTGTTGACTTTGTTGCCGTACTAATGTTAAACTTGTTAAATTCACAAAATTCAATTGACAAGTCAACAAACCCAAAAATATTGTCTCGGTGACAAAATACGACTTGTTAATACTGCAATATATATTTGACAACAAAAACGTTGTGATAGTAAATAGACCAGCTTTGTTACAAATGCAATACTTATTGTGCCTACAACTAAAAAAACCTGACAAAGCGTATTTTGTGACTTTGTTAGCCATTATTTTTCTCAGTGTAGTATTATAATTTGCAGTATAAATACGAAATGACCCAGATCTGCGTGTGCGCACTGTTTGCATACTCGTCGCGGTCCTGGCTTTGTTTTACTGAATAGCTAATTTAGAATCCCACTTATCTGATTCAGTTGTTCAGTCGACCTGAATTTTCGGCTTCGTAAATTCCACGTACACGTCATAACTAAGCAACGCATTGTCCTTGTGACTATGGCTGAATCACATATTGATGACTTTAAATATGATATTAAGGCTAGGTTCTTTAACCTATAAAGTAAACATCCGAGTATTCGTCACTGTCCGATTAACATAGGTAGTTTTTAATCAGCCTAGCCTAGCTGTTATAAGCCTCGATTTAAAAAAAAAACGTTTGACGTTATCGATTGAATTGACTTTAAACGTTTTCATTTTTATTTAAACGGTTTTATTTAGCTTGACTCCGTATATTTGTATATTTATACGCATCAAATCTTGCAATCGATTTTTCGACCATTTCTACTTAACAGATTTCGATGAAATTTGGTATGCGTATCAGGACTCCGTGACAATAACTTTTAATAATATTTTCAACCTTTGATCTTCAAATCCTGATGCTGCAGAGACACTGCTTACCTTAAGCGAGAGTCGTACACATCTGCTAATTTAACTATATTATTGTTCCTAGTAAATAAATCCTTAGTGACTTAATATTGACCATCAACTCTTCAGTTCTGATGCTGCATAGTTACTGCCTGCCATAACTGACCGCGTGGAGACTGTGTCAATTTAATAATAGTGCTCTAGGTTTAGGTAGAAATATTTACGTTTCAAATTGACCTCCACCTCCTCGGTCGTGATGATGCAAGGTTACAGCCTGCCATAACTGACAGGGAGGAGAATGTGTCAATTTAATAATAGTGTTCTAATTTTAGGTAGACGCATTTACGTTACATATTGATCTCCAACTCCTCAGTCGTGATGATGCAAGGTACAGCCTGCCATAACTGACCGGTTGGAGAATGTCATAGTAGTGCTTTAGTTTTAGGTAGAGGCATTTACATTTCATATTGATCTCCAACTCCTCAGTTCTGATGCTGCATGGTTACTGCCTTCCGTAACTGACCGGTTCCAGAATGTGTCAATTTAAAAATATTGCATTAGTTTAAGCTAGAGACATTTACGTTACGTTTGATCTCCAACTCCTCAGTCGTAATGCTGCTAGGCTACTGGCTGCCATAAAGTACCAGTTGGAGAATGTATGCATTTAAAAATAGTGCTCTAGTTTTAGGTATAGGCGTTTACGTGTTTTATTGATCTCCAACTCCTGAGTCATGACCGCTAGGACGCTTAATTATTGGGTTTTGTCCGGTCCATGTCATGCTGCTACTGAAGTAATTCTCGCCGTGACGTACTCGGCCTTTTAGCTTCGCATAGATTGCGGCTCACCCTCGGGCCTTCGTCCCTCGGGATCGCTTAGATACTTGACCGTTGAGTTTTATCAAGTCCATGTCATGCTGCTGCTGAAGCAATTCTCGCCGTGACGTACTCGGCCTTTTAGCTTCGCGTAGATTGCGGCTCACCCTCGGGCCTTCGTCCCTCGGGCTCGCTAAGACACTTGACTGTTGAGTTTTATCAAGTCCCATGTCATGCTGCTGCTGAAGTAATTCTCGCCGTTACGTACTCGGCCTTTTAGCTTCGCATAGATAGCGGCACACCCTCGGGCCTTCGGCCCTCGGGCTCGCTAAGACACTTGACCATTGAGTTTTATTAAGTTCATGTCATGCTGCTGCTGAAGCAATTCTCGTTGTGATATTCCGATCGTATGCAATACACGGTACTCGGCCTTTTAGCTACGCATAGATTGCGGCTCACCCTCGGGCCTTCGGCCCTCGGGCTCGCTAAAGCACTTGACCATTGACATTTGTCTAGTCCATGTCATGCTGCTACTGAAGCAATTTTTAGCCGTGACGTACTCGGCCTTTTAGCTTCGCATAGATAGCGGCACACCTTCGGGTCTTCGGTCCTTGGGCTCGCTAAGACACTTGACCGTTATGTTTTATCAAGTCCATGTCATGCTGCTGCTGAAGCAATTCTCGTTGTGATGTTCCAATCGTGTGATCGATGTCAATACGCGGTACTCGGCCTTTTAGCTTCGCATAGATTACGGCTCACCCTCGGGCCTTCGGCCCTCGGGCTCGCTAAGACACTTGACCGTTGAATTTTATCAAGTCCATGTCATGCTGCTAGGACATTTGGCCATTGTGATTTGTCAGTCCATGTCATGCTGCGGCTGAAGCAATTCTCGCCGTGATGTACTTGGCCTTTTAGCTTTGCAGAGACCATTGAGTTTTATCAAGTCCATGTTATGCTGCTGCTGAAGGAATTCTTGTTGTGATGTTCCGATTGTATGCAATACGCAGTACTCGGCCTTGTAGCTTCACATAGATTGCGGCTTACACTCGGGCCTTCGGCCCTCGGGCTCGCTAAGGCACTTGACCATTGAGTTTTATAAAGTCCATATCATACTGCTGCTGAAGCAATTCTCGTTGTGATGTTCCGATCGTATGCAATACGCGGTACTCGGCCTTTTAGCTTCGCATAGATTGCGGCTCACCCTTGGGCCTTCGGCCCTCGGGCTCGCTAAGGCACTTGGCCATTGAGATTTGTCCAGTCCATGTCATGCTGCTGCTGAAGCAATTCTCGCTGTGATGTACTCGGCCTTTTAACTTCTCATAGATCGCGGCACACCCTCGGGCCTTCGGCCCTCGGGTTCGCTAAGGCACTTGGACATTGAGTTTTATAAAGTCCATATCATACTGCAGCAGCTGAAGCAATTCTCGTTGTTATGTTCCGATCGTATGCAATACGCGGTGCTCGGCCTTTTAGCTTCGCATATATTGCGGCTCACCCTCGGGCCTTCGGCCCTCGGGCTCGCTAAGACACTTGACCATTGAGTTTTATCAAGTCCATGTCATGCTGCTCCTAATGCAATTCTAGCTGTGACGTACTCAGCCTTTTAGCTTCGCATAAATTTTTAAAATAAAAGAATGTCCTTTACGTAAATTTAGCTATTTCAAGGATTTAGTTCCCCTCCAGGACCCATAGATTTTTCCCACACTGTATACATATATGTACTATCGGGTTCATAATTGCATACCCAATTTATGAATGAAGTCATTGATCAATTGCGTATGCAATTATGAACCCGATGGTACCCTATAATATACGTAGGTACCCAACTACCCAACTTAATGTAGGTACCCTCTACTTTAAACACACGAAAGGTCACATACAATTAATATGTCAATTAATATGCCACTTGAGATGTCATCACATATAGTTTTCCCACCACATACTACGGTCAATAGGGCTGGTTACAAGTCCAAACATTTTACTAAAAACTTAAAAATAAGTTAACGTAAAAAAGTTTTAAGTTAAACGGTTTTATTTCAATCAAATGTTTTACCAAAAACTAGAAAATAAAAATGTATACGAATTTTAGTCCCACATACATTGCTTCCTGGAGAGTAATCATGTAAGACGGATAACAGAATAGGCATCTCGAGTCGGGGTGCTAAAGGCCCTATTTGTCTCTATATCAGTGGATTAAGTCATAATCGGAAGCTTTTATCAGACTAAAATAAAAACGTGGGGCGTTGGTACGACAAAAAAATTAGGTAGGCAGGTAAAGCTACCAATGAACGAAAATCCTGTAATTCAAAATCGTAAATACATGGTAAAACAATGATAGAGAAAATTATTAGACCTAAAAATCATGAAAATCAAGTGGAGAGGCCTTTGCCCAGCAGTGGAGGGCACTCAAGTCGACTAGTAAATAAAAATAAAAAAAGAATTACTAATGCTAGCCCTTATACAAATTAACTCACCATATTTACTTAATTTCACATTTCATTTCGCAAACTAAATATCTAAGTATTTGACTCATTTTATAATTTATATATACATAATTATTTTACTTGTTTTAAAGTGGGTATTCCACTCATACATTAGTATGTTATTTAATCAAATACAAACATTGAAACATTGAAAAAATAATCAACCCAGTTTGACTTGAACAAACATCGATACGCCTTACCGGGGTTCGATATCGCTTTACCAATTAAGCTATGGGTTCAGTTACTGAGCTGACGAAATTCTCAATGCCTTCAATCATCTTTTTGCATTTATTTTTACATCGACTTTATAGCAGCCGTAAGCGACATCTAGGTGCCAACTACTACAGTTAGCTACCCTTCCCGCCGACTCTTTTACAAGTGTCACAACGGAAATAACAGACAGCGCCTGCTATCAACTCATAATTATTTTAGTTGTTTTAAAGTGGGTATTCCACTCATACATTAGTATGTTATTTAATGCGGCGTCATGGTAAACAGCTTAGGCCACCATGGCCTTTCTTGTGTCAGAAGTGCTGGGAGGATCCCCCGTCACGCCAGCATTAATGACGTCATTCGAAGGGCCCTTGTCAGCGCCAAACTGCCGGCAGTTCTGGAGCCCAGCGGTTTGGCTAGGGATGACGGCAAGAGGCCCGACGGCATGATACTGGTGCCTTGGAGTATGGGACGGCCGCTGGTTTGGGACGCTACCTGCGTTGACACCCTGGCTCCGTCCCATATTCCAGGCACCAAAGTTAGCGCTGGTGCTGCAGCATCCTCGGCCGAAGACCTCAAGCGCCGCAAATATGTTGCTCTAGGAAATAGCTACATGTTTGCGGTGTTTGGTGTTGAAACTTTGGAGCCGTGGGGGCCAGGCGCGCGCCGACTATATAAAGATCTGTCGGTGCGCCTAATAGAGGCTTCTGGTGACCAGAGGGCTGGCTACTATTTCGAGCGAGGTATCCAGCGAGGTAATGCGGCCAGCCTTCTGGGCACCCTGCCAGTTGACAGCGATCTGGGCCAAATTTTCTATCTCTAGTTTTAAGTGGTTTTATTGTACTTATAGTTTGATAATTTTTTTTTTCTTTTTTGTTTTAATGTTTCAATAAACTGCTTAATATAAAATTCGAATTAAATCATTAAAATAAATAATCTTATAATAAGCACCCGACCTTAAACGATCTCAACCAGAACTGATAGATGGCAGTTTGGGCAACGTTATATTAATAGCGATACTTAGCAACTGCGAAGGATAAAACGAAAGATAAAACTATAGAAGTCTTAATAGCTCTACCTAAATAATCACCCCACAAAAATATGATATCGGAGGTATAGACACCGCGCATTGAGGTTTGATGTTTAAAATTTTCAATCCAATCAAAACTTTGATTGACCAATCACAACTATTTTTATAGTAAAATATATATTTAGATATATTCGGTATTCAAAGCCAGAGAAGGGGGTACAGGGATAACTGTCAGGGGAATTATTAAGACCCGTTTTTGGAGCCATTTTCGTACTGAGGGCGCCGTTACAATCTTTATTTGGTTAGCTGTGTTACGATTCAACGGATACCACTTCTAAGTCGAATACTCATGGCTGAAGGTCGTATAACAACCAAATGGTCGTATAACAAACAAATTTAAGGGCCCTATTCCAACTTTAAAACACGTAAAGACACGACTCAACTTCAATACAACTCCAATGCATTAATTAAATAACTACGCAACACAGTTAGCGCCTACAATCAGAATCAGAAATATCAGACTTTGCTTGGAAATTATTGCGATGCAACTTCAATACAGCTTCAATATTGGTTGATTATTTGTTGTGTGTTGGAGTTATGTTTGAGATAGATTGTGTTTGTAATGTGTTTCATGTATTTTAAAATTAGAATATGGCACCAAGTCGGTCACCGAATAATAACCAAATGCAAAGTTTACAAAGTAAACCTTACCTTTGTTAGCATGTTAATGAAAATGGCAAGCTCGGCGTCAATTTAGAAGCGGAATGAAATGCCCGCGGCGCAGTCAAATGAGCTAATAAATTTATAATTTCCGACAAGGCTCATCGCGTATGATAATAGAATCTCGGCTGGTCTAGTTGTAATGATGTAGCCATCTCCGCTTGTGTTAACTGTAATGGTTTTAATTAACGTTTATAGTATAAAGTTGTACATAAATAAATAAACTCATATTTTATTAGAAGCATGTGATTCCCACAACTGAGATAAATATTACTGAAGTAGTGAGCTTTAATATTGAAAACTTTTGTAACTTTGCTTTAGTGATACAATATCGTTTGTTAGTTTATAATATAATAAAACCGTGCCAAATGTTGTAAGCGACATTAACATTTAACTATAACCATACAGTATGTGGCTTTAGTGGCTTAGATTTCCTAAGGTGCCAAAGGACTATACATAACATAGTTTTTTTACATTTTTAACATTAGTAGTTGTGATTGTCATAACTGCATCCTTTTTACTGAAATAAAAAGTTTTTTATACAAACATGCATACATAACAAGGGTAGTCAAAGTAAAAGTATACTTTTTAGGGTTCCGTAGCCAAATGGCAAAAAACGGAACTCTTATGGATTCGTCATGTCTGTCTGTCTGTCTGTCCGTCCGTCCGTATGTCACAGCCATTTTACTCGGAAACAATACGACGTGTCTGAATAAAATTTACACATAAGGTGTATTATGTATGCCGCTACTTAGTTATGGAGTTAAATTTGAAAAAAAATATATTTTTAGGGGGGCGCTCCATAGATGTAACTAAATTTCAAAAAATGTTTTGTTTGTTTTCTGAAATAATCGCTTCGAAAGTTAGAAAAATTGTGTCCCCCCCTGTAACTTTTGAACCGTAAGTCCAAAAAATATGAAAAAATTTGAGGCGATGTGCCTTATCATATACTTTCTACGAAAATTTCTTCCATAGGCATCAGATACGACCTTTTGGTATTAGTTTGGTTCTTATTACATTGAAGGTACGGAACCCTCCTATGCGTGGTCCGATACGCACTTAGCCGGTTTTTTCCATCCATTTTTAACATCCATAATGTCTCAGCGGTATTCTCGCTTCAGAACAACGTCCCCGTTTCAGACACATGCAACAAATTGCATACCCTAAATGTTTTGGCCTTGTACATCTGTGAGGCTAGTTCCATAAACGACAAACAATTGAAAGTAATAAAGTAACATATATATACGTTGATGTTCTAGGTGCAACCTAATGGAGATGGCGAGATTGCCGAGAGTAATGGTTGGCCATACGCGCAAATGACAGCCTTGTGGCATAATAATCTACAATGTAATGAAACAACCTCGCATCTGCATTTAGATACTTGGATGCTCAAATTTGTCAATTTATTATCACTTATATTCCTAGTTTGATCATTAAGATAGTTTGACACAAATTAATTTTAAAGAAAAAAGAACCGACTTCACTTAGCCACCACCTTTCCAAAAGCAAATGCTCGAGCTGCTGTAATAAATACTCAAATCACTATAGGTGTGCCTATAAATAGATCCTGACCTGGTTAAAGTGGGTTTCGGCCATTCGTCTTCGAATAATCGGTGAACATACATAAAAAAAAACCGGCCAAGTGCGAGTCTGACTCGCGCACCGAGGGTTCCGTACAAACCTGTAGGTATATTGGGGTAGTAACTTTAAAATTATTAAAAATATTTTTATTATATGATGTAACAATAAATTTACGGTTTTCGCAATTTTTCCTTATCTGTGCTATAAGACGTTGCTTCGTACCAAATTTCAAGATTCTGAGTTCACGGGAAGTACCCTCTAGGTTTTGATTCCATTGCGAGTTTCGAATATTTTCGGAATTTGCGGCATAAACGGCTGTATCTTTTGATTGCGTTGGCTTAGAAGTTTGATTTTTTCACGACTCCAAGGGACAATAGACCTGAGTATTTCATATAAATTTCAGCTTGATACCTCCACGCGTTCCTGAGAAAAATGGTCTTGACAGACAGGCAGACAGACAGACGGACAACAAAGTAATCCTATAAGGGTTCCGTTTTTTCCTTTCGAGGTACGGAACCCTAAAAAAGCAAAAACAAAAATCCCGACAAATTGAGAACCTCCTCCTTCGAAATCTTGAAGTCGGATGAAAAGACAGCGGACCATGAAATCAATAATGCACTTTCAATTATTTTAAAATCGGCAAAATGGATTAACAGCCTTTTAGTGTCTCTCTGTTAGGCAAACGCTACTCTACCATACCGATTTTAACCCATAAAATTTCCCACTACTTTTTATTTGGAGAATGCTTTCAAGTCGTTCCACCGTATTTGTTTAGTTTGCTGTAATTTATTAAATGTATTAATTAGTTTAAATAAATACATAATTTTCACGGCTAATTATGTCATCCTGAACAAAGTCTGGTTCAGCATGATGCAGATGCATGACAAATTACTATAAAACGTAATTTGCATACAGATGTCTAATTAAATTCATCATTGACACCGATCGATTTGAAGCTAGCTTTTATTCGCAGTATACGACATTTCAATTGGGGACAAACGTACATCGTTGAAAAAACATCTCTGTAGAAATATCCAATCTATACACCATACACAAAAACGTATGTAAACTTGAGTACGGTTCTATTGAACAATTATAATCTATAGGTTTACTCCTTTTAATTTACATGACTAAACCAAATAAATGTTTTCTCTTTCAGCGTTTTAAGTTTTTTTTTTATACCACGACAGTGGCAAACAAGCATACGGCCCGCCTGATGGTAAGCAGTTACCGTAGCCTATGGACGCCTGCAACCCCAGACGATTCACATGCGCGTTGCCTACCCTTTAAGAACCTATACACTCCTTTTTTGAAGAACCTCATACTGTAGCCCTCTGGGAAAACCACAGCAGGGAGTTCATTCACAGCCGCAGCGTTCGTGGGAGGAAATTCCTCCTAAACCTTACAGCGACCCTTTAGGCTGCAGGGTGGGGTTAAGTAAATAGTTTTACCTAAGTCGGTAATAAAATAATTTTATTGAACCACAGTCGAGACAAAGCTCTTATAAAACAGTCAGGCTCATATTTTAAACATTGAACTGCATCGAATGGAACACAATAACGAGTGGGCTTCGTAGGGGGCGTATAATGCTACTGGTTAAGTGGTTACCCCACTGGTAACGGTTTAGTGAAATTGACCTTCGTTAACTGCATAAAGTAATTAATCGACATCTTGCCACCCGTTATCTAAATATGGGTCATTCTTTCTATCCTATCAATTATATTCATGGGAAAGTTTGTATGTTTACATGTTCCTTAAAGTAGGAACAGCTGAATGCATTTAAATAAAATTTGGTACAATGGTAGATTACAACTTTAAAATAGGAAATGTATATAGGACATGAACTTTCGGAATTTATTCACTAAGGAGATGAAATGAAGGTTTAAAGTACGAGAGTACTGAGCATAAGTACTATTTAAGATGAGTCGAGAATGATTTGGCAATTTCACGACGACTCCTCAGGGCCTGTATTCGAGAAATGACAGGCCCCGCAGGATGGCCGGAGCAGAGGCAGACCGAAAAAGACATAGCGGGACGACCTGGATGGCTTTTGTAGCGACTGGCGGGAACATGCACCAAGCCGTGATGAGAGGCGGAAGAGAGGGGAGGCCTTTGCCCAGCAGTGGGTCATAACATAGGCTAAATAAAAAAAACATAACAGATATTATAACAACCGTGGACACAAAGTCAATCCATAAAATACAAATTTCATCGAGTCGCATGATCAGGCGTCCAATCGTTTGGTTATCCAATTCGTATCCAATCATTATGTATAATATATTCTATCATTAACAACACAATTATAATATTCATTTTAAAAGCGATTCCACACATGTCATGTCCTGTCAAATTCGTGTCAAGGTGAAGTAGCGGGCGGAAGCTAATGTTTGAATATTTTGTTAAAGTATATTTTTAAATTATACGAATTAAACTGAACGAAATGAGTATGGTCTTTCCGAAATTTATTAAAAAGTTCTGAGACTATGGAAATGACAACCGGATGAAGAACGACGTTGTTTGTCGGTTTCAATGATGTATGAAAACGTTCAGGATTAAAAAATATATTATGTTTGTTTTTAAGGCAGATTAAGAAAATGGTTATGAACTAGATGTAGTTAGGTTAAGGTTAAATTTAAATACCAGTTTATGTTTCGTCGTATTTTTTGTTTTCACTTTTGTTTAGACATGCTCTCGGGATTTGTTTTCTTAATCTCTAATATGAATATTTACCAAAGACGTAAATGTATTTAAATGCGAAGGATAGAATTCTGTGATTGTTACTATAGGTAGACTCAGTTTATGGCTTTGATAAACGAGTTAATAGCTTTACTCGGACGCGAAAATTTGAGTACATACTTGAAAACAGAAGACGAGCGAATCTGTAATTTGCACCTTTGAATTCGGCGCCACGAGTGTTTCCATAACAATTAGTGAATCTATGAAAATTGTTGTAAACCTAACTGATTAAGGATTCAGCGTTCGCGTATTTTACAAAAGTTAAACTAAGTATATGTTACCTTAGATCAAATACCTACCTTGTTTAAGCTTGATATTAGGAATCAATATAAAACATTATGGCTAAACTTACTTTTTTAGTCACTATTAGTGTGACGTGTTTCGGGTGAGCTTTCAACTGGTCGTAATACCGGTAACAAGATACAAATTTTCAAGCATACAATATAAAGCTAGCTAAAAATATATACATATGAGTACAGACTTTTCAAACGCATTTTATCTTAGTATGCACCGGTGGCGGAGCTTTTTTTAAGACTCGATTCCACCGACTAGCCTCTTTTACAGAAAAGGGGAAGTCAAATTTAACTCTTGTTTTTTTTATTAATTTTTTATTTATAATAGCCAAGAGTGTCCCCCTGCAGGACAAAGGCCTCCTCTACTTTTTCCACGTATCGCGGTCTTGTACAGTCTCCCACTAGTCAGCACGAAAGGCATCAAGTTCGGCTCTCTAACGTTTTCTTGGTCTGCCCTGACGCCGCGTTCTCTCTTGTGGGACCCACTTGGTTAAATTAATTAACATGGTTAAACACATAAATAATCTGAGTTTCGCTATGATCTCAATCCGTGGTACAGTAAGTATTTTGTACCAAAACACTGCGGTTAGATCCATTACGAGTATGATTCACTGAACTGGCGCCACAAAAACCACTAAATAAGAACATGCCCTAAGAAGGGTTATGAGTCATATTACTCTACATTTCCGTAAATATAATTGTAAAAAAATATTTTATCTACACTCATACTGTAAGTACTCTAAAATGCGTTCAAAAACCGTAGACAATGACAAGCATTACAACAAACGATTTAACTATGATAAGTTTCTTATCTGCGGCAGTAACGTAATTTTAACGTTGCATGCTCAAATATTGTTAAGCAATGAGTTTCAAATTTGGAACATCGAATTTGATAACATAATGTTACCGCCATGGCCAACTCGATTGGTCCCGCGCGAGCGCCGGCACAATCGAGTTGGCCATGACGGTACAATGGCGGTCATTCTATGGTTTCCGAACACTTAATTTAATATAACTATATAATATGAGTGTAGATAAAGCAGTGTATGCAACTGTACGTAATTAGGCCTTAAAACACTCGTGTGATCTTATTATGAAATTCGCCTGCGGCTCGTTTCATAAAACCACACTCATGTTTTAAGGACCCTTATTACGTAACAGTTACATAAACTACTAATATTGACATGGCTGCAGTAATAAAAAAACGAATACAATAACGCAATGAGTTCATAGATCCATTCCAGTCCAATATTTATATTTGAATATTTGTACAGTCGACGCCAAAGATACACATTTTCACCTTTTTCCTTTGTGCAAAAGTGTACATATCTTTGACGTCGGGTGTACAGTCAGTATCAAAAGAAACTACGCAAACGAAGACGTCAAAAATCCTTTTTAAAAGGGAATAAGAGCTTTTGACGTCTTAGATTGCGTAGTTATTTTTGATGCTGACTGTACTATATAGTCAGCAACAAAATTAACGAACAAAACGCAACTCTGAGTGTCGCACTAATATGGAAGATTGATAGAGAGAGGTAACTATAATACGCTACGGAGGGGAGATCAGTTATATCGGAACGGCCAAAGTGGTCATAAATATCGGACCAATTCCTTTGCAATTCCGCTTCGATATATTTGATGGCGTCGTACAAAATGCAACACGCTTTTATTATCTTAACAATCTAGTAGTTCCAGAGCGTTTAAACACCATGCCTACTTATTTATTCGTAGCTACCCCTGCTAGCTGCTAGCTGTATTAGAAAATTATATGCAAAGTAAAAAGTCTTGTTTTCAAGCAATTGCGTTCAAATAAATTATTTTATTTTTTCGTACACACTTCAAAAATTTACCAACAAAATTATAATGTAACAATAATATACCATCACATCTCTACTTTTCTTGCTGAAATTAATTTATTTTTATTTGTGCACTAGAAATCGCACGGTAAGTGTTAACCAGGCTCATAAAACTGCCATTACTGCTAATGGAGGGCCGTGCATTAGCGTAGGTTAGTTACAGAGATGGCAGAGCCATGTGGACTGTTCTCATCGAGTTGAGCTCATTATATTGCAATATAGTGTCTGAAGAACTATATAGTTGCGTAAGAATAGGGGGACCGTTTTAGCACAACTTCCATATGCGTATATTTTCGTGTCATCTGTCTTCGAAGAATCATAGGTTGATGGCAAACGATTAAGGCCCAACAGTTTCCAACATAAGGGAGGAGGGCAAATTTTGCCTATTTTCTTGAATAAGTACTCGTAACTTTAAAACTTTTAATGTTTTTAATTATCTATATGAAATTCTCACGATAAGCCCTTTGATTCGACATATCACATGGTGTAATTAGCAAAACTTTTTTTTCTAATTTACCCCCCAAGAGCGCCCCTTGTTGAAAATTATTTTATAGACCTCACACGTTTGGGTCGCCGACTTATAGAAGTGTACATAATTTTAGCTCAATCGGTACAGCATTTTCGGAGTAAAATGTATTATTATTTGAACAACTTTACAATTGACTAAAGCACGATAATGTGATAGTTATCGGTACCTACGTCAAGGGTATTAGTTATGCCTATAAAAGCGATAAAATCAAATTATACGCTAATGTATACATTTTATGGGTAACGTGTTAACTAGCTGTTGTTTTTTTATGAGGGCTTGTAATAATCATGTAATTGATGGTCTAAGGCCAAATCTGTCACGACACGAATGATTACTCACTCTTACATATTTGAGCCGTTCATTTTATTGGTTTTCACGCGTCATGGTGCAAAATTTTCATTGGCTCGGCCTACAATAGGTATTAAGGGAATGAAAACAGTTAAATTCCATCCCTATCTTTTTCAGCGCGTGTGAAAGAGAAACACTGCATTACGATTAGTATGGGAGCCCATTGCAAATATTGCAAAATGATTAATTAAAATTAAACTAAGCAGTAATTGAGAAATACAATATAATTAAGTTTTTAGTATTAGTGAATTTTGTCCTTAATTACATACGTATAAGTCAAGAAACTAAAGACATACAACTGTTTAAAGCTAAATTTAAGATGTAACTTTGGAATCATTTTCTATCGAGCCGATTTCGTCTAATCGCATATCGGAATAAACAAAGTTCTTCCGAATATAATGAATATTAACATATTTTTTTTAACTTTTCCATAACTAATAGTTATAGCTAAAAAACTGTTCTAGTAAAGTCAATTTGAAGGCCATCGGGTGTTGTCAGCCTCTTAAAAAACTATTGAAATAGAAATAGAAATCGTTGAAGAAAGAATAAATAGAAATATAAATGATTGGACATTAAGAGTCACGCGATGTTTAAGTTACTACCAAAATATCATTCTTGTAGCGTTTGTCAAAGTTGCCACGGCTCGGCCCAATGAGCCTGGGGCTCGCTCAGCAACCTCAACCGAAGAATTGGGTTAAGTTATTACGAAAGAGACTACCATTTCGTGTTTTCCTTCACCGAAAAAACCGCTTGAAAATGTTTGCTTATAGGTAGAATGTCTTTCTTACACCCGGTTTTTCGGTTTTGGGTCATAACTTGATTTCAAATCAGTCAATACTTTTTTATTTCTTACATACTTTTTAACCTTTTTTTTTTCAAAAAAGGCAATTATTGCTACATATTGTTTTGCAGATTTGGAAAACTTACTTATATCTAAAGTGTTAAAAAACTTTTATTGCCAAGACGTAGAATAAAATGAATTCTCAGCATCAGTCAATAATGTGTCTTTTTCAGTTCCAGGAATATTTATTGTTTAGACACGTTTTTTAAATTACCACAAAATAGTTCCTGAAACAGCATCTAGTTAGGTCCAATCAAAGAAGATGAATTCTGCTGAAGTTTCTGCAGCTGTGTGGGTCATCTGTAATATTCAGGCTGATTTTGGGGTCGTGTAGTATTATTATTATTTGTATGCTTTTTCCATATCTCGGGACCATGGGGTCCCCGACCTTTGGAAGGCATGCGTGGAGCCGAAGCCAACAGCGCATAGGCCCTTTAAAACAATATAATCTAAAAGTGAGGGATACAAATGGCAGATACCGTCTCCGAACGCACAACATGACACACACAGAGATGGTCCCTGCCAGGTGCAAAGACTATTGCAGTGCAGCATTTTTGTGCTGCGATGGGAACTAAGGTCATAGGCTATTGATTTGAATGTTGGATGGACTGGATATCGGGCTATAGGAAGAGACTAGCGGACACCTGCCGTGACAATCAGTCTCAAAATTGTGAGAGACAGGTGGTGACTCGCCAACTCTATGTTGTATACTAGAGTATGGCCGCATGCACAGTGCGCCATCAGAGCAACACTTGAGAGTGGCTGTGAGGTTGTCGAGAGGTGAGTCCGCGGTAGCCCAGATCCTGGTAATGCGTTCAGCAGGCCGCCAGCATTATGACATTATACACTTCCAACCTGGAGCATAAGCCCCGCTCTTGCGACTCCACTCTGGTCGGCCAGTTAAGGCAAGCACAGAGGCGAAGGCCAGATGGAAAGGGCCCTCTCGAGGTCAGGGGTCCGCGGTGTCGCCACTCACCGCCAGCTCGCCACAAGCTGCACCCGCAGGGTTATTATTATTATTATTATTGTGAGCCTATACTATCCCCCTACTGGGCAAAGGCCTCCCCCCACTTTTTACATTCATCCCGGTCTTAAGCAGTCTCTGGCCATTCACTATTTTTTATTAATGGGGAAATAATAATGAAATCAATCTGATATCAAATTAAGGAGTTAGAAGCAAATAATGCCGTCCAATAATTAAGTGAATTAATTTAATAGTTTTAATATTCCTGTACCTACTACGATATTCTCGAAGTGAAATATTTTTTTAAGTCGAAGTTGTTTTTTTTATAATGATGGGACCAGTTTAGAACTTAAAGTTCGACCTATAAAAAATATATCCTCATATTTAGGGCACAACACATACCCTCATTGATCGGAGTACAATGACTTTCATACCAAGAACATGTTCCAATTAACAAAACGCCTAATCACATTCCTGGCCTGTTAATTTTTATGGTCCAAAAGCTGTCATTAGCACCATTCGCTATTCCGCGAGAACAATTAACAGTGAACAAATTATTAAAATTAATACTTCAATCATTTTTACGACTCATTCATTGGGGTTACAGGAGACAAATTCAGCTTGTTTTAATAGTAGGTGTAAACATGACTGTAATCTGTAATGCTACTTTTGTACAAGGGGGTTGGTATCCCAGGTAAAATTTACATACACACATTTAGGACATATTTTACAGACAAGGCGGCTTTAAAACTGCGATTAAATCCGATTTCCTCACGATGTTTTCCTTCACCGAAAAGCGACTGGTAAATATCAAATAATATTTCGTACATAAGTTCCAAAAAACTCGGTGGTACGAGCCGCGGTTCGAACCCGAGACCTCCGGTTTGAAAGCCGGGCGTATTACCACCAGGCTACCAGCGCTCTCCACTAAGGATGCAGTACTTATCCTAATTTAAAAATACATTAAAAACACAATCTATCTTTAACACAACTGCAATACACAATAAATAAGCAATCAACCAATATTGGAGTTGTATTAAAGTTGCATCAAAATCATTTTCAAATAAATTCTGATTCAGTCGTTTAGGCGTTAGATGTATAATATGTATATATTGAATTGGAGTTGTGTTGGAGATGGTCGTGTCTTAAAATTAGAATACGACCCCATTATTAATGATGTTACGAGCATCTACAAAATATATTCGAATACCGCTTCAATTCACGTGTGTATGTTGTGGTCAGATTGAGGTTCCTAATAAGTCCACTTTGTGTAATAAATTCTGAATCGTTAAAATAACACGATTTTTATCGCCTTGTTCAACATTTCCTTTTCTAGTTAGCGTCATATTTAATAATGTTATTTATAAGCTGGTTGTAATTAAAGTAGTTTTATAGAGTAGATGTCTGTTTACTTGGTACTTTTTAGTGTGGATTTCTTTTAAATACCACACCACACATTCACAATTGGGTACTTTCCTGGGTAAAAAATATATAATTCTATTTAGTCCGTCAGTTAGATTATCAAAAAATATTGGACACGTATTTTTTATTTTGTCAATCAAACAAAAAATGGTGAAGATATAGCCCGTTAAAGTTCCGCGTGACGTCACATTATACTAAAAATTGTACTGAAATGTGACGTCACGCAGAACTTTAACGGGCTATATCTTCACCAATTTTTGTTTGATTGACAAAATAAAAAATACGTGTCCAATATTTTTTGATAATCTAACTGACGGGCTAAATATATTTTTTTAGGAAAGTAGCCAATTTATACATGTTTTCTGTTTTCGGTGTAGGAATAGGAATTAAGTAGATCTTTTATGGCATTAAATACTTGGCTTTGGCTTTATTCCGATTATTTCAATTATGTATGTATTGGTAATTTTGTGGAAAAAGGCTGCTCACCTATACTACTACTACTTAATAAATAAATAAAAAAATGAGCGCCTTTTTTTTGGTTTTCATAACGTTTGTCTTGTACCTGTACCATTAGCCTAATTGTGATCTTTTAGAACCGTAACATTAAGGAACGTACGTTAGCAACAATCAAGTACTCTCCTATCCTATACAACTTTTAAAATAAATTCCGTTATCTTAGTTAGGAAAAGATAATAATTATGGCGGATGACTCAGATATTTACGAGGTGCAAGCGGGAGCAATGCCTTGTCTCTCTGACAGCGAAACTACGCGATTATCTTCTTGAAATAAGTGCAGTATTTACAAGCGGATTGAGTCAGTATTTCACAATTACGATTGTTCAAATGATAGATACTTGTACTTGCCAGTAACGGATTTTATTAATTCCGTTTTCAAGCAACATGATGTTACAAATCGAAGTATTAATTAATGAAGGCATAATAGCGTGTAGGTACTAATGTCTCGTTTCGAAATATCGTAATGAGGCGATTTTTCAACCAAGGGAAAGAAACAAGCGAAGCTTGATCAGATACCTTATTCTGATTATTAAATATATAAACAACACAATTAAAATACAATCTGTCTCAAATATAACTCCAACACACAACAAACAATCAACCAATATTGAATCTTTGAGTCTAAGGAGAGACTTTGCCTCCTTATGTGTGTTCTATCGCTTGTACAATGGGTTGTGCTCCGAAGAACTGTTTGATATGATGCCCACGGCAGCTTTTTATCAACGCACCGCTCGCCGCCGGCAGGGTGTTCATCCTCACACCCTGGAGCCCAAAGGGTCGCGCATAGTACGGTTCAAGAGGAATTTCCTCCCACGAACGCTGCGGCTGTGGAATGAACTCCCTGCCGAGGTTTTCCCAGCGGGCTACAGTATGAGGTTCTTCAAAAAAGGAGTGAATATGTTCCTAAAGGGTAGGCAACGCGCATGTGAATCCTCTGGGGTTGCAGACGTCCATAGGCTACGGTAACTGCTTACCGTCAGGCGGGCCGCATGCTTGTTTGCCACCGTTGTAGTATTAAAAAAAAGTTGTATTGGAGTTGAATCCAAGCAAATTCTGATATTTCTTATTCAGACATTTAGGCGCTAGCTGTAGGTGTTGCATGTTGCATAGTTAACGAATGAGGGTTTCCGCGATCGAGTTTTTCACTAGATGGCAGCACCGTGGCGACAGGTCTAGCTGTCACAATCCACCAATCATGTTTAACCATATATTTTTTGATTGGTGGATTTTGACAGCTACTGCCAAAAAGACCTGTCGTCACGGTGCTGCCATGTAGTGAAAATCTCAATCGCGGAAACCCTCAATGTTGAAGTTCGATCTTTTTAAGCGTGTTTTAAAGTTAGAGTACGGTCCATTACAAAAACGCATTCGTTTGTCCGAGTGCACGATTGTTCTAGAGGCTGCATTTCTCAACCGATTTTAGTGAATTTTTAGCAGGTTCGCCAATTATATGAAATTTGATGTCGATCTACTTTATTGAAAATGATCCATATGGTTGAGTTAGGTACAAAGGGCCGAAACGCAATAATTAAGGAAAGCACCGCGTTACAAAAAAATTTAAGGGCCAATATTTAAGGGAGGAACAGGGAAGGGAAGAATTTATAAGAATATAAGATTATCATTTACATTTTACTAAAAATAAATGCTTAAAAAATTAATAGCGCATGCAAAACGTCACTCAAAATTACTCTCTGAAATCCATAAGTGTTTAAATAATTGAAGGGCTCACATGCAAGGCGAGGATTAAGTTGTCGGCGCATGTCATGGCGCGGGCGCAGAATCTGGGCGATCGACGGCCGGGTATAATTTCTCAAAGGAATGCATCCACGTCTACTTAAACAAGTATTTCAGATATAATATGCGGTATGGAGAACCTGCACCCGTATACGGATATAGGAGTTAAGTTTATACCTATTATGCAAAATGTAGGTACCAACATGTTTTGATGATGATAGTTATCATGACTTGAAGTTACCATTGTATCATGACAGGAATGAGGGATCTAAGCAACTCAAGCTTTTTAAAGCGATTTGATGTTGATTCTTCCTATATTACACCGAGCAGTAAGGTACTAACTATACTATCCGCAATACTAACTGGGGACTGAGATCATGATGCGATCTCCTTCACTCTTCATGCGGACGTGCAAGTGTGAAAGAGAAGTTTGACGACCCTGGTCACCAGTATAGTAAACTTTTTTTTTCGTGAACTTACCGTAAGGTGATTGCGTATTCTAATAAAAACTTCCTTGTTCCAGATCGTGGGTCGAGAAGGAGTCCTAGGCTCGACATCTCGCGAAATACGATGCGGCCGCCGGTTGGTTTCTGGCCTATTCTCCCGACCCAGACTGCCCCTGGGCTATTCCTACGTGACTACGGTTCCACGTGGCGCCTGCCGACTTAACATATCGGAGATTGTTTCCAGCGAAAACTATATTGGTAAGCATTTTGTATGACTCTCTCTCTCAGCTAGCTAGCGTCATGCGATGCAGTCGTCGGCTAGTCTCCAGCCTGTTTTCCTGGCCGAAGCAGGCCCTAAGCTAATCGTACGTGAACGCGGTCCTGCAAGGGGCCTGCTGACTCAATACTCAATATTTTTACCTAAAAAAGGTAAATAAAAAAACTGGAAAGGTGATAACAATGGAGGAGAGCTAGTTCAAGTGACACCACAACACCTGCAATTCTGAATAAATTAATTTTTTTCAAACGTTGTCGTTCCATACATTTTGTCTTTAATTGCTAAGTGCCTTTATAGTGTTACTCGTATTTCCCTTTCGCTTTTAACTACTTATTAAATTCGTTTACATAAAATCAACACAAAACGAGTTCATCTATTAGTTTTATTGAGTACGTACAATTAAATATAAATCAATTAAAAACCAATAGATATGAGTTGTTTACGACAGTTTTACAAACTATAAAACTAAACAGTCATAAAAACCAGGCTATAAAACTGCGAATGAAAAAGGACAATATTATCATTTGTATCGATTTTTTATTCGCAGTGAGAACATTTTTATTGCAAACTAAATAGGTCACATAGAGATCTAAAGCGACAGATGAAGTGTTCGTCGGTGCAAAGATCGATGTCGAATCGATTAGGCGAAATTGCACAGTGGGCGTCATCAACATCAATCACTTAACGAATGCAGGCGCCTCAAACGCTTATAGAACCAGTGTAAAACGACCTACGGCTAAACATTCTTAAAACCCACACGCCTCACTGTTTTTTACCAACCTATAGTGCATGTTAGTACCTTCTTATACCAATTCTTAATGAAATGAACTGTTTTACAAACAAAAGAAAACTACTACGAGTAACTATTTTCACCAATTATTAGATATCATCATTGCCCGAATTATCAATTGCGTGTCAATAATAGTTGAATCGTTCTTTAGATCTCACACTATTTAATTGTACAATTTTAACAGCAATACAGGCCAAAATTGCACAGGCTGCCGCCAATAGAAGCGCCTACGCGAATTGTGCGGTAAATGGAAGTCGTCAACACAATTGGTGGTTAATTATTTGCATGACGGAGTCTGCGCATGCGTTTAGCGCCTTTGGCGGCTAGTTAAAGGATAGCTGTGCTTTACTTCCCATTTCAGGGGGGTCTATTCTGGCACCACTGAAATTTAATTGAAATTTATTATTAGTTCCTATTACTAAACGAAGATTCTGGTGGCATCTTTATTCAGCGCTGAGAGAGCAGAATTGCGTTGACTGTTGAAGTTAACAAGTTTAAAAAGAGTGTAAAAGATATACGACATAAAATTTCGTTTCAACATAAAATGTTGTCTGTGGATTTGGCTGCATTACCTACGAAAAAAATTTGAATAAAGAAGAAATTTGATGATTTGCATGCATTTCATGCTCAAAGAAAGGAAGAAGCAAAAAATTAATATAAAGGTTTTTGTCTCCAGCGTTAAAAGTGACGAACGGATCATACATAATGAATGGCGAGTTCGCCGTGAGCGCACCCGGAATGTACGAGGCCGCAGGTGCGAGGTTCAAATACTCGCGCGCCGCCGGCCTCGACGCGGTCTTTGCGCACGGGCCTCTTCATCATCCCGTCGATATTATGGTAACTCGTATACACGTATTTTACTGTTAATCTTGTACCAAGCCAAAAGCGCGTTCAAATATTCGCACGCCGCGGGCCTCATAACGGTTTTTGCGTACGTCTTCATAATCCCATCGATATTATGCATCCTATGATATCCTTACTCTACTGGCTACCTTCTAAGAGGTCACAGACGCAAGGATCAAGTCCTTGCACGTGCTTCTTCGTCATGTCGTGGTGTATGGTGTTTTAATGGCATCATGTCTTTGATTAGTAAAAAATGCAAACGGAAGTCTTTAACTCATCTAAAAGCTTGCTTCTTCTGTTTCTTTTGTTCGTTTACTAACGTATACGTTCTGTATTTTTAGATCCTGTACACTCAACCGAACCCGAACATAAAGTATGAATACTTAACCGACACGGAGCCTGATGAAACAAACGACATACCAACCAGCCCTCCAGAGCCACATTATCCCCAACGACATCATAGGCACTATAACGCCGAGTCCCACACAAGGGCTCTTGATCATTCCAACCAAGATCCATCTGTATCACGCCAACAGCATAATCAGAATTCTATTGAGAACCAAGCAGATTCCAACGCTATCGGAGAGAGAAGATTCACATGGAAGATACTCTCCTTTACTCAGTGTTCACGAACTTGTGGTGGAGGTCTGCAGATTGGTAAATTCAGATGTGCGGAAGTAGACAAGAAGGGTGATAGAGAGGTGTCTTCAGTTCATTGTCCTGGGAGCCCTCCACCGGCGCGGCGACGACGGTGTGGCCTCGCCCCGTGTCCGCCAAGGTGGAGAGCGGCGGCATGGGGATCTTGCCCAGTTTGCGGGCCTGCTCATCGGACGAGAATTGTTGGCTGCGTTCAAGACCATGCTCGAGGAATCACTAAGGTATATTACCTTTCTTTTAGATACCTGCATTTTTAAGTGTACAAAATACTTAAGAAACTTCAATTTTACAGATTAGCGATCAAAAATGTCCCCTCCCCATGCCTCCGAGCAGCGAACTTTGTGACATTCCCAACTGCGATGGAACCGTCACCACCGAAACTTCAAAACCTGACGCCAGGCGTCAGGTTCGACCGAGAGATAGGACTGATACGTTCCATGATGGCCCAGTTATATCGCTTTCGAGAAACGGGTCTGATAATGAGATCGCACCAACGCTGAGCCAGCAAGCGTATAGTCACTCTGGCGTTGGGGGATGGTTGTATACCGAGTGGTCGGAGGTTTGTATGTTAAACACTTGATTACAGTTTTAATTTAACAAGGCTATTTTCACGATGGACGCGCTTATAGTGTGAATACACATCACGACACTAAAATACGCATAGCTTAGACATAAACAGCTTTTAATATTAAAATAAAATGATAGCGTGCTACTTTCGTGTAAATTAGTTTTTGTACACATCACGACACTAAAATACGCATAGCTTAGACATAAACAGCTTTTGATATTAAAATAAAATGATAGTGTGCTACTTTCGTGTAAATTAGTACCACGATACCACGACCAACAACCAACTAAATTGTAAAACGACAAATAACCATCTAATGTTAATATCTAGTGTGTCGGCTGGTGTGTCGGCGGTGGTGTCCAATCCCGAGGAGTCCGGTGTGCTGATCCAGGTGGTTGTACGAGTCACCGTGCGCCAGCTTCATCGCAAAGCTGCTCTGTAAGGAAGCAGTGTGACGCACAGTGGTTTACTGGTGAGTAGGTACCAAGTATTGCTGGTCTCTAGTGCATCGACTGGTGGTATCAACTCCCTCAAGTTTTAGATGTTCCTAACGGACTAACTGTTCTACCGGTGGTAAACTCATTTCAGAGCTATTGTTCTATCAGATGACGCAGTAAGACACGCAAAATGGTACATATTCATATTCATTTATTTCGTAAATTCACAGATACAATACACATCAAAAGAAAAATAATACTAAAATTAATACTAGTGAGCTATTATATAATGATAATTCGCAATTTATTTATAGTAATAAGGTAAAAAAATTAATATATTATGTTAAAACAAAAGTCAAACGATGTCAATTCTGATTACAATAGAGCTACACAATTATAATTAAGTTAATTTTATGTCACATAATTCTCTAAGGTCAAAGAAAACATTTTCAATTAGGCATTTTTTCAATTCTTTAAAAAAATAGTTGTTATTTTCTAGGGTTTGTAATACTTTGGGATGGCATTATACAATTTTGCTGTCCTAACAAACTTTATTATACAGGGTGCCATCTGAGACGTGATAAGTTATATGTTTTTCTAACTCCATAAACAACTAGCAGTTGAATGCCCCAACTTTTACTAAAATCAGACATTTTCTTTTCTTTTTTTTACATGTTTTTGTAATTTATTTTTCATTTGACGGGGTTTTCGGGATATTTAAACTACATATTAGAATATTTAAATAAGTAAATTGAATTACCTCTTTGAAATGGAACTGTCGTTAATAACAATTTTGTCATTTATTCCGGATAAAATGTAATTTAATATTTTTTTTTACCTTAAATATCTTATAAAACTGTTTTACACTAATATTATCACTTTTGAAAGAAAAATAAATTACAAAAACATGTAAAAAAAAGAAAAAAAAAGTCTGATTTTAGTAAAAGTTGGGGCATTCAACTGCTAGTTGTTTATGGAGTTAGAAAAACATATAACTGATCACGTCTCAGATGGCACCCTGTATTAAATATAAATTGAGACGGGATCGTCATAATGCTTAAGGATACGAACAGCTATCGAACTGCTGGTGAATCGGGAGGAACACATGCTACTGTGGCCTACTCCACATCTAAGAAATTAATTAAAATTATAGTAAAAATCAATGTACGACTTTCTTCGCTTCGATCCTAAATGTAAACAAACAGAACTGACAACATCGCCGCGCGGACGCGCGTGCTCGAGCTGGCAACGTAGTACCGCCGCTCGCGCCGCGCCGGCCGCGCCATGTTTGTTATTCCCGACCGCGGACCGCCAGTGTTCTCTACGTCACGGGATAAGACGCATGCCCGTCAGCTGTTCGGAAACCTAACCGTATATTAACACTAGCGTTTATACCTAGACTAACCCGCTGCTGACTAACTTACGTGTGGTGCTGGGACTTGCTAAACTAAACAGTGTTTCCACCTTCGGTGTGTGTTTAGTGCCTTTAATGTATTTGTGCGAACTAAGAACTTGTGAATAATATATTAATAAACATTGCTAACTAATTTGTGTGTGTTGTCAATTGCCTATACCTAGTGTCCACACCCACACTGGTGACCCCGACGTGATGTGAACACGCAAGCACACTCACCTGTTGCTTCGGCTACGCCCTCAACGTCGTCAGCGCCTTGCTCTACGTCACACCCAAACCCACCTCTAGAGACGATGTCTTTGCAGATCGCCGAGCTTACCCGACAGGTGGCAGCACTCAGCAGCCACGTGTTTGAAGATCGCTCTCGTTCCCAAATCAGATCGTCCCGTCGGAGCAACAGTCGTACGCGTTCCAAGTCCGGGGCACGTTCTCAATCGCATAACGGCGTATGTTGGTATCATCGTAGATTCGATTCAGAGGCAACGCGATGCACCCACCCTTGCGATTACGAGACGGGAAACTAGCGAGGCAGCCTGAAGTGGCCGAAAACGACTGCCTCACGCGAACCGGCCGCCTGTTTGTAACAGATAAAAACAGCAAAGTACAATTTCTTATCGACACGGGAAGCGATCTTTGCGTTTACCCCCGATCAGATACTAGAGGTCGTCGATCCAAAACGGACTTCCAGCTGTATGCCGCAAACGGAACTATAATCGCAACATACGGCTACGCCTATCTAGAATTGGACCTAGGACTACGACGATGTTATCGCTGGCGGTTTATAATTGCAGACGTCACAAAGGCAATAATCGGCGTTGACTTTCTGTCTTACTATAACCTCCTTGTCGACTGTCATAATCATCGCCTCATAGACTGTCTAACATCACTGCATTCCCCAGCAGAACCCGTACCACCATCAAACACGATATCGTCGATCAAGACCCTCATAGGAGAATCAAGATACCACGATATTTTGCGCGACTTTCCAGATGTTCCCCGTCCTGCTGGCACCCATCGTTTGATCAACCACAGCACCGTTCATCACATAAAAACAACACCTGGTCCCCCAGTCGTTAGCTCACCTCGTCGCCTGGCGCCAGATAAGCTAAAGATAGCGAAGGCTGAATTTCAATCGATGCTCGAAAACGGAACAACTCGACCTTCTGAAAGTCCATGGTCTTCACCCTTACACCTCGCACCCAAAAAAGACAACGGATGGCGTCCCTGTGGCGACTACCGAATGCTCAATGCCCGCACTATACCGGACCGCTATCCCATCCGGCATATACATGACTTTACGCAGAGTATCGCAGGCTGCAAAGTATTCTCTACCATCGATCTAGTGAAAGCCTATAACCAGATTCCAGTTAGTGAACAGGACATACCGAAGGGCGTCATCCCGAAGACTGAATAACGACGCCCTTCGGTATGTACGAGTTCCCGTTCATGACTTTCGGCCTCCGAAACGCTGGCCAGACTTTCCAGAGGTTCGTCGACGAGATGACGCGAGGACTAGACTTCTGCTACACATACCTGGACGATTTCCTGGTGTACTCTACATGCCACGAAGAGCATGAAGACCACCTTCGTCAGTTATTCTCCAGACTCCAGCAATATGGTATGGTTATTAATACATCAAAATGTGTCTTCGGAAAGTCACAAGTTACCTTTCTCGGCTACAGCATTTCAGCAGAAGGCATCAAGCCTCTGGAAACAAAGGTCCAGGCCATAAACGATTACCCGGTGCCGAAGACAGTCAAGGAGCTCAGAAGATTTTTGGGCATGATAAATTTTTGTCGTCGCTTCATCCCACAGGCAGCTAAGCTCCAAGCGCCCCTTAATGCATTCTTGGCTGGCTCCGTAAAAGGTTCACATCCTGTGGATATAACGGGCAATGCACTCAAAGCATTCGAAGACTGTAAGCAAAGTGTATGTAAAGCCGCCCTTTTAGCACATCCAGACTGCAACGTCCAGCTCTCCTTGGTTACAGACGCGTCGGATACATCAATTGGCGCCGCAATACACCAATATAAGAAAGGAGCATGGCAACCGCTGGCGTTCTTTTCACGCAAACTAACTGCAGCACAGAAAAAATATTCTCCTTACGACCGGGAGCTTCTGGCCATCTACGAATCAGTACGTCACTTCAGATACATGCTGGAGGCAAGAGACTTTGTCGTGTTTACCGACCATAAGCCTATCACCTTTGCTTTCACCACAAGACGCGACAACTGCTCACCACGACAGTACCGTTACCTAGATTACATCGCCCAGTTTACCACAGATATTCGTCACATCTCTGGCAGAGACAATTCTGTAGCCGACGCACTTTCACGCATAGAATCCATAGCAGTATCCATAGACTACAAGGCACTTGCAGACGACCAGGATTCAGATTCTGAACTGCAAGACCTGCTAAACAATGGTTCCTCTCTGCGACTGCAGAAAGTTGACACAGACGGTGCAAATATATACTGTGATCTCTCCCAAGGCACACCTAGACCTTACATAACACCGCCGTTCCGTAAGCAAGTATTCGACAGCCTTCACAAGCTGGAGCCAAGCCATCCAGGAGCTGCCACATCGGCAAAACTAATCGCTGATAGATATGTGTGGCCCGGCGTTCGTCGCGATTGCAAGACCTGGGCACAGAGTTGCCCAGACTGCCAACGCAGCAAAATTCATCGCCACACCTCTGCTCCCCTTTCTCCTATTCAAACTCCTTCCGATCGCTTTTCTCACGTCCACATGGACCTTATTGGCCCCCTTCCCGTCTCTTCTGGTTACAGATACTGCTTCACCGTCATCGACCGATTCACAAGGTGGCCTGAGGTGTACCCACTACCAGACATGACGGCAGAGACGTGTGCCAAAGCCTTTGTTTTCGGCTGGGTGGCACGCTTCGGCTGCCCAAACAAAATAACGACCGATCGCGGAAGACAGTTTGAGTCGCAACTGTTCCAGAGCATCACAGATTTTCTCGGCTCCAGCCACTGCCCCACGACATCATACCACCCTGAGTGCAACGGAATGATTGAACGCTTACACCGCCAGCTGAAGACTGCGATCATGTGCCACAACAACCCTCAATGGTCTGAAATCTTACCACTCGTACTCCTGGGAATTAGGAGTGCCTGGAAAGATGATTTAAAAACTTCGGCAGCAGAACTGGTTTATGGCGAACCACTCAGATTACCAGGCGAGTTTTTCAACCCATCCACCAATAGAGATATCGATGTGACAGACTTTGCCTTGCGCCTGCGTAGACACATGGCCGACATTAGCCCAGTTCCAGCAGCGTGGCACACAGCGAAGACGTTCTATGTGCCAAAGGATCTGCTCTCTTCAGAATATGTCTATCTGCGCCAGGGCCCATCCCGAAAATCTCTCGAACCTCCATATTCCGGCCCATATAAAGTCCTGGAGAGAAACCACAAAACCTTCAAGCTAGATGTACAAGGCAAGGAGCTAACAGTTACTATACACAGACTAAACCAGCTTACCTGCTCCGCAATTCTTGCAATCAACCACAACTGCCAGCCCAAGCCCCCGAAAAACAGACTAGAAGCGGCCGCGTAGTCCGATTTCCAGCTCACTTAACTCACTATCGCCCGTGAAACGGTCTCGGCGGGGGAGTATTTGTGGCCTACTCCACATCTAAGAAATTTATTAAAATTATAGTAAAAATCAATGTACGACTTTCTTCGCTTCGATCCTAAATGTAAACAAACAGAACTGACAACATCGCCGCGCGGACGCGCGTGCTCGAGCTGGCAACGTAGTACCGCCGCTCGCGCCGCGCCGGCCGCGCCATGTTTGTTATTCCCGACCGCGGACCGCCAGTGTTCTCTACGTCACGGGATAAGACGCATGCCCGTCAGCTGTTCGGAAACCTAACCGTATATTAACACTAGCGTTTATACCTAGACTAACCCGCTGCTGACTAACTTACGTGTGGTGCTGGGACTTGCTAAACTAAACAGTGTTTCCACCTTCGGTGTGTGTTGAGTGCCTTTAATGTATTTGTGCGAACTAAGAACTTGTGAATAATATATTAATAAACATTGCTAACTAATTTGTGTGTGTTGTCAATTGCCTATACCTAGTGTCCACACCCACACTGGTGACCCCGACGTGATGTGAACACGCAAGCACACTCACCTGTTGCTTCGGCTACGCCCTCAACGTCGTCAGCGCCTTGCTCTACGTCACACCCAAACCCACCTCTAGAGACGATGTCTTTGCAGATCGCCGAGCTTACCCGACAGGTGGCAGCACTCAGCAGCCACGTGTTTGAAGATCGCTCTCGTTCCCAAATCAGATCGTCCCGTCGGAGCAACAGTCGTACGCGTTCCAAGTCCGGGGCACGTTCTCAATCGCATAACGGCGTATGTTGGTATCATCGTAGATTCGATTCAGAGGCAACGCGATGCACCCACCCTTGCGATTACGAGACGGGAAACTAGCGAGGCAGCCTGAAGTGGCCGAAAACGACTGCCTCACGCGAACCGGCCGCCTGTTTGTAACAGATAAAAACAGCAAAGTACAATTTCTTATCGACACGGGAAGCGATCTTTGCGTTTACCCCCGATCAGATACTAGAGGTCGTCGATCCAAAACGGACTTCCAGCTGTATGCCGCAAACGGAACTATAATCGCAACATACGGCTACGCCTATCTAGAATTGGACCTAGGACTACGACGATGTTATCGCTGGCGGTTTATAATTGCAGACGTCACAAAGGCAATAATCGGCGTTGACTTTCTGTCTTACTATAACCTCCTTGTCGACTGTCATAATCATCGCCTCATAGACTGTCTAACATCACTGCATTCCCCAGCAGAACCCGTACCACCATCAAACACGATATCGTCGATCAAGACCCTCATAGGAGAATCAAGATACCACGATATTTTGCGCGACTTTCCAGATGTTCCCCGTCCTGCTGGCACCCATCGTTTGATCAACCACAGCACCGTTCATCACATAAAAACAACACCTGGTCCCCCAGTCGTTAGCTCACCTCGTCGCCTGGCGCCAGATAAGCTAAAGATAGCGAAGGCTGAATTTCAATCGATGCTCGAAAACGGAACAACTCGACCTTCTGAAAGTCCATGGTCTTCACCCTTACACCTCGCACCCAAAAAAGACAACGGATGGCGTCCCTGTGGCGACTACCGAATGCTCAATGCCCGCACTATACCGGACCGCTATCCCATCCGGCATATACATGACTTTACGCAGAGTATCGCAGGCTGCAAAGTATTCTCTACCATCGATCTAGTGAAAGCCTATAACCAGATTCCAGTTAGTGAACAGGACATACCGAAGGGCGTCATCCCGAAGACTAAATAACGACGCCCTTCGGTATGTACGAGTTCCCGTTCATGACTTTCGGCCTCCGAAACGCTGGCCAGACTTTCCAGAGGTTCGTCGACGAGATGACGCGAGGACTAGACTTCTGCTACACATACCTGGACGATTTCCTGGTGTACTCTACATGCCACGAAGAGCATGAAGACCACCTTCGTCAGTTATTCTCCAGACTCCAGCAATATGGTATGGTTATTAATACATCAAAATGTGTCTTCGGAAAGTCACAAGTTACCTTTCTCGGCTACAGCATTTCAGCAGAAGGCATCAAGCCTCTGGAAACAAAGGTCCAGGCCATAAACGATTACCCGGTGCCGAAGACAGTCAAGGAGCTCAGAAGATTTTTGGGCATGATAAATTTTTGTCGTCGCTTCATCCCACAGGCAGCTAAGCTCCAAGCGCCCCTTAATGCATTCTTGGCTGGCTCCGTAAAAGGTTCACATCCTGTGGATATAACGGGCAATGCACTCAAAGCATTCGAAGACTGTAAGCAAAGTGTATGTAAAGCCGCCCTTTTAGCACATCCAGACTGCAACGTCCAGCTCTCCTTGGTTACAGACGCGTCGGATACATCAATTGGCGCCGCAATACACCAATATAAGAAAGGAGCATGGCAACCGCTGGCGTTCTTTTCACGCAAACTAACTGCAGCACAGAAAAAATATTCTCCTTACGACCGGGAGCTTCTGGCCATCTACGAATCAGTACGTCACTTCAGATACATGCTGGAGGCAAGAGACTTTGTCGTGTTTACCGACCATAAGCCTATCACCTTTGCTTTCACCACAAGACGCGACAACTGCTCACCACGACAGTACCGTTACCTAGATTACATCGCCCAGTTTACCACAGATATTCGTCACATCTCTGGCAGAGACAATTCTGTAGCCGACGCACTTTCACGCATAGAATCCATAGCAGTATCCATAGACTACAAGGCACTTGCAGACGACCAGGATTCAGATTCTGAACTGCAAGACCTGCTAAACAATGGTTCCTCTCTGCGACTGCAGAAAGTTGACACAGACGGTGCAAATATATACTGTGATCTCTCCCAAGGCACACCTAGACCTTACATAACACCGCCGTTCCGTAAGCAAGTATTCGACAGCCTTCACAAGCTGGAGCCAAGCCATCCAGGAGCTGCCACATCGGCAAAACTAATCGCTGATAGATATGTGTGGCCCGGCGTTCGTCGCGATTGCAAGACCTGGGCACAGAGTTGCCCAGACTGCCAACGCAGCAAAATTCATCGCCACACCTCTGCTCCCCTTTCTCCTATTCAAACTCCTTCCGATCGCTTTTCTCACGTCCACATGGACCTTATTGGCCCCCTTCCCGTCTCTTCTGGTTACAGATACTGCTTCACCGTCATCGACCGATTCACAAGGTGGCCTGAGGTGTACCCACTACCAGACATGACGGCAGAGACGTGTGCCAAAGCCTATGTTTTCGGCTTGGTGGCACGCTTCGGCTACCCAAACAAAATAACGACCGATCGCGGAAGACAGTTTGAGTCGCAACTGTTCCAGAGCATCACAGATTTTCTCGGCTCCAGCCACTGCCCCACGACATCATACCACCCTGAGTGCAACGGAATGATTGAACGCTTACACCGCCAGCTGAAGACTGCAATCATGTGCCACAACAACCCTCAATGGTCTGAAATCTTACCACTCGTACTCCTGGGAATTAGGAGTGCCTGGAAAGATGATTTAAAAACTTCGGCAGCAGAACTGGTTTATGGCGAACCACTCAGATTACCAGGCGAGTTTTTCAACCCATCCACCAATAGAGATATCGATGTGACAGACTTTGCCTTGCGCCTGCGTAGACACATGGCCGACATTAGCCCAGTTCCAGCAGCGTGGCACACAGCGAAGACGTTCTATGTGCCAAAGGATCTGCTCTCTTCAGAATATGTCTATCTGCGCCAGGGCCCATCCCGAAAATCTCTCGAACCTCCATATTCCGGCCCATATAAAGTCCTGGAGAGAAACCACAAAACCTTCAAGCTAGATGTACAAGGCAAGGAGCTAACAGTTACTATACACAGACTAAACCAGCTTACCTGCTCCGCAATTCTTGCAATCAACCACAACTGCCAGCCCAAGCCCCCGAAAAACAGACTAGAAGCGGCCGCGTAGTCCGATTTCCAGCTCACTTAACTCACTATCGCCCGTGAAACGGTCTCGGCGGGGGAGTATTTGTGGCCTACTCCACATCTAAGAAATTTATTAAAATTATAGTAAAAATCAATGTACGACTTTCTTCGCTTCGATCCTAAATGTAAACAAACAGAACTGACAACATCGCCGCGTGGACGCGCGTGCTCGAGCTGGCAACGTAGTACCGCCGCTCGCGCCGCGCCGGCCGCGCCATGTTTGTTATTCCCGACCGCGGACCGCCAGTGTTCTCTACGTCACGGGATAAGACGCATGCCCGTCAGCTGTTCGGAAACCTAACCGTATATTAACACTAGCGTTTATACCTAGACTAACCCGCTGCTGACTAACTTACGTGTGGTGCTGGGACTTGCTAAACTAAACAGTGTTTCCACCTTCGGTGTGTGTTTAGTGCCTTTAATGTATTTGTGCGAACTAAGAACTTGTGAATAATATATTAATAAACATTGCTAACTAATTTGTGTGTGTTGTCAATTGCCTATACCTAGTGTCCACACCCACACTGGTGACCCCGACGTGATGTGAACACGCAAGCACACTCACCTGTTGCTTCGGCTACGCCCTCAACGTCGTCAGCGCCTTGCTCTACGTCACACCCAAACCCACCTCTAGAGACGATGTCTTTGCAGATCGCCGAGCTTACCCGACAGGTGGCAGCACTCAGCAGCCACGTGTTTGAAGATCGCTCTCGTTCCCAAATCAGATCGTCCCGTCGGAGCAACAGTCGTACGCGTTCCAAGTCCGGGGCACGTTCTCAATCGCATAACGGCGTATGTTGGTATCATCGTAGATTCGATTCAGAGGCAACGCGATGCACCCACCCTTGCGATTACGAGACGGGAAACTAGCGAGGCAGCCTGAAGTGGCCGAAAACGACTGCCTCACGCGAACCGGCCGCCTGTTTGTAACAGATAAAAACAGCAAAGTACAATTTCTTATCGACACGGGAAGCGATCTTTGCGTTTACCCCCGATCAGATACTAGAGGTCGTCGATCCAAAACGGACTTCCAGCTGTATGCCGCAAACGGAACTATAATCGCAACATACGGCTACGCCTATCTAGAATTGGACCTAGGACTACGACGATGTTATCGCTGGCGGTTTATAATTGCAGACGTCACAAAGGCAATAATCGGCGTTGACTTTCTGTCTTACTATAACCTCCTTGTCGACTGTCATAATCATCGCCTCATAGACTGTCTAACATCACTGCATTCCCCAGCAGAACCCGTACCACCATCAAACACGATATCGTCGATCAAGACCCTCATAGGAGAATCAAGATACCACGATATTTTGCGCGACTTTCCAGATGTTCCCCGTCCTGCTGGCACCCATCGTTTGATCAACCACAGCACCGTTCATCACATAAAAACAACACCTGGTCCCCCAGTCGTTAGCTCACCTCGTCGCCTGGCGCCAGATAAGCTAAAGATAGCGAAGGCTGAATTTCAATCGATGCTCGAAAACGGAACAACTCGACCTTCTGAAAGTCCATGGTCTTCACCCTTACACCTCGCACCCAAAAAAGACAACGGATGGCGTCCCTGTGGCGACTACCGAATGCTCAATGCCCGCACTATACCGGACCGCTATCCCATCCGGCATATACATGACTTTACGCAGAGTATCGCAGGCTGCAAAGTATTCTCTACCATCGATCTAGTGAAAGCCTATAACCAGATTCCAGTTAGTGAACAGGACATACCGAAGGGCGTCATCCCGAAGACTGAATAACGACGCCCTTCGGTATGTACGAGTTCCCGTTCATGACTTTCGGCCTCCGAAACGCTGGCCAGACTTTCCAGAGGTTCGTCGACGAGATGACGCGAGGACTAGACTTCTGCTACACATACCTGGACGATTTCCTGGTGTACTCTACATGCCACGAAGAGCATGAAGACCACCTTCGTCAGTTATTCTCCAGACTCCAGCAATATGGTATGGTTATTAATACATCAAAATGTGTCTTCGGAAAGTCACAAGTTACCTTTCTCGGCTACAGCATTTCAGCAGAAGGCATCAAACCTCTGGAAACAAAGGTCCAGGCCATAAACGATTACCCGGTGCCGAAGACAGTCAAGGAGCTCAGAAGATTTTTGGGCATGATAAATTTTTGTCGTCGCTTCATCCCACAGGCAGCTAAGCTCCAAGCGCCCCTTAATGCATTCTTGGCTGGCTCCGTAAAAGGTTCACATCCTGTGGATATAACGGGCAATGCACTCAAAGCATTCGAAGACTGTAAGCAAAGTGTATGTAAAGCCGCCCTTTTAGCACATCCAGACTGCAACGTCCAGCTCTCCTTGGTTACAGACGCGTCGGATACATCAATTGGCGCCGCAATACACCAATATAAGAAAGGAGCATGGCAACCGCTGGCGTTCTTTTCACGCAAACTAACTGCAGCACAGAAAAAATATTCTCCTTACGACCGGGAGCTTCTGGCCATCTACGAATCAGTACGTCACTTCAGATACATGCTGGAGGCAAGAGACTTTGTCGTGTTTACCGACCATAAGCCTATCACCTTTGCTTTCACCACAAGACGCGACAACTGCTCACCACGACAGTACCGTTACCTAGATTACATCGCCCAGTTTACCACAGATATTCGTCACATCTCTGGCAGAGACAATTCTGTAGCCGACGCACTTTCACGCATAGAATCCATAGCAGTATCCATAGACTACAAGGCACTTGCAGACGACCAGGATTCAGATTCTGAACTGCAAGACCTGCTAAACAATGGTTCCTCTCTGCGACTGCAGAAAGTTGACACAGACGGTGCAAATATATACTGTGATCTCTCCCAAGGCACACCTAGACCTTACATAACACCGCCGTTCCGTAAGCAAGTATTCGACAGCCTTCACAAGCTGGAGCCAAGCCATCCAGGAGCTGCCACATCGGCAAAACTAATCGCTGATAGATATGTGTGGCCCGGCGTTCGTCGCGATTGCAAGACCTGGGCACAGAGTTGCCCAGACTGCCAACGCAGCAAAATTCATCGCCACACCTCTGCTCCCCTTTCTCCTATTCAAACTCCTTCCGATCGCTTTTCTCACGTCCACATGGACCTTATTGGCCCCCTTCCCGTCTCTTCTGGTTACAGATACTGCTTCACCGTCATCGACCGATTCACAAGGTGGCCTGAGGTGTACCCACTACCAGACATGACGGCAGAGACGTGTGCCAAAGCCTTTGTTTTCGGCTGGGTGGCACGCTTCGGCTGCCCAAACAAAATAACGACCGATCGCGGAAGACAGTTTGAGTCGCAACTGTTCCAGAGCATCACAGATTTTCTCGGCTCCAGCCACTGCCCCACGACATCATACCACCCTGAGTGCAACGGAATGATTGAACGCTTACACCGCCAGCTGAAGACTGCGATCATGTGCCACAACAACCCTCAATGGTCTGAAATCTTACCACTCGTACTCCTGGGAATTAGGAGTGCCTGGAAAGATGATTTAAAAACTTCGGCAGCAGAACTGGTTTATGGCGAACCACTCAGATTACCAGGCGAGTTTTTCAACCCATCCACCAATAGAGATATCGATGTGACAGACTTTGCCTTGCGCCTGCGTAGACACATGGCCGACATTAGCCCAGTTCCAGCAGCGTGGCACACAGCGAAGACGTTCTATGTGCCAAAGGATCTGCTCTCTTCAGAATATGTCTATGCGCCAGGGCCCATCCCGAAAATCTCTCGAACCTCCATATTCCGGCCCATATAAAGTCCTGGAGAGAAACCACAAAACCTTCAAGCTAGATGTACAAGGCAAGGAGCTAACAGTTACTATAGACAGACTAAACCAGCTTACCTGCTCCGCAATTCTTGCAATCAACCACAACTGCCAGCCCAAGCCCCCGAAAAACAGACTAGAAGCGGCCGCGTAGTCCGATTTCCAGCTCACTTAACTCACTATCGCCCGTGAAACGGTCTCGGCGGGGGAGTATTTGTGGCCTACTCCACATCTAAGAAATTTATTAAAATTATAGTAAAAATCAATGTACGACTTTCTTCGCTTCGATCCTAAATGTAAACAAACAGAACTGACAACATCGCCGCGCGGACGCGCGTGCTCGAGCTGGCAACGTAGTACCGCCGCTCGCGCCGCGCCGGCCGCGCCATGTTTGTTATTCCCGACCGCGGACCGCCAGTGTTCTCTACGTCACGGGATAAGACGCATGCCCGTCAGCTGTTCGGAAACCTAACCGTATATTAACACTAGCGTTTATACCTAGACTAACCCGCTGCTGACTAACTTACGTGTGGTGCTGGGACTTGCTAAACTAAACAGTGTTTCCACCTTCGGTGTGTGTTTAGTGCCTTTAATGTATTTGTGCGAACTTGTGAATAATATATTAATAAACATTGCTAACTAATTTGTGTGTGTTGTCAATTGCCTATACCTAGTGTTCACACCCACACTACTATCCGGACTGCTCGTCGTTGCAGTACAAACGCACGGCGCCAGTCGGCGGCAAGTCCCCAGAACTCCAGGCTATAGTTTAAAGTTGAGTGAAATAGTGCGAAATAACTGTTTCGTGTGCCTGCGGAAGTATGAAAGATAGTCGTTTTAGGCCGAAACAGAACTACTAAAAGTTCAGTAGTAAAAATCATGAAACAGTGATGTCTAATGCTTTAGCTGCATTGGCAGAGTCCGGTCTGTGCTTAGCTGGCTTTATGATTTCAATAAAAGTTTTACCAAAAATTAGAGTCGTGGCAATTTAGTTACCTACATATTAGCATTTACGAGTAGTATGTGTTTTATTCTTACCTACAAAGGAATTAGTTTCCTGCATTATGCTACAATTCTCTTTTGTTTATATTCCAGGTGAATGGTCCCCCTGCTCAGCAGCATGCAGCGGCCGCCAAGTTCGTGGAGTGGTCTGCATTGGAGGCACCGGGCGAAGACTACGAGATGGCTCGTGCCGTGCTCCCAAGCCAGATACAGAACAAGCTTGTGGAGGCACGTGTGCACCTAGCTGGTACCTAAGTGATTGGAGCGAGGTAACCATCCTTTAACTGTACGGTACTATTACCCAGATATCCCTATAGCGGTTTCTATTCCAAAAATATCTACGAGCTTTTTGTTGATCACTACTTTAGTGTTTCTCGGTTAAATTGGTTTCGGCCAAGAAAGAAGACCATACACTTTACACAGCAAATTCTAGCAAAATATACCTATAGCAACGAAGCTAGCGTCATATATATCCACTCCACCGTAGGGTCGTCGCCATCCTTCGGCGCCTCAGGGTCATTAGTTTGGTGTAAAGTCCCTACAAATTTTCACGACGTTGAATACCAAACTGCACATGGCACTAAGTCTGGACGCCAAGGACTAGAATAAACTGCAGAACGAGAGAAAAAAGACTACGTTACGTAATACGACAATGACGCGAGCGTGACGAAGAGCGACCACGCTTTTAAAGTTTTTGAACTACGTTAATATATTCCTCCAGTGCCAAGGGCCCTGCGAGGCCGGCATCCAGAGCCGCACGGTGTGGTGCACACGCGGCGGTGCGGACGGTGCGGAGGGCGCTGCGCGCGACTCCGAGTGCAGCACGCAGCGGCCTCTGGCGCGGCGGACCTGCGTGCCCGCTCGCTGCTCGACGAGGCCTGCGGTTAGGCCTGCGGTCATCAGTCCTCCTGCTGGTTAGTATGGCTTATGTATTTCTTAACAAGAGTCCTTTTTTATACCACAGCGATGGCAAACAAGCATACATGCGCGGTGCCGACCTTTTAAGAACCTATACACTCCTTTTTTGAAGAACCTCCTTGGGGAACCTCCTCTGGGAGTTCATTCCACAGCCGGAGCGTTCGCTTACCCTTTAGGCTCCAGTGTATCAGTATGAACGCCCTGCTGACGGTAAGCCGTCGCTGTGGTGGAAAGCGACCGTGGGCATCATGTAAAACAGTTCTTCAGTGCATAACACATTGTACAAGGGATAGAATACGCATAAGGAGCCAAAGTCTCTCCTTAGACTCAATGGTTCAATATTGCTCGTGAGCTTAGGATCGTCGACGATTCGCACATCGCGCCTTTGTACCGAGTCCAAGAGCCCAAGCTATTATCCTGGTGCTCCGGCCCAAACATGGCAGCAGTGTATGGAGATATGGGGTCATGAAAATTACTGTTTATAGCACCAATTGGTGGCTGGCTTGTCTGACTGCATATCTGCTCGTTGTTTAAGGCCCGTAATAGGACCTGAAATGGTCAGTCCCTCTGCCGGCCAGTATAATGTATTCTAAGCCCATGGGCAGTGTGAATAATATGTAGCTATGTGCTCAAACTCAAACATTTATTCAGTAAGTAGGCCACAAGGGCACTTTTACACGTCAGATAGTTCAAAGTAAAAGAGAAAAAAAAACAAACACACATACACCGGTTCTTACCCTACACACTTCTGACCCGAGAAGAATTATGACCGGCAAGAAACTCGGCGGGACTTATTTTTGAATCTATGAAAATCTATGAAATCTATGAAAAATTGCTCGTTCGCTATTCCACCACGTAGGTAGTCAGCTCTGAATAATGAAACGTATTTAAGTTTACACTGTATATTATTTCAGTTTCAGTCATTATGTATGTTATTTCAGTTTCAGATCCACAACAGCGAGTGACAAGAAATCAAAGTCCAAGTACGCAGACGCAGAATGCCAGGGACAGGACACCTAACGGTAAGATACAAATATTTCCGTATACCTAAAACAAAAGATGCAGCTGCAAGCCTTCTAATGTTAGCTCACTTAGTAGCAATATTCCCTCTGGTGACTCGCTTATAATGTTTTGATATATGTACATTCTAGGAAAATAGAATCAGGTAAACTAGTATGGAAATATCTAGTCGGAAGTAGTAACCCAGTTTGATTGTCCTTGAGTATAGTTCGCTGATGAATTAATGCTGATATTTTCTAATATTCCAGGACAATGCATAGACAAGTTGAGCAACTGTGCGCTGGCGGTGCAGGCGCGCCTGTGCCACTACCCGTACTACGCTGACTACTGCTGCCGCTCCTGCCACGGCCGGTAAATGTGGTAAGACCATTCAGTAATTTTATTGATAGAAATATTAAGACGCATTATTATTTATTATGTATGGAACCTTCACCACTGCTAAAAACAGGTCTCCCCAAAATTTTCCTACTGCTCTCGATCCTGTGCTACGAGTATGTTTAACCACTCGTCCAAAAAGCCGTTCAATTCATCCCACCATCGCCGCCAGGGTCTGTCTAGAATTTCGAATCCTGGTCAGGGCATTTATTTGTGTGTTTATCACAGATATTTGTTCCTGAGTTATGGGTGTTTTCTATGTATTTAAGTATTTATCCATATTTATCTATTATATATATCGTCGTCTAGTACCCATAACACAAGCCTCATTGAGCTTACTGTGGGTCTAGGTCGATTTGTGTAAGATTATCCTATAATATTTATTTATTTATTTATATATACATAGGCTGCTATTTATATATCCGGAAACCGGGATTACAATCTTCTTAAATAGCATATTTGACCTCCATGGTAAAATTTGAACTTTTTTAAGTACTGGCCGGTATATTTTTTCTTTCTTATTAACGCTCGAGTTTTGTTTTTGACGGGTTTTAAATGTCATCTCGCAGCAAGAATGGAACTCACTCGTGAAAATATTCGTGCTATGATTTATTATGATTTTCGGCGTGGTTTAACGCAACAACAGTGCATAGATCAACTAACTTCAACTTTTGGTGATGAAGCCCCATCTAAAACTACTGTGTATCACTGGTTTAGTGAGTTCAATCGTGGACGTAGTATGCTTACGGACGAAGTTAAGGCAGGTCGCCCGAAATCGGTCGTTGTACAACAAAATATCGAGGCTGTGCGAAAACTTATAATGGACGACCGACATGTTACGTACTGCGAGATAGAGGCGACTCTGGGTATTTCTATGACCAGCATTAATAGCATATTACATAATTATTTGGCTGTAAAAAAAATTTGTTCGCGTTGGATACCCCACAACTTAACAAAAGAGCAAAAAGATGCTCGCGTCGAATGGTGCAATAAAATGTTAAAAAAATATAACCGTGGTGACTCAAAAGCCGTTTATCTACACTCATACTGTAAGTACTCTAAAATGCGTTCAAAAACCGTAGACAATGACAAGCATTACAACAAACGATTTACCTATGATAAGTTTCTTATCTGCGGCAGTAACGTAATTTTAACTTTGTATGCTCAAATATTGTTAAGCACTGAGTTTCAAATTTGGAACATCGAATTTGATAACATAATGTTACCGCCATGGCCAACTCGATTGGTCCCGCGCGAGCCCCGACACAATCGAGTTGGCCACGCCGACACAATCGAGATGGCCGCGGCGGTGCAATGGCGGCCATTCTATGATTTCCGAATACGGCATTTATAATAAATAATATGAGTGTAGATAAAGCAGTGTATGCAACTGTACGTAATTAGGCCTTAAAACACTCGTGTCATCTTATTATGAAATTCGCCTGCGGCTCATTTCATAAAACCACACTCATGTTTTAAGTACCCTTATTACGTAACAGTTACATAAACTACTACTATAACATCTATACAGGTGACGAATCCTGGATCTATGCATACGATCCCGAAACGAAGCAACAATCAACGGTATGGGTGTTTCAAAATGAGCCGAACCCTACGAAAGTTACTCGTGCAAAAAGTACATTGAAACAAATGGTGGCCTGCTTCTTCGGTATTAATGGCCATGTAGCTACAGTGCCACTAGAAAACCGTAGAACGGTTAATTCAGAGTGGTACACGACCATTTGCTTACCGGAAGTATTTGAACAAATTCGTAAAACTAACCAGCGACGAAGAATCATTCTTCATCCTGACAATGCCAGCTGTCATACGTCACGCGAAACAACTCTATTTTTGGAGGGTCAAAATGTGGAATTAACGGGTCATTTCCCGTACAGCCCTGACTTGGCACCCAACGATTTTTATTTATTTACAAATATAAAGAATAAATTACGCGGTCAACGATTTTCGACCGCTGAAGATGCTGTCGACGCATTCAAACAACACGTTATGGAGGTACCTCAGGCGGAGTGGCAGAAGTGCTTTAAAAATTGGTTCACGCGAATGCAAAAGTGCATAGATCATCAAGGGGAATACTTTGAAAAACAATAAAACCATTTTCAGCCGTGTACGTTTGTTTGTTTTTTTGTTTCCGGATATATAAGTAGCAACCCTCGTATGTGGGTACTAATCAATTCTACGAAACTCTTTCCGCATAAACTCTATGCAGTGCCTAAATAGACTGCCAGGCGTTACCTACTTAACATTTGACAATCCACTTGAGAGCTACCTACAGATGAAAACATTATAGATGGATGGATGAAATTTTTGACTACAATATTTTGTATTACTATGAAGTAGTACTCCTTGTATATATCTTAGACATCGTTAAATTGTTTAATTCAACTAAAATAAAACAGTTTATAATAGCATTTTGTGTTTTTTTTTTGCAGGCAACAAAAGTCTCAGGCGCTGACACAGTATTGTGATAACGGACACACAGTGAGAATACGTAATCTATAACATAGTGTAATGTTGCACTTGCCTTGCGCACACAATAATCTCAACAGAACCCCAGTGCTAAAGATTTGACGAACGACCATTTTCGTACAATGTAAAATGACCAGAGTGTATAAAAAACAGACAAAATAATGTTAACGCGAGAAATATTGGAGCCGCAGATTTGACAACTGAAGTGAATGGCGCTGTATGGCGCCGATAAAATATAAATGGCATACAAAGCTGGGGCCGTATTCGAATTTTAAAATACATAACGAAAACATTGAAAACACAATCTATTCCCAATATAACTCCAACAAACAACAAATAATCAACCAATATTGAAGATGTATTGGAGTTGCATGGAAATATTTTTTAAGCAAACTCTTATATTTCTGATTCAGACGTTTAGGCGCTGGCTGTATTGTGTAGTTAATGCATTGGAGTTGTATTGAAGTTGGATCGTATCTAAAGGGTCCCTGTTTGCAAATGTATGTATTAGCTGTGAAATTGCTCCACTCAATTAAGAATTCTACCTTGTTGTCAAGCGATAATCTTTTAACAAAGGAGATTATCTTTGTTGAGTTTTTATCGCCTTTACCAGGTTGAAGAAGAGTTTAATTGTCTCTTTCGGTAGGCAGACTTTATTAAACGAGCGTAGTAACGTATAATATGCTTACTTTCTGTTGAGTTACTGTCAAGAGGCACCCTGGAATGGAAACATCAATACCAACGTGAAGTCTTGAAATGACCGCAAATCGCGCTTCATATTTAGCTTCTCTCCATAAGTTTTAATTTACTTGGTTTTACTTTACGTTACCAGAAAATTTACGGCGCCATAAAACACCATGTATTCGCTTCGTTTTCTCTTAGTATTTGATTATGTCTAGGTACTAAGTGTACAATAATATACACATATGTATATTTGGTTTTCTTTGTTTATTCTGTGGTTCTTCCTAAGAACTCTTGCTAAGAAATGTTTACTCTATATATGTGCAGATTATGATAACCACAGTAGGCGTTGGTAATATTTACGTACACTTTATCTGAAACGTGGTTTTAAATATGTATTCACGACATTACTCCAATATTAAATGGTGATCCATCCAATGGCAATATGCCAGTGCTTTCGTTTAAACGTGCATTTACACTATATCAACTGACGCATTCGATATCGACGTCCTTGAAAGTATAATGGAATTGGCCTTCGAATTGACAGTTAACTTAGTTAAGTCTTTTTATGGTCACGAAGAAGTTTAGAGAATATAATTTAAGCCGCATCCGCCATTTGTTATAAAGTATACCTACCTTAAAAAGAAATGGTGCCATATTTTTAAAGTGAGAATAATATCACAGTTTGTTATAAAACAGGAAAAGACAAGAGTTATGTTTTCTTATCAATTTCCAACATTTACTAACTCTAAGGAGGCTTATCTGAATCATATGAGTGCATACGTATATGTTTTCGTTGTTTGAATACCTCCAGTAGAAAACAAATACGTGACATAATTATGCCTTTTAAAATTGCAAGACAAAACATTTATATTTTTTAATTTGTAGAAAAATCAATTGAAAACTATTAGGAATATAATGAATTATGCAATCTATGGCATAATTTTGTCTAGTTCGCATAAATATATAAAAATAAATCGTTAGTTTGTACTAAACTTTACCGAAATGTGAAAGTAAAGAGTTTACGAGAGCTTAATACTGACTAGTTGCAGTTGGTAATTCTCAATCTTATTACTTACTTAATTAAAATCGTGTTAAAATACTTGACTACTAGTATTAGGCTCGTGTAAACGAGGCATAAGGTGTAATAAGTATAATAAGTATTATCTAGTAGTTTTGTGATCTCCAGTTTATAGAATTGAAGTCGATCTGTGGAAAGTAAGAACAATTATGTTATTTTATGTATTCATTATTATTAATTTCAGCGCTGCGTTTAGTATCAAAAAATAAATAAAATAAAAATAAGTATTTAACGCCACAGCAGATACAGACCTTGTATAATTATTTTGAGGGTTTTTTGCTCATTTAAGAGAGTATTTACTTTGTACAGTTTAAAAAACGCAGAGCCGAATTTTTCATAGTCTGGTGTTCACCCCGAATAAGTTCTATATTTAATACTTGTGCAAATTTTTCTTTACATATTTCTCTCTTAATGTTAAATGCATCAATAAGTACAATCAAAGCCAAAAATATGTACACAGTTTTGAACCATATTACAATTGGGTAAAGTGCAAAAGTGTATGTATTTGGTGTTGAATGTACCATCGTGTTATGAAAGTTTGTATATCTTAAACCTTCCCTATTTAGTTTAAACGTCGCCCTAAGAAATTATTATTTTATATTAGTTGCACGTTGTTTAATATGAGTTTGGCACTTATACTTTGCTTATATTAAGAAATATCATACACACATTGTTATTAGATTATAACTAATGTACAACCCGCATTGCAAACAGAATATTGAAATATAACTTTGAAGTATATTTCCTACGTTGAATATGGTTTAGCAGTTAAATGTTTCGCGAAATTTCTCCATAGGCAACTTAATCAGTCTGCTATTACCTCTTTAAAATTATATTAAATTATATCACCTACGTGTTTATTTCAAACAGTTAGGTGGTTTTCTCGTTGAACCGCAAGAACATCGCTATATAGACTTGTCTCGCTCGCACACCGCATCGGTGTGTTAACCGCGTTATGCCCGATCCACACGTTGGGCCAACCTAGGCCAATATATGGAATCAGCTATGCGGCGAAGCAATTTTACGGTACAAACAGCAACACACTTAACTGACCATCGATAGACCTTATGCCGTTGCAATAGGGATTACTAATGGTCAGTTAACAGCGTTGGCACCTATCGCTTGCTCGTATAAACGAGTCCCTTAAACAGGCGCAGATCTTGTGGTCCGCACCTATAACACACGAGGCTTAGGTACCTGTCAGGAGGGGAGGGGGCAAATGCCCTTGTTTGCCCTTAAATGCCCTACGATGGCCTAACATGTGAATCGGGCTTTAGTTCGCTATGGCATAAATAGGATCTCTAGAAATATTGTATTGCCTATGGTACACATGTTAGTAAGACTTGTATTTTTCTACTCTTTAAACACTACCTACAAGAAACATATGTCATGTAATATGTTATGTTATTTTATGTATAAATAATATGTAAGAATTAATTCCAGGTTGCCACCTGATAATGTAGAATAATAATGCGTTTATAGTAGGTAATTATATTTATATTATGTCAAATTCACTACAAAAGAGTTAATGCTCTATTAGTCATAGTAAAAATATATGTAAATAGTACTTTTATATGTATAGTGCATTTACTTACTGGCTGTTAAGTATTTATGTGTTCTTAGGTATTATATACTTCAATTATAATTAAGTACATCGTTTCCAGTCTACCTGCTTTCAGTGAAATTTTATCGTCTATATACAAAAAAATCGTATTTTATACAACCGTGTCATATTAAAGAGCTTTTCAGTCGAATAGATAAGGTAAACGTCCCGACGTTCCACACTGAATTATAACTTAGATCCCGTTCCCTCTTGTTGGATGGCTTATCCGGATTTTCATCGAGTGATCCAATGGCTGCACATTTTACATGAAGCTATTCACTCTTTCCCGACACAGATGGTGTATAAGGCTTCGAAACCCGATTGCAATCTGGATCAGAAATCCGACAACGAGGAAACGGTCTCAACGCAAGAGTGAAAGCGGGTACCCTTTTTGAAAAATAGGAACCTAGGAGAGGAGTGCAAAAACTGATTGATCTTGCAATAAGTGCCTACCTGCAGCTTACCAGCTTAATCAAGTTTTAAATAATGTATCTACTAATTGTTGCGTAAAATAACAATCTACAAAATAAACAGCTTAAAAAATTTTTTGTTTTATTTTCATAATTTAGGGATACACACAGTTCTTAGGGACACTAAAAAAATCTACTTTATGTAGCTCTAGCTACCAGCCGTCACCCTTATTACCTAAGCAATAGAGTCCACTGAAAAATATAAAGCAAGCGAGTGGATAATAGCAAATTATTAATACTCTGACTAGACTAGGTCAATGTCATCGGCACTATTTAATATTTTTCTTCGAATAATCGATAAAAAAACCGGCAAAGTGCGTGTCGGACCACGCATAGGAGGGTTCCGTACCTTCAATGGAATAAGAACCAAACTAATACCAAAAGGTCGTATCTGATGCCTATGGAAGAAGATTTTTGGAGATAAGTCAAAAATGGCTGAACCGATAATGTTCAAAATAATTTTCGTAGAAAGTATATGATAAGGCGCATCTCCTCAAATTTTTTCATATTTTTTGGTCTCACGGTTCAAAAGTTACAGAGGGGGGGACACAATTTTTCTGACTTTCGAAGATATTCACTTAATCACAAAATGGTCAAACAAACCTCAATGTTATTTTTAAAGACCTATCGATTGATGTGTCACATGTTGACATATGGTTAAAAAAAAAATTGAAATTTAGTTACATGTATGGAGCGCCCCCCCTAAAAATATTTTTTTTTTCAAATTAAACTACATAACTAAGTAGCGGCATACAAATTAACCTTATGTGTAAATTTTATTCAGATACGTCGTATAGTTTCCGAGTAAAATGGCTGTGACATACGGACGGACAGACAGACAGGCATACATGACGAATCCATAAGGGTTCCGTTTTTGCCATTCGGCTACGGAACCCTAAAAACTATAATTACTCATTATGTGGCTGATAATACTACCATAAGAAATATGCAGTATGATATTCTGTAACTTCCTCCCCTGCCAGTGTTGGCCGTTAATTTCAATTAGAATTGAAAATTGATCAATAAGATTGAAGATTAATTCCGTAACTAATCAATTACACTAACATCAATTTTTACTAACGTTAGTTCGCATTGATTTTGTGACGTCGTCAATTACACTAACCGTCAATTAGAATTAACCTATTAGTTACACTAACGTCTCGAAAATTTAATAAGAATTACAGTTAATTAGATTAACGTTAGTGTAACTAAATTAATCCTGTCTTACACTAATAATTAATTTTAAAACTGCATCTCGGGTTCGGAAGTCGGCACCAATATCACAAGATGGAGTAAATGCTGGACCCTAGGGCTACCTACTGGATCTCGGGTTTGGCGCATCATAGACTCATGCTGTTTGGGCTCATTCGACTTGTACTGATGAGCAGATGGTACCGGTATCAAAATCTGGAGCTCATGCTGGACCCTGGGGATCCCTACTGGATCTCGGGTTTGGCGCATCATAGACTCATGCTGTTTGGGCTCATGCGACTTGTACTGATGAGCAGATGGTACCAGTATCAAAATCTGGAGCTCATGCTGGACCCTGGGGATCCCTACTGGATCTCGGGTTTGGCGCATCATAGACTCATGCTGTTTGGGCTCATTCGACTTGTACTGATGAGCATATGGTACCGGTATCAAAATCTGGAGCTCATGCTGGACCCTGGGGATCCCTACTGGATCTCCGGTTTGGCGCATCATAGACATGCTGTTTGGGCTCATTCGACTTGTACTGATTGTATTGTATGGAATGGTATGGTATGGTATGGTATGGTAAAGTATGGTATGGTAAAGTATGGTAAAGTATGGTATGGTAAGGTATGGTATGGTAAAGTATGGTATGGTAAGGTATGGTAAAGTATGGTATGGTAAAGTATGGTATGGTATGGTATGGTATGGTAAAGTATGGTATGGTAAAGTATGGTATGGTATGGTATGGTATGGTAAAGTATGGTATGGTAAAGTATGGTATGGTAAAGTATGGTATGGTAAAGTATGGTATGGTAAAGTATGGTATGGTAAAGTATGGTATGGTAAAGTATGGTATGGTAAAGTATGGTATGGTAATGTATGGTATGGTAAAGTACTGTATGGTAAGGTATGGTAAAGTATGGTATGGTATGGTATGGTAAAGTATGGTATGGTAAAGTATGGTATGGTAAAGTATGGTATGGTAAGGAATGGTATGGTAAGGTATGGTATGGTAAAGTATGGTATGGTATGGTAAAGTATGGTATGGTAAAGTATGGTATGGTAAAGTATGGAATGGTAAAGTATGGTATGGTAAAGTATGGTATGGTAAAGTATGGTATGGTAAAGTATGGTATGGTAAAGTATGGAATGGTAAAGTATGGTATGGTAAAGTATGGTATGGTAAAGTATGGTATGGTAAAGTATGGTATGTTATGGTAAGGTATGGTATGGTAAAGTATGGTATGGTTAAGTATGGAATGGTAAAGTATGGTATGGTAAAGTGTGGCAAAGTATGGTTTATACTTTACCATACCATACTTTACCATACCATACCATACTTTACCATACCATACCATACTTTACCATACCATACTTTACCATACCATACTTTACCATACCATACTTTACCATACCATACCATACCATACCATACCTTACCATACCATACTTTACCATACCATACCATACCACACCATACTTTACCATACCATACTTTACCATACCATACCATACCTTACCATACCATACTTTACCATACCATACAATACCATACCATACTTTACCATACCATACCATATCATACCATATCATACCATACCATACTTTACCATACCATACTTTACCATACCATACCATACTTTACCATACCATACATTACCATACCATACTATACTTTACCATACCATAGTTTACCATACCATACTTTACCATACCATACCATACTTTACCATACTTTACCATACCTTACCATACCATACCTTACCATAACATACTTTACCATACCATACTTTACCATACCATACTTTACCATACCTTACCATACCATACCTTACCATACCATACTTTACCATACCATACCATACTTTACCATACCATACATTACCATACCATACTATACTTTACCATACCATAGTTTACCATACCATACTTTACCATACCATACCATACTTTACCATACTTTACCATACCTTACCATACCATACCTTACCATAACATACTTTACCATACCATACTTTACCATACCATACTTTACCATGAATTAATTTTGTATTAAGCAGAAACGTCTGCAAGCGAAATTTCAATTTTATAATTGAAAGAAAAATGGAAAAATTCACCGCGTCGAGCAAGATTCGAACTTGCGACCTTTCGGAACACCGGTCCGACCGCTCTGACCAACTGAGCCATCGACGCTTACTCAACCGCGGCGAATCTTTCCATCAGTTCCTTCATTGCTTACGTCAGAGGGTGACGTGTAGCGACATCTACCGTAAGTGTATGTACACGTTAACGGCATCGAAGTTCCAAGTCATATTGGAATAACATCGATAACAATGCGCTAACCCATACTGAATTAATTTTGTATTAAGCAGAAACGTCTGCAAGCGAAATTTCAATTTTATAATTGAAAGAAAAATGGAAAAATTCACCGCGTCGAGCAAGATTCGAACTTGCGACCTTTCGGAACACCGGTCCGACCGCTCTGACCAACTGAGCCATCGACGCTTACTCAACCGCGGCGAATCTTTCCATCAGTTCCTTCATTGCTTACGTCAGAGGGTGACGTGTAGCGACATCTACCGTAAGTGTATGTACACGTTAACGGCATCGAAGTTCCAAGTCATATTGGAATAACATCGATAACAATGCGCTAACCCATACTGAATTAATTTTGTATTAAGCAGAAACGTCTGCAAGCGAAATTTCAATTTTATAATTGAAAGAAAAATGGAAAAATTCACCGCGTCGAGCAAGATTCGAACTTGCGACCTTACGGAACACCGGTCCGACCGCTCTGACCAACTGAGCCATCGACGCTTACTCAACCGCGGCGAATCTTTCCATCAGTTCCTTCATTGCTTACGTCAGAGGGTGACGTGTAGCGAATTTGCGGTGAATTTTTCCATTTTTCTTTCAATTATAATACTTTACCATACCTTACCATACCATACCTTACCATACCATACTTTACCATACCATACATTACCATACCATACTTTACCATACCATACTTTACCATACCATACTTTACCATACCATACCATACCATACTTTACCATACCATACCATACTTTACCATACTTTACCATACCTTACCATACCATACCATACTTTACCATACCATACCATACTTTACCATACTTTACCATACCTTACCATACCATACCATACTTTACCATACTATACCATACCATACCATCAGTACAAGTCGAATGAGCCCAAACAGCATGAGTCTATGATGCGCCAAACCCAAGATCCGGTAGGGATCCCCAGGGTCCAGCATGAGCTCCAGATTTTGATACCGGTACCATCTGCTCATCAGTACAAGTCGAATGAGCCCAAACAGCATGAGTCTATGATGCGCCAAACCCGAGATCCAGTAGGGATCCCCAGGGTCCAGCATGAGCTCCAGATTTTGATCCGGTACCATCTGCTCATCAGTACAAGTCGAATGAGCCCAAACAGCATGTCTATGATGCGCCAAACCCGAGATCCAGTAGGGATCCCCAGGGTCCAGCATGAGCTCCAGATTTTGATACCGGTACCATCTGCTCATCAGTACAAGTCGAATGAGCCCAAACAGCATGAGTCTATGATGCACCAAACCCGAGATCCAGTAGGGATCCCCAGGGTCCAGCACCATCTTAGGATACCGGTCCCATTGCTTATTAATACAAGCCCCCGAGTCCAGAGTCAAAATCGAAACAAAAATCAAAACCCTCGTAGCTTAACCTAAATTCGCGGTTAGTTAGGTAAATTATTAATGTCAATTACTAATTCAATCTACACTAAAAATTAAATTAATGTTTAAATTTTTGAGAAAGACTAAAAATTAAATATCTTCAATTATTAGTTATTCGCAAAGGATTAACACGTTAGTTACAATTAATTTCAATTCTAATTGAAATCAATTTGCACTAAACTATTAGTGTTCAATTTTTACTAACGTGTTTCAATCTTCAATTTTTTATTTTCAATTACACTAACGTTCGGCCAACACTGTCCCCTGCACTGTGACCTTTGCAGAACGATATCTACAATTTTACTTGATTTAACATTAAATGAAGTCATCTACGACAAGGCGAAAGAAACATAATACGCACTTAGAATAAGATTTAAATCGCGCGTAACTGATTTAATATAAAATTAAAAGAACGAAACTCCTCTCGAAGCAATCAAACATCGCTTAACCTGCATGCTTTTGCCAGTATTATATATTTGAATATATCTTAATTTCTCATTTCTCCAGGCTCCTGTTATCTGACCTTTGCCAGATAACAATTTCACTAACTCCCTCTTACACCTTCAAAAACCCTTTAAAAAAATCTCAATTAATTAAAAACCTCGTTTGAAGTATTTTGCCTCGGTCATGAAAAAAACGCTCCAAACCTTCTAGAAGATAAAGCAAGATTGTACGTATAGGTGAGCCGTTCTCGAGAACGTTTTCTGTTTTATATGGAGATCGTTCTCTCTCGATAATATTCCCGTACAAATCGGAGAACGTTCTACAGAAAGTACAACTCTAATTATAAGCCACTTTTCAGAATTAGACATAAAAGCATAAATAGGCCTAAATCAATAACCTCAGCTCAAAAGTATTGGTGTACATGCAATCTCCAGTAGGTATATATACTATAATCTTATCTTTCTACTTTACATCACACAGTCGTCCGTTTTAGGGTTTTCCACAATGAAGTAATTTAATATCCGGAGTACATAAGTGTTCTGCTACGTCGGAGCTTAAATCGGAATGATAATTCCATTGGATTGATTAAAATTTATCTTTAACTCGTAGATATAGGTATTATTATAGTAACGCGTAAGACCTTTATATAACTTTGATCACAAATCAATGAATACCTACTCGCTTGCCATTTCTATCCAATTCATCCGTTTTAGAAATTCTTCAATAGATAATATTAAATACACAGCCAAGTGCGAGTCAGGATCCCAGGGTTCTGGGTCATTATGCAATTTAACTTGAAATATATATTTTAAAATTTTCAGGTTTTTAAAATACTGACTCACGTTGTCAGGTTTGACTAGTTTTTATTATTTGTTGTTATTCATTATCGAACAAGCGGAGCGTAAGCGAAGTGAAGTTCTTACAAACAACTTCGGCTACTGGGACGTCTCAACGCATCTCTCAACTCAACGCATTTCGATCGCTTTTTGATTTTGAGGGTTTGTTCCGCGATAACTTAAGTAACGTTTTTCGGATCTTTATGAAAATTTCAGTTGTCTGCCTGTTGACATAAAGCTAACTTTGATAATGCATGGATTTATATGAAGTGGATTTATGTGAAGTGGTTTTTTGGTTACAAAGTGAGGCCGAAAGAGAAGGTTATCTAGAGGACTGTCTCGTTTTGACTGAGATATTGACGTCATCAGACAATCAAAAAGTCAATATGTATCAAATGTACAATTTTTAACGAGTACGAGTGAGACACCGCCCCCTATATACTATTATGCTCTCTACCGGACCGTTTTTACTACTTTTTATTAATCACCCTATGAGCGACTGTTTTTCTCGGTAATAAGGTTCAACAGTGGTTAGGAAAACATTGTAAGAATTAGATCCACTTCATATAAATCCATGGGGTAATGTGAGAAACAGACAGTCGGGCTGCAGACGCATATTAATATGATTTTGTTTGTCACCCCTTCTCCTACGGAACTCTAAAAGTGAGTAAATACTCGTACGTAACACCGTATCCATACCTACCTATATACTTTTATGATATTTTTTACAATCTGATCGTAAAATTAGCAAACTGATATTGAAACTTGTAACTTTTCCGGTCATAAAGTTCTATATTAGGTAATTTCGTGGACTATTTATACCAATAATACCTTATTATGTCAAGTGCAGGATCCAAAATTTACAACAAACTCCCTTCGGAAATAAAAAATGCGGGTAGTACCCACGTATTTTCGAATAAATTAAAAAGGTGGCTACTAAACCATACCTACTTTTTACAGTCTCACAGAGTTTTATGACCTACTTAATTAGGAAAACGTTTAATTTAAAATTGAATTTAATAATTAAGTACCTATAAATAATGTATTAATAAATAAGTACCAATGTAATAATACATGTAATATTTTAAATATTATAAATAAATGACTATGACTATGACTAAACCTAATATACATTAATAGATTAAGAGTAGGCTGTAGGTGACCCTACATCATCTAGTAGCAGAATTCGACTTATGTAGGGCAATGAACGGTAAAATGATATGTATTTTACTATCAGATCTGGTACCCTGAGCCAAAGTTGGAGCATTTTGTACAGTCAGCAAAATATGATCCTATTTTATGACAAAAACTACCTACTTCATGGACTAGCAAGTGGGCACGTGGCCTATTCGATAATGCTCATCGAAAGGTGTCAAAAAGATTGTGGTAGCAATACGCAGCCTGACATTTAAGGATTTTTTTTTCCTTAAAAGTTGATGCGTTCTTTCGAATGGCACAAGTTTTATCTTCTACTAGGTTAAGTATTTCAATAATTTTTAATAAGGTAGATAATGAAATAGCCAGTTTTAGGGAATGCAACATCTTATTTTTTGGCACTTGTTGATAAAAAAATACTCTTATATACCTAGTAAAACTTCATTTAAACCATCCAGTGAACTCATTGGCCATACTTGCCTTAGTCGATTTTCACCCAAAAACATTCAACAAACGGCTACCATTTTTTGTTATTAGCAGGTTGCTTAGTACATATTTTCGAATGGCATAAGGTTCAATTCCTTACTCAACGAGGAAGATTTTATAATTATATTTTTGCTGACTATACGAAATGCTCCGAGTTTAGCTCAGGCTGCCACTTGGTACTAAAATACATAATTTTGCACCGTGAGTTGCCCTACATAAGCCGAATTCTGCTACTCGATGACGTAGGGTTGCCTACGCCCTACTCTTGATCTATAACGGATTGATACGAGTATAAGTGACGTTGGTGTTGCTAAGCATACAAAACATTCGAGTAGGTACTTAATAAATTTGAGTAATATAATACTATATGTCACCGAAATTAGTAAGAAACTTTTTGCTTCACTGCACTCGCTTCGGCGTGTCCAGAATTTCCTTCCGTTTCACACAAAAGTGGTCCTTGCCCGTTCTCTTCTGGTTCCTCTCCTAGACTACGCAGACGTCGCTTTCCTGGACCTCACCCAGAATCTGCTTGACAAGCTTGAACGGCTACATAATGTATGTATAAGGTATGTCTTTGGCTTGCGTAAGTTCGACCACATTTTAGCGTTCCGTTCCCAACTAAAGTGGCTAACTATTCGTCGCCGTAGAGACGTGCACATTTTTTGTCTTCTCTTCAAAGTATCGTTTCTTCCATCTTCTCCACCCTACCTGTCAGAGAGATTTAGGTTTCTAGCGGACGGCAGTGGTCACCGGCTACGCTCCAGTGCTGATTTATCTATTTCTATCCCAATGCACAGTCACCATTCATATGACATGTCTTTTACAGTTTATTCTGTGAAATTATGGAATTGGTTGCCACCATCTTTCCGGCAGTGTAAATCGGTTGCATCGCTAAAGGCTAATTTAAACAAGTTGTAGCTTTCAAACGAATCCTAACAGTAAGATATACGAGTATGCGGTAATATTTTTTCATATTATTTATTTTTATTTTATGTAGGTAGTATGTATTTATAGTATGTATGTATTTATGTATAGTATAGTATATATTTTGTATTTATGTAAGAAGTTTATTTATATTTATGTATGATACCGAACTGAGTATCTACCCAATTAGATCATAAATTATAATACAACTCATCTTACCGTATCGTACAGTATCTAAGTCTGCCTAGCACTTCCAACTTTCTCTCTCAATTGCTCAAAGGTTAACTGGAAGAAATCCCTTAAAGGGATAAGTTCGCCTTTGTACGTATATGTTGTGTTACATGTATTTCGTTGTGTTTTCTTGTACAATAAAGTGTTTTACTACTACTACTACTATAACTTCAATTTCAATAATTCCTTATTACTTGGTACTACCCGGTAAAGACCCTTGTATCACTTTAACTAGATTTTCCTCAAAGGTTTTCGTGAAATCCGTAGAGCATAACGATTAAAAGATATCTAACGATCGTGTCAACAACAATGGAGAGGTACTCAAGCAGTTGACAGTCTACGTGTGAAGAGCACCTCTCCAAAAAGCATTCATTTAAACATTGGAGACAATAATCCTCCCTTAATCGAAAATAAGACGAAGACAGAAAAGCACGTTTTAATAGAAATGCGTGAAATTAATAATAACACAGTCATAATTCGAAGCAAAAATGAATCTATTTGGCTTAGTACTTTAAAGCTGACTATAAATCTTTTTTGTCATATTTTTATTAGTTTAGTGCTTCTAATGTGTCTATGGTTCTCTTGTCGATCAACGAAAATAAGTGTCATAGAGTTGCATATCGTATTATGTGTATTAGGCGTAAGTTAAAAATCTATCAATTCTTTTAAGACTAATAATAAGTCCCAAAATAAAATTTCTTTTATGTCCTTATGCTATGAAAATATTTTTAATAAATATTTTTTTATTTTTTTTTTGTCTTAGTTCATTGTAATAATCATCTTCAATTAATTCATACGTCTGATTTTTTAAACAGTAAATATAAAATAGCAGTTTACGTTTCAGTACCAACTCTTCATGAGTCAAGGAGTTCTGGTCCTATCAAAGTTCAACAGTTGGTCCATGTATTTAAAGCGAAGACACCGGCGATGCCTTCACTGGTTCATGGAATTCATTGGAGTTGTATTGGTCATCGTTGGCTCCATTGAAGTGATCAAATACAAAAAGGAACACTTTACTTCCCTTCATGGAATTCTAGGTCTATATTTATGATAATTTATTTATTACCAATGAATTCTGATAAAATACTTTAGGTATCCAAGTTGTGGAGGCAATGTTTGTCGAGAAATGTAAGTATAGGATCAGGGTAAAACTCTGGCTCGTGTTGCCAAGGTTAAAAAGAGCAAAAAATCAACTGCAGAAGAGTACCTACGTACCTAATTGGCAGTTTATAGGTACACAAAATATCAACATTATTTCAACCAGAATCCATATTGTGAATAGCATATCAAACGGGTAATTTACACTTTAATTGACTGTTATATGCGATAAAGCACATTTATGACCTTGATGATTAAGAGTGATTGAATAGTAAATACAACCTGATAATGATCAAATAAAGCCATTTGCCACCTACCACACAAGAACATCAGAAATAAAGTATCAACGAGTCACTGTGTTTACAGGTAAAATATTTTTCAGGCCCCTCGAATTCAATATAATCTGATTTAGCGTCTTTGGGAACCTTACTCATCATCAGCAATATGACACTTTTAACTTTATACACTATATAGTTTACTTTTTCTCAACCTATTATAGTTTCCCACTGGTGGGCAAAGGCTCCCCACCCCTTGACCTAGACTCCCAATTATTGTGCTTCTTCCGACCAGTTTGTAAGGAATGTTTCTAAGTACTTTCTCGGACTAGACTTGCCACGCCCGCTCTTTTCCTCGGGCACCGACTTGGTAGCTACACTAGACCACCTATCCGTAAGTAAATACATAGTAAACATTCATTATTACAGGTCTATGTGCCTTGGTGACAACGGCAATAAGCGTATTAAACGGGATGGTGACGACACTTAGCTCTAAACTCCCCGGCTATGGTATCACTCGTACCAGAATAACAACTGCCAGCAAATGCGTCCATGGTGTCACTGGAATTGCGACCTTATTCTTTGCCACAGCAAGTCTACATTATGGCTATAACAAAATATCTTTCAGAAGATGGATCAGTAATGAAAATTTCATCATTATTCTTAAAGTCTTCACTTGGATGTTTACCATATTTGTTGGTTTTGAGTTTTGGATAATAATAGCCAAGAGGGTTAATAATAGAAATACTAAGCCGGTAGGTGTACCTAGCTAGAAATAATATTTTTTTCTTGATATTTAATAATGTTTGAATAGATTATACCATTTTCAATAAATACTTCATTACTTATTTTCAATTTTTATTGAAATTATTACGAGTACCTAGGTACTTCATTTGGAGATACAGCTTTGATTTTGTATTTATGGCTCTAAATAAACTATTTCAGAAAACGTCACTATTAGTGGCAGTTGTAGCAGAAAAATTCACACATTTCGTGCCTCACACGACTATCGAGCACATTGGAAATGAATCTACGGAAGTCGAAAAAATATTGTCGCTGAGCGACGAGAAAGTCGGGATAGGGAAAATGTTATAAAATAAAACTACGACGTTGAATGATAATTATTTTATTCTTAGATTAACATAAGTATCCTCGACATAACGCCTGTGAACCAGAGTTGGGCAAAAATTAACGTGATTGAAACTAAAGTTAAAAATGAGAACGTTACTCATAATCATAATGAACATGATTACGAACTCAATCATGAGCTTTCTAATCTGATTGACCACCGACATGAGTAAATCATGTCGATTTTTAGTTTCACTCATGATTAGCTGAAGTGATTACATTAGTAAGACAGTATGCTTAGTTAAACTAGTGATTTAGTTGATTAGATGATTAGATTTTGCGTAGCTACTAGCTCCATCACTTTTTTCCCTGACGAAACAGAGGCGGTACCTAGGTGAGTATAATATACATTTAGGATAAATGGCTATTTGTGACAATATTTCTAAAGGTATCATTTGGCGGTTGGCGCTTACGTCTTATGTTGTATAGTGCAGATTCAATATTGAGCAATAAAAGCGTAAATGCCAGTGGCTAATGTTACCTTCACCAAAATATCGTCAATTTTTTTGTTAGTTTTTGGTATGAGTGTACAAATGAATGCTCCCATTTAACTTTGAAACGGCCTGTTCGGTTTTATTGCGGTTTTCGGCTACAGTTAAGGCAGCTATCACACAGCTGCGGTTTCCACATGCGCTTCTCATTTTCATTCTCATTCTCATTCTCATTCTCATTCTCATTCTCATTCTCATTCTCATTCTCATTCTCATTCTCATTCGAATTCTCATTCTCGTTCTCGTTCTCGTTCTCGTTCTCGTTCTCGTTCTCGTTCTCATTCTCATTCTCATTCACATTCTCATTTTCATTTTCATTTAGGATAATGAAAATTTCTACATATGTATCTGGTTCAATATGTGAAATTCAGAACAATCGCCTTATTCAAGTAATAATATAAATCAGCTTAAGAACACTCTAATCATACATTCGTCAATCACATTGAACAAGTTAGCTGATTAGCGTTAATTTAGTTTCAATCAGCGCCCGTCGTTAATGATTTACTCATGGCGAAATTACATGATTGTTTTGTGTTATGATTTAATCAGCGATTATTCAATCAGCGATGATTAGTAATCGATCAACGATTTTAATCAAGTGTGCCCAACTCTGCTGTGAACAATCAAATTGAAAAATTTCCACACGCATATCGAAGTTTGAATAATTGTCGCCGTGGCGATTAAGTATACATATTTCATTTTTAGATTAATAAGCAGGATATAATAATGTTCAAAGTACAAGAAAATTATTACATTACAAATCCGGATCCCTCTCCTTGATTTGTTTGTTCCTATTATCGCCGGTATTCTGAATTTTTCCATTTCATCAAGTACTTTTCCCAGTCTGTGGAAGGATGCCAATATTATTGCTTTACCCAAAAAATCCAACCCCAGTTCCTTCTCTGACTATCGCCCCATCTCCATTCTTCCTTTCCTATCGAAAGTCCTCGAACGGCTAGTGCATCAGCAACTAACTTCCTTCCTGAATAGAAATGACCTCCTAAACCCATTTCAATCTGGTTTTCGTCCGGGCCATAGTACTACCTCGGCTCTTGTCAAGGTTACCGATGACATCCGTTTGGGTATGAATGACCAGAAGCTTACAGTTCTTGCACTTCTAGATTTCAGTAATGCCTTTAACACGGCCGATTTTGACATTTTGCTCGCGTTCTTACAGTCTCTTAACATATCAGCTGCAGCGATTGACTGGTTCCGCAGCTATTTGGTTGGTCGTCGGCAAAGAATAAAACTAGATTCTTCGTGTTCTTCCTGGTGCAGCACATCAGCTGGTGTCCCACAGGGTGGTGTGCTGTCTCCTCTTTTATGTTCTATCTTCATTAATTCCATAACTCTTGATCTCTCCTCTTCGTATCACCTCTATGCCGACGACCTTCAAATATATTCGCAGGGTATGCATAGCGATCTCAATTCAGTTATAGAAGCCACGAATCTTGATCTGCTCCGCATATCAAATTGGAGTCAAAATTACGGTTTAAAAGTAAACCCCCTAAAGTCACAGGTAATTGTGATGGGTAGCGCTAAACAAATCTCCAAAATTGACTTTCTCAGGCTCCCTCCGATAGTCTTCGATGGTATCCAAATTCCTTTTTCCAACCAAGTGAAAAATCTTGGCGTAATCATGGATCGTTGTCTATCATGGGTGCCTCAGGTGAGTGAAGTGAGCAGGAAGATGTTTGCTGCCATAGGGTCTCTCAGACGGCTCCGGAATTTCCTGCCAAATGCTACTAAAATTGCGCTTGCTCAGTCGTTACTTCTCCCCATTCTTGATTATGCAGATATCTCCTATTTAGACCTAACCGAGGAGCAACTTAATAAGCTTGAGCGTATTCAAAATGCCTGCATTCGGTTCATTTTCGGATTACGCAAATTCGACCATGTTTCTAGTTTTCGTTCTCAACTCAAATGGCTCCCTATCCGTCACCGCCGTAACTCTCACATACTTTCTTTACTCTTTTCTATACTTTTTAACCCTGCAACTCCCCGCTACCTCAAAGAGCGTTTCTCTTATCTTAATTCTATTAGATCCTCTCAAAAATTGCTCCTAAAAGTGCCATCTTCATCTTCCAAATTTTATAATTGCTCATTTACGTTCCAGGCCGTTCGTTTGTGGAATTCTCTCCCTCTCAACATTAAACGCGCGCAATCTATTGGTAGCTTTAAATCGCAACTTAAGGAATACTATTTATCTCTTCCTTAGGTTTTTAAGTTGACACTGTTGTTTCTTATTGTGTGTATTATATATGTATATATGTACGTATATGTATGTTTATTTTGTATTTATTTAAGTATGTATATTCATATGAATGTGCTGTGTTATCTATTTCGTCTCTTTTGTTTCTATGCACCACCTACTGCTTATTGTTTTCCTCTAGTCTCCACTACCCAAAGGTTGTCTGGAAGAAATCGCTCATTAGCGATAAGACCGCCTGTTGTTACCTCTACCTAAATTTATCTAATTGTAAAATTTGTGCTTGTAACTGTATGAGGTGTGCAATAAAGAGTATTTATTATTATTATTATTATTATAATCCGTAGTCAACTCGAGAAATGGTAGCCACATAGCTAAATAATTTTTAAGCAAAAAAAAACGACTTCTTCAATGGGGGAAGCCGGTGAAGGATTATTGTAGATGGTGCACTCTATACAATGAAATAACTTGCTTAACAAACACAGCGAAGAGGACAAATCGTCAAACGTGAACTATGCGTCGTTGAAGAATTCCTTTCTCATTTTACATTTCACATGTTTATGGAATCAGCCGCAGTTCCACTTCATCAATATGTCACTGTTTTGAATGAAAATGCTTGATTTGTTGATTTAAATACAAAAATCACTTTATGTTTGCCTTTAAGATTTGAGAAGAACTTAGCTTGACGAAAATTTGTCCTGAGAATCTAACTTGCTTAACAAACATAGCGAAGAGGACAAATCGCCAAACGTGAACTATGCGTCATTGAAGAGTTCTGCTCTGATCATCATCAGCAGTTTCACTTCATCAAATGTCACTCTTTTGAATGAAAATGCTTGATTTGTTGATAAAAATACAAAAATCACTATGCCTTTAAGATTTGAGGAGTTCCCTCGATTCCTCATGTATCCCATCATCAGAATTTGAGGTTGACGAAAAGTCCTGACAATCTAACTTGCTTAACAAACACATCGTAGAGGAGAAATCACCAAACGTGAATTATGCGCCGTTGAAGAATTCCGTTCTGATCATCATCAGCAGTTCCACTTCATCAAATGACACTCTTTTGAATGAAAATGCTTGATTTGTTGATAAAAGTACAAAAATCACTATGTTTTTGCCTTTAAGATTTGAGGAGTTCCCTCGATTCGTCATGGATCCCATCACCAGAACTTGAGCTTGACGAAAATTTGTCCTGACAATCTTACTTGCTTAACAAACACCGATGTGTGTTCGATAAGAGGAGGAATCGCCAAACGTGAACTATGCGTCGTTGAAGAGTTCCCTTCTGATCATCATCAGCAGTTCCGCTTAATCAAATGTCACTGTTTTGAATGAAAATGATTGATTTGTTGATAAAGATCACTACATGTATGCCATTAACATTTGAGGAGTTCCCTCGATTCCCCATGACGGAGTTATGGAGTAACAAACATAAAAAAAAAAAACATACACGCCGAATTGAAAACCTCCTCTTTTGAAATCTTGAAGTCAGTTAAAAAAAAATAATGTGAAAAATGTCGTTCTGACTTTTTTCAAAAAGGTTAGGCTACAGGGCAGACCCTTAACCCGATCGTCTTTTTTTTAGGCTTAAATTGTAGCCGACTAAATTGTCCAGAGGAGTTCTTTTCAAATTTTTGATATCATTCTTCGTTTTCAAAATATCGAACGCCAAAATCAAAAATTTGGAAAAAAAATATTTTTTTTTTCACTATTCCGGCCATAATTTTTTTCTATTTTGATTTTCTCGAAAAATTCTTTTTGCATCTTACAGCTCTCGTAAATGTGAGTTTTTTGAGCCATTTTTGAACTTCATATCTTTAGAATTTTCCGAGTTATAAGGGGATCGCACTTTTTCGTGAAATCGGGGCCTAAACTGGAACGAACGAAAAGACATTTCCAATGTCAAAAATACGGCTTTTTATCACTAAACATTACCATTGGTATGATGATTCCTCAGGACCCAGGGATGGATTTAAGAAGGGGAGACACCAAGATTTTTGATGTAAATTTTTAGGGAGGGAGGCTCTCAACTTTATCTTGTTAATATATACATCAGTTAAGAGCGTTTGGGCGCTCTCTACCCGCGCCACCCGCGTACCCCTCTCATTTCGATCGTGCGTAACCGCGATGCACCAATGCAACATGATGCAACAATGTTCAAAGAATATGACTTTACTCAGAGGCGCGCGGGCAGCTTTATAATAATTATAATCCTTTTGCGGATGTTTTGTGATTTGAATACTGTGATTAAGTACTACGGTGACATATTTAGGAATGCTACCTACTTACCTATTAAATAAGATAAGTAATAACGATCTCGATTAGTAGATTTTTATGTAAAAAAATAAAAACCTAGATTTTGAACTTAAAGTACAGTGAGCGGCAAAATATTTACGAATTTACGAAATATGGTTAAAAATATTCCGCATATCAGAAAAAATAAAAAAATACTGACTATTATAGCAAAAAAAACTGAACGCACATCAAAGCGGTGTCTTGATGTGAATTTGGATTTTTTTTTGCTGTGCAAGTGAGCTTAATAGATGGTTATTTTTTTGTTGCGATTTTAAATATTAACCGTAAAAATTCACTTAATTACGATAAATTAACAAAACTAAGCCTGTTGCGAGTTGCGTATAGTAAAAATGCACATGTAAGGAGCGGTATTTGTTCACGAAATCGTCATACAATTGTCATGAGAGCTGTAAGCCCATTAAATTTAGATCTTTAAAATATAACACAGCGCAAACACTTCTTAAGGTTCCATAGCCAAAATGGCAAAAACGGAACCCTTAAAACTTTTTTGAAACATGTCCGTCTGTCCGTCCGTATGTCAAAGCCATTTTTATTATAAAACATATATTACTGAAATTTTATCTAGAGGTGTGTTTCATGTGCCGCTACTTAGTTTTCTGGCTAAATTGCTAAAAAACTTTTAGGGGAGGCACTCCATACATACATATGCCAAACTAAATGTCAAAAATATATTTTTTGTAAATATGAACATGTTGTACGATACGGTTTTAAAAATATTTTATATATATAGAGGATTTTTAAAACTGTTTTATTAATTTAATATTTTCAGAAATATTTGTTCGAAAGTCTAAATATAATAGGCTCCCCATCTAACTTTTAATCCGTAAGTCTAAAAAATATAAAAAAACAAGAAGACTTAGTACTTAATTTCTACGATAATTATTTCACATATTATCGGTTTATCCGCTTTTCAGTTATCTCTAAGAAACTACTTTCTACGGAACCTACAATATGCGTGGTCCGATACAAACTTGGCCGGTCTTTTAAAGATATTTGATAGGTAGTATTAACCCTTGATAGTAATTTATTTATTTACTTTGATAATTAATATAAAATTTGTATTTATTTCACCGACATAGTAAAGTTTTTTTTAGGGTAATCAACGCGCATGTGAATCTTCTGGGGTTGCAGGCGTCCATAGGCTTTATAACTGCTTTCCATCAGGTGGGTCGTATGCTTGTTTGCCAGCGTCGTGGTATAAAAAAAGCTTTTTTTCCTTTATTCTTACATACATTGAACTCTTAAATATCAGCCATTTTTTATTAGAATCTCAATCAGGCTTTGCTCAGTGATAGTTAGTACACTGAAATTTGGTATGAGTATGTGTTTTAATTACGCCTACAAAGTGGTAAAACAATAAGTATCTGAAACCCATTGTTGGATAGGTCTTTCAAGAAGAATAAGCCTTAAACAACTTTTGGATAAAACGAATACTTTCGTAAATAATAGCTTCGAAAGTAAAACATACTCTTTGATTTTTGAACCGTGGGTCCAAAAAATTTGGAAAAATTCCTGGAAGTGAGGCCATTGAAATACTTATCACGTATTTTCAATAAAAACTATATGGAATAAAATCGGTTGAGCCGTTTTTGGGTGATGCCTATAGTAAAATAACGTAAGTGCCACAAAACATCTCTTTATAAACTACCTTTTGAATGGATGTATTGTAACAGGCCGGCAACTACGGATCCTTACACTGAGCATAGCCCGACATTCTCTTGGCCGGTTTATATGCAATCCTTTTAAAAATTGTGTTTAATCTTTAAAAAAAAACGCATACTACATTCGTTTAGAACACGGTATTCTTAAATAAATATGTTTAAATAAATTCGGTGCTTCGGAGTTTTTATTAAATTGATTATTAGTCTATTGTATTGCAGTACTAGCAGATTTCCACAACTCGACGACTAACGCCTATTTTGTGTGATGCATTAGTCTACTAAAACATAATAATTGTAGTTTACTTACATGACCAAATTTGTTTTCAGAGAATTATGAGATTCATGATTTTTGTTCTTTCCTCCATTTTAATTTTATTTGTTTTTTACTTGTATTATAATCTAAATAAAATACACTTTTTATACGAACGTACATAAACATGCATACGAGAACATTATCTTAAAAGATAAAACGTCTATACTTTATAGATTCCGGGAAGACACGTTATGTCCGCATCGCATGAACCCTCTGCAGTTATTTAGTCTTTAGGCACAGTAAGTCCGATATTATTGCTCACGGGCCAATCACAAGTATATGTAGTACAAGGGAAGCACGGAGCAACGAGCGACACAGCCTCCTCGTCTCAAAGCTAGCTCACGACTGCCAGCAACGCCGTTTTCGAGCTACCAACGCACGAAATGTGGAATTATGATCAAGTTGTTTAAGAAAATGTAATCAATTTAAATATGCTGCGTTGAGTTTGTAGTGTTCCGTAGTACACATTTTTTAGTTCAACAATATTTGAAATCGAATAAGCCGTTCAGTAGATATAAGCAAAATTAACCGTAAAACGACATTTCGTTACATTTAAATAACGGAGAAACTATACGTTACACGAGTTATTCAAACGTTGACAATGTTTTACATGAAATGGTGATTAACATATATTTTTTACAAATTTTTTTAATGACTCGTTATTGAGATATATCCCTTAGAAAGTAACAGTTTTCGGCCACATTCAGCGCCTACCCAAGTAACACAGGAAGCATTGTAACATAACATATGAATAGTTAACTTATTTCGAACTTAAGGACCGTATAAACTCTTATATACGTTCACCGAGCAACTTGTCGCATTATATGATGCTTTGAGCTTTATAACGGTTGTATAATGGCATATCTAAATGCTTTTGTAAAGCCTTTAGCTTAAGTGCGGCAAACTACAACGCAACTGTACAGGTTTCGACTGTTTAAAAGCACTTAAGTGATTTAGGTTCTACAATAGCATTTTATAATGCTTTAAGCTGTATAACGGTTGTATAATGGCATATATAAATGCTTTTTTTAAAGCCTTTAGTTTTAGTGCAGTGAACCAAAATGCAACTATATAGCTGAATGCTGTACAGTTGCGTTTTGGTTTGCTACACTAATGCTTCGGTGTGGTTTAGTGCCTTAGGTTCTACAATAGCATAAATAAATGCTTAATGTTGTTTATGAGCATGAATATTAGCCATTATAATGCCACGTATATCCGGTATACAGCTTTCAGCTGTTTTTAGTGCTTTAGGTTCTACAATAGCATTTTATGATGCTTTACGCTGTATAACGGTTGTATAATGGCATATGTAAATGCTTTTGTTTAGCCATTAGTTTTAGTCCAGCGAACAACATGCAACTGTACAGCTGAATGCTGTACAGTTGCGTTTTGGTTTCCTACACTAATGCTTCGGTTTAGTTTAGTGCCTTAGGTTCTACAATAGCATAAATAAAGGCTTAATGCTGTTTAAGAGCATGAATATTAGCCATTATAATGCCACGTAAATTCGCTATACAGCTTTCAGCTATTTTTAATGCCTTAGGGTGTACAATAGCATTTATATGTAGGTAATACATTCCTAATGCTGTATAATAGCAATAATATAAACCATTATAAAGCCAAGTAAGTCACTATAAGGGGCTGTTCATAAATTACGTCATTTCAAATGGGAGGGGGGGTCTGGACATCGGATGATGGTAGCATGACGTAGGAAGGGGAGGGCGGTCATTCCGAAGATCACATCATCAATGTGTAAAAAAAGGAATGAAAGTCGTGTTTCTATAAACTTTTAATGCTATAAAATATGATCTACTAAATAGTTTTTTATTTTACAATTAAGCTTAAAACGCATTTTTTTTAAATGACGTCACTTTATTTGGCAGGGGGAGGGTTGGATGATTTTAGGGGGGGGGGGGGGGTAAAATCATCAAAAATTGATGACGTAATTTATGAACAGCCCCTATACAGCTTTTAGCTGTTTTAGTGCCTTAGGGTTTACAATAGCAATTTTAAGTAGTATATAATGCTTAATGTTGTTTAATAGCATGATTATTCACGTGTAATGCTGTAGGCATAAATAAGGCATTTTTTAAGGGTCACTGAGCTGCTATTGGACTAAGAGCTAGCCACGTTAGATATGACACAATAATAATAATAATAAATAAATACTCTTTATTGCACACCTCATACAGTTACAAGCACAAATTTTACAATTAGATAAATTTAGGTAGAGGTAACAACAGGCGGTCTTATCGCTAATGAGCGATTTCTTCCAGAGAACCTTTGGGTAGTGGAGACTAGAGAAAAACAATAAGCAGTAGGTGGTGCATAGAAACAAAAGAGACGAAATAGATAACACAGCACATTCATATGAATATACATACTTAAATAAATACAAAATAAACATACATATACGTACATATATACATATATAATACACACAATAAGAAACAACAGTGTCAACTTAAAAACCTAAGGAAGAGATAAATAGTATTCCTTAAGTTGCGATTTAAAGCTACCAATAGATTGCGCGCGTTTAATGTTGAGAGGGAGAGAATTCCACAAACGAACGGCCTGGAACGTAAATGAGCAATTATAAAATTTGGAAGATGAAGGTGGCACTTTTAGGAGCAATTTTTGAGAGGATCTAATAGAATTAAGATAAGAGAAACGCTCTTTGAGGTAACAATAATGAGAGCAACAAAACCCGTCTGGTTAGATTGCTATACTATTCTTATTGCTAGATACTGGCATCTGGCAGCTTTTAATGGGTGGAGGTCACAGTGACAGACTAGCATAATATTTTAATTGGAAAATAGTAATACCAACCTAGGTAAAAATTGCCTAAGTTGTCTCAGTTATAAAGGACAGGGCCTATATTATAAGGAGCTCCCTGGCGCCAACGACCTTAGATCTGATTCCCTTAGTTTTCTAATGATTTATATAGCTTATCATATTATCAGTAACGGCTTTAAACAATATAGTATCCTATATTTACTTCAATATTCATTGTCTTCGAGATATTTGACATCAAAGTCGAACCGGTTTAGACTAAAAAAGTGGTTTTATGGTCATAAATTTTGTTTTAATTAGTTAAAAATTAAAATCTCTCTACAGTTTTTAGAGACATCAAAGAGGAACCCTAATATGTAGATTACGTATACACTGTGGGCTGGAACCCGACAGATCTTAACCACGAATTTCTAAGACCAAAAGAAGGAAAAAATATTATGTGACTTAAGGTCAATTTCGCCAAAAAAAAATTTTTTTTTTTCGTTTTTTTTTTCCATTTTTTGAATGTTTATTGCACATGAAAAGCAAATGTTATTAATAAAATTATCGCCTAAAACAAATTGGTACATTTTTTTTTGTAAAAAATTAGTTTCTGCAAAGTTTTCCTTGTCACTTTGATATCTGTCAATAAGGACGTGTAAACTATGTCCAATAGTGGCAACAAAGCCATTAGAAAGGCGTTTTGTGATGAGTTATAATAAAAAGTGTATTTTTTTAAATTGGTATTAACTCTGAAACTAGGCGTAATAAAGAAAGAAATACACTTATAAAGAAACGGAAGTTCAATTTAAAAATACATGTTGGCTTCAGATTCGACAGGCATTAAGTTAAATCACAAAACTAAGGAAATAATTAACTAAGAAAAACGGAACGTAATTTAATAAGGAAATATTTAACTTGGTAAAGCGGACCGCAATTTAACAGTTGGCAACACTATACCTGCCATCCGTCAGCACACATGTCAAACTGTCAATGTCAGTTGGAACTTGGCAAAGTGACATTTAAAGTTAGCAATGAAGTTATTGGAATTAATTTATAATATTTACGAGACACTATTAAAGAGGGTATACAACAAATAACAGTGATTACACGTCGAAATAGAAAAGCGTCAAGCAGTATAACCCGAACAAATACAGAAGAAAGCTACACTATGTACATACTAAGGCTTCAATTTGGCAGCCGCACGTCTGGGCTTCATTTGTTTCTCCGGTTTCTCGGCTTTGCTGCAATTATCTGCCTTGGGAGGAGCATCTACGCTTGGGGTCGGAGTCACAGGCTGCTCTGGCGCATCCGAAATCGCCTTAAGCTCTGCAAGGCTCACCACACGCCTGCGCACGTCGCTCGCATCCAAGACATGAACAACGCCGTCCCAGGTCCAACATCTTCCGACGCCAAACCGCTCCCGAGCTGCCATGAAGGTCTGCTGACGTGATTTGGTCAAGAACTCGGCTATCGTTACGCCGGAGCCTTTCAATGCCACCTTACCAAACCACACTTTATCACGGACGGCAGTCTCACAGAACTTCACCACAATAGCCCTGGGTTTGCTGCCTCTGCGACGGCCAAGTCGGTGGCTGCGCCTTATGTCATTTGCAGCCACGTCAGTCTTAACAGCTTTGAGCTGTTCAACTACAAGGGCCGTTGTGTCCTCTTTGTCAGCCTCCGGAACACCATGGATGACCAGCATCTTGCGTCGAGATCGCATTTCTATTTGATCGACCTGTTGAGCGATGAGCTCCACCTGCTTCTGGAGTATATTGAGAGAGTTCAAAACAAATGCTTTGAAGCTAGTGAAGTCCGCCGCTACTGCCTCAATACCGCTCCCAGGGTTGCTTGAGCCCGCTTTGTCCAAATTACTCTGCATCTCAGCCATCCTTGCATTGAAGGTTTCAGTGAGCTCCGCAATTGATCCTTGAATTGAGTTGATGTCCGACATAGTGTGTTGATGTTGACAGTTGAAGTAGGTGAAAGTGCAAAAATCAATGTAACTTCCTGGAGAAATGCTTGAATACTACTGGTAGGTAAACTATATTATCTAACCATCAATTTTATTGTTTCAAATTATCCAAATTACTTTTAATTCTATTTTTCCTAATAAAATATGTGAACAGTGATGTGGTTCGTTTTATTCACCTACCTGAAAAAAAGTCATAGTGTGTATGCTATTCACAGAGAGGTAGTTATTCATTAGGCATAATATGATATTTTCTCAGACTAACCTATCTGTTGATTTCTACTCTTTCTCAAATCGTTCCCGCACCGAAAACCCCGATGTATGATTATTACGGAAACAAAAACAGTAGGCGACAAACTATGAACTATATTTTATTACTAGCTGTGCCCGCGGCTCCGCCCGCGTGGAATTCGATCTGTGTCAGTAAGCGGCTAATTCACCCCTAATTTCTCTCCTGTTATACCCTGGAGGCGGAACTTGAAGTAAAGTTGACAGATGGATACGCTAGATTTTACTATCCGGCACTTCCATTCACTATGCGTTTTTGACTGATAATTCAAAAACGGCTGAACCGATTTTATTCAATATAGTTTTTTTTTATTGAAAGTTCTTATCAGGCCTCACTTCCGTTACTATTTTTCATTTTTTTGGACCCACGGTTCAAAAGTTAGATGGAGGAGAAACCCTTTTTTGAAAAATCCTAAATGACGTGTTCGGAAACCATTAGAATGACCGCCATTACACCGCCATGACCAACCTTATTGGGGGGGGGGGGGGGGCGCGTGCCGGCAGTCGGGGAGGAGGGCGCATTTTCATTACGTTAATTTTCATACGTTTTTACCACACTGTCACAGATAATACACTGATGTTACGTTACTGGTTGCAATAATGGTGTTCATAACATACGGTTTCCGAACACGGAATAGAGGATTTATGACATTGGTGAAGATCAAGATATTTATTCTTCAATGTAAGCACATTACAATGGACTATAATGAACGTCAGAGAAAAAAATACGTGAGTGTCGTGAAACAATCGGTTACAGTTATGTTATTTCATTTTTGACTTTTTCGTAATTTTTGTTTCTATTTTGTTTTTTTTATTATTTTTAATATATTTTTTTTTATAATTTTTGAAATGTTTGATATTTTTGAAATATTTAAAAAAAAATTGAAATTTTTGTTTTTTTTTAATTTTGAAATTTTGACATTTTTGACATTTTCGTCATTTATGACATTTTTTACTTTTAGGTTCTCGACTTTTTTCACTTTGTCACTTCTCACTTTCACTTTTCACTACACTTCACTTCACGTTATTCTATTTTATATTTTTTATTTCATTCCATTTTACGTGTTTCTCAATCGTATGGGTGTCGCGTTTTCGTGACGTGACGCTTTTTCGTGACGGTCTCGTGACTTTTTCGCCTAGCCCCCATCCGCGAACCGTCCGATAAGGAACTTCGTTCCAAAACTACCACCGGTTCTAACCCTACACCTCTGGCCCGAGAAGTATTATGACATTTATGACCGAAAAGAAACTCGACGGGACTCATTTTTTTCAAAACAGTAATACATTATTAGATCTCAAAGATACAAAATAACGCGAAGTTCTTCAAGAAGACATTAAAACAGCTTGAGAGACAGATAATGTACTTACTGTTACTTAATTATAAAGAAAAATAAATCCTAATCTGACTGCTTCACAAAACGTTTGATATGTTTTCCTACCTAAACGGTGTATAAATGTTAGATGATTTTGTAGTAGTTTCTGGTTTTTGGCCATGCATCTTTGTCCGTCATATATAGTCCTCGAACGCAGGTTCGTTATTGCAGAATAACCCTTTAACATAAATGACATTTTCAAATATTTCTTAAGAGCGGGTAAAGGTAAATTTAAAGCATCGACGGGTAACTTGTTATAAATATGAACACATTGACCAAAAAATTACAAACTATTTCAATACCAAATTTCATCTAAATACGTACAGCGGTTATTGGTTGTTTCTTCCCCATGTTAACTTCCACCCCTTTTTCATCCGCTTAAGGGATAATTTCTGAGATAAAACTATTTTATTTCCGTTTCCAGAGCTCAAATTATCTCCATACCAAATTTTATCTAAATCGATTCTGCGGTTAATAATTCCCTATACAAATTTCCCACTACCTTTTCACCCCTTTAGGTTTCAACCCTTTAGGGTTGATTTTCGGGGTGAAAACTATGCTTTGTCCTTTCTTGAGACCCATACTATCTCTATACCAAATTTCATCTTTATCAGTTCAGCGGTAAAAAAATCCTCATACCAAGTTCCAACCCCCTTTTCACCCCCACAAAGGTTTATTTTCGGGATGGAAACTATTCGGTCGTTTCTCGGGACTCAAATTATCTCCATACTAATTACTACTAAAAATTCTCCATACAAACTTTCAACCCCCTTTTCACCCCCACAAGGGTTTGAAAACTATCCTATGACGTTTCTCGAGACTCAAATTATCTCCATACCCATTTCTATCTAAATCGTTTGAGCGGTTAAAAATTCTCCATAAAAACTTTCAACCCCATTTTCACCCCCACCAGGGTTGATTTTCGAAATTAAAACTATATATTATCCTTTCCCGGGACTCGAACTATCTCTATACAAATTTTCATCAAAATCCGTTCAGCCGTTTTCACGTGATGCGCGGTCAAATAAACAGACAAACAGATAAACAGATAAACGGATAAACAGATAAACAGACAAAAATTCTAAAAATTGTTGGAACGTGTTCTGTTATCGATTCTAAGTATCCCCAGCCAACTTTTTTTCGATTATCTTCCATGTACAGACTTTCGACCCTCTTCAGCTTTATTATATGTATAGATACATTGTTTGGCACTACTTTCTCCCAACATAAACTTTTGTATAATTTCTCTTAATATTGTATAGTATTTGTATAGTTTCTCATAATATTGCATCAAACCCAGATCTCTAGGATTTATTCTCTTGAAATGGTTTGCATTCTTTGACCTCCATCACTTTAAAGCTGCCAGATGTCCAGTCTAGAAATAAGCATAGTATACCAAACTGACTAGAGGGGTTTGGTTGATCTCATTATTGTGTCATATCTGACGTGGCTAGCTCTGCGTCTATATAGACCAACGCCATTTTGTAAATAATTTATAACCTAAAAATAAAATCATGCGGACCTATTTATACAAGGAAAATACCTATATAATAATGAAATTACTTAATTTAAGACTGCTTAACCAACACTATTATGTTAATAATGCAAAACTCGTTCTATACGAGGATTACACAATTGTTTTGTTTATTTGACGCATATTTTTTTATAATATTTTATAGCAAAACCACAATAAATCAAAGGCGCGTGAAAATTTTCAATGAAACTTATATACACATTTACAGTAAACTACATTGCGCAGTAATATTTGAAGGATATAATAACGTAAAAGGGTCAAAAACTTTTATAAATTTTGTTAGGATGCAAACAAATATGACGTGTCACTCATTCAGTTTTTTGTACCGTCTTCGTCCATTTTATATTGCGAGACAAAGTAGTTAAATCACAACGTTCATTGTATTATAATATTTGTTCCGTCGGTGTTAGAGACGTTTTTGCATTGACGTAAGGTTTATTTTACTACACTCTTATGCTAGTATACTGCTTTTGTATTGCGATTGGCAAGTTAATCGAGAGTACTAATGCTTCTTTACTGCGATTAGCAAGTTTTTTGGCCGTATTAATGCTTCTTTAATGCGGTTGGCAACTTAATAGAGCGTACCAATGCTTCTTTAATGCGATTGGCACTTTCCATGACAACGATAATGCTAATAGCGCAGACATAATGCGCCTGTAATGCTATTAAATGACCTGTATAGGATCTCAAGCTGGGTAATTTGTGCCCATTTAAGACCTATATCAGCACTATAAACGTTTATAATGCTACTATAAAACGAACTCAAAATGCTAAAAGCATACAGATATGCTGTAAGGCGGCCGTTATACTGCCTTGATGTGTTACTTGGGTAGCGCCTTAAAGCCAAGTTTGGTATCGTTTTCGTATAAATCGGGGATGCCAAATTAATTTATGATATCATTTTGACACCGTTTCCAAGCAGAAACATGTAAAATAAAAAATAACTTAATTTGATATTCCCTATTTGACAAGAAAAAAATCCATAACTTATAAACAAGTATGAATCTTTAAAAAAAAGGTGCTTTAGAGAGCCCTATTATTCGTCCATTAAAATAGAATGTGATGTCAAACTAAAATGTAATATATACGGGATGGGATGTACTAAAAAAAACTGATGATGATGCTAAAAATTTAAATGGAAGTAATGTAATTGCTTAAGATGTGTTTTCCCGAGGGAGGAATGATATAGTTGCGTTTGCACACCACATGAAAGTGAAATTTCTTTGGATATTATGGCGCGAAATGGCCTAAAATGGAGTGCACCACGATTACTTATATATTTTGATTTATAAACAAATTCTTATTGTTTTTCAACCTTATATTCCATTCCTAAAAATATTTTGATTGGATTTATTCCATTTTAATTTTTAGCCCCGTCAACAGTTTTTTTTAGTACAGTGTGTGTATAAAGTTTTGGTTTGACATTACATTTTTTATAATAAACGGTCTCTCTAAAGCACCTTTTATTTTTTCAAGATTCATAATTGTTTATAAATTATGGATATTTTCCTTGTGATATAGGGAATTTGAATATATACAAAAACTACGATATCAAACTTGGCCTAGTAGCTTAACTGATATAGATATCGAGATAAAGAAATCAAAAATCTTGGTGGCTCCACTTCTCAAATCCATCCTTGGGTCTTAAGGAATTATCATACCAAAGGAAATCTTTTCGATTCTGTAGCGAGAGTTACATACCTACAAACGTGAGAGTGAGAAGTTTTCGTTGAGCGCGTCTACCTCATCACTGCTTCAGCCCCGTGAAAATAAAACGCGATTGGCCTGCTACCACCTCGTCTTAATCCTTTACTAATCCTCGTCTAATTCCTTAGTAGATATATTAATATAATTTGGTTGGCAATACTGGTTGATAAAGCGATTTATCAACCAGTATTGCCAACCAAATTATATTAATATATCTACTAAGGATAATCCATTGCCATACTCACTTACTCAGTTCCGCTTCTGCCTTATCTAGTTAAGTACATACTCGTAGTTATGTATAAATACGCGTGTTTTTAACAAACATGCCCCGACTAGACTAGATAGCCTGCAACGATAGTGTTGCGTATTTACCCAGGGTATCGAAAATATTTATCGTACACAAGTATATACTTATCTCCTAAAATAGCGATAAGTGAGTGACATTATTTGAGACAAACCATTCTGGACTGTCTTTCGTTAAAACACGAAATATTAAAGTTCGTTCGTTACTTGTTTATTGTGGTGTGAAATTAAAAAGGCAGAAAACAAAATGCGTCCGCAAAATGATGATCGATCTGTATTTATTACGTGCATGAATGTGATCAACTCGATAACGCATTGGGTGTTAGGTGCAGTGGCCATGAGCGCCATCACCTTAGCCATCATGTTCGGATCGAACCACTTCAAACAGCATGTGTATCTGTGTACAAGTGGTGTAAGTAACTTTAACTTTATATTGTGTGTCGTTTATATATTCAATATTCTACCGTAAACCATAAATGTTTCATACGGATGCATATCCTATTAGGTACATACCTAATATAACACATTGTATTGTTTTCCTTTACATATAGCTTTATAGATATAAAAGAGCTGTTTGGGAGTAATATAAAACCCAGTTATTTCATCGGATTTATATGTATGAGACATTGAATCTCTGAATTTAATAGCATTCCTTTAGGACTGAATAAAACACTAAAACACCTTCCGTATTGCCAAGTATTGGTATTATATGAATATCTTATACAATTTTAGTACGTCGTCCTGATGGCTCAAGCCATCCTTACCTTCAACCCTCACAACGGCTGGGCGAGAAGCATGAGGTACCAAGACAAGAAGGTCATCCACTGGGTGATGCAGGTCGCCGGGTCCCTCTTGGCCATAACTGGCAGCATCATTCGAATAGTCAATGTCTCGAATAATTTCCAAACCCCACATGGAATTCTTGGTAAGCACAAGTAGATGTGACACATCATTTGCAACATTTTCTTGAATTTCGGGGGGTGCCGCTAGGACTAATCTATATATATAAATGCATTTGTCCTGAGTGACTGACTGACTGACTGATCCCCGCAGAGCCGAAACTACTGAAGCTAGAAAGTTGAAAATTTCAGGTCTGGTTATATTTGTAATGTATACAAGTAATAAGAAGCGATTTTGAAAAATTCATCCCCTAAGGGGGTAAAAGGGGGGTTGAAAATTTGTATGGATGGGGTGTAAAATTTAAAGTTAGAGATTTGAAACTTTGTACTGTTACTGATAATAAAAAATGAATACAAGTAATTTCAGCGTTTTGTGAAATTCAACCTCTAACGAGGTAAAAAAGGGGTTGAAAGTTTGTATAGTGATTACAATTTTTGTTGTGATTGTGACAGACTTGAAATTTCGTTTGCAGGCTACTAACTTAAAAGCAAAAAACTGATTTCAGCGTTTTTCAAAATTCCACCCCAGAGGAGTTGAAACGGGGTTGAAAAGTTTGTATTAAAGCGAGGCCGTAACAACTGAAGCTAGAAAGTTGTAATTTATAGGTCGGGTTACATTTATAATTTATACAAATAATAAGAAGCTATTTTGAAAAATTCATCCGCTAAAGGGGTAAAAAGAGGGTTAAAAGTTTGTATGTATAGGATTTTAAATTTTAAGTTTGAGACTTGAAACTTCATACGTTTGCTGAAATTAAAAAACCGGCCAAGTGCGAGTCGGACTCGCGCACTGGGGGTTCCGTACAAACCTATAACAAGCAAAAGTTGTAGTATGTTTATTACTTATTTCAACTTAATACCTCTACGCGTTTACGAGGAAAAAGGTAGTAAGTTTAAAATTTCAAAAAATATTTTTTGTGTGATTTTACTAAAAATGTCTACTTTTCGTAATTTTTCCTTTGTCTGTGCTATATGAAGTTTCTTCGTGCCAAGTTTCAAGTTTCTGAGTTTACGGGAAGTACCCTTTAGGTTTTGAGTTTCTTGCGAGTACTCAGTTTCAAAATATGCGACTTAAATTGCTATTTCTTTTGATTGCGTTCACACAAAAGTTTGGTTTTGCTACATCGGAAAGGTCCTATAGCCCTGAGTATTTAAAATGAATTTCAATTTAATACCTCCACGCGTTTACGAGGAAAAAGGTAGTAAGTTTAAAATTTCAAAAAAAATTTTTTGTATGATTTTACTAAAAATGTCTACTTTTCGTAATTTTTCCTTTGTCTGTGATATATGAAGTTTTTTCGTGCCAAGTTTCAAGTTTCTGAGTTTACGGGAAGTACCCTTTAGGTTTTGAGTTTCTTGCGAGTACTCAGTTTCAAAATAAGCGACTTAAATTGCAATTTCTTTTGATTGCGTTGACATAAAAGTTTGGTTTTGCTACATTTGAAAGGTCTTATAGCGCTGAGTATTTGACATGAATTTCAATTTAATACCTCCACGCGTTTACGAGGAAAAAGGTAATAAGTTTAAAATTAAAAAAAATATTTTTTTGTATGATTTTACTAAAAATGTCTAGTTTTTGTAATTTTTCCATTGTCTATGCATATGACGTTGCTTCGTGCCAAATTTCAAGTTTCTGAGTTCACGGGAAGTACCCCGTAGGTTTTGCAAGTGCCGAAAAACTCTAAAATTTGCAGCATAAACGACTGTATCTTTTGATTGCGTTGGCTTTTAAATTTAATTTTTTCACAGCTTCAAGGGACAATACACCTGAGTATTTTATATAAATTTCAGCTTGATACCTCCACGCGTTCCTGAGAAAAATGGTCTTGACAGACAGACAGACAGACAGACGGACAACAAAGTGATCCTGTAAGGGTTCCGTTTTTTCCTTTCGAGGTACGGAACCCTAAAAAATAATAAAAGTGATTTCAGAGTTTTGGATAATTCCACCCCTGAGGGGGTTAAATAGGGGTGCAAAGTTTGTACGCGGGAAACTTCTTTCTTCGAAACTTTGTAGGAATGTTACTTATTAGAGTACAAAAAAAACACTTTCAGCGTTTAAGATAATTTCACCCCTGAGGGGGTTTAAAAGGGGTGCAAAGTTTGTATCGGGGAAATATTTTTTTGAGCTAGAAACTTTTAACTTTGTAGGAAGATTAATTATTCAAATACAAAAAAAAGTAATTTCAGCGTTTAAGATAATTTCACCCCTGAGGGGGGTTAAAAAGGGGTGCAAAGTTTGTATTGGGGAAATGTTTTTTTTGAGCTAGAAACTTTTAACTTTGTAGGAAGATTACTTATTCAAATACAATAAAAGTCCTTACAGTGTTTTGGGAAATTCCACCCCTGAGGGGGTTAAATAGTGGTGATAAGTTTGCATGATGATAATTACTTTTTTTGAGCTATAGACTTTTAACTTTGTGGGAAGATAACTTATTAAAATACAATAAAAGTACTTTCAGCGTTTTGGAAAATTCTACTCCTGGGGGGGTTAAATAGGGGTGCGAAGGTGCTATCATACGCGGACGAAGTCGCGGGGCGGAAAGCTAGTGTAGGTATAAATCAATTAGGTGATACTGATAATAGGTTAATTACAACAACAACTATTTATCAAAAGTTTGTAGAAGTATTTTGGGGAGCATTCAACATATTTGGCTTAAATCATTATGTACTTCGGCATTTATTTTATCTATATAACTAAACTCCAATTGTGAATCAGTTTTATTACAAACAATATCTACCTATTGACACATGTTCTGTAGTTATAAAAAAAAAATTCTTATTACTTTCAGGACTTATCGCCATGATCCTCACTATCCTTAGTCTTGTCGGCGGCGTCCTAGGCCTCTATACCAAGACCGCCTTCATCAAAATAGGACACTCCTTCGCCGGCTCTTTGACTCTCATCTCAGCGTTCAGCGCCCTTTGTTTTGGCTTTGACAAAGCAATGTTTAGGGGCCTTTTTGGCGATACTACTGCTAATTTAGCTATTGCTTTCACGTTTATAGGTTTAGTAGGTACTTTATGTTCTGCGGCTCACTCTAATTTTAATAGAATTGTGAAACGGTAAACAGTATGATTAATGTTAGTAAATATAGTAAGTACTTACCTACTTTTTTATGTATCGAATAGTTATACATATAATTGCAGAGTTGTGCAATGACTCATTGTTGAAACTACTTATACCATAATATTTTTCATCAAATATTAAAATTGTGTAGCATGATTATTTTTATTTATCGTATGGCTATATGTCACTGGATATAGATAGGCATTTCTTTCCTGGGTTAGGCTCCGCCACCGCGAAATGGTGCGGCGCCGTAGGAATTTCTAGTAGTAAAATGCCTACGCTTCGCGGTGGCGGCGCAGTACCGTGGACATGTGTCTAGAGCCTTAGTAGTAGTGGGATGATAAAGAAAATCCAGCGAGTGCTGCGAGGTCCAGATGGGACAGTGCAGCTGCCAAGTTTGTTACTCTTTTAGCACGACCCAGGGATCACGTGTAGGGTTGTTTAAGGTGTTTCCTACGGACGTAGAGTAACATTAATCCCCTTATATACATTAACTATTAATACCATTAGTATTTTCAAGTACGATTACTACATATGGATATTAATTAAGATTGATGAATTTTATTTCAAGAGTTTAGTAATTTAACTTATTTTATTATAATTATAAATAAGTAAACTTTTGTAATGCTAAAGACGATTTATTTCTTTAATCTTACCTACTATGTACATACAGTAAATCTAATGAATACTTTTTATCCACTCTTCGAGGCTGAAATTCAGCCTATTCAGCCGCTGAATATGTGCTAAATACTGACCTATTAATACAATTAAATACTAACACAATGCAAGTAAAAATAATTTTATAACTTTAAAAAATAATCAGTTTAAATATCACACCAATATACTCATTGTATTAACATATATCTACTATACATTGCACCTACCTATGTAATACATTCCTACGTTCGTAATACTTGCTACGTATACATATATCCAGACAAGATATGTTATCGAAGCACTCGAATTTTGACTTAAAATTTATTAAAAAATGGCGAGTATGACAGATAAAAATATGTGATGTTTTTAAGTCAAAGGTACATACATCATTGTCGGTTGTCAATAAGGCGTTACTGCCATAAAAACTCATTTAGAATTAAACTCTATTAACAACCTACAATGATGTATCTTTGAGTTGAAAACGTCACGTATACCTAAGTATAAAAATAAAACTGATTATGCTTATTGTAGTACGTAATCTGTAGATATCATAGTAGACTTTATTGGCATTATTAAAGAAGTACTTCAATTTATTAACATGTGACGTCAGTCTATATAATAATTCATTGCGCGTAAAAAGTGTCAGAACCATGTTTTTACCAGAAGTAAAATCTGTAGAGAACATTACGAGTATAGGTATAACCCTCAATACAATCAGAAACTAAATTAAAGGCAGTGTTATATTATAAGTGTTTAAATGTCTATGTAAATATTTTTTTACAAAGTAATCTTCAAAGAATGTAAGTGCACTTTGCTGGTAACGCCTCATCTATATAGTACGATGCGTAGATCTTGATTATTCTATCGTCCTTTGCATGAGTAACAGCAGTTGTGGGTATAGTACTTGTAGTGGCAGAGTCGCGCTTGGACCGCTAGAGCACAGTTGTTTAGCTTGTCTTCGCAGTCTGAAATAACCGATACAATTATTTTAAGTGCCTACAATACATTCTGAATAAAATATAGGTATATAAGACGGTCTTGTTTGACTGTACAAAAAAATCACTGGCTTCAGGTATACACGTACCTTTAGCTTCATATAGCTGTGTTGTACTGCCTTCCGTGGTAGTCGTAGTTGAAGTAGTTGTTGTATCACTTCTGGCAACCTTTTGAGATTCTATAAAGAACAAAAACAGAGTAAATTATGAAGTATGACTCTCAGAAAGAGTGAACATAATACTAGTAGTTCAGACACAGAATCAAGGACAGATTTTTTTTAAAGCTGTATTTTCTGACCTAATTGATATTTTAGCTGAAATCTATAAATATATAAAAGAAGAAACTGACTGACTGATTGACTGACTGACTGACTGACATATCAACGCACAGCCCAAACCGCTGGTTCTAGAGATTCCAAATTTGGCACGTAGGTTTCTTATAAGGTCTAGGGATGCACTAAGAAAGGATTTTTCAAAATTCACCCCCTAAGGGGGTAAAATGGGGGTCCAAAGTTTGTATGGGGAATCAAGATTTGATAAACTATTTTATCCGAAACTTCACAGGAGTATTGCTAACGATAAATGAGTAAACACGTGTTACAGGTTTTTTGAAAATTCAATCCCTAAAAGGGGCAAATGTGATCACAAAGTCTGAAAATCAACATGGGTATCGTATCCTTTTTGAGTACTTATAGTACGCGGGCGAAGCCGCGGGAAAAGGCTAGTTTACTATAAAGTGTTCTTATCAGACGGTGAGTACTGTCAGGGTCACACTACACAGCCTGTAAGCAGATACACTTAGGTATATTTTAAGGCTAAACTGAATTTGATGCTATTGAATGGACGCCTGACATGATAGTGATAGTTACCAATAAATTCCGGCGGTGCTGTGACCACCGCGCCACACTGCGGGGCGCACGGGCGCTGCGCCGGCGGCCGCTCCCCCGCCCACTCCCCCGCCCCCGCCGACACGCACGCGTCGTCGCGCGCCGCGATGGGGCCGCGCGCGCACCACACCGTGCGGTGCTGAACGCCAGTGTTGGACGAACAGTTGGAAATACACTGCAAAACAAAACTAACATAAATAGGTAAGAAAGGTAATTTAATAGTAGTTTATGCAACAGTTGTATAAGAGGGGTCAAACTTTTTAGAAATTTTTTTTTTTTGAGTGGCGTGGGTAAAAATTTGAGCCGTAGGCGCAGCCGGAGGCGAAAATTGTTAAGAAAAATGCCACGAACATTTTTTGATCTACTTATACTACTTATATGCATACAATACTTTTTCTACGACTACACTTAGATTTACAAAAAATTTAAAATTAAACACTTCATGGATATTGCAGTTATTTTGTCAACATAATGAACAATGTACTAGTTTAAACTTACACGATTTTCACTCAATATTTTGTCAAAAACGGGACTTAATCGCGTACACTTACTTTTATTATTTCCCTGACGTTTCGAGCGTGCCGTAACGCTCGTGGTCGCAGGCAGACTGGCGAGGAATTGTATCAGCATCTCCTAGCTGCGCGGGTTTTTCGAACTACCCGCAGTTGGTCTCGATTATGCACATTCACGCTAGGGTTGTCACTTTGCCTACACACAACACTCACGACATCTGGTGGTTTGGAAATGCAAGTATTTTCACGCTTACATTTGCTGATCACTGGATTCCACGAAGACGAGATCCCCTGTCCCTCGTTCTGGTTGAAATTTTTATGCTTTCTAATTTCAATAGCCTCCCGTAATTTCCTGCTATAACGATGACGTTCTGTGGAGAGGACTTTTGGATTATGGAGCTCAATCACAGTGGTTTGGTCCAGATTCCAACAAATGTTCGGCTACAGCAGACTTGTTTATTTGCCGATTTTTGACTGCTGTGATATGTTTCCTGACCCTTTCCGCTATTGTGCGTTTGGTTTCCCCAATATAGGAACTACCACAGCTACAATCAATCTTGTAAACGCCCGGTGTTTGATAAGGGATAACATCCTTAGCTGACCTTAAATGCCCCGACACCTTGGATAACGGCATGTATACGGTTTGTATAGAGTACTTCCTTAGTACTGTACCTACTTTGTCCGTCACTCCTTTGACATAAGGCAAAAATGCCGGTCGTCTTGCAACATCCGGATGCTTCCTTCCCGGTTTCCGTCTGGGTTGCCTACTGTCCACCCTGTACCCATTCCTCCTAAGGACCTCCTGAATATGTGACCTCTCACTCTCTAAAAATAAGGAACAGAGCACATGATCTTTGTGACCCTGAATTTTTAGAGAGTGAGAGGTCACATATTCAGGAGGTCCTTAGGAGGAATGGGTACAGGGTGGACAGTAGGCAACCCAGACGGAAACCGGGAAGGAAGCATCCGGATGTTGCAAGACGACCGGCATTTTTGCCTTATGTCAAAGGAGTGACGGACAAAGTAGGTACAGTACTAAGGAAGTACTCTATACAAACCGTATACATGCCGTTATCCAAGGTGTCGGGGCATTTAAGATCAGCTAAGGATGTTATCCCTTATCAAACACCGGGCGTTTACAAGATTGATTGTAGCTGTGGTAGTTCCTATATTGGGGAAACCAAACGCACAATAGCGGAAAGGGTCAGGGAACATATCACATCAGTCAAAAATCGGCAAATAAACAAGTCTGCTGTAGCCGAACATTAGTTGGAATCTGGACCAAACCACTGGATTGAGCTCCATAATCCAAAAGTTCTCTCCACAGAACGTCTTCGTTATAGCAGGAAATTACGGGAGGCTATTGAAATTAGAAAGCATAAAATTTCAACCAGAACGAGGGACAGGGGATCTCGTCTTCGTGGAATCCAGTGATCAGCAAATGTAAGCGTGAAAATACTTGCATTTCCAAACCACCAGATGTCGTGAGTGTTGTGTGTAGGCAAAGTGACAACCCTAGCGTGAATGTGCATAATCGTGAACCAACTGCGGGTAGTTCGGAAAACCCGCGCAGCTAGGAGATGCTGATACAATTCCTCGCCAGTGCGACCACGAGCGTTAGGCACGCTCGAAACGTCAGGGAAATAATAAAAGTAAGTGTACGCGATTAAGTCCCGTTTTTGACAAAATAATAATGAACAATAATTTAAATTTCACCTTTTTAAACACTGTATTTCAAGAATACTACTAACACAAACACACACAGTCGTTATTTAATCGTAAACAATTATCAAAGAACGACAGGAGTTTAAAAAAAATGTGGTTTGCAGTTTGCCACCACAAACGAATGCGAAACGGACGTAGTTTAGGGAAAAGGATCCAGTCCACAAAAATCTGCCAATAAAATGTATTCTTTATGTCAATACCGTAAGCCATTTATTTCAATGACATTTTTTTGAGGATGGATCCTTTTCGCTAAACTACGTCCACGTTAAAACTACAAATGTTAATACTATGTCATTTTTCTTTTTTAAAGATTTTTTTCTAAAAACGCTGCGTTTATTTAGGTTTCTGAGGTTGGCAGTAATTTATTTTCTTCTAAGTCGTGACTGCACGCGATTCTATTTTGGCGCTTTTATAGCACAAGTGCTGTTTTGGGGAATAGACTAGATCGACTTTTCTTCGAGTATACTATCTATGTTCTTATATAGGTGATGACGAATGTATAAATGACAGATAAAAGTACGGGAGTAGAAAAAAGTTTTTACGAACGCAACGCAACTGGGGGTTGCGTACACTTTATTTAGACGACACTATTTAATTCTTTAAAAACCGGCCAAGAGCGTGTCGGGCCACGCTCAGTGTAGGGTGCCGTAGTTTTCTGTCCGTCACAGTAAGTGTCCCCACTTAAGAGTTAAAATAATACCGCCATGTAGGATATGAGCGTTCCACGTACAGCGACATCTATCGGCAAATTAAGTAAACTACTGCGCGCGAGCTTAAAGTATGGAAGATGATTGTTATGGAATAATTCTTTATTGCGTGAACCGATTTTCACCGTTTTTACTTTATTTGAAAGTACGTCATTTCATTGTGATTTTGTAGAAATTACAGGTACAATAAACACCTGCTTATACGGTTAAATTACAAACTTAGTTCAGAAATTATTTTGTATTTTTTTTTTTTAAACTATTCAACCTATCAAGTTCAAAACAATTTTTCAAAAAAGTTTTTATAAAGTACTGCTTTTGAAATTTTTTTCATATTTTTAAAACTTATGGTTCAAAAGAGAGAGTGACACATTTTTTTTTTACTTCTGGAGCGATTATTTCTGAAAATATTAACATTATCAAAAAATGCTTTTAGTAAACTCCTATTCATTTTTAAATACCTATCCAACAATATATCACACGTTAGGGTTGAAATGAAAAAAAAATCACTCAGTGGGGAGTGATTTTTTTTACGTATAGGGGAGGTACCCTAAAAAATTTTTTTTTTCACTTTTTATTTTACCGCTTTGTCGGCGTAATTAATATACATATTAGTACCAAATTTCAGCTTTCTAGTGCTAACGGTCACTGACATTATCCGCGGACGGACGGACGGACGGGCAGACATGGCGAAACTATAAGGGTTCTTAGTTGACTACGGAACCCTAAAAAGAATCGTATAAAACGTAAAAAATGCATATAAAGGAAAATTTCTACAACAACAAGGAAAACAAATAATTACGAGTAAATGCAGATAAAAATTATAGAAATTATATAAAAAATATCAATTATGATGATAACGTCCATGAGAATAACACAGGTGTAAATACTCAATTTAACACATAAATTAATATTATACCTGGCTCCACTCGCTAAAGTACCAAGTAGGCATGCACTTGTCCTCGCAATCCCTCTCGTGCGCGGGGCGCGGCGCCTTGCATCCAGTATCCTTCAGGTGTCTACCGGTGCCTCCTATGCATAACACTCCACGAATCTGCTTTCCATTGCATGATGAAGAGCATGGTGACCATTCTCCTAGAAGATGAAGACTGATATTGTAACATAAATCTGGATTCACAGAAGACTGGACAAACTAGAAGCAAACTATATATGTTATTGTTTATTATGTTTTATGTAATTGTCATGAATAAATCTTTCATTCATTCATTCATTCAAACCATCGACAAAATGATGTGGAGTCACGTTTTAACAGATATTGGTTGAAGGTAGCAGACCGTTTACTAGAAATAGAATCAGTTTTATTTATACACCTATGGACAAATGAAACTTTGTCGTTGTCCATGGGTATATCAGTAGGTATAGGTACTTTAAGTTTAACAAAGACTTTTTTACCAGTAAACCAATGTCCTTCTTGGGGTTCACACGACATCTTCGGACTGCAAGTTCGTGACGCATCGGGTGACCTCATGGGTGTGCAACCTGATGGATCTGAACATCGGATTCCGCGGGTTTGTATGCCACCGCCAACGCACCAGCCTGCACACTGAAAAACCAACATTCCATAAAACAACATAAACAGCAAAAGGCAGCAGTTGAGAGACATTATTAATTATAGCCTAAATAATATGAAACTGGGAAAGTGCTTGGAAAATGGCTACAGTTTGCCTCTCATGAACGACTTGGTGCGATATTTTTATAGGAGCCTATGAGCCTACGCTCTGATCTAGTAAGAATAAAGGGCAAAAAATTTATGAAATAGCGACTTAATTTTATACTAATTTATTCAATCAAATACAAACATTGAAAACATTAAAAAAATAACCAACCCAGAAGGAATTAATTTTATAAGTACCTCAGACCATTCCGTAAACAGCCAACTAGCCGCAGCATTAAAGTTATATTCCGGTCCGATTTCTTCAGATCCGTTAACAGAGACCGAATATACCGGTCCTTCTTGGAACGCGTCGACATGTTCATGTGGTCGTTTGACTCGTCTGTCAACTTGCTTGACGTCTGGACAGTCCGGAATATCGCAAGGTTCTGTTGTCGAAGGCTTTGGTGATGGGCATTTTTGATCACTAATCTGAAATAAGGACATTTTTTGTGGGGATTTATGTTACTCTGCGTCCGTAGGAAACACCTTAGACAACCCTATAGTAATCCCTGGGTGGTGCTAAAAGAGTAACAAACTTGGCAGCTGCACTGTCCCATCTAGACCTCGCAGCACTCACTGGATTTTCTTCATCATCTGCTCTCCCACTACTACTTCCCGAGAGAAGAAATCCATATCTATATCCAGTGACATGTATGTAGCCATACGATAAATGAGGACAATTTATAGTGGTTTTAAACAGCTTCATAAGAAACCTATGCATTGGAATATACTGTTTCCCTTTCCCGGGACAAAATAAACTATGTTTCACTTACCCCACCTGACCTTACTTTATTAAATATAAATAATCCAATCAGAGCAAACCGGATCCAACCTAGTGCATCATCACGATGTCTCACGATGATGGTGAAAAAGGTAATAATGCTTGCTTCTTGAACTTCACGCTGTGTTAACTGTTACTGTTACTCTGACCCTTCTTATTCTTCTTTGCATATTCCCACTTCAGGTCGGCTCTCCTAATAATATAGGCTCTCATAATTAGGGTTATCGAGTCAGCAAAAAGCTGCTCATACTGGTCCGCCATGTTGCTGAAGGCCGGCCTTTACCCCTTGCTTTTTCTTCACAAACAAGCAAACTTACTTTGGTAATGCCTCTTGAATTATCCTGGACACATCCAACAATTCTTGTCCTCATGGCAGGCCCGCAAGCGGGGCACTGCGACCACGCCGCAGCTCTCCACCGCGGCGGGCACGACACGTGTCCGCACCGACGACGTCTGCTTGTGGGTGCGGGGCCCGTGCAATGCACCGGGGCCACTTCTCGGTCACCGGTACTGCTGGCTTCAATACAGCGGAATTTTCCTACCTGTAGGATATGTTTCTTATACCAACAATAATGAACATACTACAAGGTGTAACAAAAATGCTGTGATCCTTTTAAGGGCATAATTGGTATCGTATTCTAATTGTGTAAAAATTAAGAACAAAAAAATACTCGCGAAAAAAAATTGGCTTTGTATGGATAAAAAATTGCTCCTACTTTTTCTTATCCCGCAATACGACGTAATTATGCCCCTAAACGGATCACCAGTATTTTTGTTACATCCTGTATAAATCTGGCTCTTTTGTGGAAATCAGAAATGGTTTGGACACAGTGTTAAAAAATATCTAATTTAACTCTTTTTGAGGGGTAATGATACCAAGTTTATGTATGAGTGCCAAAACCAGAGACAAGATAAATAGTCCTGAGTATAATATTTAGTATTTGACTGTAGTGACGTGAATACTGTCTAACTGATTTAAAAGTTTGTGTGACATGCTTATTTATATTTTGTGACGTACCTGAAATCCTCCACCACAATTCCTCGAACACTGGGTATATGAGAGAATTTTCCAGATAAATCGTCTATCCCCAACTATATTTTCCTCAAACTCTTCTCCAGAATTAAACGCATCTTGCATAACATTTACATTTCTGTACCGCGGTACGTTGACAGGCCTTGGAAAAGTATCCAGACTGTGATGTCTTCGAGTATGTTTGGGAGAAACTGTCGATGGTATTTCGGGAGCTGATCGTGTAATCGATTCAGCGTCTAGCTCTCCGGGTGGGGATTCTGTGAAGTATTCGTACTTGATGCTTGGGTTTGGTTGGGTGTAAAGTATCTAAAACAAAGAAAAAGTAATACAAAATATTAATAAAAAAGCCAATTCAAAAGTTTTTGATGATTAAGTATTTTCGAAGCAAAAGAAAATGAGGTAGGCAATCAACATTCATCCAGAACGTTTTTACATTTAAAAAGTACACAGGTTTTATTACTAACAAGTGCTACCCTTTGGACTACATTTTTATACACCTTCTTTTCCTAAGATAACGCACTTGCATTACCATACAACACAATATGCACTTACCATAATATCAATAGGGTAATGGATAGGCCCATGAGCAAACACTGCATCTAGCCCAGCTGCGCGGGAGTAGATGAATCGCGCACCCGCTGCATCGTATGTCCCCGGTGCGCTCACCGCAAACTCTCCGTTCATTATGTATGATCCATTTGTGATTTTTAAAGCTGTAAACAAAGAAATAATAATTTAAATAGAAAAAGTTTTATATTTATCGTACGGAAGCGTAGAAAGTAACTAAAATGTAAACAGTAAAATACTGATAAAATACATTTTAAAGTTCAGAAAAAATACATTTCGTCCGGGTATCTAGTACGTTCACGATGTTACCTAATTTCTTCAGTACACAGTACCTTAAGTAGTTTTGAAAAGCAGTTGCAATTAAGTAAACCTTCGACTTGTCTATAATCAACTACAATAGCTAGTTACGAACACCCATTACGCCTGCCTACTCGAATTACGAAACTTATTTTACATTGTTTTGATGGGACAAAACAACAATGTTCCACAAAGTGTCCATTAGTAGACAACTATCTCTGTTCCCAGTAACCTTTTATTAGCAAAATTACAAATTGATTTGGAACAGAACTCAATAGCGAGGTAACTAGCCTAGCTATTCACCAGACAAACGTCATCAGGGCCATTGTAAGTCACGAATGATTTAGAGCCACAATACTGATTGATCAGTAAGGACCTACCTTGGGTTTGCGCACCATTTGCCTTCATCAAAGGACCATTCATGTGACTTTAAAGTAACAAATTACTATCCCGTAAAGTTTGAGTTGTAAGGAGTATAATTGGAGATTAATGGCTTACTTGTACATTGCAGTAATTTTACTACATTGGTAAATATTGTCCTAGAATGTCCGTAATTTTTTAGGGTTCCGTAGCCAAATGGCAAAAAACGGTACCCTTATGGATTCGTCATGTCTGTCTGTCTGTCTGTCTGTCTGTCTGTCTGTCCGTCCGTATTTCACAGGCATTTTACTCGGAAACTATACGACGTATCTGAATAAAATTTACACATAAGGTGTATTTTGTATGCAGCTACTTAGTTATGTAGTTAAATTTGAAAAAAAAAATATTTTTAGGGGGGCGCTCCATACAGGTAACGAAATTTAAAACATTTTTTTTACCAAATATCAATATGTGACACATCAATCGATAGGTCTTTCAAAATAACATTGAGGTTTCTTTGACTATTTTGTGATTGAGTAAATATTTTTTGAAATAATCGCTTCGAAAGTCAGAAAAGTTGTGTAGCCCCCGCCGTAACTTTTGAACCGTAAATTCAAGAAATATGAAAAAATTTGAAGAGATGGGCCTTATCATATACTTTCAACGAAAATTGTTTTGAACATTATCGGTTCAGCCATTTTTGAATTATCTCCAAAAAACTTCTTCCATAGGCATCAGATACGACCTTTTGGTATTAGTTTGGTTTTTATTCCATTGAAGGTACGGAACCCTCCTATGCGTGGTCCGATACGCACTTGGCCGGTTTTTTTTTATTTACTTTCGTTTTCATCCTTTTAGACTCTATCATAAATTAAATGATCGTATTATATTTATTTCAATTAGGCCACTTAGTGTACGAGTAGACCTAACAGGCGCCATAAGAGAATTCATGGCGAAGTCTCGCAGGAGAAATCTAGCCAAGAGTGAAGTACATACCAGTTATTTTATTTTAAATAAGTAGTTATTACTAAACAAATAAGGTTCTAAAACAGAACCTCGATGTAGCTGTTCGTTATTTTTTCATATACCTAGTAGTTTGTATGTAATCTATTCTTTAGTTACTAATGAATTGATCTTTACCATATCGATAGGCATATGTAATATCTTTATTTATATAATTATTTATGTTTACCTCCACAAAAATACATGTTAGACTAAGATCTAACTTGTCAAAGGCTTTTGACAAATTGCATAATACGGCCATACCAACACTTTTTTAGATGGGTATAATTGCGCTAGCAATATATTTTCACCATCCTCACTAACCGATATAATTCTCGTTAGAGATGATCTCAGTGACATTCAGACGGCAGGCGCCGCGCGGGACCGTGGTCACATAGGAGTAGCCAAGGGGCAGCCTCGGCCGGGAGAACAGGCCGGAGACCAGCCGGCGGCCGCATCGCAAGTCATGCGTGTTGCCTGCTAACACCGCCTCTCGACCTACAACCTGGAACATGGAATAGTATCATGTTTACTTTTTTTTAATATTAAGAAGAAAGTCATTAACAAACTACATATGTGGTACACAATGTACAAGAACAAAAAGAGGGTACAAAGAGATCTGGAGGTACATTAATATAATAGAAATAAAGAAAAAATTGAAATCAAAAATTCTGGAGCGCCTAGCGACATCTGCATTAAGTTATACTTATTTACTGGCCACCGGAGTCCTAAGTTATAGAGAATTCACCAATAACAATGTGCTACTGGAGCTGGAGTAGCATAACATTATATTAATCAGAGATGTATAAGTATATTAGATAGATTAGCGGGCTTATGTCCCGAGTTCCTGCTCGAATCTCACTCGAGGCAGAGATTTTTTTTCCATTTTCATTTATTTATATTAGACACTGTGATACTGATATCATTAGCAGACGTATCTGCTTAATATAATGCATTTACTGAATACTTTCTTGCATTCAAGGTACAAGTACATTTTAACATTAAACCATCTTCGAAACCTGCTACTTTTCACACTTCCTTATTCCTACGTGTATACAATCTAAATTTAAAAACCGTGCGGATTCTAACTTTAACCGCCTCATGCAATATGTTTAAAGTTGTTGTATTTTATTTCAACTAGAAACTCTTTTGTTTTTATAAAGTGATAGAGGTATTAAAATAACCAACTACAGCGTCTAAGAGAGTAAACGCGGTGTTGGCTATTGGCAGTTATGCCCTTTAGGTTTTATAAGAGTATTTGCGGCGCACATAATGGGATTAACCCGTCGACAGCCGTATTATAGGAGTACGCGCGTGCGCTGTCAGCTGTCACAGCGAAACTGTGAATTTTATAACATTAAACCCTTCCTAGATAGACATGGATGATGATCTTTTATGGTATTGGTAGCCAGAAAGCCCTATGAAATTAAACGTTTCTATGAAATTCAACCAGAGAATTGTGATATATGTATACGTGTAGGTACCTACTTTAAAAATATTATATTCAACCTTACCACATTATGTTTGCTATTTCTTTAATTACTATACTACAAATGCTTTGTACTTCCATAGTTCCATGCACATTTCGCTTTAAATTTGTTTGAAATCATAAAAAGAAATAGTAATATAGAAACTTCCAAATATTCCACTGAGAAGTTAACGGTGGAACTTTACGGTTATTAGTTCTTATAACTCGTAGCTCGCTGTAAATGGAATTAAACTGTTGACAATCGTATTGAATATATGAGCGTAGACAGTACGCGTCTTGTCGGTTTGTTTCTTCCTCCATCCTCCATCGACTTAAAATAAAAGAGCTTTTATAAAATTTTATATTTTGGGAATACCTATTACGTGACAACTTGTTTCGTCGATATGACAATTTTAGTTTTGTAGTTTTAAACGATTTTTGGAAATCATCTTCGTCAAAGAATATTTTTTTGTAAATATTTTTTTCATGATTTTGTGACATAAAGCTTTAGAGTCTAATACCTACCTACAAGCATACGGCATATAATTTTCATTCCATAGGTTACTTAAAGAACTTATCTAATACCAAAATTTATGTGTTTTTATAATTTCAGGCGTTGTTTCCATATTTAAGTTTCCAACAAGAAACGAATTTCGTTAGGTTTTTTCTCTATAATATAAATATTATATACACATCATCATCATTTCAGCCTAAAGACGTCCAGTGCTGGACAAAACCCTCCCCCAAGGATCTCCACAACGAACGGTCATTCGCCGCCCTTAACCAACTGTTTCCCACGACTAACCAGATTGTCGGTCCACCTAGTCTGGGGCCTTCCCACACTGCGTCTTCCGGTACACGGTCGCCACTCAAGAACCTTTCTGCCCCATCGGCCATCAGTTCTGCGAGCAATGTGGCCCGCCCACTGCCACTTAAGTCTGGCAACTCTCTGAGCTATGTCGACAACCTTGATTCTCCTGCGGATCTCTTCAATTGAATGAATGAATGAATGAATGAAGTATTTATTCAAAACACAGACACAACAATATAAGGTAAACTTATGCTTAAACTAGAGAAATAAAAATTACAATGCTGTGACTGGTTTCTGAAGAGGATAACACTCAGCATGTGTCGCAGCACAAAAGTGTTACAACGCTAGTTTTCAGTGTACCCAGTGACACTTAAAATACAAACACAAAACAATACAAAACATAGATTCTACAAAGCGAAATACAACAGAATGTATCGTGCGTGTTGTAAAATTGTGAATATAGTTACTATATAATAAAATGGAAATATACGGATGATGAATGATATACTTTACGGGTGTGGCCTGTAATAAGAGCAAAAAATTAAAACGTAGATTCTACTCCTCAAACTAGACTAAAAATAACTTGTAGTTCGAATTTGATTACAGTTTAAAGTTTATTCGAACACGCAATGTATTACGACATACGATAAATATCTGTAGGGTGACAAGACTGACAGGCGATGTCATTTAGGCGAACTTTGATGTACATTGAAAATACTATTTAGTTTGTTTGAAAAATAGACAATCTAAAATCTACATAACTTTCAAAAGTCGTTGAACAAACATTGTCTCGTTTGAGGAATAGAATCTACGTTTTGATTTTTTGCTCCTGTTACAGGCCACACCCGGTATAAATAAATAGATAAAGTGTAGGCATTGGGGTAAATATATAAATTTGATATGGGTCGGCTAGATGGAGGTAGTTTGTTCCTTGAGAAGATGCAGTTTTAGTTTGTTTTTAAACATTGACAGCGAACTGGCATTTCTGATTGGTGGAGGAAGATTGTTCCAGCACCGCGTGGCTGCGTACCGGAAGCTGCCGCGGAAACTAGCTGACCCACTGTGTCGAGGACAGAGGAGGCGAGGGGCTTGCCTTACATGTCTACGGGAAAATGTTAGTTGTTTGGTTTGCACGATTTCAAACAACAGTGCAGCAAACTTGATGAAACTTTCTTCGGACCTCCATTTTGAGCAGTTTGCTATTGTTTAAAAACGGTGTTACATTACATGAGCTCTTAGTGGAGCGTTTCTGATGCGATCACAGGTGCATACACAGGTTTGTGATACACAGTTGCATTTATATCATTAGAATTATCTCTCAACATAAATGGGCTGATCTGACTATATAAATAGTGAACTTTATTCACAACGCCGTCGATATCGGCGTGTTTGTTTACATGCACTTTACTTGTTCTGTACTTCCATTATTGCCATATTAACCACTTATTAGGGATACTTATCACAAAGTTAACAATTTTAGCACCGCGGTTTGAATATTTAAAGCACTCAAGTACGAATGTCTTGATTAACATTTGTGGTATCGAGAATATTTTGCGTTTCTTACTCTACATGGAGATACAAGGCGTATTTTTTGCACTTTTTCAATTAATGTAAGGTTGATGTAGGAATGTAAAGTAGATGTTATCAACAAGTCACCTATAAAAATTTACATGTTTAATAGATTGGCTATTAAAAACCTATGAATAGAGTAGTTACCTATTCCATTTTATTTGTTTGATAGCGATCTTAAAATCAAACAAGATAAAACATGTTTTAAAGCTTTCAATTCTTTTTAAATCAACAAAAACTCACTCTGGGTTCTCGGTGATGTCATAGTTTTCCAAGTTAACTTTCTAGAAATTAAGCGTTTTGCTATATTATTAATTAGGCAGGTATATTATGTAAAAAATATCGATAATGTATTCTGCAAATACAACTCAAGGACTCTTTAAAATAGCTCAGTGACTATTATGCCTATGCTTAGGTATTTTATCGTCTTACCACTTGAATTATAGGAATGCTATCAATGCTGCTGATTTTTTTAAAATCTTTGGGTGCCGCATGGGTGCATACCTTGGAAGAATAATAAGTAAGGAAGCGTAATCAACGCTCAAAATCTGCTCCACTTTCCTGGTGCCAAAGTGGGCGGAGCTTGTGACAGCGGTGCCCTAATGTCATGTCAAACATTTTGAAATTGTCATGTCGTCAAAATATTAGTTTTTTTGGTCCATGAAATTTCGGTAATATATCGGTATTAAAATGCCGGCTTGTGCCGTGCACTGGTGCAGGAGCCACACAGGCGCCAAAGATGGTGATATTTCTTTTCATCGGTAAGTAAATCACGCATAGATATTCTCATACATTACGGACTTGGTCGATGTTATGCAATATAAGTTTTGGAAAAGTAAACATAACTCATTTGAGGAAAAGTATAATGAATGTTCATTTATAAGTATTACCTAGTAGTAATAGATCGATAAAGCAAAACCCTTCGAATTAGTACCTACTAAAAACTTCTGGTAAAATCATACCATTCTGGCCGTGCCATTTCTAATACAACTGACTAATACGTATGACTCTTATTTTTCATTAATAATGAATGCTATAACTTCATAGCATAGTCTTTAATTATCAAATCTAGAGCAGAGCCCGACTGGGGAACTACCTCTACCTTATAGAAAACCACAGCCAATTAGCACTAGACCCTACTCATAGTGTTGTGTTCCTGCCGGTGAGTAAGGTTGCCAGAGAGCTCAGAGGATGCAGTGTGTTGACGACGGGGGATCTTCTTGTCCCTTTAGCTGTCAACACAGTGAATCCTCTTTTATATGAAAGCGTCGGCAACGCACATGAGACACCTCTGGAGTTACAGGCGTCCATAGGCTACGGTAGCTGCTTACCATCAGGTGAGCCGTATGCCTATTTGCTACCGTTGTAGTATAAAAAAATGGATACAAAATGTAAATTTATCTTTGTATTTCCCTAAGCCTGCTAAAATAAATAGTACACATAAATGAACTCATCCGTTCTTTATTTAGTTCTAAAAAACGATGAAGCAAAGAGAATTTTAAGTATTTATATTGAAGGTATGCTATTATTTTCTAGTCTGGTCATAAATAAAGTTAAAAAATAATCGTTTTTTTTTGCCATAATCAACCTTAATTGCTTAACATTATGTTGCTTGAGACCAAGAGGGTCTATAATGTAACGGATTTATAAAATTGTAAAGATGTTCAAAATCTTTACTATTTTATGTTAATTTATGCTTATTTTGTTACTACAACATACTTGTAAGTCCCTATATTGTAATTAAGCACTTTTATTAAATAAATGAAAGATGAATAGAAGGCTTTCATATTATTCCTTATTCCAAGAACGATTAAATTTACGTATATTACATAACATAAGTAATGAAAAATGCACAAAAAAATAAATTATTAATTGATAGCATTATTAATATTTATTACGTGAACCCATCTACGTCAAACTTAGGCGTATTTATTATACGTTAACTTGACATTTCAGTTATTTTATTTGAGTATCTCCTGTCCAATTAAACTTCATTGTCAAAGTGATTTTGACCACTCACAACACGGCAACTTTTCTTATTGGTGAAATGGCATGAAACCTTTGCGGAATTAAGGTTAACACAAAAAAATATGCTTAAAGAATGAGTACTTGATTGGTTAATAAGACATAAGACATTTTAGTTTTGTAAACGTGAAAATGGGTCGTGTTTTCACATGAACTTTGCTTGCCTTTACTCGTCTTGATATTATATGTCGATGGTGCATACCCATAAAGGCGTCAAGAGTTGTCGTTTCAATCGCGATGACGATGTCGCAAGAACGGCTTAAGTAGTTATAATACTTCTTCGCAACTTATTTCTAGGTTTTTTACGTAATATTTTTGAATTAACAACGACATGTATGTAGGTAGCATTTAGACCTTTAGTCCTAATGCTGCTTTAAAGTAACTTAACGGATCTTCTTGATTTAACTGTTTTACAGTACACTAAAATGTATTATAATTCAGATAATGATGCCCTGCCGTACTATAAATGTACATCATTAGACTGCTATTACGAACCGCAATACTCATGTGGCATAAGATGCTTGGTCCTATTAGAGACTGCAACAAAGTTTCATATTCAACTACTTTCAAACTAAAAGCATGCGTATTTCAATCAAAATGTTATGTTTCCTTATCTAATAATTTGTATTAACATTCAAATTAAGTCATCATTGTTAGATCAGCCTAGTTCTAACCAGTAGGTACCAATGAACATTTTACCAGATACCAGATAAAATTAGTCATTAGTCTTTAATCTCTCTTATTTTCTATCTTAAAATTAACATTTTCACGTTCGATTTCTTTATACTAATATGATCATCAGCCTTCCTATCTTAATGTATGTTCATTGATAAAACCTTGGAAGGAACACGGCTTTTTATTACTTGGCTGCTATCAAAAGTAAAGAAGTTTATATTTTCATACATTTGACCGATATTTACGACTATTTGAACATGCCGGTGGTTTGCTGCTGATATCTTTACAAAGCGATGGGCCGTAGACGCCTCTCAAGGATCAGTTTAAAAGTTTCGGCGTGGTTTTATTGCCTTTTACAACTTTATTCGAATGTAAATTGGTTTTAATTCGTATTTACATAAAAAACGGCGCCAACTCCAATCGCGGATGAAGTGATGAAGACGTCATGTATTTTTCTTTATGCATAAATATGAATAAACTATAAACAAATTCAATGTTGACACACAAAAGCAAAAGTTAAGCAAAAAAGGTGTTAATAACGCAGTGGGTATTTGGATTTATCACTTTTTTATGTTACTAATCAAATGCAAACAAATAATAATAATACAGCAAAATACAATAATCTTGTTCATATCAAAGGCCGTGAATTCCTACTGCCATTAACAAAAGAAAGATTTTAAAACAACAGTGCACTAGGTGACTACTAGTAAACTGCTTATACCCATTTACTTAAATTTACTAAACTAGAAGAAAGCAGAAATGCCCTAACAGAAAATAATCAATTACATGTTTTCACTCTGAATATAATATTATCTTAATCGATAAAACTGACGATGAATGGGCACCGACTCATTAATAACTCTAATCTGATTACAATGATCTCGCCCGTTTATCAGCAAATACTTAAAGCATGGCGCTATAAATCTCACATAGTGGTAATTGAAAACGTCTGCTAATAGACTATTAATTAGGCTTATAGCGGGTTAACAAATTAGCTGTCTTGAGGCGCGAGTTTTAGAACATGATTTGTGACGTATGCCGCCGTGTTTGCCGTTCATGCCTTATTTCAAAGTATAATTGGTAGGGGAGATTGGTCACCATTCGTACGCGGGGCACATTCATACAGTTAGTATAACAGACAAACTAAACGGCACACAAGCGCGCGTTTGCTTGTGTGCATAGACATACCGGCCGCCATGTTGCTAAGCAGAGTGTCGCGCCAGTCGCACCACGGTGCATCGGCTGACAAGACGTAACGTGTTTTCGCGCGCGGTGAGTAAATTTTTTACGTAAATTCAATTCGCAATTGTAAGTAGAATTATTATGTTTTTGACAAAATAGTGTTGATTAATATTAATGTTAACATTGATTATTTTGAGCTTTAATTGTTATATTTCTCAAATTAAATTAGAATTTGTATAAAGTAGTATTTTAATTTTGTGCAAGGCATGGGGTGCATTCGGACAGCAAAACAGGGGGCACATTCGTACGCGTACGAATGCTCCCCTTTAGATTTTATTAACCACCAGAACATCACAATAACATTTTTCTTTTTATGAAGTATTCTAATTCTAACAAATCGATATATTTTATAAAGTAAGCCTTATAACTAATATTTTATTGCAGAATCATGGTACGAAAATATAAAAAAAAGGGTACGCGTACCCAAGAGGTGGATGAAGAGTCCATGAAATTAGCAATTGATGACGTAATATGTCAGGTATATGTCAGGTATATGGCCGTTTAATGAAATGGCATTCAGTGATGAAGATTTCGCTGCCATTGACGTGTACGCTTCAAATAATTCGGAAAATGCGACACCTGATCCGGAAAGAAGCACTGCCGTAATAGAATCGCACCCCTCCACCAGCGTGCCCTCGACTGATATGAATGAGGCAGATATTCGTGAGCAGTCGCCTTCTTTGCTTCAAAATGACGAACGTCGAACTGACGAACCTTCCACGGCTTCCACCTCTGCAGCTGAGACACAATCTGAACCGAGTGTTTATCTTCCCATAACACCAGAATTCATAAGACCTTATCCTAAAGCTGTTAGAAACAAAAAAAACAATAAAGGAAGAAAACCGGGTAAATCCCGTATATATACAGATACACCTGAAAAAACTGAATTAGAAGAGAGACATAGACAGAAAGAATTGAAAAAAATAGAACAGGAAAGGAAAGCCAGAGCCAAAGCAGTGAAACGTAGTTTGAAAGAACTTAGTTCAAGACAAAAGAAAAAGAAAGCTAAGCAAATAAAAAGTGATGAAGATTCAGAGGCATCTGAAGGATCGGAATTTAGCTTGCGGGAGAGTTCAACATCTCCAATCGGTTTCGAAACGGACGAAGAGACTAATGATTGCAGTAGCGATAAAAATTTAAATGTGACACCAAATGAAATCAAAGATAATTGTTTTGTTTTGGTAAAGTTTGAAAAAAAGACTTCTGTTGTTTACTACGTCGGAAAAGTTCTTAGTCATTATTCGGGTACGGAGCTGAAAGTATCTTATCTTCGGAAGAGACCGGGATCATCATGGTCATTCTTTTTTCCTGATATAGAAGACATACACACTCTGTATATCAGCGATGTCATCATGATCCTACCTGATCCACAACCACGAGCGGGCTGTACAGCTAGAATGGCTAGACTTTTTACTTTTGCAGTTAATTTAAATAATTATAATGTGCAATAACTTCTAAAGTAACAACCAAATATGTATGATTATTGACTTTAAGTTTAGATTGTCAAAGACTGTGCAACATACTCATAAAAAATGATTGCAAAGAAATCATTAAGACTGATTGTTAAGCTAAGAATTATCAATAAGTAAACTGTGGATAAACGATTTAATTTTTTGTTATGTTTCTAAAGAAACATTTATCGACTATGAGTCAAGTCAAATATTTTAAGTTAGTTCTTTAATAAATAAATATTTTTGTAATAATTAACAAAAATTTAACGACTTTAATAGGCTTTTTAATTACCCTGTATGAATCTACCACATGGCGTATGAAAGTACCCCACCTACTGTACGAACGTACCCCGTACGTGGGGTACGTTCGTACAAATATCTTATCGTAGAAAAATTACTATAACTCTTTAACCTTTTGACATAATAGTTTCGGATTATTTTGTAACAAACTACAATATATTTGTTACGCTTAGGTATATAAACTAGACAAATTCAACAATCCATCATAAATTAAAAAAATAAAATATAAAAAGCGTACGAATGGTGACCACTTTCCCCTATCTCTATTAATTTGTCAAGCTGGTTAACTGCTATGCTATTTCTCATTAGATATAGAGTTTGCAAGTATAATTTGTGCGATTTAGACACTCGAAATAATCTATCGAATCTAATCGAAGGCAAAGCGCATAACCACACTAAACTCACTATAAGTATTTTAGTCAACAAAATTATAATATTGTTAAATTTCCTCTGTGATATCTTCCGTATCACTTTGATCATAAGTCTGTTAATTCGTTAAGAATTAAAATTCTTTACCCTGTTAATTATGTAAGTATATTATGTAAGTATAAAAATGCGCAGCTACCTATATCATTCTCTCGATATTTCATTAATCGTTGCATTTCTTTGACATAAAGAAACTGGTGGGTAATAAGTTAAATCGAATTAAGCTAAGTATTTATCAAAGTGTCACATCACAACCCGTATTTAATAGAATCAACACTTTTTCAGTTAATTGTGGTATTAATGGGTATCGTGATTTATGGAGTCAGCAGTAAATAAAAAAGACACGTTCGGGTTTTAAAATACGATACAAAACTAATCACGTCCCGCTTGTAGTCATAGCCTCATAGGTTAGAAAGGGATTCTTTGGACTTGGCATCATATTTTAAAATCTGAATACATCTCCAAAGTGACACAGTTGCGTAATTGGGCAGAAATTTCTAATTGGGTATAATAGGTTCTTATAAATCAATTAATATGCTTTTCTCGTGCTCCGATTGTATCGTGTTACATTCAACTATAAAAGGCATTTGAGGATAGGTTGTCGGAAGCTTCGAATTTATATTTTGAATTTAAATAATAATATACTCGGATCTATATACCTGCGGCGAAAAGGCTCAAACTATACTCGTAGCATATTAGTTAGCCTCTGCACTCATGAAACGTGTAGACGAAGAGAGGTACACAAAAGTCAGGTTTTGTAATAACTGAAGCGTACCATCAATTGTTACGTAAAAAAAAAAGAAACCGGCAATCAATACGTTTTGAAACCTGTGACAAAATGCTCATTAAAACCCTGACTATTTCATACCATTCTCCCTTATGTTAAGTTTCATACGACTTTTTGTGGAGTTTAAAAACCCTCGGCTAAATTATGAGAGCAACACTTAGCGAGTAAAACAGTGTAATACTCCTCAAAGAAAAGAAAATGAGGTTAAAATGTCACGTATTGTCACGGTTGCATATTGAGGTTAATAAAGCAACTAAACTAAGATTAAGATGAAACTAAGATTAAAATAAAAGTGTTCACATAAGGTACTTACGAAAGTCAGTAGGGCGGCAAGAAGACAGGAAGCCATCATGTTGCCAGTCTTGTTTACTTGACTCGGTTATCTTTAGATAGCACAATTTGTTATCCAAAAAGAGCTTTTTAGCGTCACTCGATGATGCAGTGTCATTTTTCGACTTCGTTTTTTATGGAGTTAATTGTTTTATTTTTTTCAAATTCTACAAACGCGGCCATCAACTATGGATTATATTAGTCAAAGATGATATTTCAAATGTCTTAATCAATTTTTTTAATAAAAACTAATGTTGATATCTAATTCTTTATTTGTTTGCTCGTTTCTTTGTTTCGTTTGTTTTGTTTTTTGTCTTGTTTGTTTGTTTTGTCTAATTAATTATAATACTAACTCTAGATATAAGTTATTGTATTACTTAACCCTATACCTATCCATATAGGGTTAGGTAATTTATGTTCAAAATAAAAATATTTCATATCATTTCATATTGTTTTCTTCCCATACAGCTGAAATGCAGCTGTACCGCTCTCGAGACTACTTTATTTAGGGTTCCGTAGCCAAAATAGCAAAAAAGAACCCTTAAGTTTCGTCATGTCGGTCCGTCCGTAACATAAGGTGTTCGATGCCTTTTGTTGATGTCGGTTAACACGTTTTTGAATTATCTCCAAAAAACTTCTTTCATAGGCAGACCTTTTTATAGGAAGGCCTTTTGATGTAGGTACGGAATCCTCCATTATGCGTGATCCGATACGCACTTGGCCGGTTTTTTATCAAATTATAATTGAATTGTGGATTCTACCCGATAAATACTCGAGCTTATTTAGACATTAACGGATACATTAGCAAAATAATTTCTCCTAATAACTCACTGCCTGGATACTGATATACGGCACGCTTTACGACCGCTAGATTTGAAATCCCTATTAAATTTATCGCCTATCTATTACAGGCTAAGTCAAACAACACCGGTATATTGGCCTCTAACTATTTATGACAAACGGAGCACCCGTAAAATAAATGGAACAGAACAATTTGGGTCGTAAACCAGATTATTGGCGAAGGTTAGACTCTCAAAAGACGATCGTACATTCCGAACGGGCTGTTACGTTCAAATGGTGCTTTGGTGGAGTGATTAGGATTATTTTAATGTTGGTAGTGGATCGTGAGAGATGCCAAGAGAAACGCATGCTTTGATCTGACCAGATGAATTGCATTACGCACAGAATCCAAATCCCGGCAGATATCTTTATGATATTGCGGTACTTTGACAAAATTTGCATTGCATTTACGCTGCAGCCAATGCTTGTTTTAGTTTACATAATATATAGCGACATCTTGTAGCTTGTATAGCAGGTTATTTGCCATATTACTGCTATTTATTGACTGAATGAATTTATGTTGAAGGAAATGTGTTTTCAATTGTATGTTATTCAACTGGGTATTATAATAACGTATGCAAACTAATGCAGAGTTTTGTATTTTTTATACCAAGTAGACAGCCGAGACGATATTACCAGTAGGTACGACTTTACACACATTTGCGACATGCAAAATATGTCACTATACATATTTCTGAGGACATGACCAAAAGCAGGCGGTGGCCGCGAGCCAACGTACACGTTTCATTGAAGTAGACGTGTCTGCACTCGTAGCAATGTTTAGGTATAATATTATGTATCACTTCAATCACTTGGTGTTAATGTTAATACATGCATTACTTATGTGTATGTGAACGTTGTCAATGGTCAGTGCACTCATATAAAGTACACATGAAGTTACGAGCGAATTTGAAATAAAGCGAGATCGCATTATGTATGTTGGTATTATTGGATGATCCTTTATGGAGCATGAAAATCGAGACTAGGCAGGCGGCTTTCTCACTGCTACGGTACCGATGCCGGTGCGCTAGTGAGATAGCGCTCTGCATATGTATAGCGCTGTCACGCTTGCACACCGTCGCCGTGCGCCGCATCCATTTGCGGCGCCAGTGTGATAATCGCCCAAGGCACGTAGCAGGTCTAACGGCTTTAAAGCTTTAAGTGTCAGTTTGAAATTAAGGATATTCATTTTATAAAGCATATAATTTATACTGTGACATTACTGACTTGGGGTCGTATTCTAACTTAAAAACACGAAGAAGTTTTTACACTAACATAAACTATTATGGTAAATTCACGTTCAAATGACCCTATTAGTGTGACATGTTTCAATGCATAGGGTGTTTAAAAATTAAGAAATACACATTTATATTGGACTCTCGCAAGTTTTCTTCTGTCTTCTACGTCCTTTTTTCAATAAATGTGAATGTTTTAGGACCATTTACTTTTTCTCTGCATTGTTCATCATTATACAATATAATCTCATAAATTTAATTGATTAACTACAAAATGTATTTGTCAAATCATCCTACTCCTAGTGTTGGTAGCGGCTTAAAAGCCACGGCTCAACTTATTTAAGAAATAGTACCTACCACCAAAAATTCATATTTTACGAAGGTTCCTGTCGTAATAGGTACCTACAAAACAATAAAATTCTTGCATCCAATTCTTGAATATACAACACGGACCAGTCACTTCCAACGACGTTACTACACCTCGCCCTATCGTTTGTCATTCTAATTTAGGGTCCCTTTTAACCTCGATTTGTTCGCGTGGCACTAGTAAATATGTCAATTATTGTTATTATGATATCCCGCCCGGCCCGGCTTTTAAAGTTTAGAGCCACATCGTAATTTAAGATATATGGATAATGTGAACAGCTTGAATTTATTATGTTCTGGGTATAGGTATGTTGTACTTACAGCACTACAAGGATATTTTAAAATGATATATGCTCAGTTAAAGATTTATAAGGATTATTTTATATCGTTTTGAGGATTAGACACTAGTCATTGCAAAAAAATTTTAAAACAATAATTTGAATATAGTTTTGATGTGTAGCCATTGCAATAAAATTATTTTGTAAGAATACCAGGATCATAATCATAAACGGTTCTTACTTCATTAAAATTTGTATAGGTGGGTACTGTCAACTCCAAAAATGTTTGTACACTTCTGCACCATAGTACTTTGTAATGAAATGAAAATGAAATGATTTATTCCAGAATAATTTCCATATGTGTACAAATGTAAATTAAATTAAAATAACACAATAAATACATTAATAAAAATTAAATTAATACAAATAATAAAAATTAAAGTAATAAGGTTCAAAATAATTATAGTAAGCTATTTATGAATTGGAAGCTTAGTATTCCTAGCAAATAAAAACTGTTTCCTGTGTAAGCTTACTACACTATACCTACCTACCTACCTACCATATGCCAATGAACATTTAGTCTAGTTAGTTTTCTAGACTAAAAATAATATAAATGCCATTACCACGAATAATAATTAATACTATATCGGTATTGGCTGACCGCCAAGCACTAATTATTTTCTAGTTTCGTTTTACACATGACATTAACGTCAAGAACAATGTATGTACAATGCGTTTGTGTAAACTCTAGTTTAAATCTCAGTGTTTAATGGGACAATGCCACACGCTTTAGAAATACTATGACATTCAACAAAATCTACGTCCAAAGCTTAGTGATGACTGATCGCTGACAGATCAAAGATAAGGTAAATGTTAAATGGGTTTTGTTTAGTTTTAAGTACCTAATTGTGGACTTTATTTATAATCCGAAACCGTTTATAACGTGTGCTAATTTTGCAAACCAGCACAATCATTTTGCAGCTACTTTAAGAAAATATTAATGAATCACTTAATAACTAAAGCAGAATGACAGAATGCTTGTTAAATACTCATATACTGTAAATAATTATATATAAAAACCAACAAACTAAAGAGGATCCTAATCGTAACGACCATAGCAAACGTGGGTAATTGTACCAACTAAAGATCACGAATCACCTAAAGTGAAGACATTACTCAATACAAATCGAAAACAAACGCTATCGCTCCATCTGGCTTGCGCACGCGTCGCTCAGCCGTCAGCTACCGGCGTATTGTTTGGTTGTCTGATCTACTAACCGATCGAAACGACATAACTGCAACCACACTCTAGCGATATATGCCGTTGTGTAGATGACAACGTTGCGCTATCACTGCTTATGGTAAACATTGATTCTGAGATGAAATGTCGTAATTGAGATCGGTACAGGCTATTAGGCTAATGAGCCTGTCAATTTGGATTAATGAGTAATAATTTTGCTGGAAGGGGTCCGCAAAGATGTTTTTCTTAAAGATACTCGTATCATTATGTGGCATTAATCATTATGTAGTTTAAAGTTGACATTAAAGTTACAAAAATTAATACCTAGTGTAAAAGCTTAGATAACTATTTTAGAAGCTTATATTTTGAAGGATTCCAATGTTAGATAATTTACAATTTTCCTATATTTTCTTTAAATTTTATTTTCTTCGTGTGTCTATAAATATTTTACATTTTAGTTTCACTTTATGAATATTATTTTGGTAATTTTATAAAGCTACGTTCGTGGTTTGTTTATTTTTTCTTAAAATATGGTTTTTATTAAGTGAGACAACAGTGAACTTGTAACATAACATAGATATAGATTTATAAAATATTAGAACCACCTAATGTTTTTATAATGAGAGGGATGAAGACATTAATATTAAAAACCTTCGCAAGAGACAATTTAGATGAGAGCTATGATAAATTCACACCAAATATTTTATTTCATTCCGCAATCAAAATTAAAAGCTACCTAATATCCAAGGAAAACTACATTTTTATGCTAATACTCGGAGCAAGTGACGTCCATATCAAATATCCTAATGTAGCAAAATGTTTAGACTTGTAACAATACTAGTTTTGATAACTGCAAGGAATAAATTAATAGAAAATAATGGGGTTGGAAACCGAAACAGGATAATAAGAAGAAAATAAGAAGGCATATTCATCAGATTAGGTGTGATTCTATGGATTAGCAAATATCCGTAACAAATAAAGTAAAATAATAAAAACCAAAACTGTTTGTTATGCTACTACTCAAAACTTAGAATGCTGACATTCTTATAGCAGTAGTTCAAAGGTAACATTGAATACCTACGCCTTTTTTACATATAACAATAGACGTAAACTAAATGTAGTACACTCGACGTCAAATACATGTTTACAGTTTTGCACTTTACTCCATTGTAATAAGGTACATAAGTGTAAACATATCTTTGACGTCAACTGTACACGGAAAGTAACTAGAAAAATAATGATTTAAGTAAGCAAAATGTCAATTCTGAAGGGTCCAGGGTATCAAAATAAAATCAAATCAGTGATAAGTTTTATTCTTCGAATAGGCCTCCTAGTTTACTATTGGATGATTTTGTTTTGTACAAAATTAACCATTTTCAATGCTTTTAAGGGTATAACAGTAATGTAAATGTGACATGCTCGTTTTCAAACCATTTATGAGTTCTCTGTAAAATGTCTTCAACTTGGGAGTTCTGAACATAAAACAATTAGTTAGCGTTATTTCCCAGGTTTATAGTCGCATGCTTTGACTGAACGCCAGTTTGTAAAATTAATACAAAACTAGCGGTTACTGGCTCGAGCACGTCTTTAGATCCATTGATTGTATAAACGAATCGTGGAATGGTACCTAAATAAATACGTAAAGTAAAAAGATCCTACAAATCTTACTTCCAAAAAAGTACTAGAAATTTTACGATACCTATGTACTAGTTTCAAGTCTTTTCTGGTACAGAACTTTAACTATCTAAAGATTTGGTATAGATTTTTGCACTATTATATCCACATTTTACAGTAACTACTCAATTAACAGGATAATAAACACTACTGCCGTACCGAATCAAACAATTGGATGATGATTAATAGCGGTATGTTGAAATTGAAATGTATCTGCTAGTACGACAAGTTAGGGTTGTGCACTGCGCATTCTGTTCCTATACATACAGGATGTAACAAAAATACTGGTTATCCATTCTAGGGCGTAATTGGTATCGTATTGCGACTAAAAAAAAGTAGGAGAAAATGTTTTGGACCCGAAAAGAGATATTTGTACAACAAGAGAAGAAAGTTCATATTTACTTCGAGTGCTAATTTTGAGTCCTGAGCAAGCGAAAGATTCTATAATAGAATCACGAGCGTAGCGAGTGATACTAATTTAGAATCTTGAGCGTAGAGAGGGACTCAAAAGCATAAGATGTAAATAACTTTATTCTCATGTTGAACACACTATTTTTCACCACAGCAGCAAGAAGACATGGAAAAATACAACCTGGGTGATGCTTAATCCTTCTTTGTCACTTTACTCACTCGTATTTATTATAATATTCTTACAATTGAGTTCAAAAACCTCAATAATAATTTAATAACACAAAAAATAATCAAAATAAATTAAATATTTTTAAAATATCTATACCGCCAATTTGACTTTTGTCAACTTTTTTCGCGTTCGGTAACTACTGTTTGATCACAATACGAGAGATTGTTGTTAGTAATAATATTTTTCACATGATAATCTTGTATTTTTTTCGTTTATACTTATTTGATTTTGAAATAAAGAACGTAAATTATTTCAAGTGGAGTATAGTTAAACATTTAAAAATTAAAATTTGTATAAATTATACTTACAAATTAGTACTTGTGCGCGTTTCAGAACGTTACGTTCCGACTCTGTTTCAGGAGTCTGCTGTCGGAAGTTCGGAATACGAATTAAAATTAAATAAAATTAGATTGAATGACATTTAAAATATTTCTGTCTCTCTCTATGTACTAACGAGGTGAAAAAGAGAACGCGAATAGACTCCCGAGTATTTCGAATTTGTATTAGACCTCGCGCGCGAAATTGACATTGTAATATTTGTCATTGCAAGGTCACTTCAAGGTCATTTTGTCTCACGCTCGCAGCAAAATTGAGTTTTGCTCACTCTTTTTAGGTATCAAAGAACCCTCCTTCCTGCTGCTGAGGTGAAAAACAATTTTTTTTTTCGCGTGATTTTTTTTTCTTAGTTTTTCATAATTAGAATACGATACCAATAACGCCCTTAAACGGATTTAAGACCATTATTTTTGTTACACCTTGTAGATTTGTCCAGTATGTCCTGTTCCTACACATAGTTATGCCCGAGGTAATTGTAGTTTGGTTATTAATAAAACTCAATTTTAAAAATATTAAGAGTAATATCGCATGGGAACGACTCGTAAATTCTACGACACTTTTTACAGCGTTCCGTTAATAGGTCTTAACGAAAGATTAGCAGAAGCAAGTCATCGGACGCGGTCACAACGCGGTAGACGCGTTGTGTTCCTTGATTAGTGGTTAATCGCCGAATCATTCAGCGTTGTACTCGTTTCTTTTACTCGTTATATATGTATGTATGTTTTCAGACTGTTCCTGAGAGGAAAGAATAAAGGTATATTTTCAATGGAAATAATTAATATATTTAGTCTGTAGGAGGCGCGGATACAGGGGGGGGAAACAGGGGCTATTGCCCCCCCCCCCCTGAAACGCAAACCTCGTATTCTACGGGGCCCATAGGTGCGGACCGCGAGATTTTTTGTGAAGGTAAGTGCCCCCCGAAAACAAAATCCTGCATCCGCGACTGGTCTATAGGATAGTGGAATAAATATTTAGTAGTTATACAGGTACAATCATTATAGAAGGATTTTTTATTTTGACAAATAAAAAAAACAAAAAATAAGACAAACACATATTGAACAGATAGAAAACACTGGAAAACTAAAAAGATTATTAAGTACTTACTAGTTACGAATGAAAAGTATATACTTTTCTCATGTCGCAGTTACGTAGGTAGAGTGGTAATTTTTTAAGATGTCGGAATCTTACTAAGGAGTTCTACCGACAATTCCGGCATCTTAAAAAATCGTACTATACCTGCAATTAAATAATCACGTATAAAATAAGATATATTTTTAAAGTTATAAGAGCACGTCACACAATATTTGCGCGCTTTGTTAATCAAAAAAATTAAATAATATTTTTCACTAAGAATAGTTTGTCAGAAAATGTAATTAATTTTACAAGGACATGACATCAATGTCATTGTTGTTGATCTTAATCCAAACGCGTCACGCTAAATGAAGCCAGAACTATTCCAAGCCAGTGACTAACACCATATTTACTGCCGCGACTTTAAACGCATTTCAATAGTTCGCCTAGATAGTACGTAGCGATAACTGTCCTGATGGCAAGATACGAAACTGGGAGGAGGATGTTCAACTTAGCAGTTCATTTTATTTTAACCGAATGGTGTTAGCTTGTTTACGATTAGTATTCGTGCGTAAATAATTATGAATGAATGGGATGAAAGTGGTAGGAGCGCTGGTGGCCTGGCGGTAACGTCTGACTTTCAATGCGAAAGTCGCGGATTCAAACCCTGGCCACCACTGGCACTGAGTTATTCGGAACTTATGTACTAAATATCAGTGGTATTTACCAGTCGCTTTTCGGTGAAGGAAAACATCGTGAGGAAACCGGACCTAATCCCAACAAGGCCTAGTTTCCTCTCTGGGTTGAAAGGTCAGATGGCAGTCGATTTCGTAAAAACTAGTGCCGACGCAAATTCCTGGGATTAGGTTGCCAAGCGGACCCCAGGCTCAATAGAGCAAAAAGCTGGGACAAACGCTAGAAGGAAGAAGAAGGGATGAAAGTGGTAAACCTGTTTACTAAGGTTACAAACAAAACTGGTAAATCTATGACTATTATTAGAAGTTGAAGCTCGTACGAATGGCACTTTTGGCAATATGACAAATTATACGTTCAATATCGCAATGCATCAGGTTGAATATAAAACAAGTCTAGGGGCTAATATGAATACGGTTCTCGTTCAATAATCCGGAGCATTCCACCAAAGAGACGTTAAATAAAATAAAAATAAATATTATGGGACAATCTTACACAAACCGACCTAGACCCACAGTACGCTCAATAAGGCTCGTGTTGTGGTTACTAGACGACGATATGTAGATTAGATAGATATAGATAAATACTTAAATACATAGAAAATATCCATAACTCAGATACAAATATCTGTGATAAACACATAAATAAATGCCCTGACCAGGATTAGAACCCGGGACCTCCTGCTTCGTAGGCAGTGTCACAACCGACCGAACTAGGTCACTGGTCTCCGTCTGAGTAAATGTTTCTCTTATAATGTTTGAAAAGTGGATATTTTATCTAAAGGACTTGGCTGGGTTGAAAAATGTTACACACATGCTAATTCTTAGACAAAATTAAATTAAATTCATTAGCGATAATCTACATAGTATAATAGTGCCCGTACTGACATACGAGCTACCTATTAAATAATTTATTTCTAATTCGTTAGTTAGTTTTTGTTGACAAGCGACGATTAAGGAATTAGTGAATTTAAACAACGAACATATATTCTGAAACAGTACAGACTTACTAACGGCGTTGCATGTAATCCATTACGTCCCCAAGAAAACGCTACGCGACTTCAATTTACATACATGGTGGTGCAAGAAATATGCACAAGTATTAAACCTAATGGCTCTCATCATTAGCCTTACGGTTAACTTAGCTGTTTATTTTTTGTTACTTTATAAATTTAATGTTATTATTAATAAGGTTCAAAATAGAAAAGAGATTCTCGTTGAATTAACGTGTGATTGTCATGTCATAGTTACATCGTTTAGCACCTTACAGTATTAATTGTTGGAGATAAGAGGCTTTTAACGGTTTTGGGTTTACGACGCATGTATTCAGCTTTTTATGTTAACATTAAAACGTATTTAAACTTTTATAATCGTGAATAATATTTCGGAATAAACATTTATTACTCGCACTCTTAAAAATCTTAGTTGTAACTGGTCACTGAAAACTAGAATCTAAACGGTTTTTTAAAGATAAAGTTCGAAATTCGAAATTGTTTTTTTTTTCGGAACGAAGCTAATGCGCTGGCTGTCGCGCGCCGCGATGTGCACTACTGGTGAGCGCACGCGCCGCCTCCATTGATATGTGGAAAACTGAGTGAGGGAATGTACCGGGAGAACTAGTCGGGAGAAGATTAGGTACAGTTTTCTTACATTTGTTTACAGACATTCGTATTATCTTTACTTCAAAATTGATGGTCATGTATTTGCACTCGTATACTTAAAGTGGAACCTAAGATGGTAATGTGATAATACTACACACGACAATTACTAAAATTATAATGTAGAATACATTTGATTGCCCATTAAGTAGAATATAGTCCGTAAAATACAAAAAATACACACATTGAAATATAATATGTTTTCGCTGGGGAGTAGTGCGGAGACACATTTGAAAAATATTTACAAATAAAATGTTTTTTTTTATGGTGTTTAAAACTGTTTCATTTTACGCCCTTATACATAAACGTCTCACAGGCCTGAATTAGTTAATTTATGTTTTGTCTGTGTCTAACAAACACAACTGTCAAAGTGACAGATAGGGAAAAACGAATATTAGTTAAATGAGACTTGTGAGGTGTTTATGAATAAAGGGGGTTATAGATTATCATAAGTCATTATCTATGTTTCGGAAACAGGTTTTAACTGTCCAAAGAGTAATCAAACCTACCCCTTTTATTTTTCTTAATATTAAAAAAAACTGTGTTAAGAGAGTTGCTCGAAAATCTCGAAATAATATCACAATTAATTTACAAAATGAAATAAGACAGAACATCAGCAGTGAAATATCTAAAATGCTTCTTTAACATGCTGCTCCTAGTACATTCCATACATCACTAATGCATCGAACATCATTCAGCAGATTTAGTTTCGTAAAGCTCAGGAATCAAATAAATCACTCAATCGATGCACGTCACTCAATTTGTCGAATCAACATTCGAAATTTAACCCGTACGGTAAAGATGAAAAAACTAATTTGGAGTGAAGTTTTAGACAAATCTATTTTTAAAGTGTGAAAATACACTCGCGTGCAAATAATTCGGGTCAGTACGAAAAACTATAATATCTCCTAAAATAATAAAGCTAGGAGCCTGAATTAAATTATATATTATAGATAAATACATATTTAATAAAACAACGTCAAGAGTTAGAGATGTTATTCACTTGTTTATTTAATTCACATAGTAAACACGATATCAATTAATTATAGGTAAAAAGCAACCGTGGTACCTCACACACAAAACTAAAAACAAAAAAAAAGTAAAACATATCAATACTTCGTATTGCCTCCTCGGGCTCTTCTTACAGCTTCGAAACGATTGGGCATACTGTTTATTAAGTTTCTTATGCGTTCTTGCGGGATATTAGCCCATTCTTCCACTAACGCCTGTTTCAGGTCTCTAAGTGTAGCTGGGGCGGGGTTTCGATTTCTTACACGCCTTCCGAGCTCGTCCCATACGTGCTCAATCGGATTTAGGTCCGGGCTTCTCGAGGGCTAGTTCATAGTGTTGATGCCAACCTCCTCAAAATAATCTTCCACAATCTGTGCGGTGTATGGCCTGGCGTTGTCATGCATGAACATTGAGTTTTCACCCATATTAATTAAATATGGGCCTACATGCTCATTAAGAATCTCTTCCACATACCTGGCACTAGTTAACGTTCCATTTTCTATCAAAACTAATTGAGTGCGACTCTCTGAAGAGATTCCAGCCCAAACCATAATAGACCCACCGCCGAAAGCAACTTTTTCTTTAAAACAGGCTGGAATAAAACGTTCACCTGGCCGTCTGTAAACTCTTCGCCGCCCTTCATGTGCATAGAGCATAAATCTGGACTCGTCAGAAAACATAATTCTTGCCCATTCATCGGCACCCTATCGCCTGTATTCGCGTGCGTAAAGTTTCCTTGCAGTTCAATGCCCTCTGCCAAGTTTTGGGCCATTTGCCGGTCTATGTGGGGTCAAATTAGCTTCACGAAGCCGCCGTCTTACAGTCCACTCGCTGATGTCATCTCTTCGGGTCTCCCGAAGTTGGTTTTTGACTTCAACTGCAGTGAGATGCCGATTTCGGAGCATTGTTGTTACAATGAATCGATCTTCTCTAGCCGTAGTACATCGCGGTCTGCCGGTTCCTGGTCTTCGAAGGTTCCTGCCAGTTTGTAGGAAACGTTGGAGGACCCTCTGCACCGTAGATAGTGACACGCCTGTTCTTCTTGCTGTATATCTCTGACTTCTGCCTTCTTGTAACAAAGTGACGATACGTGTACATTCATCTTGTGTTAGCGACATGATATTAATTCAATAATGACCATCAAAGTCAACAAAAACTGCCTTTTATCATTTTGCTTTGACAGATTGAAAACAAAAGTGAGAAAACAATCAAAAGTGAAATAAGCTCAATTTGAATTTGGTACCAAATTCGACTTTTTTTTAAATAAAACTTTTTCCAGAATTCTTGTAGAACATTGCAGGTTCAATTTAATTCGATATTAAATTCTCTTTAATACACAGTTAGTTTCCTGCACATACCGCTATTAATTTGCAAAATATAAGGGTTTTTGTCACTGACCCGTATTATTTGCTCGCGAGTGTATTCCCCGTTTGGTGGATTGACGGCAATGATCGACAAAAATGTGTTGGCGGATTTTCATTCACATACCATCATGTGATTCATGTATTACATGAGTGTACCACCGAGATTTATGATATTTTACGTCTTATATTTAGGTAAATGAATTCAAATTTGTATGCAGTTTTGATTAATCAACAAGACTTGCATTTATTTATGATTTAAGTTCTGATACCATACATACTCGTACATACCTACTATACAACGGATATAACGACAAAACAGATTTGTCTGTATAACGGATTATAGCACTAGTATTGATATCACCACTGCAGTGATTTTAAATGTAGGTAACATACTCATAATATATATCATAATTATTTTTGCATGTTTTTGAAGTGAACCTTTCCTGCTAGGTTGATTATTTTTTCAATGTTTTCAATGTTTGTATTTGATATAATAACAAAATACTCGTAATATGTCATATACTCGTAACAAAATTCTCAAAATATTACAATACAAATTAAGTATGTAATACGTGTTAATAATAGCAGCCTTACTTTAGAGAAATTTTGTGCTACTTTGATAAATTAAAGAGTGAATAAAACAACAAATGAAGCCTTTTTATTGGCATATAAAGCATTATAGGACGTGCTCACTGGAGATCTGAAAGATGATATGAATCTAGAAAGAGAAAGGAGAGCTGTGGCAGTAAGGGGCAATATGGCTACCCGCAGATATGCACGCTGTAACATACAAGTAAAGTTATAGCTTTTTAAAGCATACTGCCAAACTCTTTACACGTGCAGTCTAAACGCCTTGATTGCCGTCTCACTAGCTACGGTGTAGATATGTTGATAGGCAGAGGGCTGTAAGTACTATACCTAGTTGGTTACTAAGTTCTGTTACCAGATTTCTGACTGATAAAATATAAAATAAAGTTTGAAAATCAAAAATTAAAGTAATTATTTAATAGCCTAATTTCTAATGAACATAATATGGTATAATAATACACAAATCAGATGAGAAATTTATTGAAAATCCTTGTAAAGCACAACATTGCCTGAAGACGCAAACACGCAGTAAATTTAAGAAAATTACACTTTACAAAAGTGCTTCAAATAAATATTTCACCTTTGTTTAGGAGGTTCCATTGCTTGTTTGTAAGAAACCTGTTTATTAGACGTAATTGCGTGACCATCGTTTAATTTTCTTGCGATTTTATCCCACAGATATTCCCATTTGAAATATTGCCTATTTTTAAGTTTTTCACAAAAGACATAGATTTAGACTGCTATAGAACAAGCAGACTTGCAACGTATAGTCTAGTATTTTATCGGATAGCCCCACGTGAACTATACATATACCAAATTGAAGCTAAAGAATATAGCTACCGAATTGTGTAAGAATGATGCTTCTTAAAGGTGATGAAAAATAAATAGGATTTAAAATCAACATGAACGAGGAGCGTAATTTTGACGTATATTTTACACGCCTTTTTCCGAGTGTTATAAAGAATTCTGAAAAACTGCGACAATAATTTTCAATTCAATATATTGTAATCTATTGACTATTAAATAAGCTTTTAAATTATGTACGTGAATAACTCAAATACTACCTATTCCTATTTATTTAGTGAAAACTCTAGTAACAGAACTTAGTAACCGACTAGGTAACATAGGGTATCGCTGTAAGTGCTAACAAAAAAACTATTACTAACAAAACGATGGATCAAATCGGTCTGAAAAAAAACGAATTTGACTTTTATTTTAATTTTATTTATCAACTATAAATGGCTGAACTGTTTTGGTAGACTGCTAGAATTGTTTTACTCTTACGTGTTACCAAAAGTCTAGTGTAAATAAATCAGAACATGACGTATATATTGTTTTTTTTATATAGTCGACCATGCATTTATAAGCTGTCCCATTTGACGGTACCTTTAATTAGCCTTAATTCATATTTATTACGGAGCTTCCAAAATGTTTACTATATGATCGTGATTTTGAGCATGTTTATGTTCCGTGAAAAGGTTAAACGCGAAAAGCAACGCACAGCTGACACTTTAATTATTTAAAAAAAAATCTGTTAGAATATGCCGAATGTTCGATATTATGTAAAATTTCGTACCTATTAATAAAAAACATTATGAACCAGTTTTGATATGTGGGTTATTTACCTCTTTGCGACTGTGTACAGTCGCCATCAAATATATCGGAGCGGCCACGGTACTCAAAAACATCTGAACATGCACTTTATCGCCTTGACAATAGAGGAGTTGTTCAGATATTTGTGACCACCTTGACCGCCCCGATATATCTGATGGCGACTATACTTAGTGTGTGTAAGTACGAGTAGAGTTGTAGATCAATACAATAAGAATCGCATTTTATTACCGATTCAAATGTAGCATTTTATCAAAGTAACGAGTGGACGTACGTCACAATACTGCGGCAGAATCCGTCAAATTAGTCAATATGACAAAAGGTAGTAAAATAGATAAGTCTTTTTGTGTCTGCGGTCTTACTTATTACATGTGAAAATGTCATTCAATGTAATTTCATTGTAAATTATTTAGTAATAACTTACTCCTAATCATATCTGCAGATTCCATTTCGTACGCACTGAACATAAAATGATTACTTTAGTGATATTCAAAATGTGCCAACATAGCAAATTCGTAGTCACAAATGCAACATAGTGGCCATTATTTACTGTTTACATTAAATTATACATTCTTGATTTAGCGAATAAATATTGGCATTAGCTTGTCGAAATGTTTGAGGTGGTTTCTTAGAATCTCTGAGCTAACCTTGTAGGTTCAAATAAGAGTACTTACATGACCAAAATATCCAGTAAATTTATTATACCTACCTACATAAACAATAAACAAACATTAATTGCTAAGTAACTATAAGCCTGATGAAATAGTAATTCCCCGAAAAATGGGCATTTCATTTAAAATAACCTAACCTAATTGTCGTATGTTTACAGATATTACAGGCATTCACGACGTATTTAATTCTAAATCAACTTTACATTTTAAACTTGTCATAGACTTGAAGGACAAGACCTTAAAGAAGACTCAAATATTATTATTTACACAATTTTCAAACCATTTAACTTTGAAATATTGACGTTCTTGAATAGGTTTCAGGTAGGTACCTACCTACATAATTTTTTTCAAGTTTGTTTGTGTGTATATATATCTATCAAGTCAACCATCTATCTAACGCCCAAGAGTTTAATTCGGACATTTGGACTACATATTCGGAAATCCCAAAAAGACGCCCCGGCAAGTACGTGTACTAATAATAACAATCACAAAATAAATATTAGGAGTATAAGTAGGTAGGTACACATCTTTATTTACACATAACAACAGGGACTAACATTGTCAACAACGAATACATAATTTACGTGTAGTCATAAAATCACATATTCTGAGTCATTGCCATACATAACAATAGCAATAAAAGATTTATGTAGCGCGTTGATACAAATGAGTTAAGTTGAAACTAGGTAGGCCTTGTTGCCGATGCTGTAGGTATGTTTATAAAAATATATTAACCTATTGTTTTTTATCAGTAAAAAGGTAATACTTCGATGGAACTTAGGGATTTATTTAAAAAAATGCAACTCTTGTAAGGGCTTCTATTTTTTCTTTTGGACTAATCCACCACCTATTATGTAACTAGTCTAGATACCTGACATAAGTACCTTATTTTAAGCTCTGTTTGTCCCGACGGCTAACTTAGTAGAGTCCTTTTGGCATTAAATTCGCCTTTTGTACAACTTTACTGTGCAGTTAAGTTAAAATAAATAAATCCGTTTCTTCGAAAGCTTGGAAAATCTCATACATTTTCATGTTACACCAAACAAGTTGTTCACACACAACGCGGATTGATTAGTATGAGGCGCCGGCGCAAGATCCGCGATTAGGGCCGCAGGCACGAGCCTATTCTGTCCTGGTGGGACATTCTAGTCGGTACTACAAACAGATCGCGATGGGTTTCGCAGGTACTGATGTTGCAGGGAAAATGTGAAGTTGACGTCAATATTTCAACACTGGTTTATTTTACTTTCTAACACTAATTAACCTCTATAATCTTAACTAAAAAAAAATAAAAATAAAAAAAATATAAGTTTACTAAGTTAGAATGGCTTTCTTTTTAAACACAAAGTTTAACACAAAGTAACAAAAATGCTGGTAATCCTTTTAAGGCCATAATTGGTATTGTATACTAATTATAAAAAAAATATTCTCGCTGAAATAAATTTGGTTTTGTATGAAGGGTTGGCCGGCTGTGTCCCATACAAAAAAAATATTTTCACGTCCAAAAATGTTTTCTCCTACTTTTTCTTACTCGCAATACCATATCAATTATTCCGTTGAACGTACCACCAGTATTTTTGTTACAACATGAAAAAACCTGTTAAATTGAAATAACGATTAAAACCCCCTGAAAAAAAAAGCGCCACCCACATAAATTAAAGACCTTTTAAGAGCAATAGGCATGATGACACATGTTGAATTATGCAATAAAATTTAGTTGATAGGATGCATAATGATCAATATATCCAACTAAAGTGAAAATTTATAAATTCAATTGAAATGGCTCAAAGATATCATGTTGCAAAATTTCTAAATTTTACGATTTTTTAAAGTGCGAAATTAAAAAAAAACAATGATACCATTCGATTTTTAACGTTTCACTGTAAAATAAATTGTATAGCAACCATATACATAAAGTAAAGTCACAGGTAATTGTGATGGGTAGCGCTAAACAAATCTCCAAAATTGACTTTCTCAGGCTCCCTCCGATAGTCTTCGATGGTATCCAAATTCCTTTTTCCAACCAAGTGAAAAATCTTGGCGTAATCATGGATCGTTGTCTATCATGGGTGCCTCAGGTGAGTGAAGTGAGCAGGAAGATGTTTGCTGCCATAGGGTCTCTCAGACGGTTCCGGAATTTCCTGCCAATTGCTACTAAAATTGCGCTTGCTCAGTCGTTACTTCTCCCCATTCTTGATTATGCAGATATCTCCTATTTAGACCTAACCGAGGAGCAACTTAATAAGCTTGAGCGTATTCAAAATGCCTGCATTCGGTTCATTTTCGGATTACGCAAATTCGACCATGTTTCTAGTTTTCGTTCTCAACTCAAATGGCTCCCTATCCGTCACCGCCGTAACTCTCACATACTTTCTTTACCCTTTTCTATACTTTTTAACCCTGCAACTCCCCGCTACCTCAAAGAGCGTTTCTCTTATCTTAATTCTATTAGATCCTCTCAAAAATTGCTCCTAAAAGTGCCATCTTCATCTTCCAAATTTTATAATTGCTCATTTACGTTCCAGGCCGTTCGTTTGTGGAATTCTCTCCCTCTCAACATAAAACGCGCGCAATCTATCGGTAGCTTTAAATCGCAACTTAAGGAATACTATTTATCTCTTCCTTAGGTTTTTAAGTTGACACTGTTGTTTCTTACTGTGTGTATTATATATGTATATATGTACGTATATGTATGTTTATTTTGTATTTATTTAAGTATGTATATTCATATGAATGTGCTGTGTTATCTATTTCGTCTCTTTTGTGTCTATGCACCACCTACTGCTTATTGTTTTTCTCTAGTCTCCACTACCCAAAGGTTGTCTGGAAGAAATCGCTCATTAGCGATAAGAACGCCTGTTGTTACCTCTACCTAAATTTATCTAATTGTAAAATTTGTGCTTGTAACTGTATGAGGTGTGCAATAAAGAGTATTTATTATTATTATTATTATACATAAACGCAACATTTCACTGTAAAAATACCAAATTTATATTTTTAGGGTTCCGTAGTCAACTAGGAACCCTTATAGTTTCGCCATGTCTGCCCGTCCGTCAGTCCGTCCGCGGATAATCTCAGTGACCGTTAGCACTAGAAAGCTGAAATTTGGTACTAATATGTATATCAATCACGGCGACAAAGTGGTAAAATAAAAAGTGGAAAAAAATGTTTTATTAGGGTATTTAAAAATGAATAGGGGTTTACTAAAATCATTTTTGATAATGTAAATATTTTCGGAAATAATCGCTCCAGAAGTAAGTAAAAAAAAGTGTCCCCCCCCCCTCTCTAACTTTTGAACCATAAGTTTTAAAAATATGAAAAAAAATCTCAAAAGTAGAACATTATAAAAACTTTCTAGGAAAAATATTTTGAACTTGACAGGTTGAATAGTTTTTGAAAAAAAATTACAAAATAATTTCTGAACTAAGTTTGTAATTTAACCGTATAAGCAGGTGTTTATTGTACTTGTAATTTCTACAAAATTACAATGAAATGACGTGCTTTCAAATAATGTAAAAACAGTGAAAATCGGTTCACGCAATAAAGAATTATCCCATAAAAATCATCTTCTATACTTTAAGCTCGCGCGCAATAGTTTACTTAATTTGCGGATAGATGTCGCTGTACGCTGTCGCGAAACGCTCATATCATATCCTACATGGCGGTGTTATTTTAACTCTTAAGTGGGGACACTTACTGTGACGGACGGAAACCTACGGAACCCTACACTGAGCGTGGCCCGACACGCTCTTGGCCGGTTTTTTTCCATACTTTAAACAGGGCGACTATGTGATCGTGAAGTCACTTTTGCACGGCCTTTTTTTTAGGAGCGTTTTGTGAAACAAATGCAAATCTCGGACTTTAAGTCTCATTTCTGACTTATGTGTTGCTTTAATGCAATTGGCCCCATATAGACATTTGATCCTCACAACAAAACGAATCGATTGATACCATACATGAAAAAAATTCACCATGCCTATTCCGACAAACAAGACCCTTAAAATAGGTTCATCCGTTCCAGACCAACAATGTCACAGACGGTATAACATCGACTAATCCTTATAGCCAGTATTAAGTACAATTTCATACATATGTAATTAACCAAACTAAATGCATGCACTCACACTAAACACTAATCAATGGGTGGTAATAATTTTTTAAACGCCAACCTCAGTGATATCAAAGAGTTGTATATTTAATAGAGCGACCATTCTAAGAACTTTTTGAGGTTCCAAGTCTGAAGCGCCTTCTTGACGAGAGCAACCCAAAGATACAAAAATAGTATGAGGAAATAACATTGCGCTGCAGCGCTATCTAGTAACGAGTAGCGTTATTTACTACGGTATGCTACTGCTGTCTATATTATTTATTGTCTCTGGTGATAGTAAGCTATTGTAAACCCACATAAGCTTTCAAATGACTAACTTTTTAACTACATGAAATTATAAGATCAGTAACATTTCAATTAGGATAATCCGTTCAATATATGCCGTATGCGTATATGCCGTTCGTTTAATGTAGGAAAATACGGTCAATAAGTTTTAGTTATTCGTCACAAAACTATGCACTAAAATGACATCATGATACAGCGATAAGTATCGCTATCTTGATTGAACAATTAGCAAGTCCCGCGATTCTAATGGGATGCAAATGGCGTGAAGATATCCAGAATTGACCCGCCAACGTGGAACCAGACATATATTATTACCCTTTTAGGAGACAGATTCTCACCCGTGAGGTGAATATTACGTTTTCTAGAAAATTCCTTGAGTGTACTAGGTTATCAAAAATATTTCCATAGAAAGTAATGTTTATCAAGCATTCTAGACTACTGGATTAAGAAAATTTATTAGCTTTTGTCTCTTCTTAAATGTTAAATAGACAGACAGTGACAAACTATCATGTACGGTGTACGGTACGGCAATGTAGATTTGACAGAGGTTTAAGACTAATGCTGTTTTATATGCACGATCATCACTTAGGTATAGATAGGTTTTGAGTCCCACGCTTTGCTAAGGCCTCCCCTCTCTTCCTTGTTAACCTTACTATACCAAAAAAGTCCTTGTTGGTGTTGGTATATACGTCCCATCATCAGGCGCGGATACAGGGGGGGGGGGGGGGGGGCGACAGGGGCAATAGCCCCCCCTGAAACGCATACCTCGTATACTACTGGGCCCGTAGGTGCGGACCGCGAGATTTTTTGTGAAGGAAAGTGCCCCCCCCGCGAATGAAATCCTGGATCCGCGCCTGACCATCATCGAACATACGTTCTTACTTTGTACCAACCCTTACAATCTGTATGGTGTAGTCTGTAAATATCTGTGTAGTTAAATAGAAATTTGAATAAAAAGTCAAAGAAAAAAAAACGAAAGGAGACGGAGACCCAGCAGTCAGAAAATCTAGTGTAATGTCATATAATAAAAATAATAAAGAAAATGATTGACCCTATTCTGATGTCATTATTAACACAGTGTAATTATCTAACTGACATATGAACTAGAAAATGAAGTTATCCAATTTCATTTTTTAAAACCACGTTAAGTAAGTACATGTAATTTTAGCCAACAACTATTTCTTACACATAAAGACCTGTTAATAACATTGTTATCGCATAAATACTATTACCATCTCAACAAAGTGCTCTCAGCAATCGGCATGTCACTAACTATACTAATCAGTGCTGTTTATTTTACGACCTTTTTACTGCCTTTGAAGTGTTTATTTCGCAATCATAGTGTTATTACTACTCTTACAAGTACTGACCTCACTAAATGCATGTTGTATTGTATACGGGCATCTATATATTTGGCTATTCAATTGACAGAGTCGTAAATAAAAGTTGTAATTTTTTTATTCTTTGGTTCGGTCTCGTGTAAATAGGTACCTGAAGGAATAATAATAATTTTAATCAATATTAAACGCAACTGCAGTTGACTTGTGTTTGATATCATGCTGCCAAGAACTTTTATTCTCAATAAAAATCATTTTATGATCTAGTCACGTAGATGCGAGTCACAATTGGCAATTTTATAGCCATTTGATGACGACATTTGACACGCTCCAGAACTTCTTAGTACTTGCGAAATGACTATGACAATGTCCAATGGTTTCCACGAAAATGCTTCATGTTAAGATAAATATTAGTTTAAGACATCAGTGTCTATTGCAATTTTCCTTAATGCTTTCTGCAAAATTTAAGTAAAACATGATTATCTCGTAATTTTGGTTTTTGACGAAAGTAATCATTTTATGCTTATTTAGGCGCTTTCCCAGAAACAACGTAAAAAAAACAGGTTGCGTAGCCAACGTACCAATCGTTGCTCCGTAGCGTATCGTAGTCACCTCTCTCTATCACTCTTCCGTATTAGTGCGACAGTGACAGTTGCGTTTCGTTCGCTACGGAGCGTTAACGATTGGCACGTTGGCTACGCACCCTGGTCTGCCTGCCTTACTACTTAATAACATAAAATTAATGATGGGTTATAAATCATAATCACTGGCGTACATCCATACTTGGCCTTTGAAGCCCGTTTCTCTCAAGTAAAGCGGAGTGGCTAGAATCAGTAGGCCTTACTCTATCACTCTTCATTTTAGCAAAAATTGGTCTCCAAAAATCTTTTCAACGAGCGGTTATGCGCAGCCTCTTTCCAACGGTTCTGTGATCTTGACTTCAACCACTAAGCGACCTAAAACCATTTACAACAAAAGCCAAGCTTACAAGCATGAATTACATGAAACAAACGTTAAGCACCAACCATTACAATAGTATTAGTCGTGCATTGGTCGTATAAAAGCGTTATAAAATATCGTATAAGGCTTGCGCGGGCACGGGCGGCGCCGGCGCACATTTACCTACCACTCCTACCACCAAAAACAATATAATACCTGGACTGAAATGTCTGTACAAACTTGCGTTCCTCCAAAATTTAAGCTATATCTCTGGTTTAGGGTTTAGGTGTCGCACTACCCCCTATCTATTCAATAGAAGTTGAGTTTATTCGACAGTCACATTACCGAACAAAATGGACCTGAGACTTATTTGTTGCGTTATTAACGCAACAGGTGGCAAGATTACGATTTTGTATAGACATGGTCAGTCCTGGTATTCTCTTGTCTTCGCCTTACATAGTGCCTGCAATGCGTGTTAAGAAGTATCTTATTGGTGCCCTTTTATAGATTATCGTGACTTTGTTTGCGTGTAAATAAAATACACATCTTACCGTTAACCTGTTGCAAGGTCAGTAGGTAGAGAAAGTTATAAGTATATGTTACTGCACAGTGCACGTTGCAAAGTAATTTGTTTCTATTTTATTTTTGTATTGTTTCTAACTTAACTTTTTTGATAATAATGTATTGATGTTTGGCAAAAATATTTGAATACAAATACTCTTTATTGCACACCTCAATAAAATAGAATAGTACAGTAGGTACACAGATTAAAGGTAGAGGCAGTCAACAGACGGTCTTATCGCTAGAGAGCGATCTCTTCCAGACAACCTTTGGGTAGCGGAAATCTAGTCGAAAATAATCGTATGAGTAGGTGCAAGGCAAAAGAAACAGTGAAAATCCAATTGTTGTTAAAAAATATCTCTATACAGGATGTAACAAAAATACAGTTTTTTAGGTTTTTATAATTAGAATACGATACCAAATACTTATAATTTGTTACACCTTGTATGGTTCTTTTCCCCTTTAGGAGCTGTTTCTCCAAACCAAAGAACCTACCTATATACTTAAGTACCTACTAATAAACATAAATTTATTGATGCTATATGTAAATATTATTAATATGAATAGCAGATTTTTTCGGTGATCAATTTGTTTCATTCTACCCATAAAGTCTCCATTAGGTACATCTTGTATCGAAATATAAAAACGTTGCAACATATTATTCCATACAAGTCATATGACAGCGTGTGCGGCAATTTCCATGTTGTCTTAAGCCACTTTTTCTGACAACTATGAACTATGAGAAACATGAATTATCAAACCAAATGTGTCAAATGGCTTCTGACGATGTTCGTGAACAAAGCGGCGCTCATTCCAATCGCTATTACAGTATGGGCGAGCCAAAAGCTTAGACGAGACGGTCTAAATTAACTAAAACCTACTAATGGTCTGCAAGAGCGCGAGGCAACTATCTGCTAGATTGGGATATATATGGGCATAATAGGTATCGTATATTTATGGACGTGAAAATTTTTTTTTTGTGTGAGAGACGTCGTTCCAGCCGGCCAACCCTCCACACAAAAAACATTTTTTTTTTTGGCGAGAAATTTTGTTCTGCGATACCAATTAGGCCCTTAAAAGTTTCACCAGCATTTTTGTTAAACCTTGTAGTTTAACCATGAAGTTTCTCACTGCAAGCATAGACACAATCATACTGTTTTGTTTGTTTTGAACAGTGTGCAAGCTGCAATACGGTGTAATTTGGTAGCCAGGTTCAGCTGACACTTCGGATACAGCTGAGTTTCGCACTAGTCTTTTCAACTAGACTAATAACCACCGAAATGTTATTATTAGCAACCCTATACCACTCACGCGCTATTGGTTTCTATATTGAGTGTGAACCTCTACAACTAAAAACATTAGCGCAAACTTATAGTATGTGATGTCATGATGTGGGTGTAGTAAAATCAATGTGGTGACGGTTATTTTTTCTGAATTTTCCCTTTGCTAGACCGAAAACAGGCAATCCGAAGCAGGACAAAGTGGTTAAAAGTCTTGAGGTCGATATTCATTGGTTTTTTTTTTGAGAAATCGTATCGTTTTCGCTCGCGTGACAAGTCAACTAACTACTTAAAATGGGAATACTCGAGCGGGACGCGGGTCGCATTCCGAGGCGAAATGAATCAATCGCCAGAACAATAGTTTCAATAAATTTACGATAATGGCGAACATGTCCTTGCCGATACATTGCAACGGCACACTTTATAGCGCAGATTTATAACGTTGGCACAGCTTATAACGGAAACTTTATTTTATAGAGCAAATCAATAGTCCAGCCAGCCATATTATGCGTTTCAGATAAAGTGGAATCAAGTTAAGATTTAAATAAATACAATGCGACGACGGTTTTGCACTCAAAACCCTTGTCCAAGGAATGTTAAAAATTGTTTTGTTTAAAATATAATATATGAGCATACTGATAATTTTTGCATAAAATTAGGTGCATAGGTACATCGCAAACCTCTTAAGTAATTGGATAACTTTATATAAGGATCAAATCGAGTAAATTTAGAATAAAACAGTTCCGAATATAGGTATACCTTAACTATGTTTATATATTGTCGACTGATCAATCTTCAGCTTTCACTACTCTGTGAATTTAGTCAATCGTCTATTCATGACGTTTTATTGCAACGAATAATAGGCCACAATCGAACACAAATTATTGGCCAAGATGTTACCTTGCAGATTGCAGCCTAGTACCTACTTAAATGTCCATCACTTTGGTGCTTTGCAACTAGCGGGTCACGACTTCATCTTTGATTTTCAAACTTTCTATTGATTATTTAACAAAACAATCAGATTTTTTTTTCATATTTACCTACCACGATGGTATCAAACTGCATTAAAAATTCTCCAGGGATTGAACTTCTGTCAGTTTTTTTAATCTGTTTTTATTTTTATAACTGATGGCTTCGAACCAGTGAGCTAGGAATGTTAGGATATATAGAGGTACATTCTCAATCAAGATTTACCGAAAATATGGCTCGTGAAAATTTGTAACCGGCCAGTGTTATACCGTAATAAGACTGTCAGAGAAACTGCTGTACGAGTCGTTCTTACAGCACTATTTGGGCTAATTGTATATCCCGTTCTTTATTAGACACCGGTGTTTCGTGCAAACTATTTCTTAGCTATGGGATAGTAGTATTTGTTTATTTTGGGATTGAAAAGTTTGCCTGTCGTCACAGCTTTTTGTAGTATATGCCTGTGCAACAGGTACTAATCCTATCCGCCGGATAAATGATCCGCCGAGCTAAGCACTCGACAGTCACTACACGCGCGCCATGTTTTGGAGAGCCTATAGGACTGTCTGACAGTGTATAAGAACTACTTGGTAACAAGTTTCTTACCTTACAAGACCCTTGGACACATATGGCTCGGAGACCAGGCCTGGTGCATGGCGTACCATCTGACACCAGGGCCAGTGAAGCGTAGAAGTGTTTGCCCAGAGGTCTGCAGTTCAACGTGCAAGGAGAATCACCTGGGAGCAAAGAACATGTATGATGGAGCAGGTCTTATGATGCACATGTTGGTAGGGTAAACAAATCTTAAAATTAACGTGTTTTAACTATTATAGTTTACGCAATCCGGATTCAATTGTGCCTAAGGAATATCAAAATCTTGTCATTCTCTACTTGTGTATCTATTCATCGTTGTTATTCTAAAAACTTACAGGTTAAAACGTGGAATTGTAAAGTCACGAAATAGTGAAATAAAGGATTACATAGGTAACTATTTTACATAAAAACGAGTGGTACAAATACCGATGATTGGTGTCAGAATCGTGCATTTCGAAAGCACCTTGTATTGCAAAACTGATCGATCAGCTTAAGACCAACTTTCGCTGAAGACGTAAAAAGTTAAGCAATTTATGTAGTTGATATTATGTAGGTAAGTTCAAATAGGACAGAATGAGACTTCAACAATTTTGCGTACTAAATGACTCCTGTTATTTCACCGTAGTCCGTATGGGACTGCAACGGCGGGTCAGCGATCTTTGTCAAGTTGTGCTTGCTACTGGCCACTAGATGTCGCTAGTGTAACCTGTATTATGAATGATCCGGCCCGAGAGTGTGTAAAAATTGATTGATTCCACGTAAAGTTTAGTTGCCTTATTAGGATTATTGTTAAGAAATTGTGCATAATTTTAAAATAAGGGAGAATGTTTTGTAACATTTGATTCTAACCTTTAAAAGCGAATTCATACTGACCGTCTATATAGGGGACCCAGGTGTAGAATCGGCCCCGAAACGGTCGGCGATCGTACGCTGAGCACTGTTCAGCTCGCATGTCTGATACGCTCCCGATATTACCGACTCCGGCGTGACATGGCTGCAACAAAATTAATATAAATTCAGATGAGGTGAAGAAAACACTAGGATAGGAGACATCGGGACGAGGAAAACGCCAGAAAATACAAGTTGTAACAAAAATGCTGGTGATCCGTTTAAGGCCATAATTAGTATCGTATTATAATTACGAAAAACTAAGAAAAATATTTTTTTAATACAATTGCTCAAAAAGTTTACTTTATGTAGCTGCAAATCGTGCGTAAAGTTTGATTTTATGCACTAGTGCTAAAAAGTAATCTGATCTGCAAATCGTGCGTAAAGTTTGATTTTACGCACGATTTGCAGATATATTGCATTTTAAATTGACCAATCAGAACACTTCACTATATTAAATCCACCAATCACAACACATATCGGAGTTAATCGGAACGCAAGATACTTTTTTGGTGCGTATACTGAGTAAATAATTTAAGTCCTTTAAAAAACATTGTATTTAATATCAACCAATCAGAATACAGCAATGTTAAAATCGACTAATCAGGAAACGCAATTTATCTCTCAAAACATGAGGTGTTTTTTAGTTCCTACTTCACAATCATTAAAAAAGATTTAATTTTTTGGAAAACGCTTTAAAGTGTGTTTAAACTGTTAAAACAGCTATTAGACATGGCAATTTGTAGGGCCCAACCTGTTGTGTTGGGAGGTGTAATAGGAGGTTGGGCCCGTAGGGAGCTGAAGGAGGGTGTGGGAGAGGCAGGGTACACAACAGGTTGGGCCCTACAAATTGCCATGTCTAATAGCTGTTTTAAAGAGCTAATTATACCGTCGTCTGTGGCATTTATTCGCGGTATTGATATTTTGTATCTATGTCAAAGAAGTTAAAAAAAATAAAAGACCGTCAAGTTATACCATAATTTCACCTTAGTTTAGTTATTGTGCGTAAATAATAAGTATTTTTATCATATTTTCTCGCAATCGAAGTGAAACATTGTATGCATTACTCTGGTCTAACCATATTACAACTCGAACAATTTTCCCTCACTTCGGTCGGGAAAATAACCACCTGGTGGTAATATGGCCTACTTTAGACCCTTGTCAAACAATCTACTATTATTTCATTGTAGTTTTTTCGCAATTGTAGTCTTGACCCTCGCCTCTCGGCTCGGGCCAAGTAACCTCGGTACTCGTGCAAAATGACATACTTCTCGCACTTGTATCGAAAACTACTATTTTCACGCGAAAAAAAAAATGGTGTTGTATGGAGGGTTGACCGGCTATGACGCCGGTCCCATACAAAAATTTTTTTTCGGGTTCAAAAACTTTTTTTTCCTATTTTTTCTTAGTTTCCATACGATACCAATTATACCCTTAAACGGATCACCAGTATTTTAGTTACACCCTGTAAAGACAGCCACATTCTACTTTTGGAGACCAAAGTCTGAAGCGCTGTCTGGAAGAGAGCAACCCAAAGATACAAAAATAGTAAGAGATAATGACATTGCGCTGAAGCGGCATCTAGTGAAGAGTAGCGTACCGTAGTAATTAATGCTCTTGGAGTTTGCTGCTCTATTAAATTATATACTCTCTGCTCATACTGTACAAGGGGTTGATAAACCACAGATAATAATTATGACTACAGCCTTTTATTTTTGCACACCATACAAACATGCAGAGACTTTTTTCCATAGATTGTAACTGTGGATATGTTATAATATTCAAAACCAACAAACAATTGCCGTACCATCTATTTACACATTACTTTTCTGCATTTATTTATTTAATTTTGATTTTATAACTGAAAGATTGAATTTTTGTTTGAAATTTTCCATTTTTCTTTTAAATTATAAAATTGAAATTTCGCTTGCAGGCGTTTCGGCTTAGTACAAAATTTATTTATTTATTTATTCTATTGCTTATTTGTTATATTAGGTAAGTATATACTTTATACACCACATGACAAATACAAAATAATAATTTATTCATATATTTAAACTTTATTGCAATAAACAAATGAAAATGTACAAATGGCGGACTTAATGCCAAATGGCATTCTCTACTAGTCAACCGTGGGGCCAAACCTACTTGTAAGTTGGTGCAGGAGGGTTAATTTACCCTAATTAATAAGACATGGCACGGAAGACAAGTAACGAACGGCAATGATGAACGTGCACTACATTACCTATAATTATACTTTTATAATGATTATAAAATAATGATTAATTATTTAATAATGATTATAAATGCAAAGACATAAACTCAATTTCAACATAAATAAACTGATGTCTACATTTACGGTAAGATAAATTAGGGGCCCGGTTGTACTATTTAAACCGTCTCACTCGCACTCGTTACAAAATTGTCACATTTGGCACATATTGTCATTTTGATTGCCTAATGACGTCATTACATCCTTAGTCAAAACGAGACAGTGTCCTAATAAATTCTCTTTCGGTCTGACTTTGTGATCGAAGAATTAGATCCACTTCATATAAATCCATGGGGGAATGCCGGTGAAAACTTATTGTAGAGGGCGCTTTTCCAGATTCTATGTAACGAGAGAAAGAGACAAAAGATTAAAGATACTTAACAATGTACGGAAACTATATACAGTCAGTAGGCTTTTCTTAGGCAAAATTCTTCTGTGTAGCTTTGTTCTACAGCATTTCAATTATAGAGTATTTCGAAAACCTGCGAATTTCCTTTGAGTACCAATTTGAGACCATACAGTTAGTTATTTACCCTAAAATAAATAAAAACGACTTCCCTCCATACAAATTTAGCTTTTCTAAGGACTATTGTTAAAAATGTCATAGTGACAGTTGCCTTTCTTATTGTGCGTGATGCAACCCGGCCTTACTCTAATAATACAATAATCGGGAAATCATCTCAATATATTGCCTTACAAAAGGTGGTGTAGATAAAGTTTTAATGGGTATTGATTGGCTACAGTAGGTATTTTTTTATCTGTAAGACTTACAGATCTATTGTGTACGGAAACATTGTAGACAATTTTATCTTCTTTATACGGTTCATAGACACTTTAGTCATACTGGCAACCGTTTAAGCGTCAAGGTAAAAAAACCGAATTTTGGCCCCTTTAAACCAAAATGGCGGCCAACGCTCCAACTCCTCAAAGTCTAAAATCTAGATTTTTAATAACCAACCTGTAGCCTACAAATACCCATTAAACATTTTCTACACCACCTTTTGTAAGGCAAAATGCCCCAATCACTGATGTATAAGTAAAAACGACCAAAATTCAATCGCCATCGAATTTCGAAATTAATCATAGGCAGGTGCTTCAGGCTTATAAGAGCTATTAAACGAAACAATACTAATTTACATCTGTAATTCAATCGTCTGTAATCAAGACCTTTTAGTTGGCGCTTATCAGGCTTCGAAGCAAGGCGAACAATAATTACGGTTTTACTGCCGTAACTGTAAATGTTCCGTGATTGAATTTTGCGTTTATTATACCTAGTGTTTGAGTTACGTTAACGAAATATAAATTAATATAAACCACGTACTTGCATCAGTTTCACGAACAAAATAATAATTTAAATATTTAGGTACTTGCTTTTATGTCATGCACTTCACTTCACTGTACTTATAAAGTTTCGAAAACCTCAGATTATTTATCTCATTTTGTGTTTGTTCTTTACACTTGATCCCTAAAAAATGGATCAATCGAGGACACGATAAAAACGGTCTGCCTAAAATGTACTTTGTCATGTACCTTTCTCTCCCTGCCCCATCCTCAGCACCCTAAGTACCCTAACTTTTATTACAAATTTCAGTCTGACATATTGGGCCCGAGAAATTGCAATGTCTAATACTGGTTTTACACATCTCCATCCAACAGATTGGGCCTGAGAAATTGCAAAGTATAATACTGGTTTACCCAGAATCTGAAATAAATAAAATAAAATCGATAGTGACGTTTTAGGCCCTCGGTCTCCCGTACGCTGCCAAACATTGTGTGGAAATATTCAAGAACATAACGCTGTACGCAGCGTCCAGCGTCAATTGGAGGTCGTTATAGTCGCAGTTAACAATCAGTATAAAACTCTTACAGCCATATTGCACTGGTGATATCTCCTGGCGACCCCAACACAGTCAGCGCGAGTTTGCCTGGAGACGCGTATGGTAGTCGGCGTTGTAAGCGTCGTGTGAGTCGTGTTATCCAGCCCAGGCCTGAAACAAAGAAACAGTTTCCATTGAGTAACGAACAACATTTTTTTATACCACGACGGTAGCATGCAAGCATCGCCTGATGGTATGCAGCTAACTCAGCCCATGGACGCCTGCAATTCCAGAGAGATCACATGCGCATTGCAGACCCTTTATATAGACACCTACACTAGTCCTTTACACCCCTTTTTTTGAAGAACGTCATACTGGAGTATCTTGGTACAATCTCGGCAGGGAGTTCTTTCCACAGCCAGAGAGTTCGCGGAAGGAAATTACTCTATAGTAGACACGTGAGATAACTCTTCAATAAGGTAAGGCCTGAAGGTAGACAATCTAGTCGAGTCGCAGGGAAAGCGGATGTTAAATATGCTTTATGCTGACGATTTGCAGCTTTACACTCAGGCGAGCGTTAAGGACATTGATCAAGCAGTTGCTTCTATAAATAGGAACTTGGACCATCTTTCTGCTTGGTCACGCTCTTTTGGGATCGCAGTTAACCCGTCTAAGTGTCAAGCCATCGTTATAGGGAGCCCACGTATGCTTGCTTTGATGGATCTATCCTGTGTGGCGCCGATCCAGTTCGAGGATGTTGTAATTCCTCTGTCGTTTGAAGTGAAGAACCAGGGTGTGATTATAGATAGTGGCCTTAGCTGGGATCCTCAAGTGTCCGAGGTATGTCGTAGAGTGACGAACGCATTAAGATCGCTTTACAGGTTTAAGCATTTTCTACCGGTAAGCACTAAGACCCTTCTTGTTCAAGCTCTGGTAATACCCATTATTGATTATGCTGATGTGTGTTACTCCAATGTCGCTCAAGCCTCTTTGAACAAACTAGATAGACTGCTCAACAATGGTATTAGATTCATATTCGGCCTTCGAAAGCACGACCACGTATCTGCTTATCGGAAACAGCTGAAATGGTTGCCCATTCGTGAACGTCGCTTAGACTGTTATGTTTACTACATTCTCTTCTTTTTGATCCATCCACACCAGATTACCTCAAATCCAAATTTAAATTCGTAATTGCTCGCCCAGGACGCGTTCTCCGTACCTCCCGCAGCCTTAAGTTGTCTATTCCCCCTCACCGTACCGGCTTTCTGTCTAATTCTTTCACTCTTCAGGCCACTCGTCTGTGGAACGATCTACCCCTTGATATCAGAAAAACTCAGAGCAAATTTATCTTCAAGCGCATGGTACGCAAGCACTTATTTGACAATTTACGTGATTAGTTGTCTGCATTATATTTCATAATAGGTACGTATAATAATATGTATGTAAGTATATCATACAAAGTATATATGTAAGTATATCTTAAGTACATATAGGTATTGATTGGTATTTAAATATTAAGTGATCATTATAATTTCATTTTCTATTTTCGAACCTGCACCCAACAAATGTTTCTTTTTGGCCCAATGGTTGACTGGTAGAGAATGCCTTAAGGCATTAAGTCCGCCACTTGTACTTTTTTTATGTGCAATAAAGTTTAAATAAAATAAAAATAAAAAATTAAATCATATTTTTTTATTAGTTACAGAAATCATCTCATACTCGTAATAACGTAAAATGAGGGAAGGAATTTCATGTGCTCTAATTCAATGTTTGCCATTCTTCCACCTAGCGTTTGTCCCAACTTTTTGCTTTATTGAGCCTGGGGTCCGCTCGGCAACCTAATCCCAGGAATTGGCGTAGGCACTAGTTTTTACGAAAGTAACTGCCATCCGACCTTCCAACCCTTGAAACCGACCTTGCTGGAAAACCAGGCCTTGTTGGGATTAGATCCGGTTTCCTCACGATATTTTCCTTCACCGCAAAGCGCCATGTAAATACCTATCTAACGATATTTCGTACATCAGTTCCGAAAAACTCATTGGTACGAGCCGGGGGTTTGAACCGGGAGCCTTTTGGATTGTAAGCCTGACGTCTTACTGGTAGGCCACCAGCGCTTTTTTTAAATGTTTGCCATTGTTTGTCGTTATATTTTATTTGTGCCATTATTTTGGTAAAGGTCCCATTGGGCGGCAGGTGCTTTCATCGTATGTTTTACAAATTAAATATTGATTCGACCAATGTTTGTTACCTGCCGTGAATTTTTCACCGGATGGTCTTTTCGGAAGATCAGCGCTGGCTAACGCTAGCAACATGCTGAGAAGAGACCATTTCGTGACACTTGTCTTACTCTACAATTATCTGTATTTTTTTTTTGTTCTTTCTGTAATATCACGAATAAAGATATTACTATTTCATTTCAATAAAAGTGTAAGCGTGTGCCGCCAAATGGTGTCTTTACCAAAATAATGACACATTTATATAGCGCTTACAAAAGCTTAAGTTCTTATAATGACTATAATATTTATAATAGTTTTTAATTGATATACATCGTTTTTCAGTAAAGGACAGATAAATCTGCCCAATCTAATTACTATATACCTTCATACTTATTCACTGTTCTATCAAAATAAATAAAAATAAAACTTACGCGGCAACACAAAGCTCTCGTAATGAAATTAACGACGTAAGTTACAAATTGCCTCAACCGCGTTAATCTAATTTACTTTTATAAAATGGTCCTCAGGATAATAATTAGGGTTCCGTGTCCGGGAGATACATCTAAAACGATAAAAAATGGTTTTTTCGTTCGTATTGCGCTCGTGCGTCGTGCGCCTCAAAAGATTTTTAAATGGAATTTAATCATTCATTAGACGTTTATCAAACATCCAAATAAAAATAAAAAAGAGTTAACGTAACTAGCTTATAACTCTTATAAGTATCTTATATTGTTTTTTCTACTCGTCGACTACCTACAGTTAGGTGCAAAACTGTCCCAATAGTAGCATCTTAGTATAATGTGGAGAAGTGGATGTCGATCGAGGAGAGGGGCACATGATTAATTCATACCAGTACTATTTAAAATTTCCTACAAATCAGCCTTACATATGATATACTTAGAATTTACGGTTATTTTGTAATTTAGAATCGAAAAGTAGAAAAACACACATTTTTATTTTTTGAATATTTCTAGTTCCTCTTATGGAAACTCCAAATAGGGAACCATACATAATTAAGAAACTCTGCCTCTATAAAATCATCATGCAATTGCTTTAATGGGGCATATTTTTCAAGTTACTTTTAGGTGGCTTATAGTTCGGTGCAAAAGTGTACCATTAAAAACAGCCATAGAAAGTGTTTGTTAGTTCAATGTTCAAGACGACTTTTACTCTGCCATAACTACAAAACTATGTTTGTGATTTAAACAGTTTATACTTTATTTTATAGAGGCAGAATTTCTTAATTATGTATGGTTCCCTATTTGGAGTTTCCATAAGAGGAACTAGAAATATTCGAAAAAATAAAAATGTGTTTTTTTCTACTTTTCGATTCTAAATTACAAAACCGTAAATTCTAAGTATATCATATGTAAGGCTGATTTGTAGGAAATTTTAAATAGTACTGGTATGTATTAATCATGTGCCCCTCTCCTCGATCGACATCCACTTCTCCACATTCTACTAAGATGCTACTATCGGGACCGTTTTGCACCTAACTGTATATAATACTGGAATTGAAACTTTGTAGACCGAACTACTATCGCCCTTTTTTTTCGATGGAGCTTTCATGGTCGCATATTTTAGAATCGCTGACGATACTAAAATGGATTTTCATACAATATTATAGCACGTATGGAGGAGGACAACGTCCTCCTCCCCGAGCGCCGACAGAATCCAACGGGAGATTGAAGTTACTTAATTGTATAGAGTTGTAAGGCATTTGTCGAACTCTATTCTTATCGGCTTACCTATTTTGAGCACCCAGAAAAAGTTTTGTATACAATAGTGAAGCTTCTCAATCTCGAACCTTACTTCTTGTTATATCGTTTACCTTTCTCCTATTAAACATGTATTTTAACTATAATTAACAATTCAATGTCAAAAAATGTGACCTATAATTTTAACGAATCACAGAGTCCTTCGAAATTCCTCAACTACATCGAGTCCATAACTCATCCCGACTTATTATCCAACTAATTTAAATGTGTACTCTGGTTTACGTGTCCATGACAAATGACGCTTATCCTAATTTGTCCAGGATGTTATACGGCACGCTATCAACAGGCCTTCGTTATATTTCTTGTGTTGACTAATAAGTGTCCAAAAATAGCTCTTAAACGGTTGACTTAGAGTGTAGATTAAAACTTTGTGAGATGGATATAGTAATTTGAAGGAATTTCATGTCGTGTCTAATCGTGTGATGTTTACGTTTTATGATTAAAAGATTGTAAAGCGGCTAAATAAAGATGACATAACAATCTGTTCTGAAATGAGTGACATAACAATCTGTTCAGTATTGTTGCAATTTAATACTATTTAAATCGAATAGACCGGAGCGATTCGGATGACTGTAAAATCGGATCAGAATAAACATTTTTCAAATTCTTATAGCAGTGTTTGCACTTTTCTCCCTTCTACGGAAAATCTATGTATGTAGTTTACTAGAACTAGTATCTATCGGTGTGTAATATTAGAATAATAGAGTTTTTTTCAGATTCAACGAGTCTCTAGTGCTGAAAAAATATTACTCACCAAAAAGAATGCAGCGAAAACCTAGTTTTCTATTTTAGGATATCTACCTAAAAGACACGATCTCAAAATAATTAGCATACAATAAGATGGGGTTCACCCATTTGGACTCCAAGCACTTTTCTTCTTCTGAGTCAGAAGAATCAGACATACACACTCACGCGCGCATTTCTTTATTTATTTAAGTAAATCTTGTTTTATATTTATTTTATTAGAAATAATAATATCTCACTATTTTAGTTATATTATAAGTGTCTAACATTGTAACCTTATATAATGCCTATAATCGGGAAGGAACTGGCTCTTGAGACACAGGGAAACCTAGTTTGAGAGCCAGGTGCCAATCGTATCAATGTACACCTAAAGTTGCAATAAAGATTGTTTGTTTGAGTGGGTTCCTTTCTGCAGAGGAACGTCTGCAGCTTTCTGCTTCTGCATAACAATCGCTTTGCGGAAAGTCCATTTGGTCCGACAAATTACACCACTAGGCCCTTTTCTGCCCACCTTTACCATCATCACAAGTCTTTCTAAGTTGCGAAGCCTCTATTCAATATGTGAACGTATTGTAGTACTCTAAACAAAACACACCTATCGAAAGCATGACCTATCACTAATGCGTATTTATTATCCGTACAAAACACCGGTTTAATTACCAAAAGATCCTTAATCATCATTAATATCCCCGTTACGGAATGGATAACTACATCCCTGCATCCAGGATTAATACCACTGATATAACCTGCTAATAACCAAAGGTGATATGAGTAGTATATATGAGTCCACCTTGAAGAGACTACGGTAACATTATACATTAAACATTTGTAAGAAAAATAAAAATAAAACTCGCTTATCTTCACCACCCTACCGGGCCGTTTGCTAAGTAGAATGACAAAATTAGTTTACTTATTGGTTTTTTACTCAAGGCCCTAACGTGTTGAATTTTTTATTAAACTTTCTATAAATTAAATAGATAATAGCTGCCGTTGATGGCAGGTACATTTATTGGTCCAGTTTTTAGCTTATCAATTTACGTAATTATGAAAATACTATTTCTTTACATTTAGCAAGGTACTTTTTGTACTATACTTAAATTCCTAAAATTTCCGACATGGTTTCATAGTCTTTGAAAATAAAGGAAAATTAGAAAAATCTACTGCTTCAGGCGAGACTCGAACTCGCGACTCTGGGATACATGCCCATCGCTCTGACCAACTGAGCTACTAAGATTTACCTGATGGCTATGAATTTGTGCACCATATTTTGATATCTTAGGGTTCCATAAACAAATTGCACGTTTCCAACGTCCCCTAACCACTGATTTGTAATTTTTTTCTGTATAACAATCCTGTACAATATTATATGACCTTGTTCTTTTGAATAAGATCAGAGTCCTGTTACTATGATAAGTAGGTAATCAAAATACCGTCACTCTTAATTAAGTGGGCGCCTACGACCGCCAGGACCAATTTATTTGAGTCTCTGGAACGTGAAAAGAGATAAACTTTAAGTTAATGAACTAATACTATTACGGCGTTTAAAGTAGTACAAACTGCAATGTTACAGCCAAAAACAAAACAGCTGTAGGTAAGCCAATGATGGATATGTCAAGATCCTTGTTAAGGGGCTGACAACAGCTAAATTCCCTCCCTATCTTTTTCAGCGCCAGTGAAAGAGACACACTGTGTTACGAATAGTATGGGAGCTCATTGCAAATTTTGCAAAATGATGAATAAAAAAAACTACGCATTAATTGAGAAATATAAAACAACCAAGTTTTTAGTATTAGTGCGGTGGAATTTTTTCCTCCGTTATAGACGTATAAGTCAAGAAACTAAAGACATACGACTGTTTAAAGCAAACTTTAAGATTTAACTTTGGAATTATTTTCTATCGAGCCGATTTCGTCCAATCGTGTATCGGAATCAACGAAGTTCTTGTTCCTTTAGCCGTCAACACAGTGAATCCTCCTTTTTGTAAAGGGTCGGCAACGCGCATGTGACTCCTGTGGAGTTACAGGCGTCCATAGGTTACGGTAGCTGCTTACCATCAGGCAGGCCGTATGCTTGTTTGCCACCGTCGTAGTATAAAAAAAAAAAAAAAGTTCTTCCAAATATAACGAATAATAACATATATTTTTTTTACTTTCTCAAAACAAGGTGTTATAACTAAAACACTGTTTGAGTAAAGTCAATTTGAAGGTCATCGGGTGTTGTCAGCCTCTGGCATAATTAGTAGTAGTAGTAAGTATAATACTTTACTGTACAACAAAGAAAAAGACAATAGGAAAGAATACACAATATTTATACAAATAAATAATATAATTTATCAAAACTGATAAAAATAAGCTCACATTAGGTATCTTGTATTAATTTTCGCGATCGGGCGGTCGAGGGTCAAGGTGTCAGACAAGAACGAAAATTGTGAACACAGCGTTTACAAACCCATTACGATAATTCACTTTATAAAAGGCCTTTTTATAGCGTCGGACTGTTATTAATTTTATTGTTTTGTGCCATAGCTAACCTTAAGTACCTACTTAAAGCATCCTTAGCCGTACGTACTTTGAAGCCTGCCGAGACCATTGTAGTAAAATTTTCGATTCGATTTTCAGTTGAGCTGTCGAGCAAACTTAATGTTCCTAATGTTGAAACTTTGTACCCAACCATATAGCATCAATGTCATTATTTCGGAAACTAATAAGTTAGCTAAAATAAAAAAAAACTAAGCTTGTATGGAAATTTTAGCTTATTTTTCCGGCTCGATTTGCAAGCTCGCAGGTACCTAAGGTCTAGCCCGTGAGCCGTATTTTGGAGACCCTTAGCTTATAGATTACCGAGATGATGATATTCAACGTTATACCTACTTACTTAGATAATTATAGACCCACTTTCAGAGCCCGAAATCATACCGAATAAGCTGTCATTGCTTTGCCATAGCTCAATTGCAAATAAACCTGTTTAAATATCCAATTTATTACCACATCTAACGATCGATTAACACGTCTCGTACAAATATTTACAAATCTGACGACTTGTATGCACTTTAGACGTTACACACTTTTCAATGCCAATGGCAATAACAGAGCTCGCGAACAAAATATTGTTCCCAAACGGAAAGCCGGCATTAGCAAATATAGTAAGTTTGGCGTGCAATCAGACGAACAAACAGAACCTAGCGGGTTTGATAGTGGCGACTCTACGATCACGGTTTGTAAATATTCTCATTGCTTGCAGCGCACTAGAGCAAAATACAATACAATACAAATATTCTTTTTTGTACACCTCAATAAAATAAAACAGCATAGTACACAGATTAAAAGTAGAGGCAAGTCAACAGGCGTTCTTATCGCTATAGAACGATCTCTTCCAGACGACCTTGGGGTAGCAGAAATCTAGTCGAAAATAATATAGTAGAATGCTCTAAAACTATAAATTAACGATTTCTCTGGAACTTAGTTATATGGCGATTTCTACCACAGGATAATCTATCGAGCAATTAAAAAAATTACAAAGTCTGACTCATTGACTCGGTTTCAAGGGTTTTATTCAATACACTAAAACACCATACAAAAAACGTCCCAATTATCCAGGTAAGCCTACTTATATAAATAATCCATACTAATATTATACATGAGAAAGTGTATGTGTGTGTTTGTTTGTTTGTTTGTCCGTCTTTCACGGCAAAACGGGGCAACGAATTGACGTGATTTTTTAAGTGGAGATAGTTGAAGGGATGGAGAGTGACATAGGCTACTTTTGCCTCTTTCTAACCCCCCACTTCCCTAAAATGGGGGGTGGAAGTTTGTACGGTTTGTTACCCGGAATTTAACGCGAGCGAAGCCGCGGGCAAAAGCTAGTTAAGTATAAAATTCATTATTGTCCAAAGTTAATTAGTCGCAATATTTCGGATGTCGAGGAGCAGTTTTCGAACTCTTCGCAATATTTTTCATGCTTCTAAAATAAACTTAGAGCGAAAATCTAGCTGCTCTAAGATGGACGCCTTCGGTCTCCGGGTTAAACAATTTACAATTTTAAGCGTGATGCACTCTAATCATACTAGATTGAACGCCACTCGGTCAAGTTACACGGGTTACTACGATAACTTGACTCACCCGCTCTCGCACAAAAATTCTCGTCTCCGGTAAATTTGTGGCACGATAATCACATGCTCATTACAGCCCATCGACAAGTGATGTGCGTCAATCAGCGCACAATCGCTTGTTACAGCGCTACGGGGTTTCCATTACCTTCGTTTAGCGGGTAAAAGCGACCCGTAAGGCATTTAACCTTTGGACTGAGGGCTTTTATACTTTATGGTTTTTATTTAGGTGATTGAGAACCGAACTAGGTGCTTGTACATCTGCCTGTGCTTTGTGTACACCTACTCGTATAGAAAAATTACATTTGCACGGCTACTCGACCGCCACAGGACCTGCTCCAGCGTACCCGCTGGAGTCACCCACTTAATACAACGATCATACACACCTGGGCAAGCACTCTCGTTTTTGGACGGCCACTCTACCGCCACAGGACCTGGAACACGGGCTCCAGGTGCCCCAAGCGCTCCAGCCGTACGCACTGGAGTCAACCACTTAATACAACGATCATACACACCTGGGCAAGCACTCTCGTTTTTGCACGGCCACTCCACCGCCACAGGACCTGGAACACTGGCTCCAGGTGCCCCAAGCGCTCCAGGCGTAGCCGCTGGAAACACCCACTTAATACAACGATCATACACACCTGGGCAAGCACTCTCGTTTTTGCACGGCCACTCCACCGCCACAGGACCTGGAACACGGACTCCAGGTGCCCCAAGCGCTCCAGGCGTACCCGCTGGAGTCACCCACCTGAAACAAAAAGCGTCATAAAATCGACTGACCATAGATATTTTCCATAGGTGGCCAACATAATTAGACAATGGTAGGAAGTCTACGTTGTGAGCCTAACTATAATACAATATTTTTTTAAACGAAGTTATGAAATTATATTAGGTGATCCATTTTAAATATTCGTGTAAATATCATAAAATTATATTGGAGAAAGAGTAGGTACCTAATAATTCCTGAGTAACATCAACCAACTTCATTTTAAAATTACTGGAAATCTCCACTATCAGAAATATTCATTTTACCAAAACACCTGCCGATAACCAATAGACAAATCGTAATGTTCTTTTTAATTTGATTGAAATAAATACTTGAAGATCAATTTTGCAAAATAGACGGTCATCATCATCATTATACAGGATGTAATAAAAATACTGGTGAATCGTTGAAGGGCATAGTTGGTATCGTATTACGAGTAAAAAAGTAGGAGATTTTTTTTTGTATGGGCCACGTCGTCCCAGCCGGCCAGCCCTCCATACAAAACCGATTTTTATTTTGCCAAAAAAAATTTTTTCCTAAAGCATTTTTGTTACACTTTGTATGAACCACGAATTTATGGACTCGTAATGCTAATGAATTAAAAGTGAGTTGTCATACCTGTGATACTGATGAGGTTGAGATATCGTTTGTAGCTGTCGTACACATTGCAATTTGAATGATAGCAGCAACCCTGGAAGGAAATAAAACAGAGCATATTAATTCCTTCATTCCAAAATTAAGTACCATCGTGGTTTTTTTTGTAGAAATCACTCGATGATTTCAAGGACCTGGATGATGCATGTTTCATTAATTTAGAAACAATTAACTGCCCTAATACGACAAACATCATGAAAATGTTACGCATAAAATGCAACTAGCTTAAACAATTAGTTACAGCAAGGTAACTAATTAACTATGTTATTACTAGACCTAATATTCCAAAGTCACCAGTAGTAGGAATATTTCATCGCGATAACTACTTTAATTGATCACCGACAAAGCTTCAAGATTGCTGTCGTGACAATATAATCTCCCCTATCCTCGGACAATTTGTTTCTACAGTATGCAACCAAAGTATGTTTATCAGTTAACCCTGAAATCGCAACTATAAGTTAAAGCATAAGAGCTAGGATTAAAGAGGCTCAGTTGTGGTGGTATACCAGTTGCCGCCCGTACACTTAAGTACAGCTCAACAAAATATACCTTCATCCACCGTTCTGAAATCACCCCTAAAGCGATGAGCGTAAGAGTGTGTTTGATTTTAACAGCATCTCTCTAGTTGCTGACTGTATACAAGCTAAAGGTAATGAGCCAACAACAACCACTTAAGCCGGGTAACAAGCACTCAAATCTTCGGTTAAACAAGAAGGCGGTTTGTTAACAATCTGTTGACGGATCGGTCACAAAAGGCAGGCAAATACAATGGGATGTAAGAGTGAACTGAACAGTATATTGACTTCGTAGAGGTGTTCAAATTAGGGCGTTCCAATGTTGATATTTACGACTTATGACAGACGAGGCTGTAAAGCTGAAGAATTATTTTCTACTTTCTAATACCCACCAGTACTAATTGAGGCAACTCCGCTTGCTTTTCGGAACAAAATACTGCTATCATAAAATTTATTGACATTAAATTGACGCCTAAAAATTAATTAACATTGAAACCTTTAGTAATTGCGTTGCACTTAGATGCACTATTTCAAGATAGTTTCGATACACTCCATTAGATGTTTGAAGATGCCCCATTTCTAAAAACCAAATGCATCAACTGTAATACGAATTTTATCATAATTTATGTTCTAGCTCAGAGTGTGGAATCTCTTGGGAATCTTAGGCAACTCGAAGTTTGAAGATGTTACATTTTCTTTAATGCATTAAGTGCATTTACCGTATCACACTTATTGTCCATAGCCCTTATTTCGTAAATTTCTAATGGGTCACACAGTAAATGTTTAGTTCTGCTTTGCTACGCGAAAATAATTTTAGAAATTTTTGAAAATACTGTCTTATAATTTTTAAGCTACTTTTTATGATAGAAATATAAATAAAAAACAAGTATTCGTAATTCATTCTTATTTTAGATAGGTAATTAATTCTTAATTTATCCAGGATCTCTTATATTCACATAGAAAACGATCTAAATTAGCAGAAATTCAAATCATGTCCAGCCCTAAAACCACTACCACTACAAACACTAAAACCGTTAAAATAGAACAGCAAATTCTTGTACATAGTTAGAAATAAGACTACAATTTTTTGTACGCCAGTCTTGGTTAAAAATGAAACGAACTATGAAAATTATGTAACACCTTCATGTACAATTATTTAATGGAAATAAACGATTCATTAATTCAGCATTTACATGACCTCACTTCAATATAAAACTTTAAAAATAAAACAAAAGTTAAACAAGAAAATATTTTTGCAAATCTGAACGGTCAATAATTTTGACAACCCTAGCTAGTCCACAGATTACGCAATCCAACAACTCCATTAGATGTTTGAAGACGTTACATTTTCGACAACCGAGTGCAGCATTAAAACGATCAAACGGCTGTGGAACGCTCTAATGAACATCTTAAGTGGTTTATAAAGTGCCGATAGCCGTTACTTTTATGTTAAAATCACTTCACTCTCTCTGTCCTATGAGAAATTCTTATTTATTGACGTCTGTGCGATTATCATTCATTTATTTTTCTATGCGGTTGACTATTTCTATGACTTCAGTAGGTAGTAAAGTATTATAGTTAATACATTTAATCATAAAGAATATTTATATACTTAGGCGTACAACGCAATATATTTGAGAAAACTTCTTTCCCCCTATATAATTGGGATTATTTCGAAGATTTTTTGCCACACATTCTTGCATAATTTTGAGCCCTGCCAAAGCATAGGTATTTGCATTTTTTTTTGTTTATGGTCCGTGCCTCCGTCGTGGCACACGTAAAACATAGTAAATCGCAAACGTGATCCTAAATGGAACGGCAAAACAAAAGAAAAACATATTTTATTTATTTCAACATTTTCAACACTCCTTTTATAGTTGCTCAACTTGTGAATTTGCCGTTCTAATATCCCCAAAAACATTACATCACATCCTGTACGAAATACCATTCCGAATTACCAAACTTATACAGCCCTTTAAATGTGTAAGCTTTTACTGCATTTAGAATCCACGTATCAAGCGGCGCACAAACAAAGAAGCTGTAGAAAATAAACCAAAGTAATTAGCGGTTAGATATGGATTTGCTCACGAAAAGATATAAACATGTCAATTGTGCTAACTAGATTTACGTTGAGCGCGGTAGAAGTGTATAGGAAAGCATGCAATGGGTGACCCCAGTAGAGAGAGCATGTCTAGCGGTTACCAGTTACCACTCAATGGGACCTAGGCATTAATCTTATACGAGTCTCTTCTTCGTCGTATATTCTTGACCGCTATTCGGCATGCCAAACTGTGAATGACACGTGAGATCCATGTGAGATCACTATTTGTATGACACATGTACACTTTGACACATGTGTTAAGGTGGTCTCACAAGCGAGTGTCAGTTTTCGGTTGTCGAATTGGGCCCTTGGTAACAATAGAGTTTCCAGGTCACAACCCTTAGTAGATTTCCTAGCATTAAATCCGACCTCACTTATGCTACTAGTAGGAATAGAGGTATTAAGAGTAGTTAATTTATATAGGTACAATATGCATGAAATTTGTTTTACTGATAGCGTAGTAGTAAGTAGGTCTACTGTACGTAGGTACAGTCGAGGTCAAAGATATGTTCACACATTTTCACCTTATTCCTTTGTAATAAGGTGCAAAAGTGTAAACATATCTTTGACCTCGACTGTACAGTAAGGACTTTAATTATTGAGCCATTTACGGTTCAAGCTATTTTCTTCCAATTTAATTACCAATGTAAGGTGAACTCTAAATGGCTCAAGAATTAACGTCCGTGACCGTATAAGAGCGCAATGCGCTGACCACGACTCTTTGTATTCCTTTGCGAGATCTATGGGGGGCAGTCTTTCCCAGCAGTAGATATGTAACATAAGTTACTTGCTGTATATGGTGCACGAATGGGATGAGATGCATATCAAGTGCTCCCGTAAGCAAGTATGGATTGAACTAGTAATATATTGTGTCCACCTATGTCCAAGACAATTCTATCGAGATTTTCTCACGTGGTTATCTTGATTGTTGGAAAAGCTAAGGAGAGAAGATTTAATCGTATTAGGTATCGCTTCTACAAACCTAACCATTTTCACAGAAGATACACTTTTTTTGGATTGCATGGCACCGCTGTACAATTTTTCCAATCAAAATAATTAAAATTTGATTCATCTCATTTTCTTCAGTTTATACTTACATAAAATGGTTACCTTGTAGTATAATTATCAAATTTGTAAACTGCTACCTACATAGTTACAGAAAAACGCTTTCACCTAATAGTGTCCAATTACCAAAGTGTGCTTAAAATGTACAGTTACTGGTATTAGAGATAATCTTAATTATTAATAGAGACATAATTATTCAGCGTGTACTTAATAAGTAAAACATTATATCGTACAGTCGACATCAAAGATATGTTTACGCTTTTGCACCTTACTCCTTTGTAATAACGTGCAAAAGTGTAAACATATCTTTGACGCCGACTGTACAAGTTCACAGCGAAATATCGGCACTGGATCATTTTAATTTAGCAAATTTATAAGCTTAGTTATAGGTATAGCTTACTTGTATTCGTGCCGACCTTGAGTACGATATAACGCGAAAAACACATAAACCTTAGTTAAAAGTAAACCATTCAAAATATGTATAACCATTCAGGTAAGTATCACAATGAAATATAGTTCAGTACTGTACGCCATACAGTGTACCTACGAGTATACAGAAGTTGAATTAAAATATAGCACCCATCGGTAGACTTTATGCCGTTGCAATAGGGATTATAAATGGCCGGTTAACAGTGATGGCGATGGTACCTACCAAAAAATTCCTAAAATATTTTTTATTTAAGTAGGTTTTTTAGGGTTCCGTAGTCGACTAGGGACCCTTATAGTTTCGCCATGTCTGCCCGTCCGTCCGTCCGTCCGCGGATAATCTCAGTGACCGTTAGCACTAGAAAGCTGAAATTTGGTACTAATATGTATATCAATCACGTCAACAAAGTGGTAAAATAAAAAGTGGAAAAAATGTTTTATTAGGGTACCACCCCTATACGTAAAGTTTTTTTTTTTTCCTTTCAACCCTAACTTGTGATATATTGTTGGATAGGTAATTAAAAATGAATAGGGGTTTACTGAAATCATTTTTTGATAATGTAAACATTTTCGGAAATAATCGCTCCAGAATTTAAAAAAATGTGTGTGTCCCCCTCTAACTTTTGAACCATATGTTTTAAAAATATGAAAAAAATCTAAGAAGTAGAACTTTATAAAAACTTTCTAGGAAAATTATTTTGAACTTGATAGGTTGAATAGTTTTTGAAAAAAAATTACAAAATAATTTCTAAACTAAGTTTGTAATTTAACCGTATAAGCAGGTGTTTATTGTACCTGTAATTTCTACAAAATCACAATGAAATGACGTGCTTTCAAATAAAGTAAAAACGGTGAAAATCGGTCCACGCAATAAAGAATTATCCTACAAAAATCATCTTCCATACTTTAAGCTCGCGTGCAATAGTTTACTTAATTTTCCGATAGATGTCGCTGTACGTGGAACGCTCATATCATATCCTACATGGCGGTGTTATTTTAACTCTTAAGTGGTGACACTTACTGTGACGGACGGAAAACTACGGAACCCTACACTGAGCGTGGCCCGACACGCTCTTGGCCGGTTTTTTTATCCTATTAAGTCACAGTTTCCAAAAGAGGTTTATTCACACCACCAGGATCCTTGACCTTATTTTTTGTCCGGGCTCAGCGCGTGCCTTGAATGGACCATATAATTTTTGTTGATTTTTACTCTCCAAGGAGTCTCAAGTAGCAAGAAAAGAGTTACCGTTTGAAAAAATATTTATCATGGACAAACGTTTTACAGAGACCAGTAAATATTAAAGACTGTAAAACCACATACAAAGTGATGTCGTTCTTGCTATGGGTTTACTCATGTATATTAGCACCACTTTTACATCTATATTATCAGTTATCTAGTAAGTCATCTGGTAGAATTTTTTAGACGTTCTCATTTTTTTATAAATTTAAGTTCAAAATAATTTATTAAATTCAGAGTTTCATGGGTAACTGCTAAAGCCATTAATGGCTTATTTACAGCAAGGGTACAGACGACGTCAAATATATTTCTGTTTACACTATTGCATCTTATTACAAAGGAGCAAGATGTCAAAGTGTAAACATTGACATCGACTAAAAACCACAAATAAAAAATATCTAAATAAATACGCAGGGCTTACGAGATGGTGGATACAAAACGGAACTAAGAGTCGCACTCGCTAATGTCTCACACCCCTATAAGAATAATGTGGGGCTTAGCTTTATTAGGGGGACCAGCAGTCCTTATGAAATAAGTGTCTCTGATGAAATGTTCTACGGGCACCGCTTAAAATTAGTAAGTACTTGCATTGTTTACCTCATTACGATGTTTATGTTTGTTTGGACACGCATTTCGTTGACATGATTTTAAAAATAAATAAGCTTTTGGAAAGCGCATTTGTCAAGTCTAAAAAGTTAACGGATTTTTTGTTTGTCTCAAATATTCCGCAGGGTTTGATAGTTAAAGAATAATATTGAAACAGTTCCGTTTTTGGTTATATTTTGCTTCTGTTGTTGACATGTAACAATGTACCTATTTTTTTACTTTATCTAAGAGTACGACTTAGAATTCCGGTATATTTCTCAAAAGAACACCGTCAAAAATTCCAACAAGCTATTAAAAGCATTTCATTTTCTGATATTATTTCATGCACTAATACAAATACTGCGTTTAATGAATTTCATGATCTAGTCACTCTACTTTTTAAACTGTGCTTTCCTTTGAAAAAAGTGAAAATAAAATCAAATTGCAAACCAAACTGGATCACTCCAGGATTAACAAAAGCTATAAAAACAAAACTAAAACTATATTACAAATACATTAATTCATCTGATGACATTCATAAAGCAAACTATAAGAAATACTCAGCGCTACTAAAAAAATGCACTAAAAAATCACATAGGTTGCAGAATCACAATTATATATATAAGGCAGATAATGTAGGGAAAGCAACGTGGTCTATTATAAACAAACATATCGGGAAACGTCAGCAGAGTCATTTCACTGATAGTATGGTTTTTAATGACCAAAAGATCACTGACCCAAAAGAAATGGCAAATAAACTAAATAATCAATTCACTACAATCATGGACAACATACAATGTAACACAAATAAATACCAATATAAATTACCTAACCTAGACTCAACGATATACTTTTATCCGACAAGCCCAACCGAGGTGGCAAGAATAATTATGTCACTAAAAAACTCCAAAGCAGCTGGTTACGACGAACTACCTACATCAATTATAAAAGAAAATGCGTCAGTATTTGCTTACGTACTAAGTCATCTAATCAACTTGTCTATTGCTGAAGGCGTTTTTCCTGATAAACTAAAGCTTACTATTATTAAACCTCTAATGAAACAAGGCGACAAAACAGATCCACTTAATTATAGACCTATAGCACTAATTCCAATAATATCAAATTTTTTCGAAGAAACTCTATATATAAGAATGACAGATTTTATAGAAAAGCATAAAATTTTAACACAAGACCAATTTGGTTTCCGCAAAAATAAATCTACCATAACAGCTTTACTAGACTTTATAAAAAATATTTTAAATTGTAGGAATAATAAAATACCAGTCGTTGGCATCTTCATGGATATGTCAAAAGCTTTTGACAGAGTAAACCATGATATCCTACTTACAAAGCTATACCACTACGGTACTCGTATTAGAGGAAACTGTTATGAATGGATAAGAACTTACCTAAATCAGCGTCTGCAATGTACTGAAATACCAAAATATGATGAAACTACAAAAACGCTAATTAAACATCGATCCGATTATCTAAATGCTAACAATGGTGTAGGCAGCGTCCTTGGCCCGTTGCTTTTTCTTGTTTATATTAACGACTTACCATCTGTCACAAACCACAAGATTACGCTTTTTGCAGACGACTGCTCTATAGTAGTACAAGAGAAAGATACCCAAATTTATGAAATTGACATCAACCAAGCCTTTGAAAATGTAAACCTGTGGTTAGTACATAACTATCTGAAGGTTAACGTCATTAAGACTAAATCAATGGAATTTCACGCCTCGCAAGGGCAACCAAGAAACATAGAAATTAATTATAATGGTTGCAAAATTGAATCTGTGTCATCAGTTCGTTTCTTGGGCGTTATTTTAGACTGTCATACAAATTGGAGAGACCACACAGAAATGCTAATTAATAAATTAAACGGGTTTGTATTTGCCTTACGACGGCTCTCACAAATATCCTCGCAAAAAACTGCGCTCATGGCATTCAATGGGCATGTAATGTCCAATTTGCGTTATGGCCTTATACTTTGGGGAAACTGTAGCAATATGCCACAGGTTTTCTTACTACAAAGGAAATGCGTTAGGGCTATATGTGGTGTACATGAGTTGGAACCCTGGCGACCTCTTTACCGTAAATTGAAAGTGATGACCTTGCCCTCATTATACATTTACGAAATGGGTCTCTTTGTTAAGCTCAACGAAAGCTCATTAAAAAAAAGGCATCAACTAGCATATATCCATGTCGAAACGGGGCTGATCTCTGCTATCCTTTCCAACATAACTCGGCTTTCTTTAGATACAACGTTTTATGTATGTCAATAAAAATATTTAATCATTTACCCGTAGATATAAGGAACTCTGACATGCCTCAATTTAAATTTAAATTACATAAATTTTGCTTAGAAAAGTATTATTATAAAATTGACGAATATTTTAAAATTAAATGAATAAATATTTTTATTTTTATGGTACTTTTAAGGTATTTTTATGGTGGTTTTATGACATATCATATCGTTAATTTTATGACGAATCGTATCATAGGGTATGTTAATAATATGTAAGTTTTAATGCAATGTTTAAGAATTAGAAGCTTAATATGACAATTATGTTTAAATTATAATACCTTATGTAACATGTAATAACTTATAAGCTTTAGCTTAAGTTCCATATAAGCACTGCCTTAGATTAGATTAGTAGTTAATAAGTAAAATTTGCATGCTTATTTAAGCAAAATGTACGCACTTAACATGTACCTTCCAACTGTATTTATCACTACATTTGCAAATAAATATTTGATTGATGATTGATTGATTTGTATGGCCAATTCCAGAATTGCGGTAAGTATTGCAAGCCCTATGAAAACAAACAAACAAAAACAAATTGAATAATGTCACTGAAATCTTGTGGTGACGCAAGCCATCGGACTTAGCCGGTTTATTGAAATTATAACACGCATGTAGTGTTTAATTCGTATTGGTAATTATATGCTTAAAAAGCTCATCAAATTTATATTTTTGGCGCAAAATATACTTGAGCGGAATTTACCGCGGAATCCAGTGATCGTAAACAAAAATTTGCGGGAAAGCGGCAATTTGGCCGAATTTTTGTATGAAGACCATAGACAAATTTCAGACGGAAATTAGATTCTTTCGCTTTCCAGCAGCTTTTTGTATAATTATAGCTGAATTCCGCTCAAGTTTTCCGCTAACAGAAAACAAAAGACATCCTAATTAATCAAAGATCTTGCGAAATCTAAATTCCAATGGCACCAGTAAATTCCTCACGTTCCATAAATACATAAACCATATGTTAAAAGTCCAAATTTGTTTATAATCAGGTTATGTTTAGGCATTTTTGGCGGGCTTCCTGTTTGAAACGTTGGCGAACGTGTACCTGTTGCCGTTAAAATGAGATAGTGCGTACGCGCAACTCGTAAACACAGATTAACTACTTGTGGTAGATGGAGCAGGGGGTGATTTTTGACTTCGAGCGCTCTAAATCAATAAACCTAAGGCCGAAAATAACCGAAACGAAGAACCGAAATCAACACGAAAGTTTGGCATCACCACTTTTGCAAAACATTAATAGTAAAAAAACACAATTAATTACCTATAATTTCTATCGCTGCTACCAAAAAATACCATTTTTTCATTTCTGACAGTTTTAAATAAATGTTATAGTCGAGCGTTCGAGTCTCAAAAATTGTTCGCCATGTTATTTCTCTGCTCTATAGCGGTGCCCGCTCAATGACATCCACACATATTTTTTATTTAAGAGTCCGATAAGGATTTGTAAACGAAAGTCGCTATAAATTTATTATAATAATGAAATAACCCACTTCAATTGCATTTGATAAGATAGTCTGAAATTTTGTAATTGCAAAATAGTAGTTTTCGATACAAGTACGAGAAGTATGTCATTTCACACAAGACTCAGGATGAGTGAAAATGACACTTCCGCACGTGTGTTGAACAACGTTTTTAAGACAATTGCGATAAAACTACAATGAAGTAAAATTACATTTATATTTTTAAGTGCAGTGTACGAAAGACAGCTTCATTCAATCGCGCGTTGTTTAAGTAATACTATTGGGTCTCGCATAATACTCCTTTATGCCCAATCGCGTGTTGTTCAGGTTTTATTATACCATAACGTCAAGTTTTTTGTACATTTATAATACAAGTACAATATACATTGAAATTGTTGGAAAGTGCTTTATTGAACACAAAATAAGTTAAACTAAACATAAAACTAAAATAGTATTAAAATTTACTAAATTAAACCTAAATACAACTATAAAATAAAATAAAACTACCTAAAATCCCAGTTATAAAAAGAAATAAAATAAAACTACCTAAAAGCTTACCTAAAATCCCAGTTATAAAAAGAAAACCCCCTCTAAGAGGTCCCCCTGCTGCAGGGAACCCATGGCGCTGGCCGAGTTACCTCTGTATTGCCAAGGAGAGGCAGAGGTAAGTGCCAGCTCTAGGGTCCCCTGAAGCGCTGACCAGCTGTTTCGACAGGGCCCCCATGAAAGTTTTCATATCAGCCGACCAAGGAGTTTGAGTTTGTGGCGCTTGCAGTGGAGACAATGGGTGGGTCCGCTTGCAGTGGACATAATCTTTAAATAAAGATGAGTATTTAACTATTTACGGCGCTTTAGTAGTTGGGCCTGGTCGGCTGCAGCGCCGGCCTGTGGGCGAGTACCCAGAATGTGGGACTTCGCAAAGGTGTCGACGCACGTGGCGTCCCACACCAGGGGCCTTCCTAGTTTCCACGGCACTAGAGTGGCTCCGTCGGGCCGCTTGCCATCGCTTCTCACCATGCCAGCCGGTTCAAGGGTTGCCGGCACGGAAACGGTAGCAATCGAGCGACGGACCAAATCGTTGATGGTGCCGTAGCGATATAGACGGCCGGCGCTTCTTGTGCAAGAGAGCCCATGTCGACCCAGCTGATCCACGCTTTACCACAGGCGCAGGTGCGAGGAATACATATTTTGGCACCGGTTCTAAGGCAGACAGCTATCCTTAGGGCTCTAGCATCTAAAACGGTCCCAATATTTTTCGATGGCAAGGCGTTCAGCCAGTGACCCGACTCGCTGGCAGAGACAGCTAGCAGGCGGGCACGCTCAGGGTCGTCCGGACTATTATCAACAAGTGAAGCGTGGGATGCCTTAAGGATGGGGGTATCCCATACTCTCTGCACGTGTTTCGTAGCTGGGACATCCGCTCCCGGGCAGGCGCTACACCAGGCGCTCTCAGCCTCTGCCAAACTCCCATCTCGGTGCCGGATATCTGAGGGAGATTTAAGATTTTTCCGACGAGAAACAGCGAGCAGTAGGCAGAAGACAGGAAAGCGGGCAATGCGACGCCGGCCGAAGAGCGGACATCCAGGCCACCGAACCGTAAAGGGAGAACCGCTTGGGACCATGATCTAGGTTCGAAAGTAATATTTAGGACTTTAGATATGGTGGTTTGGAGGACGCTATCGATTGATGACAATATGACAGGGAATTTCCATATCGGGCAGCATCTAAGTAAGTATGTAAATTTGGGGGTGAAAAGACATAAACGGATGATGAAAAGGGCCATATGTGGGTTTATTTCAAATAACAGGTTCGAGGTACGGTTAAACAGGTTTAGTTTGCAGTTAATAACAGGGCTTCGTCAAAAATGGGTGAACCTAAAAGTGTGAGAGATGAATTGGAATGAACAGAAATGTTTGGCAAAGCGGCATTAAAGTTGGTAAGAATTTCGATTTTCCTGTCTGAAAAAAGGTAGTTGGCTATAAAAATTTTACATTTTGTAAAGTTTAGTGAGAGGCCAATGTCTGAAAATGTATCTATTATGAATTGCAACTCCTGTACTGTAAAACTGTAGCAGCATCCCCGCCTAGAGAGCCGTCATCCAGATACCAAAAGTTAAATTAAGAATTTAGTTTTGAAATTATGGGTTGTATAGCTAAACTAAAAATTGCAGGTCCAAGCGGGTCGCCCTGTTGACAACCCGTACATGATAGGATGGTTTTATCGCCAAATAGTAAATTTGTGGGTGCCCCGTAACATTGTGATAAATAGGCATATGTTTCCGGGAGTTCTTTTTTAATTTCTATGAGGAGGGCGCCGCGGTTCACAGAATTGAAGGCGTTCTTTACGTCGATTTTTAAAAACACTTCATAGTTCGGACGGCTCAAAAAAGGACCGCGCAGCGTGCACCGCTGCCTCGCAACCGCTCTTGACACCAAAACCTAGCTGCCGAGGTTTAAAAATGTTGGTTAAATTTTCGGCAACAGATTTTTGATGTCAAGCGCCTGAAAGTGCACCCGACGGCAATTTGGCGGATGCCGCCGTCTTTTTTGGCTAAAGCGATAAGGGTAGCACCATAGAGAATCGGGATGATTTCGACGTTTACACGGCCAGCTAACATCAGGTTCACCAGGGCAGTCAGTTCTTTAAGTAAGGTTAAACCCGCGTCTCCAACAAGAGTCATGATCAGGTCTTTTAGGTGTTGGGGTGTTATGCCATCTAGCCCGCCCGCAGAACCATTGTGAAAAGACATAATTGTCTGTTGCACTGCATCCTCTGAGACGGTCAGGCAGGCAATTTCTGGGGACGGGGGGGTCGGGGAGCCATCACCATCATCTTAAGTCGAACATTCCTAAAAATACCACGTAAACTTCGACATTTTTTCCTAAAATTGCTCTAGCTAAACATACTCTTGCTTAAAAAAAATTTTAAAAAAAACTGTTACTCATTACTTAAACGGCTCATTTTCCAAACGTATATATTTGACATACTAGTTTTACATAATTTTAATCATTAAAAATCTTCCTTTTTTCACCTGACCAAGCAAAAATCGTGATACAGCTGTTAGATTAAGGTACATTCTTTATAAATGAAACATTAAATCAAAAAAGTGTTCTACTTGGCACTTATGCAGTTTAAAAAGAAACGATTTTTTAAAATATGTATACAAAGTAATATAAATCTTGCTAGTTACAGCAAAATGGTATTGAAAATTTCAGCGAAGTCGAAAAAATCTTTACTGGACTCTTAACAGTTCATAAATGTAAAATATGAACACACATGCGTGGTATAAACATATGGTAAGTATTAGGTAGTATACTCGTAATATACCTAAAGTGTTTGATGAAAGCGACTGACTGACGTGACTCACAGGTAAGTATTTTCTTAGTATAAGAATATCATATGTCTTATAATAGGTCTATGGGAGGTAATCTGTGACGCAACTCGTAAAATGCATGCGCACGAGTTGATTTATTAGGTATTGAGTTATTCCGCTGTTACAAAAGAGCAGTAAGTTTGTATGAATTTTATGGGCCGTTATTATCTTTTTCTTTTGAGTAGTTTTATTGGATAGCTGTGGAAAGCGCTTTCACTAAAACTATAATGTTAGAATGTAAATAATGCTGTTAGGTTTTGTAACTTTTACATCAAAGCATAAGCATGTTAGCACCATCTAAATAGATACAGAGAATAATGGTCTGATTAAGCACTGTGGCCTATTTAATAAAGGTACAATACAAGTGACAATTTACAAGCGGTAATCATCTTCTCTAATACATAGGGTCTCTTTCTAATAGGGTTAGAAACAGACTTCCACTTGTAAATTGTTACTTGTAGCTTAATTAAATTGGCCACAGGTCATCTTTACGTTGAAGTTTAGCTCCAAAAGCGACATAAGTTTTGTTAACATATTTGTGCCTAGTATGACAAACAAACAGTAGCTCGGGCATTCCCTTTTGGAAAGGTGGAGTCTAAGTGAAGTCGGTTCTGGTGACTTCTACACTTTTTTTACAAAACTTTCCCCCTATTAGCTAGGGATACACGCACAGGTCTGCCCGCTGGATCTGTCTGACAGATATATGGCCCTATACAGATCTGTCTGCAGACAGTTCCGCGTCCAAATCCCGCCAGACATTGCCCGCCGGGCAAATTCGCCAGATAGATGTAACGGACAGATCTTAGGCTAATCAGTGTTATCTTTCGCTTAGTGTGAACTTAACACTTATCACATATTATTTTGTATTCACATACCAAAAGATCTCCATCCGCAACCTCTCCATTTTTATCATCACTTGTCTCTGCACTCTCTGTCCATGTCTAGCCTCAGGTTGTAGGCATAGCAACCCATGTCGGTCACGTTACCCCGAGAATCATTGTTGGTTGATGTCAAAACATTGCGGAAGGCTGTACTCTTCCGAATGCTACCATGTCCTGTAACAATGAAAAGGTTGTTTTAGAATCGAAACTAAAATTATGATTTCTACCATCCTTTCAATACTGAAAGACATTTTATGAAATAATTTATCCTATAATCCGTTTTTGTTGAAGGTGCAGCACTCTATTTGAAAAGTCATATAATTCAATTCAATTACATAGAATCCAGCTTATATACCTAGCTAGGTAATTGTAAGTTTTTGCATCTTGCAGATTTTCTTTATCACTAAATCCTCAAAAATGCTAATATATATGAGCGAGGTATTCTTATCTATATATTAATTGTCACTGGTCAAAATAATATTATAGTACACTAGCTTTTGCCCGCGGCTTTTACTCGCGTTAAATTCGGGGTAACAAACCATACAAACTTCCAACCCCCCCCCCCTTTTAGGGAAGTGGGGGGTTAGAAAGAGACAAAAAGTAGCCTATGTCACTCTCCATCCCTTCAACTATCTCCACTTCAAAAATCACGTTAATTCGTCGCCCCGTTTTGCCGTGAAAGACGGACAAACAAACAAACAAACATACACATACACTTTCCCATTTATAATATTAGTATGGATTACTTACCAAGGACTGTAAAAGAAAGAAAGCCCGAAATCGCAGGTATTTGTGACCCGGGCCGCAGGCTAGGTTTGTAAATATGCGATAGAGGGCTTTCTTTTTTACTGCCCGTGGTGAGTACACAATTTTACGTCTCCACCTGGCCATAATGCACATTATGGCCAGGTGTGACGTAAAGTATATTAATCATAACTGAAGAACAAATCAAATTATTTTTAATAAATATTTTGATTCGTTTATTTTTAAGTAGACACACTACTATATAAATCATAATCTTATATAGATGTCATATACAAAGGAAAAAGTGACCTAGGTGGCAGACGCCTTTACCACTTGGCCAAGTTCACGAATGCAGAAAACGCTGGTTCGATCCCAGCCCTGGGTACCGTAGGCCTAGGTCACTTTTTCCTTTGTATATAACATCTATATAAGTTTATATTATTTAATCATAATTTTACAGTTTATCTCGCATATCTTTAGGTCATACGCGCGACATATTTCGTAGAACCTAAGGACTAGGTAGTAGGTACATATGTGACTAAGAATACTTGATTAAAACTGTTAACTTGTAACTAAAAATAAATATTGTATTCAAATAATGCTGAAGAATGCAGTCCCATAAGCTCGGCAAGGATGCTTTCTGGAATACCTGGCATTTCATCAAAATGATGTAACGAAATTGCTTAAGCTACCAACAGATAAGAAACACATGAACTATACTACACACATGAAATATACTACGTGAGAACTGACTCACATCGTAACTGGAGCAACCAGTTAAGTAAACAGGGCCCAAGTAACTTGATTTGAGCCAACTTAGACTAATTGTGGCAATTGGTTTTTAAACGTTGATAAAATGGGTGGGAATGTGATAGAAACTTGAATGGTGAAAATTTTATTTTCGAAATCAAATTTACATATCTTTTTCTTTATTTCAAATAGACACGCGTGGCGAGACACAATTTTTCTTTTATTTCAACATGATCCAATATGTATTTATTACCTATACGCATCCTATCCGAGTACCTATACCTATAGAATACGGGCCTACCTCTTGCATGAGGTTTATTGGGTTCTACAGTAGCCCAATATGCTATTAGATTCATATACAAAAACTACACTGCGGCTCTATGACGCAGCAGTTATATGTAGTATATCGCGTGACGTTCAACTTGCATAAATTGTCAGGGTGCGAAGCCAACGTGCCAATCGTTAAAGCTCCGTAGCGTACGAAACGCAACTATCACTGTCGCACTAACATGGAAGAGTGATAGAGAGATGACTACGATACGTTACGGAGCGTTAACGATTGGCACGTTGGCTACGCACCCAGTTGCAGTCTGTTTATCGTTCACCACTTTGTCACGCTATTCACAGGCAACTACGTCAAATTCATCTTTGACCAACTGGTGTGGGTATTTCAAAAGTTAATCAGTGGGAGAGTAGGAATATTCGCTGGCTCAATGTTTTTATTTTATTTTTATGAATGGTTTATAATCCTTGCTTAAAATTAATCTGGCTGATTTTCTTATTTGACAGTTGACCGTGTTGAGGTTACATAGGTGATGTCCCTTTGCAATTTCGTTTCTTATCACATTGTGCACTGCGAACGTTCACGTTACCCCACCATGCGCTTCACACATAGCGAATACTATATAACAAATAAACTGTCTAATAAACTTTGCAACAAATATTTAACTAGTCATTGTAACCGTTGACTCAACATTGTTACATTGTGAGTTCGTCTTTAACGTTATCACTATCAGGCATCACAGATAACATCGTATCTATTCACAAGACATGTTGTAGGTAGGTACTCTACACCAAGTATAACTTAAATACCTGGTTTATAAACTCAAAGCGTAATGGGAGATCAAATAATACTGGATTGCATATGTTTTGAATAAATAAGAACAGTTTTCCACTTTGTCACAGTGACACATTGCAGTAATCATTTGGTAATCTTTGACTTTATAACACTTGCTACTATCTAGAGCGGGAAAATGCTGTTAAGATGATTTAAAACTATTAAGTTAATGAAAATCTAATGTCGAGTAACAGAGACAGAAGATACAACTATACTATTATAGGTTAGAAGTTCACCGCCAGTGGCGTAAGCTGTATTAATAAATGAAGCCGAAAGATTTTTTTTATTTAGGTACTGACCACTATTTTAAAATAATGCACCAAAAACAGTGTGTGGTAATTTTTTAAGTCGGAATCTTACTTACTTACCTATACAATTACGACATCATAAAAAAAATCAACTGTACATAGAGCTTGAAGCAGAAAAATCCGGCCAAGTGCGTGTCGGACCACGCATAGGAGGGTTCAATGGAATAAGAACCAAACTAATACCAAAAGGTCGTATCTGATGCCTATGGAAGAAGTTTTTTGGAGATAACTCAAAAATGGCTGAACCGATAATGTTCAAAACAATTTTCGCAGAAAGTATATCATAAGGCGCATCTCTTCAAATTTTTTCATATTTTTTGAACTATAGTTCAAAAGTTACGGGGGGGCAACACAACTTTTCTGACTTTCGAAGTGATTATTTCAGAAAATATTCACTTAATCACAAAATAGTCAAAGAAACCTCAATGTTATTTTGAAAGACCTATCGATTGATGTATCACATGTTGATATTTGATAATTTTTTTTTTTATTTAGTTACCTGTATGGAACGCCCCCCTAAAAATATTTTTTTTTTTCAAATTTAACTACATAACTAAGTAGCTGCATACAAAATACACCTTATGTGTAAATTTTATTCAGATACGTCGTATAGTTTCCGAGTAAAATGACTGTGACATACGGACGGACAGACAGACAGACATGACAAATCCATAAGGGTTCCGTTTTTTGCCATTTGGCTACGGAACCCTAACAAGAGTTTTGGTTTCCGCAAGATTTTACGCAGAAAGCAAGGAACGCCTATAATTTTTATCCGAGCATTATTGTGAATATTACTTAACTCCAAGCTGAGCAAAGCTCTGCCAGATATGTTTAAGTAAAACAAAACAAGACGTGTGTGTAACACTATACAGCCGCAACGAATTGTAACACTTGAGTTGTCTACATTAGTAAAGTAAATAAGGCGCGAGCGCAACGCTACTACGTTAAAAGGGTTTAAACACATCTTCATTGAGTTGCAATGACTCGTAAGTCCTATGATATGAGATAAAATATAGGTCACACAAATGATCTTGCTTTAATATTACATGTGAAGTGTATTAGGTAGGTACTGTAAAGATTGTCTACCTTTACAACCTCTCTTCTCGATCACTGTCTGGCACGGTGTTATTTAAATTTGGAATTCCAACGTTCTATGTCAGACGATCGGGATCCTTTCAGGGAGTCTCAAGGGACAGCCTAAACGGAGAGTCGATTTCTATGTTACTAGCTAAAGATAAAAAAGAGAATAAATATCTATATCATATATTCCGGAGTATTCATTTAGGATACTCTCCACAGTACTTATTCCATTATTTTACTTGATAAATACGATATTACTTTTAAATTTGCAAAGGAACGATTTGTATAAAATTGAGAATGTTTGCTAAGTTTAATACCTTTCTTATTGTCTACCTTTACAACCTCTCTTCTCGATCACTGTCTGGCACGGTGTTATTTAAATTAGGAATTCCATCGTTCTATGTCAGACGATCGGGATTCTTTCAGGGAGTCTCAAGGGACAGCCTAAACGGAGAGTCGATTTCTATGTTACTAGCTAAAGATAAAAAAGAGAATAAATATCTATATCATATATTCCGGAGTATTCATTTAGGATACTCTCCACAGTACTTATTCCATTATTTTACTTGATAAATACGATATTACTTTTAAATTTGCAAAGGAACGATTTGTATAAAATTGAGAATGTTTGCTAAGTTTAATACCTTTCTTCTTTTTTTAGTGTTGACATATGACGAGAGTAATTTTTGGTATATTAAATAGAAAATATGGAATATAACACCTGTTCCTGTCCAAGTCCGTTCATTTGTCCAAGTTAAATTGCTAAAAATTCATTTTGTCTCAGCTACGTCAAGTTTTTACGTTACGAAATTGAAACATATAACAACCGCAATGATTATAAAACTTACCTCAATCAGGCAATAAGTCCTTTAAAATAAAATAAAAACACACGCAATTTACTAAAAGTGTCTATTGTGTGCGATTAAGCAAGTTTGAAATTGATTCATTAACATAACCTACAAACTTTTCGCGCTTAAATACTAAAACAAGAAGTTTAAAACTTTTTAAATTTCGAATTCCCGCGTTTGGCCACGAAGGGCATGCGTCGCCCGTACGCCCGTGTATGTAGCCTTTACTCGACTGGACGCATCATCTAACCGTGTGCTCAAGCAGGTTATAATTAATGCCGGGAAACTGGAGCTAGCTGGTTAGGCTTAGGTATCGCTTGATCATTCAGCAATGTGGCGATTGATTTAACGATTTTTGGCATGTACGAATAAAAAGAAAAATAAAAAATTCAAAATTCAACTTACTACGAAGAAAAAGTCATCAAAATAAAGAAAAAAACATAAAGAAAAAATTTGATTAAAATATGAAAAAAAATCCTAGAAAATTTATTTGAAGGAATTGAAGGAAGTTTATTTTGGAAAAATTAAAATAGTTTCTGAGATAAATCCACACGGGAAATATCGGTCGGTAAGTATATGCAATACGCGATACGTGCTTTTTAACAGCTCCTTCGTGTAAGACAGTTATGTAACCTAAACTTAGCGCCTGAACTGCAACAAGATGGTACGTTATTAAAATGATTTTATATTTTAAAAGATCAGGCGCTTTGTTTTTTCATACATCTACAATCTTTTGATGCTGCTGCCACTGACAAGGCCACGCACGGGGACTTGCAGCACCGCATTATCGTGTAGCCCTACCCCTCCCCTGCTTCGAGGAACAAAGGAAATCTAGGAGACTTATCGTACTAGAAACCGGTTTTCTTTTTTCAAAAAAAAAATTAAAATACGCAACCACTTTTTTTGCATTGCAGCATCGGCATTTCGTGTTCCCCCATTAAAGACGCGACTAATTATATATATCTCATCTAGGAGACTTATCGAACTAGGTTCAGTGTCATGGGCTCTATTACTATGACTTTATGGACTTCAAGTTTCCAAAATCAGTTTCAACTGACAATTTCAATTAAATCTTGTTCTGATATTTGCGACCACCTATTTTGTTCCGACGTATCAGATGACAACCACCATGTCTAGGCCACAGAATAAGTATTAGTACAAGTACAGAAGATTCTCCTTCCTCAATTTGACATTTAGCTACAGAGATGAACACGTTAGCTGTCACGCACTCTTAAAAAAATAAAATAGGGTTTTCAAAGTACAGTGCAGGTTTGTGACATGCCATAAAAAGTTAAAAACTGGCTGAAATGATAATACGTGACGTTTTCAATCAAAAGTACACATCATTGTCGGTTGTCATTAAGACGCTAACTGCCGTAACAAATTTAGAAATAAACTCTTAACAACCGACAATTATGTACCCTGACTTGAAAAAGTCACATAGTCTCGAACGCACCCGTAAGTTGATAAGATATGTGCCAACCCTTCCCTCATTAGCCCTCGCGGTGCGGTAAGCGTATCGGGAAAAACGAGTACAATTGAGAGAGACATAGTGAAACCCCCCTGTCTAGACTCTTTATATTTATTTGCTAGATCTAGAACTGGCAATAATTATTTTATTGCTAATAAATGCGTGGCGAGCAAATTGATCAGCCGTCGATTTCGTTTACGGAGTCATTTATCATTCAATGATTTTAAACACTTTCATCGTTATCTATTATGTTTAGTTGGTATACAAATTGTAGATGGTCAAACAGGTTCACATTTTGTATGCATGAAACGCTTGTTTGAAAAAACTTATATAATTTGCTGAGTTTCGTAAATAATGGGGTCAATTTAGGAATTATCTTACCTAAATTTTAATAAATAAATAAATATTTTTGATTTTATTTTATATGTTAATATATTTTATTATCTAAACCGTTTGTAATAATTTTTGTTTCAAAAAAAATTAGCCCCGATTTTTTTTATTTTTTATAAATTGATAGTTATACGCTAAATTTAAAAATAATTTAATAAATTCAGGTAAACACTAACTACGTTACATTAATACAACATATAACATTAATTTAATACATTAATAACAACCCGGGTCCGGGTCCGGCCGGAGTATGTCCTAAAACTACGGCCCTATGTATGTCCTAAGACCACCGGGGGATGGGCAGCAGCATCCTCGGAGTGCGGTGGAGATACTGCGATCGCTAACCCGCATGCCAAGCGTGGCGATTACGGCATTCACCCCCCATGAATAGAACCAAAAAACCACGGCCCCGAGTGTCCGGCGACCCCCGGTGCCCTGGTTATGGTAGCGGCCAGGGTACTAGCGGGGTCAGGGGTGCTAAGAATCTCCGGCAAAGATCCGGCTACCACCACCGACGGCGCAGCGTGGGTAGACCCCCCGCAAGGTGGACTGATGACCTGGTGAAGGTCGCGGGAGTCCGCTGGATGCGGGTGGCGCAGGACCGGTCATTGTGGCACTCTTTGGGGGAGGCCTATGTCCAGCAGTGGACGTCTTTCGGCTGATATGATGATGATGATGATGATTAATAACAATAATTTAATATAGCTACTATATACATACAAAATCTAACCACATTGCAGTTTATCACCGCACCGCTCGCAGTCGGCAGGGTGTTCAACCTTCTCACCCTGGAGCCTAAAGGGTCGCCCACTGTAAGGTTTAAGAGTAATTTCCTCCCACGAACGCTGCGGCTGTGGAATGAACTCCCTGCCGGGGTTTTCCCAGCGAGCTAGAGTATGTGGTTCTTCAAAAAAGGATAGGGTCTTAAAGGGTAGGCAACTTGCATGTGAATCCTCTGGGGTTGCAGGCGTCCAAAGGCTACGGTAACAGCTTACTATCTTACTATGCTTGTTTGCCACCGTCGTGGTATAAAAAAAGTCATGGGCAGTTGTAGCAATGCAGTGTTAAATGGTAATACATTCTCATTTAAATCCAACACAATAAAATCTAGAATATTTAAAAGTCGAGTTAAAAAACAATTAAATTTAAAAGCGAATTCGTGTGCTCTCTTAAATAGATAATGGGCAATTCATTAGCACCCTATTTATTATTTTTACTGTTGGCGTCACCGTCATCAGGAGACACATTGCAGTTTAGTGAGATAAAGACGTAACTGACTATGAAGTTCTGAGTAAGATGAGCCGTTGTGTTACTGTTTATGGATACAGCACCTTGGAGTAGGCATCTCTATTAACATTCCTGGCGCTCCAGTGTTTAAGGCATCTTAAATAAATTATAAGAGGTGAGGTCAGAAAAATAGCTGGACGTACATTTCGGCAGTAGGATCATGAAACATCTCTCCCTGATTATTGTCTAACAGGAGATGACATGTCTAAGAAATTCTTTGCGTCAAAAGTTAGACCCACTAGACCCTACTCATAGTGTTGTGTTCCTGCTGATAAGTAAGATTGCTAAAGAGCTCAAAGAGGACCCAGTGTGTTGACGACGAAGGACCCTCTTGTTCCTTTAGCCGTCAACACAGTGAATCCTCCATTTTACTTTTTGTAAAGGGTCGGCAACGCGCATGTGACACCTCTGAGGTTGCAGGCGTCCATAGGCTACGGTAGCTACTTACCATCAGGCGGGCCGTATGCTTGTTTGCCACCGTCGTGGTATTAAAAAAATCACTAAAAGTCTTTGATTCAGTGATAGCTGTCAACCGCCAAACATGGTGCACAAATTAGTAATTTATCGCACTAAAACATTGTACATGTACACTAAAAAATAATGAAACATATAATTTGTACAAAGGCGAACTTATCCCGTTAAGGGGTCTCTTGCAGTAGGAATATTAGTTGAAAGTGGACAACATATTTAGTAGATTTCATTTAGTCTTAGTATATATTTTTCAGTTTAATTGTAAATAGTTCACGGTATACTTGTAGCTAGGGACCATATAGTACAACATTACTTAATCTATGATTACTCTGCTGAATGACATTCTGACAGTTATAACCAGCTAGAAAAAAAATTTACGACTAAAAACAAATTTCAAGCCGCATCTATACTTCGTTTTTTTTTTGAGATTAGAAATTGAGTAAACATAGAAACAGTAGTTGCCAACCTGTTCTAAATGTTCAATTTAAACACACTGCAAGCACAACAACAGAGGATTAGGTAACATGATTAAGAGTTCACATTTGTGAAAAAATAATAACAATTTGCAGATTAAATAATCCAACACAACAATAAATGCACAATTTCGTTTTATATTTAGTATGCTAACGTTAGACACGTGAAAAATAAAAAAACTGTCAGGTCAGTTTTTTATTTGACGCACGTACATTCTAAAACGAAATTTAATATCTAGTTTTTTTTATCAGTATTCACGAAAATTATTTGATCATAATATGTCTAAACGTTATTAAATGGTTTTATTATACAATAATAATAGTATATAAATAATAAAGCAACTGTCTTAGGTGATGGTAAAAGATTTGATGGACTACGAGGTGGCTTTTCTTGTTGTATGCCACTCGGGCCTGCCTCTGATTGCTCCATAACCCTCCAACCAAACGCACAATGATAGAGCAACCAAATACCTTTACTTAAATAAGAATCACAATAAGCTTTAAACATTAAAAACTATCCAGGTATGGCTGCGAGATACTAATGACTGACGCGAGAAAATATTTAAAAATCGAACCATCCGTTGCGAACCTCTTCATCTCTAGGTATTTTATTGTGCAACATTCACAAGAACATTAACAATGATAAATAATAATATATTTAGTGCATAAAACAACTACCAAAATATTGTTAAATACTCAATATAACATTTACAAATACGTGGCATGGCTTTACTATAAATACAAATACCTATATTTAAGTATGTTTGATGACGGCGTAGGCACTTTGACAGTTGTGACATTTATCGTGCCTAATAAAGAACCCTGTACATCGTTCTGTCAACGTTTTTCTAATCTCAAAAAAAACGAAGTATAAGTAGTCACTATATTAAAGAAATCGCTGCTCCATCGACTAATATTAATGCAAATAATAAGCATGATATATATTATTATATTTTTGACATTTATATTCTTTTTTTTTTTATTTGATTTGTACAATCTGACATATTATCAAACTACGTCGACCTGCAAAGCCATCAAAAAAATGTCCGGTCCCTAGAACAATGAATAATTAAATATTCATGAATTTCATGATCATGACTGACTTAGGTTGTTTCCGTGTAATTTCTTCGAACAATTTTGACGTTTAGATTTATAATAATTTGTCTGCAAATTCTCAACTCTCTGACGCCATTTAACAAATTCTTTGGTCACAAAATGGTCGCCATAAATTATTCACTTCCTGGTTTTTGTCAGAAGAACCATTGCAAAATTTACCATAAACGTATGTGGGTTTATAAATAACTAAACATTATAAAACATTTTGTTAGAAGCTAAAAGTTCTAGGATAAATTTGGATGCAGCTGAGAAACAATTTTAATCTTCAATTTAACTGTTTTTAAAGGCCATGCATTGGTAAAGATTTTTTGGGGTAAATTCTCAACTCTCTGACGCCATTTAACAAATTCTTTGGTCACAAAATGGTCGCCATAAATTATTCACTTCCTGGTTTTTGTCAGAAGAACCATTGCAAAATTTACCATAAACGTATGTGGGTTTATAAATAACTAAACATTATAAAACATTTTGTTAGAAGCTAAAAGTTCTAGGATAAATTTGGATGCAGCTGAGAAACAATTTTAATCTTCAATTTAACTGTTTTTAAAGGCCATGCATTGGTAAAGATTTTTTGGGGTAAATTTTATATTAGGAGACAATTTAACAATGATAAATATAGATGCAAACGGTAAAATTTAGTACGTAACTTTAATTTTTCTATTGCTAGATTAATTATGTCTAACCTAAAAATAAGTACATACGAGTATATGACAATGAATTCTTTATTTTAATTGAAGATTATAATACTACCTATACTATAGATAGACTATTTAAGACATTTGAAATTCATTATTAAGTTTTAAAACGTAATTTGGTTCATTTGACTTAATCTCACTTGAAGACTCCGTAAACAATAATTAGCCTAATAATAATTAACTAAAGCGAATTTAGGCACCAAAGAGACTCCTCCTTAACGCATTCCTCTAATACCTCACTGTAAGTCGACCATTATACCCACGCCTGGTGGTCCAGCACTCTTCATTACGACGACAAAGCAGCCGTTACTTCCCGATAACATTTTATTGTCCTCAATGTCCTATTTCACCCACATCCATTAATGAATACCCCCAATATGGACCGAGAAAATATACGGACGTAATCCCGCGGCTAAACTGCGATTCCGTAAGCCGATTTCCTCGTGTCGACAACTCGTGGACAAGCGGTGATTAGTTCTAACCCGACAAGTTAGTGTGTGTGCACGAGACTGCGGCTCATCCTGGTACAAAATTTTTATCTTCGCGGGATTACGTCCGTATATTTTCTAGCTCCATGGTCCAATATATGGGTAATTCCACTTAACGAATAGTTGTAAACAAAACACTATCCTTTAGATTTAGGAGCCGCTTTAGATAAGTGAAAGGATATGATAATGAAAGAGGACAATGAGTAATTTGTCGATCGATGAGCAATACTATAATACAAAGAAATGAAGTACAGTCAGCAACGAAAGTTGCCGATCGAAATAAGATTACAAAAGTAACTAGGCACATAAACATTACATGTTAAGTTGCTTTTGTAATCTTATTTCATTCGGAAACGTTCGTTGCTGACTGTATACACGGAGAGCCAGCTCTCCCACGTCAGATATGACACAATAATGAGAGCAACGAAACCCCTCTAGTTACTTTGCTATAGTATGCTTATTTCTAGATCCGGACATCTGGCAGCTGTAAAGTGGTAGCGATTAAAGAATGCAAATAATTTGAAGAAAACAAGTCCTAGAGTTCTGGGTTTGATGCAATGGGAAATTATGTAAGGAATGTTGTGCCAAATGATGTATAATCAATTTAAAGTTAGTCGTCCAGTTTTTTTGTTTCCGCAATAATACACAATGTTTTTGTACTCATTTTAAAATATAGGCCCTGTCCTCTATAAATGACACTACTTCGGCAGTTTTTACCCATTTTGGTATTACTTTTTTCAAACTGAAAAACTTTGTTGGTCTGTCACTCTGACCTCTACCATTAAATCAATCTAACAGTACTTATCAGGCCTCACTTCCATGATTTTTTTTCTAATTTTTTAGAGCCACGGTTCAGAAGTTAGATGGGGGACGCCCGTTTTTGGACTTTCAGAGCTATTACTTACGAAACTATTGGTATTATCTAAAAACTGTTTTACAAGACCTGTATTCTTTTTTAAAGACCTATCCAGCGATACCAAATACGATAGCATTCAAACGTTCTTTAGTCGTCAACACAGTGAATCCTCCTTTTTGTAAAGGGTCGGCAACGCGCATGTGACTGCTTTGGAGTTGCAGGCGTACATAGGTTACGGTAGCTGCTTATCATCAGGCGGGCCGTATGCTTGTTTGCCACCGTCGTGGTATATGTGGGAGGTACCCTAATAAAAAAAAAATCCAGTTTTTATTTTACCACTTTGTCGGCGTGACTAATGCACATACTCATATTAAATTTCAGCTTTTCAGTGCTAACAGTCACTGAGCTAGACCGCGGACAGACGGACATGGCGAAACTATAAGGGTTCCTAGTTGACTACGGAACCCTAAAAATTACTAAGTGACACATTTTATAAAGCTTCAAATGCCTTGTAGGTACAAAAATCTATCCAAGTTAGTTTTATAATGATCTAGTAATAAAGTACCTACCTATCTCCAAAACAAATATTTAGTCAAGTTGATAAATTAAAGAGAAAGTTATCCTTGAATTAGAAGTAGGATCCACTGAGTCACGGTCGTCACTGTAAATATTGATTTAGTACAGATGTTCTAATTACCGATACTTTAATTGGCGTTTAGAAGATTTCTTCAAGCTTCTTCAAAAGTTGTTGAACTTGAAAACAACATCGTCCTAAGGTTGAGCTTTCTAACTTTCAAAACTTTTTTGGTATTTAGTCCTCCTGTTATAATATGTACCTATCTATCTAATATTCTAACCCCCTTCATCATAAAAGTCTCTCAGGCATCAATTAGTTAATTTATCTTTTGTCCGTATCTGTCACTTTGACAGTTGTGTTTGTTGGAAACAGGCAAAATTTAAATTAACTGAATCGTTTGAGCTCAAGATGGCTACGACGTCTTTAGAATTGTTTTTTTTATTTTTTGCTCATTTATGTAGTTCAGTGTGTAATATTGATAGCTTATTGTGCGGTGACCTAACGAACAAGTGTGCAGCTAATGAAAAATTTGTTTTAAAACGCGCGTAACAACCCTTTAGTTGAACAAACGGTTATCGGGGTCTCTGCCACTCACGTGTTTGTAGAGAGGTTATCACTTATCACCTTACAATCAGAAAGGCCTCAACCGAACAACGTTGCTTGTATTTATAAAATTAATCAACTATACTTACACCTCGACATTGGCAGAATTAACCTCGCCAAAAACTGGCGAGGAGTAAGAGCCATATAAAACATTTTAAAAAACGTCCAAGTGCGAGTCGGACTCGCGCACCGAGGGTTCTGTACAAACCTGTAGATATAGGGGTAGTAACTTTAAAATTATTATAATATTTTTATTATGTGACGTAACTAAAGATTTAGGGTTTTCGCAAATTTTCCTTTATCTGTGCTATAAGACGTTGCTTCGTACCAAATTTCAAGATTCTGAGTTCACGGGAAGTAGGTTTTGTTTGATTACCTTGCGAGTTTCGAAAATTTGCGGCATAAACGGCTGTATCTTTTGATTGCGTCGGCTTAGAAGTTTGATTTTTTTTACAGCTCTAAGGGACGGACGGACAGACGGACGGACGGACGGACAACAAAGTGATCCTATAAGGGTTCCGTTTTAGCGGCCGGCGTTTCCGGGTAACGGCCTCCTAGCCTAGTCGGTAGTGACCCTGCCTACGAAGCATGAGGTCCCAGGTACGAATCCTGGTCAGGGCATTTATTTGTGTGTTTATCACAGATATTTGTTCCTGAGTTATGGATGTTTTCTATGTATTTAAGTACTTATCCATATTTATCTATTATATGTATCGTCGTCTAGTACCCATAACACAAGCCTTATTGAGCTTACCGTGGGCCTAGGTCGATTTGTGTAATATTGTCCCATAATATTTATTTATTTATTTATTTTCTTTCGAGGTACGGAACCCTAAAAATTAACTAATTGAGGCCTGAGAGACGATTATAAATAAGGGGGTAAATGTTTACTTGGGTATAAATAGTTATAATTTAATTCATACATGGCGTTTATTCTTAATTTAAAATTATCCTTCATTCATTCCTTACTTATTTAGTTTTAAAATGTTCTAACCCCCGGGAGGAGAACGTAGATCGGGTCGTTCCGTGCAATCGCGGAGGCGCTCTGTTGAGAAGGAGCTGAATGCTGTTCAGATGAGCTAGCGCTGCCGGGGATCGAGAGACGTGGTGTGAACTCGTAAAGGCCCTATGTACCTCTGGGGTACCATAGGAATAATAACAACAACCTCACTTTAGGTGCCTCACACCTAACTTTGACAAATTATTTCATGCAACATTCTTTTCAACAATAGCCGACAATGTGATGATTGCACATAATATCAACCGCAACTTACTTTGCCTTTCATCATCCATTTCTATCTTTTCAGTTTCAATCTTATTGCAAAAAGCACTAGGTCGTTTTTCGCATGAACTTTTTTGTAAGTTTGTACTTTTAAATATCCGATACGACTAACAGTTTACCCAAACAGCCTAAATTAGAGGCATGATGCACGTTAGGGCTTATTAGCGGAGTTAGGAAGGTCAGTGACCTTTGACCTTACTCGACACTGTGACCCATTTGACAGCATTCGGTGCATAGTGTGAAGTTTACATTAAGTACGTGTCGCTTAGTGAATTTTTGAACCACAATACATACAACTGACCCAGGCCAGGCCAGCCCAGCCCAGCTCAGCCCTGGGCATCGGAGGCCTAGCTCACTTTTCCTTTGTATATGACATCTTTATAAGTTTACCACAATACATAATTATAATTACAAGAGGCAACCTATCGCTTTATTTTGAGGTAAAATAAACTTTGAGATTAATGAAATGTCTTCCATTAATATTATTGAGTAATTTGTCGCTTGAGAGAATTTATGTACCTACAAATAAATCTAACCTAAGCTCGCTAAACTAAAGTCAATATTAAACCATAGAGTATGCCATCTTGTAGTCTAAATCGAAAACTGTAACTGTACAATAAATAACTGTACAATAAATATACAAGAGCTGGCGCCGAATGTCTCTGATAATTATAAACCAAAAATTTTGCATTGCTGGCACTTTGCCTCTACCTTTCCAAATGCTCGAGCTGCTGTAAAAAATACTCAAATCACTATAGGCGTGCCTATAATAATTGAAGAGTTCCCTCGAATTCTCCAGGATCCCATCATCAGATCCTGACCTGGTTAAAATGGGACCAACTGTGAAGTATTCAAACAAAAAAATAATTTTCGAAATCGGTCCAGCCGTCTTCGAATAATTGGCGACACATAAAAAAAAGCAAAAACAACGATCTTCAAATTCTCGAAGTCGGTCGAAAATGATGACAGTTCGATACAAATCTTGCGCCAACTATCATGAATCGACCCATACTTATTGTCATCAATCTATTTTTTTGTATTTGAATTTCAAACATTTATTCCACGAGATGATTACAGTTACAGGTTTGCAATTTCAGGGTCATGTAACTATTATTTCAGTGGTAATAAATATATTAAAATTGAAAGCCTACATAATATTGTCTTCGGTTGCCGCGATAGTTATTCATGAAATAAAACAATTAAAAACGGATTTTATAGCTTAAATTACATCCCGACGTTTCGAACACTTTACAGCGTTCGTGGTCAACGGGTCGACTGAGGAAAAATGTACAATTACCTCCGTTCAAAAACTATCACAATATGCAAACCTACCCACATATTAAATATTAAACAAATTTAGTGTTTGCACATGCCAGAGGGGCCTTTATAAAAAACAAATTATTTATTATTACAAAACAATTTATTGTATTATTATTAATTATTATTTTTGTTTTTATTTTTTAAATTTTTAAAATTAGTATTAAATTATTATTAGTGTCCACACTGTCCACCATTATGGTCTCACAGTCCTATGTCTAGCTTGCTCCTTAACCAAATGAATAACTGGATCCCAAGCTGGTGGTACCGAAAAACCATCCTCTCTGTTGAAATTTGGATATTTTTTAATCTCGATTGCCTCTCGCAACATCCGGGGAATGTATCGTTTCTCCTTGACGAGGACTTGCGGTTTGTCAAATTTAACTGAGTGGTTGGGCCTATCCATGACATGCTCACAGACTGCTGACCTTGGTCGACGGTGCTTCACATCGGCTATATGTTCCTTTACCCGAGTAGAAATGCTCCGCTTAGTCTGGCCTACATATGATAGACCACATTCACATTCCAGCCTGTAGACCCCTGCACTCTGTAGAGGAGTAGCCGACTTCACTGACCTCAGGAACTGTGACATCTTCTTCATTGGCTTAAAGTAAGTTTTTATAGAAGCACGTTTTAAGCTCAATACACGCGATAAAATCCGTTTTTAATTGTTTTATTTCTTGAAAGCCTACATTAAATAAAATTGCATATTAAGCCATACCAGAACATACTTTTGACTAAGCAATATCTCAAGCGTCTATGAAATCTGTGGGCACTTACGACTTTTCTCAGTCAATTGTGTTATCATTGTTTTACACGAAAACCATTGTAGTGTAAAGCGTTCGGCATCTCCTTGAACATTCTGATATAGAGTTTGTTATAGCTTGATTTGCTTGTAATTTCGTTGTGGTTTAGCCATAACCGCACATCACCTTCTTGCAAGTAAAGGTAGTGACACACGTTCGCTTTCTTGGTCAGTGTTCTCTTATCGTACTGAACTTTATTTCAAGACCCTAGTTATAGTACTTTCCTACTTGTCTAGCCTAGAGTGCCTAGACAAATTTAGTCTACCCATAGTCGCTTAGTTAGTAAAACAGTGGTTAGTAAAAGTAACCGCAAGTGTGCAAGTTGTGCAACACACTTTGAAAAGTTTGAAATTTAAGACATCCGCATTAGGTTAGGTTTTATGACAACATATTTTCCATATTTGAAAATTGTTGGTGACGAAACATTACTTTCCCTTGTAAAAACTTATATGAACGTGCCTAAATGACAGTCTTTGAAAGTTAGGCTTCGTTAGGAAAACGGTACTTATTCGCTTATTGTGGGTTTCTTATTTTCATAAGCTGCTGTGTTAGTCATAAACATTAATAATAATTGTTAAAAGTGTATCGCTACTTATACATAAACCGAATTTAACGAAATAAATCGTTAAACGTTTTGTAAATAATCAGATACTTACAAATAATATACTTTGTGTCTTTTATTTGAGGTGTGCCATAAAGAGTATTCATGTTATGATATGTTAATATAACCAAAATCTGGGTGACTGCACATTTTTTTTTCTGTTAGAAACTTTCTAACATAGTAAGATTCCTCTAAACGACTATAAAATTCACCCGAAATTCCTTAAACGTCCCAAATTTTTCTCAACACTATGACCAAGACTTAGACCAACAAAAAACTATCAACCTTTACTTACAGTTTTCAAGTTTCAGCATATAAGTATTTGTCTTGTTACAAGATAATCTATTTTAACTACAATTTTATAATCCGCAACGCAGGCTTCGTCAGGTGTATACACAAAAAAGATCAACCCCAGGTTTCGTCACATAACAATCAAATATGAAATCCGCCACACGTTTTGTCAACGCTTTGTCTTGTTTAGTTTCTTGTTTAGTAAAATGGTGTCTTAATGAGGTCATGAATATTATATGACTAATCTACAATATTTACTTAGTACCTATACAATTACGATAGCAACAAAACCTCTCGTTATTTAGTTTGCTCTACTATTATTTTTACTTGATATAGGCATCTGCCAGCTATTGACCGGTGTGCTACGTCTAATATCAAGAGATATTATTTAAATAAGTCTATTCGAGCCCTTGGTGTATACTTGAAGAATGCTACTGAATGCACAATCTATTGCCATTAATCTGGAATGCGGTCGTTCCGCCGCTGATGTTTGCTTTACTTTGTAATCAGAGCAGTTTTTACAATGTTTTTAGTTGTAAGTAAATCTTTTCACTGACCAAATAGTGTACCTACGTGGAAGTTTAAATAAAGTAATACAGAAAGGGTAAATTGAATTGATTTATTTTTAAATAGATACAGTAGATACAAGTAAGTTTTAGTAAGGTTTAGTAACTTCTCCGTAGTTTTTCCCTCATGTACCATCGAGTTCATAATTGCATACCCAGTTTATCAATAAATTGGGTATGCAATTATGAACCCGATAGTACAAGTAATGTACAAATCTTTGTCTACCATGTCTGACCGATTTCTTTCAGATCCTTAAAGGTTAGCTGGAAAAGATCCCTTAAAGGGATACGTTCGCCTTTGTACACACTCACTATGTTTTTGTTGGTTATGTACTTGATTTGTGCGATAAAAGTTCAAGTACGAATAGAAAATATTTTACGTGGAGTTTAACATGCCAAGAACGTACTTACATATTTACTGTACATAGATACCGTACGTTGAAAATATAATGGCTTTTAATTTAACTGCAACTTTATCTAGGTCCTCCAATTTTGGCAACTGATGCAGCTGCACTCAAGTTTATTTTATGTTCTGTATATTACAAAAATATTGCTAGGTTACCAACCAACAAATAAATTCGGAAGAATTTTTTATGCTTATTGAGTCAGAGTATATCTATATAATATAACAGTAGATTTACATAGATCACACATTATTTACGAAACTATATTTATCAAGTGTGAAATAGGTACTAAAGCTGCTTTTACTCACTATTATTACTCTAGATTGAGTCGAACATCTAATAGACACCAAGACCTAGGCAATCAAATAAACAAGCTGATTACACAGTGTCATTGACTCTGAAATCACGGGTGTCCAATGGTTCTATAATTATTCCCAAGCCGCAAACACGACTGTTAATATAACAACCAAAACTAAAAAGCACACTAAAATTATTACACAAGAACTTTAGTAACAACTAATCAATTGCAAAAACCAACCTTAATATCTAAGCAAAAAGGTTGAAATAATTATAACAGCTAGATCTTTCACAGGCGCTTATGACTCTTTTTAGTAGAAGAATGACCTATCAAGTAGAGCATATCTATTTATCGTTCACTTCAATTGTTTCCTCTAGCGGCCTTGCGGAGACGATTTGCAAGTCGTAAAACTTGATTTTTGTGACTGTTTTATAGTTGTAGCAATCAATTGAGTGCAAAAGCCATGATTTAATATTCGTTTGTCACAGACGTAATGATGTATCAATTTATTGTTTCAAAGTAGTCGTTTTGGTAGAAATTACATACATATAAGTAAATTCAGAAGGCAATCTGCGGTTGCGCTAGATTTCAGGAATCAACATGTAGGGCAGATGGGTTGTGACAACTGTACCGGTTTTGGCCATTTCCAAGTTTATTAAGGTATAGACAATTTTACAAGTCTATGGTTTATAGTTAATAGAAGAGTACAATATGGCAGTAGATACGGCACTGTCATCTGTCAGGCGTCATTCAGTTTTCAGGAACTATGGGAAAAAGGGACCAAAACTGGCCCCTGGGGCCGTATCTGACATTTTATTATGGAAAAAAAAGTTCTAATGTCAGAATCTTAACAGCGAAGATTCATATAAATATAGTCATATTTAATTACTCAGTAAATAGAGAGTGTCATAATTCCTTATTGACACAAAATGATGCACGTCTCACTCTCGTCAAACTCTCCTTAAAGTGGCCAAAACCGGGGCATCTGTGTATATACCTAACTTGGAGTTTTTCCACAACAAATAAATGTTGACATCGCCCAAATTAATACAAAATTTTTGCATCGCCAGTAAATATTTCAAAAGCTTTGGCTCGACAAAAATATACTTACCAAAACATACAAACAAAGGTACATACATAGATACATTGAGTTTAGTGAACGTTTTTATTCATTGTTTTTAGAGTTTATAAGGTTTATAAAGTAATTAAGTTAAGTATAAGAATAATTCAGGTAGGGGAAGTAATATGTTTTATGCAATATAAAAAGTTCATAAAAGTGAAACAGAAAGACGTACAAAAATAGCACACGTCTGCTTCGGCATTGCGACATTTCCTTTGACCGTATACGACCCAGTCGCCATCATGAAACATTGGAGCTTTTGTTAAAGACATTGGGTGCTGTATTATAATTTTAAAATACATAAACAATACATTAAGGCGCTAGTCGCTGATTGTGGCCGAAAACTGTTACTTTCTAAGGGATATATCTCAATAACGGGTCATTCAAAAATTTTGAAAAAAATATATGTTATTTACCATTTCATGTACAACATTTTCAACGTTTGAATAACTCGTGTAACGTATAGTTTCTCCGTCATGTAAATGTAACGAAATGTCGCTTAACGGTTAATTTTGCTTATATCTACTGAACGGCTCATTCGATTTAAAATATTGTTGAACTAAAAAATATGTACTACAGAACACTACAAACTCAACGTAGGATATTTAAATTTATTAAATTTTCTTAAACAGCTTGATCATAATTCCACATTTCGTGCGTTATTAGCTCGAAAACGGCGTTGCTGGCAGTCGTGAGCTAGCTTTGAGACGAGGAGGCTGTGTCGCTCGTCGCTCCGTGCTTCCCTTGTACTACATATACTTGTGCTTGGCCCGTGAGCAATAATATCGGACTTACTGTGCCTAAAGACTAAATAACTGCAGAGGGTTCATGCGGTACGGATATAACGTGTCTTCCCGGAATCAATAATGAATAGACGTTTTATCTTTTAAGATAATGTACTCGTATGCATGTTTATGTACGCTCGTATAAAAAGTGTATATTATTTATAGATTATAATACAAGTAAAAAACAAATGAAATAAAAATGGAGAAAAAACAAAAATCATGAATCTCACATTGCTCTGAAAACAAATTTGGTCATGTAAGTAAACTAAAATTATTATGTTTTAGTAGACGAATGCATTTCGTAAAATAGGCATTAGTCGTCGAGTTGCGGAAATCTGCTAGTACTGCAATACAATAGACTAATAATTAATTTAATAAAAAACTCCAAAGAACAGAATTTATTTAAACATATTTATTTAAGAATACCGTGTTCTAAACGAATGTAATATGCGTTTTATTTTAAGATTAAACACAATCTTTAATGTTATACTTTATACTCATTTCTCAAATCTAGAAATTGCGAAGTAAACTGCAAAGTATTGCAGATAAACCGGCCAAGAGAATATCGGGCTATGCTCAGTGTAGGGATCCGTAGTTGCCGGCCTGTTACAATACATCCATTCAAAAGGTAGTCTATAAAGAAATATTTTGTGGCACTTACGTTATTTTACTATAGGCATAACTCAAAAACGGCTCAATCGAATCCATATAGTTTTTATTGAAAATACGTGATAAGTATTTCAGCCTCACTTCCAGGAATTTTCCCAATTTTTTTGGACCCATGGTTCAAAAATCAAAGAGCATTTTAACTTTCGAAGCTATTATTTACGAAAGTATTCGTTTTATCAAAAAGTTGTTTAAGGCATATTCTTCTTGAAAGACCTATCCAACAATGGGTTTCAGATACTTATTGTTTTACCACTTTGTAGGCGTAATTAAAACACATAATTACTCATACCAAATTTCAGTCTACTAACTATCACTGAGCTAAGCCTGATTGAGAATCTAATAAAAAATTGCTGATATTTAAGAGTTCAATGTATGTAAGAATAAAGGAAAAAAAGCTTTTTTTTATACCACGACGCTGGCAAACAAGCATACGACCCGCCTGATTGAAAGCAGTTATAAAGCCTATGGACGCCTGCAACCCCAGAAGATTCACATGCGCGTTGACTACCCTAAAAAAAACTTTACTATGTCGGTGAAATGCAAATAAATACAAATTTTATATTAATTATCAAAACAAGTGAATAAATAAATTACTACTAAGGGTTAATACTACCTATCAAATATCTTTAAAAGACCGGCCAAGTTTGTATCGGACCATGTATAATGTAGAGTTCCGTAGAAAGTAGTTTCCTGGAGATAACTCAAAAACGGATGAACCGATAATATGTGAAATAATTTTCGTAGAAAATTAAGTACCTACTCAGCCTTCTTGGTATTTTTTCATATTTTTAGGGTTCCGTAGCCAAATGGCAAAAAACGGAACCCTTATGGATTCGTCATGTCTGTCTGTCTGTCTGTCTGTCTGTCTGTCCGTCCGTATGTCACAGGCATTTTACTCGGAAACTATACGACGTATCTGAATAAAATTTACACATAGGTGTATTTTGTATGCAGCTACTTAGTTATGTAGTTAAATTTGAAAAAAAAAAATTTTTAATGGGGGCGCTACATACAGGTAACTAAATTAAAAAAAAAATATTTTTACCAAATATCAACATGTGACACACCAATCGATAGGTCTTTTAAAATAACATTGAGGTTTCTTTGACTATTTTGTGATTAAGTGAATATTTTCTGAAATAATCGCTTCGAAAGTCAGAAAAGTTGTGTAGCCACCCCGTAACTTTTGAACCGTAAATTCAAAAAATATGAAAAAATTTGACGAGATGCGCCTTATCATATACTTTCAACGAAAATTGTTTTGAACATTATCGGTTCAGCCATTTTTGAGGTATCTCCAAAAAACTTCTTCCATAGGCATCAGTTACGACCTTTTGGTATTAGTTTGGTTCTTATTCCATTGAAGGTACGGAACCCTCCTATGCGTGGTCCGACACGCACTTGGCCGGTTTTTTAGACTTACGGATTAAAAGTTAGATGGGGGCTATTATATTTAGACTTTCAAAGCAATTATTTCTGAAAATATTGACTTAATAAAAAAAGTTTTTAAAATACAAAAAAATATTATTGACATTTAGTTTGGCATATGTATGTATGGAGTGCCTCACCTAAAAGATTTTTTTAGCAATTTAGCCAGAAAACTAAGTAGCGGCACATGAAACACACCTCTAGATAAAATTTCAGTAATATATGTTTTATAATAAAAAACCGGCCAAGAGCGTGTCGGGCCACGCTCAGTGTAGGGTTCCGTAGTTTTCCGTCCGTCACAGTAAGTGTCCCCACTTAAGAGTTAATAATACCGCCATGTAGGATATGATATGAGAGTTTCACGTACAGCGACATCTATCGGCAAATTAAGTAAACTATTGCGCGCGAGCTTAAAGTATGGAAGATGATTTTTATGGAATAATTCTTTATGGCGTGAACCGATTTTCACCGTTTTTACTTTATTTGAAAGCACGTCATTTCATTGTAATTTTGTAGAAATTACAGGTACAATAAACACCTGCTTATACGGTTAAATTACAAACTTAGTTCAGAAAATATTTTGTATTTTTTTTCAAAAACTATTCATCCTATCAAGTTCAAAATAATTTTCCTAGAAAGTTTTTATAAAGTTCTACTTTTGAGATTTTTTTCATATTTTTAAAACTTATGGTTCAAAAGTTAGAGGGGGGGAGACGCATATTTTTTTACTTCTGGAGCGATTATTTCCGAAAATATTTACATTATCGAAAAATGATTTTAGTAAACCCCTATTCATTTTTAAATACCTATCCAACAATATATCACACATTAGGGTTGAAATGAAAAAAAAAATCACTCCCCACTTTACGTATAGGGGAGGTACCCTAATAATAATAAAAAATCCACTTTTTATTTTACCACTTTGTCGGCGTGATTGATATACATATTAGTACCAAATTTCAGCTTTCTAGTGCTAACGGTCACTGAAATTATCCGCGGACGGACGGACGGACGGACGGGCAGACATGGCGAAACTATAAGGGTTCCTAGTTGACTACGGAACCCTAAAAATGGCTGTGACATACGGACGGACAGACGGACATGTTTCAAAAAACTTTTAAGGGTTTCGTTTTTACCATTTTGGCTATGGAACCCTAAGAAGTGTTTGCGCTGTGTTATATTTTAAAGATCTAAAAATGGGCTTACAGCTCTCATTTGTTTGACGATTTCGTGCACTAATACCGCTCCTTACATGTGCATTTTTACTATTCGCAACTCGCAACAGGCTTAGTTTTGTTAATTTATCGTAATTAAGTGAATTTTTACGGTTAATATTTAAAAATGCAACAAAAAAATAACCATCTATTAAGCTCACTTGCACAGCAAAAAAATTCCAAATTCACATGAAAACACCGCTTTGATGTGCATTCAGTTTTTTTTGCTGTACTAGTCAGTATTTTTTTATTTTTTTCTGATATGCGGAATATTTTTAACCATAAAGAGTGTATTGACAATTATAAGGACAAGTGAAATGTGTAATAACTTTTTAAAAGTTTATTATTTTGCGTAAGTATGTTTTGGGAATTTGGTTGGAAGGCCTTTTTAAACGTTTTAGTGTTGACTAAGACACCTGTAACCTTTGCTTTCGGGCGACTTTTCGTCGTTTGCTTCGGACGTTTCTCATCAGATTCGGACAACGTTTACTGTGACCAGTTTCGACGCTTGAGCCAAGTTTTTTTTTATTTTTTTTACGGAATCCGCTTCCGTGAAGCTTTGCCGAAGTTTTCTCTTCATGATTGCCCATCACGTCCTCGATGGGACGTACCTAAGGGTAATTTGGCGGATTCATATTCTTAGCAGCATGACGCACGTCGTGGGTTTCCATCCGCTCTCTGATGCAGGGGGCACAGTGGCAACTAGCCAAATCGGGCCAAAATAAAGTAGAGCCCCTGTGGCGTCTAATCAGTGACAAAATTCATTTTGTCCACACTTCTTTATGTAAAGATTGGCAGTCATCGTGGAAGTAGTGACTAACGCCGTAGATTTCATACTGCATTCGCATATTACCTACCACACATTGTCTTAGATCCAAATTTTTCGGAAAAAATTGACGTTTTGTTCTCATTCAGGTGTTCTCCTTTGCGAATAGTAGAGTACTACAGGCCCGGTAGAACAAAAAATCCAGTTTGAAGGGGTTTTCGTCGCTTAGAATTATGCACTGTTCATTTTTAAGTAAAACTGTGTCATATAAATTTCGAAGACGGTGTTTAACTTTTGCAACCTATTTTGGAGTTAGTTTGGCTTCCGTTGCTTCCGAGGGCTACCCAGTCGTTGCGATTCTTGGCCCTTTGAACCATTCCTACAGAAGTTCTCTACTTTTTTCCACATATCTTATTGAAGCACTGAGTGAGTTTTTGATTTATCGCAATATCGACTCAAAGATACATATCTTTGAGTCGATATTGCGATTATTTGAGCCAGTTTTTCGACGATTTTTCGACTTGTCATTGAAAGAGAAGTCTTACCAAAACTTTTTAATGCAATTTTAACCGCAGAAACACACACCATCACGATTTTAGCGATCTTTCTCATGGACATACCGTTTTCTCGTATGTATTTGTCCAACAGTATTTTTCGTTGCTCCTGTGTATGGCCTCTCAGTTTATGAAATCAAAAGTGATCCGAAAAAATAATTCTAGTAATTGATTTAACATCATATCATCTACACCATAATAAATAATTTATGTTTTAAAAGCAAATAAAACAAGAATGACGGCTTGTTGCAGTTGTCCTTATATTTGTCAATACATCTTTATTTCGTAAATTCATAAATATTTTGCCGCTCACTGTACTTCAAATTCAAAATCTAGGTTTTCATTTTTTTACATAAAAATCTACTTATCGAGATCGTTATTACTTATCTTATTTAGTAGCATTCCTAAAAAATATCACCGTAGTACTTAATCACAGTATTCAAATTACAAAACATCCACAAAAGGATCAGGCGCGGATACAGGGGGGGGGGGGCAACAGGGGCAATTGCCCATGGCGGATTTACGCACGATCGTAATGAGAAGGGTACGCGGGTGGCGCGGGTAGAGAGCGCCCAAACGCTCAAGGACACTCCGGCGACAATCGTCTTAAAAACACAATCCATCGCAAACATAATTCCAACACACAACAAATAATCAACCAATATTCGAATAATTATTAAAATAATTTTCAATTGCTATAACATTTTTATCATATTTTCATCTAACCTCCTAACCACCTATGTATGGCTGTACCTATACCAAATTCACCTGAATTCATATAACATTTATTACTCCTTATGACCTCAGGAATTCGTGGTTAAAATCTCTCGCAATGCTCACGAGCACCGTGTATATTAAAATATCGTGTGAAATGCATTGACAAGTAAAAGCCAATGAATGGCTCGTGACGTACAATTATATAAAAACCATCAATGAAATGTATTAAGCATAGAAAGTTGAAAAGCAAAATTAGAACAAATTTCTTAATCATAAACCATGAAAAAATTGTAGGTAGCACAGATTAGTAGGTTCACTGTGTAAGAAAACCCCCAGTTTCGGTGTGCTTAAGCTAAATGTGCCTAAACGTCGCGTTGCCGTGTCTCTCTACATATTGTCGAACGAGTAAAGTGAGTTCTTATTCATACAAACAACTGCGGCTACTGGGACGTCTCGGCATTTCGATGGCTTCTTGATTTTGAGGGTTTATTCCGCGGTAACTTTAGTAACGTTTCTCTGATATTTATGAAATTTGTTGGGGTTGTAGAAAAGATACATATAATTTGAGAGTTCGTAAATGAGCAGGACCCAAGTAACACATCAAAGCAGTATAACGGCCGTCTTACAGCATATCTGTATGCTTTTAGCATTTTGAGTTCGTTTTATAGTAGCATTATAAACGTTTATAGTGCTGATATAGGTCTTAAATGGGCACAAATTACCCAGCTTGAGATCCTATACAGGTCATTTAATAGCATTGCAGGCGCATTATGTCTGCGCTATTAGCATTATCGTTGTCATGGAAAGTGCCAATCGCCTCAAAGAAGCCTTAGTACGCTCTATTAAGTTGCCGACTGCATTAAAGAAGCCTTAATACGGCCAAAAAACTTGCTAATCGCAGTAAAGAAGCATAAGTACTCTCGATTAACTTTCCGATCGCAATAAAAACGCATTATACTAGCATAAGAGTGTAGTAAAATAAACCTTACGTCAATGCAAAAACGTCTCTAATACCGACGGAACAAATGTTATAATACAATGAACGTTGTGATTTAACTACTTTGTCTCGCAATATAAAATGGACGAAGACGGTACAAAAAACTGAATGAGTGACACGTCATATTTGTTTGCATCCTAACAAAATTTATAAAAGTTTTTGACACTTTTACGTTATTATATCCTTCAAATATTACTGCGCAATGTAGTTTACTGTAAATGTGTATATAAGTTTCATTGAAAATTTTCACGCGCCTTTGATTTATTGTGGTTTTGCTATAAAATATTATAAAAAGATATGCGTCAAATAAGCAAAACAATTGTGTAATCCTCGTATAGAACGAGTTTTGCATTATTAACATAATAGTGTTGGTTGAGCAGTCTTAAATTAAGTAATTTCTTTATTATATAGGTATTTTCCTTGTATAAATAGGTCCGCATGATTTTATTTTTAGGTTATTAATTATTTACAAAATGGCGTTGGTCTATATAGACGGAGAGCTAGCCCCGTCCACGTCGGATATGACAATAATGAGAGCAACCAAACCTCTCTAGTCAGTTTGGTATATTATGCTTATTTCTAGATCTGGACACCTGGCAGCTTTAAAGTAGTGGAGGTCAAAGAATGCAAACCATTTCAAGAAAATAAATCCTAGAGATCTGGGTTTGATGCAATATTATGAGAAACTATACAAATACTATACAATATTAAGAGAAATTATACAAAAGTTTATGTTGCGAGAAAGTAGTGCCAAACGATGTATAATAAAATATAGTTCATAGTTTTCGCCTACTGTTTTTGTTTCCGTAATAATCATACATCGGGGTTTTCGGTGCGGGAACGATTTGAGAAAGAGTAGAGATAAACAGATAGGTTGAGAGTTAGTCTGAGAAAATATCATATTATGCTTAATGAATAACTACCTCTCTGTGAATAGCTTACACACTATGATACGAGCTTTTTTTCTTAGAGGCATGTTTGTATTGACTATACTACTACTTAGTATTTTAAAAATGCAATTGCATATCCGAAATTTATTAACTAGATCTACCTAAGACAAAGACACGGTATAGTAAGTGTCAAATTTTAATCTTGACGTCCGATATTTATGAACTATTTGATTAACTGAAGAGGTTGACAATGATCAGTCATTACATGAATTAATAAAAAAATACTTGAAAAAATCATAGGTATATGTACCTACAATATATATACATAATAGTCAGCTATTATATATAAATTGTATATACCTATGATTTTTTCGATCAATTATTCTTTAGATAGAAACGTGCTAGATTACATTCTGTTTTTTAAGTTAATGCCTACTCTTTGGCTAATGTCAAACATTCCCGCACCGAAAACCCCGATGCATGGTAATAATACACAAAATTTTTTGGTCTAACGTTTTTTTTTATCGATTTTTGACCAGTTTTGAGTCGATATTCCAACATATTAACTATAGATAGAATTATAAGGCAAACGACTATCGGTTTTTGAATCTTTTATCTCCATTCTGTTGAGCCGGATCTTGAAATAAATGAGCCGTTATTTTTTTATGATATTTTTAAAATATGGTCTAAAAAACACTTTTATCGATATTCGAATGGTGTAAAGAATCTTACATATACGTAATCTACATATTAGGGTTCCTCTTTGATGTCTCTAAAAACTGTAGAGAGATTTTAATTTTTAACTAATTAAAACAAAATTTATGACCATAAAACCACTTTTTTAGCCTAAACCGGTTCGACTTTGATGTCAGATATCTCGTGGACAATGAATATTGAAGTAAATATAGGATACTATATTGTTTAAAGCCGTTACTGATAATATGATAAGCTATATAAATAATTAGAAAACTAAGGGAATCAGATCCAAGGTCGTTGGCGCCAGGGAGCCCCTTAAAATATAGGCCCTGTCCTTTATAACTGAGACAACTTCGGCAATTTTTACCTAGTTTGGTATTACTATTTTCCAATTAAAACATTTTGCTAGTCTGTCACTGTGACCTCCACCCATTAAAAGCTGCCAGATGCCAGGATCTAGCAATAAGAATAGTATAGCAATCTAACCAGACGGGTTTTGTTGCTCTCATTATTTTGTCATATCTGACGTGGCTAGCTCTTAGTCCAATAGCAGCTCAGTGACCCTTAAAAAATGCCTTATTTATGCCTACAGCATTACACGTGAATAATTATGCTATTAAACAACATTAAGCATTTATTTATGCTATTGTAGAACCTAAGGCACTAAAACCGCTAAAAGCTGTATAGGGGCTGTTCATAAATTACGTCATCAATTTTTTGATAGTAAAGCTGCCAAATAAAGTGACGTCATTAAAAAAAATGCGTTTTAAGCTTAATTGTAAAATAAAAAACTATTTAGTAGATAATATTTTATAGCATTAAAAGCTTATAGAAACACGACTTTCATTCCTTTTTTTACACATTGATGATGTGATCTTCGGAATGACCGCCCCCCCCCCCCCTCCTACGTCATGCTACCATCATCCGATGTCCAGACCCCCCCCCCCCCATTTGAAATGACGTAATTTATGAACAGCCCCTTATAGTGAATTACTTGGCTTTATAATGGTTTATATTATTGCTATTATACTGCATTAGGAACGTATTGCCTACTTATAATATAAACGGCCTCCTAGCCCAGTCGGTAGTGACCCTGCCTACGAAGCAGGAGGTCCCGGTTTCGTATCCTGGTCAGGGCATTTATTTGTGTGTTTATCACAGATATTTGTTCCTGAGTTATGGGTGTTTTCTATGTATTTAAGTATTTATTTATATTTATCTATTATATATATCGTCGTCTAGTACCTACAACACAAGCCTTATTGAGCTTACTGTGGGCCTAGGTCGATTTGTGTAAGATTGTCCTATAATATTTATTTATTTATTTATTTATTAAATGCTATTGTACACCCTAAGGCATTAAAAATAGCTGAAAGCTGTATAGCGAATTTACGTGGCATTATAATGGCTACTATTCATGCTCTTAAACAGTATTAAGCATTTATTTATGCTATTGTAGAACCTAAGGCACTAAACCAAACCGAAGCATTAGTGTAGCAAACCAAAACGCAACTGTACATCATTCAGCTGTACAGTTGCATGTTGTTCGCTGCACTAAAACTAATGGCTAAACAAAAGCATTTACATATGCCATTATACAACCGTTATACAGCGTAAAGCATCATAAAATGCTATTGTAGAACCTAAAGCACTAAAAACAGCTGAAAGCTGTATACCGGATTTACGTGGCATTATAATGGCTAATATTCATGCTCATAAACAGCATTAAGCATTTATTTATGCTATTGTAGAACCTAAGGCACTAAACCACACCGAAGCATTAGTGTAGCAAACCAAAACGCAACTGTACAGCATTCAGCTGTACAGTTGCATTTTGGTTGGCTGTACTAAAACTAAAGGCTTTAAAAAAGCATTTATACATGCCATTATACAATCGTTATACAGCTTAAAGCATTATATAATGCTATTGTAGAACCTAAAGCACTTAAGTGCTTTTAAACAGTCGAAAGCTGTACAGTTGCGTTGTGGTTTGCTGCACTAAAGCTAAAGGCTTTACAAAAGCATTTAGATATGCCATTATACAACCGTTATACAGCTCAAAGCATCATATAATGCGACAAGTTGCTCGGTGAACGTATATAAGAGTTTATACGGTCCTTAAGTTCGAAATAAGTTAACTATTCATATGTTATAATGCTTCCTGTGTTACTTGGGGATCGATCCAGGGGCTGTGGAGCTAGAAGGCGAAAAAAATCTTCAGAAGGGTCTTGTTATATTGGTCAAAACGTTTACAAGTAAATCGCGAGTTCTCAGTTTGAGGCGGACTACTAGTATAATATAAATGTAGATCAAAAGGCACAACTAGGCGGCCGGCGCTAGAACTTTGTCTCTGCTGAATCTGTCTCTACAACAACGTTAGCGCCTTCAGACAAATGGTACCTTTTCCAAAAAAGTGTCACATACCTACTTATCTTTGTATAGTCAGCAATGACAGTCGCCGAACGGAATAAGCTTGCATAACTAGACGCATAAAGGATGATTCACGCTTTAGCGTTCCGCGTCCTACACGACACGACACTTCTGACACTTCATTTTTGTATAGAAATAAATAAATAAATATTAATAGATCAATCTTACACAAATCAATCTAGTCCCACAGTAAGCTCAAAAGGCTTTTTTTTATTATTGGTCAACATCTCAATAAGGCTTGTGTTGTGGGGACTAGGTGACGATTTATATAATAGATATATATAGATAAATACTTAAATACATGGAAAACATCCATAACTCAGAAACAAATATCCGTGATAAACACACAAATATTTCGCTGTATTTCGCTTTGTATAATCTATGTTTTGTATTGTTTTGTGTTTGTATTTTAAGTGTCACTGGGTACACTGAAAACCAGCGTTGTAACACTTTTGTTCTGCGACACATGCTGAGTGTTATCCTCTTCAGAAACCAGTCACAGCATTGTAATTTTTATTTCTCTAGTTTAAGCATAAGTTTACCTTATATTGTTGTGTCTGTGTTTTGAATAAATACTTCATTCATTCATTCATTCAAATAAATGCCCTGACCAGGATTCTAACCCTCGTACCCCAACTGTTTCGTAGGCAGGGCCACTACCAACTAGGCTAGGAGGCCGTTGTCCCATTAATATTTTTTTATTTATATATTTATTTATTGCTGACTGTACTTACAAAGTGGAGTATTAGAACTTACAGATATAGATTGACAGTTTTTATTGTATACCTACTTATCTCTAGTGTCAGCAATACAGGTTAAACGATATACCGGGGAAATTAACGGGCTGTAAAATTCTTTTATCCCTTTTAATTATAAATGGATCATTGAGCAAACCAATTTGGTTTTCGGGAGCAATTTTCTATTGACGGTTAATTTGGCTTTAACTGTAACCAACTTGTTAATCGAAAATTACCTATTCAACTCGTTTAGAAATCGAAAGTAAAATAACACACCTTTTATTCGAGTTATCTAAATCATTCTAACTTTTATAGTATTAGTTATTTTGACATATAAAATGAACCTAATGATCTTGGTCATTATTTTTTTATCACCAATATTGATATGTAATTATTTAACAGATGACGAGTAGAAAAATACTTTTGACGTGATAACGTCTTTAAAATCGTTTTAGTCGGGTGACATGTTCAGAAACTTGTGTCACACCAAAACCTCACGAGCGCGATCGCAGGTATAACGAGAGAGAGACGGACCGATCTCCCGTCTCATCTCGAGCGCTGCCAGTCATTCCGTGAAACTTGTCACGCGTAATCCTCACGAGCGGTTAGACGTTATCACGTAAAATCTCGATCGTAAACCTACTTTACAAACAACCAATTTTTTTTGCATACAATTTGGCGACCCTACTCAACGTCTTGTCGCTTCCCGTACAACGCATGGCAAATTTATAAGGTGACCACTAAGTTAAAGATTAATTGAAAAATAAGAGAAAATAAATTAAATGTGTTTTGATCAAATACTACCATGTGATAATGTTGATCAGTATAATTACAGAGTAAGAAAAAGTGCTTCTAGATCACGACCTAAAACTCAATCTGTATAAAGGGGTCGCGATGATTAGCAAAGGGTTAGTAAAAAAAAATACGCCGTACATTTCGTCATTAAAAAGTTAAACTTGACTAAGATATATTTGCCGTTGGTTTTCATATTTGCAGTTAATCCCATTAGTACAGTACGCGAACAGTTTTGAGCTTCGATTACTCACAAGTGCGATTTTCTTTTGACGTGATAACGTCTTTAAAATCGTTTTAGTCGGGTGACATGTTCAGAAACTTGTGTCACACCAAAACCTCACGAGCGCGATCGCAGGTATAACGAGAGAGAGACGGACCGATCTCCCGTCTCATCTCGAGCGCTGCCAGTCATTCCGTGAAACTTGTCACGCGGAATCCTCACGAGCGGTTAGACGTTATCACGTAAACATCTCGATCGTAAACCTACTTTACAAACAACCAATTTTTTTTTTTTTTTAGTTAGAGAATATGATATAATTACTTATAGTAAAAAATATTTTATTATAAAATCGGACTTGTGATTTATGTCATTTTAATAGGTTAAAAAGGCGTTCCCGTACTCCACTACGTAGCAAATCCATGTTAGCAATAAACCATCATAATATCTTATGTAGGAATTTATTGCGTGTATTTACTGTTACTTGTCAACAAGTAAGAGATCAAAGTCACAGAGCTTACCATCATTAATAACTTAGTCGGAGCTCAACTTAATAAAGTGATAATCCCTTGCCCCGACAGTAATAAAAAGATTAAACTTGTATCTTAAAGGCATTTTGATTGTACAATACTTGTAATCTGTTTAAAATTACGTAGCATTAATGTTGTTTGTTTATACTCTGCCGTCGAAAATTATTTAGTAACATACATAAAACTAGAGAAAATATAAGAAACAAAAATTGTTTTTATTTACCACGACGGTGACAAACAAGCATGATGGTAAGCAGCTACCGTAACCTATGGACGCCTGCAACTCCAGAGCAGCCATATGCTTGTAGCCGACCCTTTACAAAAAGGAGGATTCACTGTGTTGACGGCTAAAGGAACAAGAGGGTCCCTCATAGTCAACACACTGGGTCCTCTTTGAGCTCTTTGGCAACCTTAGTCATCAAAAAAAAAAAAAACCTTAGTCATCAGCAGGAACACAACACTATGAGTAGGGTCTAGTGCTATTGAAATTTAAGATTTGAAATGGTTGTGAAATGTAATCATTTTTCGCTCCATAACGAGGAGCTTATTCATTGCTGACCGACTTCCACGTGGCACGAAGAAAGTTGTAACATTACTTGAGACATTTGTAAGTTTTCGCAAAAAGTTATTAATTCCTAGTAAAAGGGCGTAAGTGCATCGAAAGTACATCCTTTTGCTTATTTTGTCAATTTTTCATACTACTAGGGTAGCAAACAAGCATACGGCCCGCTTAATGGTAACCAACTACCGTAACCTATGGACGCCTGCAAGTCAAGAGGTCTATGGAATTATTCACTAACAATCCTTTTCTCTCCCAGTTGTTATGCAATGCAATTGCATAATTGCATCAGGCAAAGTGATAAACACATTTTTTAAGTTTACATTTGACGTTATGCTCTCCACACATTATCACTAGCAAAATTGGTGCAGAGGCGGGGCCCTTTTATTTTTAAGTTGTACATATCACTTTCGTGGCAACCATATAATTAGTTATTATCCTTAGATTAAGTATGTTTGTTTGCATGTTGTCGCGAAATGTTTTCTATTTCTATTTTCTATTTCACTTTTTTAGGGTTCCGTAGTCAACTAAGAACCCTTATAGTTTCGCCATGGCTGCCCGTCCGTCCGTCCGTCCGCGGATAATCTCAGTGACCGTTAGCAGTAGAAAGCTGAATTTTGGTACTAATGTGTATATCAATCACGCCGACAAAGTGGTAAAATAAAAAGTGGAAAAAAATGTTTTATTAGGGTACCTCCCCTATACGTAAAGTGGGGAGTGATTTTTTTTTTCATTTCAGCCCTAACGTGTGATATATTGTTGGATAGGTATTTAAAAATGAATAGGGGGTTTAGTAAAATCATTTTTTGATAATGTACATATTTTCGGAAATAATCACTCCAGAAGTAAAAAAAAAAGTGCCCCCCCCCCCCCCTCTAACTTTTGAACCATAAGTTTTAAAAATATGAAAAAAATCTCAAAAGTAGAACTTTATAAAAAAATTCTAGGAAAATTATTTTGAACTTGATAGGTTGAATAGTTTTTAAAAAAAAATTACAAAATAATTTCTGAATTAAGTTTGTAATTTAACCGTATAAGCAGGTGTTTATTGTACCTGTTATTTCTACAAAATCACAATGAAATGACGTGCTTTCAAATAAAGTAAAAACGGTGAAAATCGGTTCACGCACGCAATAAAGAATTATCCCATAGAAATCATCTTCCGTACATTAAGCTCGCGCGCAATAGTTTACTTAATTTGCCGATAGATGTCGCTGTACGTGGAACGCTCATATCCTACATGGCGGTGTTATTTTAACTCTTAAGTGGGGACACTTACTGTGACGGACGGAAAACTACGGAACCCTACACTGAGCGTGGCCCGACACGCTCTTGGCCGGTTTTTTTATTTTTTATTTTAGGTGATTTCATATTTTTTGTTACTTCCATTCCGTTGCCACCATAAGAAGTCTAACGAAAAATATTAACGGAATGGAAAAAAACTTGGGTCTTTTCGTAATAATACTCGTAAGATCGAAAGAGATCGGGAATTTGAGTCAAAATAACCTAAAATTTTACAAATAAAAAAAATTGAATGTACAACTTTAAATAAAATGGCCCAGAGATTGCTTAGTCCGACTATAGCCGTCGTTTACTTGAGAAAAATTATTAATATAAATTATTTTTATTTTATATTGTTCTTACCTCTATCTCATTGTTTACATCATTATTTCTTTTCATATCAGCTCTTACATAGTACATCCACCTTTTCCTAAATATAACCATATGACTGACTTCCTTTAGATATGTAAGGAGTTTTGTTAAATACGAAATCAAGTAACTTCATATATCTTTCCTCGATCTGTACCCGTTAGGTTTTAACATTGAATTGTCAGCGGAAATACACATGCATGCGAAATTTCAAGCCAAGCATATAATTAGAAGACAGTTGAATTTGTGAGACATATATGCATACCTATTAAATATCTTTATTTTACATAAAATATGGTACAAAAGATGGATAGTAAGTACAGATCATACATATATTATTTTACCAGTACAACTGGCATGCAATACACAAGCAACAACATAATCTTAAATATTAAAGAATCTAAGTAGTTTTATAAATCGTTATTTAGGATATAACCAATAATAAAATATAAATTTCGGTTAAAAGACATTTATTTCCCATAAGAAATTACGTTTCACTTGTATTACTATTTTTTTTTTATATATCTTAATTCTAATATATGTATAAAAAGTGTTCAATCGGATAGGTACATTTTGTCTTTTTTCTTATAAACTATTAGAGGACTTGAAACAACATAACCTTTATGGCGAAATGTTTTTATAAGCCACTATATAAGAAAGTTCTGTTAGAACCAATTTGCATTGCAAGCTTTTATAGTCTACATTTTATTTTCTGAAGAGTCTATCGGGAATGAAATTTATTTTGAGTTCCAAGTAGCAACATTACGACACAGGTTTCATTTATAATTAACGCGGGCAACGAGAATACATACATGTTTAGAATACGTTGACCGCGAGATTAAAGCTCCTGCTGGCGAGCGAAGCTCCTGGAATACCTAGAATAGCACGACCTGGTCAGTGATCGCCAGTATGGCTTTCGCCACGGTCGCTCGACTGGCGACCTTCTATATAGTGTCACTCACAGCTGGGCTTCAGCCATTGAGAGTCAGGGAGAGGCATTGGCAGTCAGCCTTGATATAGCTAAGGCGTTCGATCGAGTCTGGCATCGAGGTCTTCTGTCGAAGTTGCCAGCTTACGGCTTGCCCGAGGGATTGTGCAGATGGGTTGCCTGCTTTTTGTCCGGCAGAAGCATACGAGCCGTAGTCGACGGAAGTTGCTCCGAAAGCATGGACATAAACGCTGGTGTCCCGCAAGGCTCCGTGCTATCCCCAACGCTGTTCTTGCTGCATATCAATGATATGTTGTCTATCGGCGACATTCATTGTTATGCAGACGACAGTACTGGGGATGCTTGTTACACGGGCCGTGCCAATAACCCTCGATCCATTGTGGTAGAGAGTCGTGAAAAACTTGTGTCCGATATCGAGAATACTCTTTCTGGAGTCTCGGTGTGGGGTCAGAACAACTTAGTCCGATTCAATCCCACAAAGACACAAGTTTGCGCGTTTACCGCTAAGAAAACCCCATTTACTGTGGCCCCTCAGTTCCAAGGCGCAACCCTTACAATGTCAGAGAGTATTGGGATCCTCGGTGTCGACATTTCCAGTGACGTCCAATTCCGTAGTCACCTTGAAGGGAAGGCCAAGCTGGCATCCAAAAAGCTCGGTGTGCTCAATAGAGCGAGGAGATACTTCAATCCGGGGCAGAGACTGCTTCTATACAAGTCGCAAGTCAGACCCCACATGGAGTACTGTTGTCATCTTTGGACGGGAGCACCTGGACACCAGCTTGGGCCCTTTGACTCGGTGCAAAGGCGCGCTGTGCGGATCGTCGACGATCCCAAACTCACGAGCGATATTGAACCTTTGAGTCTAAGGAGAGACTTTGCCTCCTTATGTGTGTTTTATCGCTTGTACAATGGGTTGTGCTCTGAAGAACTGTTTGATATGATGCCTGAAGCTGAAGCTTTTTATCACCGCACCGCTCGCCGCCGGCAGGGTGTTCATCCTCACACCCTGGAGCCCAAAGGGTCACGCACAGTACGGTTCAAGAGGAATTTCCTCCCACGAACTCTGCGGCTGTGGAATGAACTCCCTGCCGAGGTTTTCCCAGCGGGCTACAGTATGAGGTTCTTCAAAAAAGGAGTGAATAGGTTTCTAAAGGGTAGGCAACGCGCATGTGAATCCTCTGGGGTTGCAGGCATCCATAGGCTACGGTAACTGCTTACCATCAGGCGGGCCGTATGCTTGTTTGCCACCGTCGTGGTATAACAAAAAAAAACTCGTTTCATGCAAAAGAAAGGTTTTATAAATAGTTTGTTGCATTAAATAGAAAAACATTTTTGGTTAGAAAATTATAGGTAAAGCGTATTAATTGACAACCCTGCTGCCACCTTGGGCCGTACGCCGTATTCTAACTTTAAAACACGTATCGACCCAATCCAACTTCAATACAACTCCAATGCATTAACTACGCAATACAGCGAGCGCCTAAACATCTGAATCATAGATATCAGAATTCGCTTGAAAATTATTCAGATGCAACTCCAATACAACTTCAATATTAGTTGATTGTTTGTTGGGTGTTGGAGTTATGTTTTTTTTTTTTTTTTTTATAGAACTATGGTTAGTACCAACGGTCCTCGCTATTGATACGGGCGACCATTGGACGTTTTACATATGGTTCCCGCTGGAGATACGGGCAACCGTAGTTGACTGTTGTTATGTAATGTCTATTTATTATTTATTCTGAATTATATAGTTCCTGTTACTTATTTGTTCTAATTTATATAGTTTCTGTTTAATTATTCATCCTATGTGTTATTGAATTTCTTTAATGTGTTTACTATTTTAGTTATATGCGCGATGAATGTGTCCATTGTGCTTTCTTTTTCAATCACCTGTCCTAGATCATAGGGATCAATATTGTTAATATTACAGAGAATTTCGTGATCAAATCGTTTTGCTATATATTTTGGACAGTTTTCTAATAAGTGTTTTATCGTTTGTGGCGTGGTGTTGTCACAAGGACAGAAATTATCTTCAGTGATTTTGTGCCTATATAAATAAGCCTTATGAAAGCCATGTCCAGTAAGGATTTGTGTTAGTTGGAACGTTAAGGGTGTTTGCTGTCGTAATTGTTTAATATGTTGCAGTGTGGGTAGCCATGCTTTAAGATGTTGTCCTGTGGTGCTATTCTGATATGCTTGGTCATGCTTTATATAAGTTTTCTTGCGCAAGTTTTGTAAATGATACGATAGCGGGAATTTACAGAAATCAGGTTGTTTGTGTAGAGTAGCAGCATGCTTAGCTGCGATATCGGCAGCTTCATTACCTAATAGTCCACGGTGCGCTTTAATCCATGCAAACTCTATTTGATGTCCTTGATCTCTTATTTGTATGATCGCTTTTTGGGCGCTATTTATTGTGGCATTTGTACTGCTCCGACACATAAGCTCATTAAGTGCAGACTTTGAGTCAGAAAATACAGTAGATTGTTCCAGGCCGAGAGTGATACAAAGTTGACAAGCTCGTTCTATTGCCAAACACTCGGCCTGGAACATAGTGCAGCTACTATGTAGTTTATATTTCTTCACCGTTTCTTGGCCATCAGGATGATACACAACCACGGCAGCACCAACTGCTTCATCGTGCTTGCTGCCGTCTGTGAATATCCTATTCATTTCCGCGGTATAATATGGATCCAGATCTTCTTGCGTGAACACTTCCTTAATCTCGATGTTCGTTCTCTTTGCAGGGTGCGGTAGCTCTACAACAGATACTCTCTTATCATATAGTATATCCTCTGGTAGGTACTCCGTGATTTTAGTGCATTTCGTAGCTTCTGCCGATGCTACCTCTATGATTTTTAACGGTAGAGGTGTCAACCCAGCTAGTGCAATGGCGCCGATGGTTGGGAGAGTCCTAAATCCGTGGACAATTTTTATCGCGAAGCCACGTTGAAGCCTCAGCAGCACATCTAGTACTTTTTTGTAATTTACGGCCGTATGCCATATCTCTGCCCCGTATGTCACAATCGAATCGGTTCGATCACCTGTCTATAAATTACTTTTATATTTTCGGAGTGAATACCCCATGTGGGTTTTATGAATATGCATAGTCTTTTAAAGATCTTTTGTGCTTTTTGTATTACATATTCAGTATGTTTGATAAATTTTAAGTGTTGATCTATAATTATGCCTAATAATTTAAACTGGTCGCTAAAGGTGATTGGTGTATTGTCCATTGTTATTTTAGCTGCTTTAGCTTTTGGTGTAGGCGTTATCATTTTTGTTTTGTGTGCCCCGAACTTTAATTTATTATTTAGCCCCCATTATGTACATGTTCTAATATTTTATTGGTATTTTCTTCTATTTGTTGTATATTATTCCCCGAGCAGATAAGTAGAATGTCATCCGCATAAGCTTGAAGATGACACCCATCAGGTAAAGGAGACTCTAGCAGTGCATCCACAATCGTATTCCAGAAAATTGGTCCCAGGACGGAGCCTTGGACGCATCCCCGGGACTGTTTCTTTGAGTATGTAGCGTCCGCATAATTCAAGGTGATTTTCCGGTCTGTTAAGTAACTGCGAATCATATTATAAATATTTACAGGGCATTGTACCGTTCTTAGTCGACTCAGAAGGGCGGGCCACCAGGCGTGGTCGAATGCGCCCTCTATATCTAGTGAAATGGCAATAACTAGCTTATGATCGGATTTATAGCGTTTAATTAGATTTATTGCTTTACTGAGAGCATCGGTCGTCGAGCACTGCTCTTTAAACCCAAACTGTAGCTGACTGCAAACATTCTTAACACGCATAAAGTACGTGAGTCTTTTAGCGACAAGTTTCTGTAATACTTTCCCGAGTACGTTAATTAGCCCAATGGGTCTGTAGGCAGAGATGTCTTTGTAATTGTCTTTACCAGGCTTAGGTATAGTCTTTATAAAAGCGACTTTCCAGCTGTTCGGAAAGTAGTTGATCTGTAGACATCTATTATATAGCTTGGTCATTTGTTCTGGGTAGGTGTTAATAACATGTTTGCAGATGTCAGCTGTAAGACAGTCTATTCCAGGAGCCCTTTTAGGACTCATACTATTTATTACCTCCACCAGTTCTTCAGTGGTGAATGGGGGTTCGTCAACTAAGTGATTGCCTTCTAGGTTGTAATTCATTTCTATTTCATTTCTGATTTGTGAGTGATGTGCAGTGTCCAGGGTAGCGATGTCGTCAGGAAAGAACTTTGCTGTGAGTTTTTCGGCGGTGTCCTGTATAGACTCTGTGTAGTTGTCACCTTAAACTTTGAGAGTAGCTGGTGGTTGGGGCTGGGGAGTGTTTTTGAGAAGACGGTTAGTTACGCTCCATACGTCATCCTTGCCCTGTTTATCACAGAAGTCTCGGAAGTGTTCAGTAGACGTGGTACGTATCTTTTGAGCGTATTCAGCCCTGGCTTCAGACAACTCATGCAGTATATTTGTAATGTCTTTTTTCCCGCGTTTTAGGTCTTGTAGTCTATGATGTAATCAGATTACTCCTTTTTTCATGTTGGTGAGTTCGTCTGTCCACCATGGGATTTTAACGTGTGAAGCTTTACGTTTGAATATTTTGTCACAGGTTTTTGTCACCGTCTTAGTCAAGTTTGTAATATAAGTGTCTATTCCGTCAGTGTCAATATCGTCAAAGTCAGTGTTTTCTAATTCGGTTTGCTCGACGTTTTCTTTTAATATTTTAATAAAGTCGTCCCATTTCACCCTTTCAGTATTATACTTAAAGGTGGATATTGATGTATTTTTAGTTTTATCTATGTATAGATTAATTTGAAATTCAATAGCGTGATGGTCCGAGGACGGCACAATCCCGTGGTTGACCTTCCAGTCAACGATGTTTCTTACAAAGCCAACTGACGTTATAGTGAGGTCCACTATCGATTGTCTGACTCGTCCATGAGTGACAGTTTCGAATGTTGCCTCATTCCCTACATTGCAGACAGCCAGGTCATTGGCAATCAGGAGGTCGTAGATGTTTCTTCCCCTGTCGTTATTTTTAGTCGAACCCCACAAGGTGTGCCAACCATTCATATCTCCGCAAATAATATGTTCAACGTTTGGGAATTTATTTAAAACTTGTTCCATTTGCATTATTGTGTGAGCTGGATCCTCGCCAGGTTCGATATATACTGAGCTTAACAATAGCTTTTTATTTCCAAGTGAAAGCTGGACGGTTGAGACGTTAGTAGTTGTAAGTTGAGTAATCCCAATGTAGTTTCTTAGTTTTTTCCGAATTGCTATACAGGCCTTCGTTTTGTTATTTATATTAGTATCAGAGTGTTGGTAAAGGTCGTATCCGTCTATATTACATAAAGTATTCCTGTTACCGACACACGGCTCAGTGATGAACATAACGTCGTACTTATTTTGTCTAGCGCATTGCATGAGTTCGTGAGTTGCGTTGTATCTACGACCTAGATTGCATTGAACAGCTGTGATGCGAGTTATTCTATTGTTGTTGTTCGTTGGGACGCCCTTATCGGTAGCGAACTGACATCCTCGCTATACGGTTCCACTTGTCCCACTCAGGGCAATCCCAGCTATACGCTGTGTGACCGCTTTCGTTGCCTTTCGCACGACAGTTGGTACAGCACGGTGTTTCTGAGTTACTTGGGCAGTTGCGAGTGTCATGTGCCTCTGCACAGTATCCACAACGGATATTTGCAGTGCAGTTGGTGGCGCGATGGTTAAAGCCCATGCAATGGAAGCATTGCAGGACCGGTGGTTGATCCACAGCGAGGAAGGACTGATAGCCGATCTTGAGTTTTTGTACGCACATTTTTTGATATAAGTCCGGACTAACTTCAACTACCACGTTTTTTGTGTGATTGTTGCGTCTTTTAGTACAGCGCACGTATTTTACGTGCCTACTCTCTGCGTCAACACTATCGATTATGCGCGGGTTTTGTTTTTGAATAGCGTCAATTATCCGCTCGTTAGCGTAGTCGTTTATCACTCCTATAAGTTTGATCTGGGGATTGCGGAGTTGTGGGACCCCGACTGTGACCCCTGTGGTTTGATTTTTAATAGCGGAGCTGAGTTTTCTCCTGTCTGTTTCGCTCTCACAGTTTATAACAACTTTGTTGTTTCTTGTATGCCGGATGTGTTCAATGCCCACACCCAGCTCCACTATGTCGACTTTGTCTTGGACCTCTCTTATCACATCTTTACTCACTTTTCGAGGGTCCAGTGACTCTAATATAACGGCGTAACTAGTGTCCGCGGTGTCTTTTTTCCCCGCTCTAGCAGTGTCCCTCCGCTTCGTGTTGTTTGGAGCTGGTGTCGGGTTTTCCGTTCTGTTTTCCGCTTTCGTCGCGGCTAGGCGAGCCTTCTTGCGCAACTTTCTGTCCCTATTTTTGTTCGTGACCTCGGTGTAGTCATCCCTCTCTTCATTTCCTACTTCTTCCTCCTCAGTCGACCTGGTGAGTGCCGCCACCACTAACTCATTTATGGCCTTTTGCTCATAAACAAGTTTGCTTATCTCAGCCTGTACTCCCTTTATGATGTCCGCTTTAAAATCATCAACCGGGGTCTTTGGCTGAGGCATCTGTGTGTCAGTTTGTGTGGAGATGCCTCTAGTCACAGGTGGTGGTGATCTCATCTTGGCTGCGGCATCGACGGGAGCCGAGGCTGAGGCAGGGGTAGCATCGGTCAGGCGTTTAATGCTTAAAAGCTCACACTCCCTGCTGTATCTATGAGCGCATTCTAGTATTTCGTTTGCACATTTTGCAATTTCGCTTTTGTTGAGTCTTGTCACGCTCTTATTTTGTGTTAAGTTGACGCGTATCCGCTCGATATTTTGTGTGATGATGGTCCGAAACCTTCCGCTAGAGTTTCTTGTGCTAGGGCTGGCGCTGGCACTGGCTACGGACTCATCGCTCATAAATAGCCGCTCCATTTCACAGGAAGAGTCGGCAATCTCTATTGTGTTCGGCGGCTCAATATCTATCGATGTGTCCGCACCCGATCCCGTAGCGGTTGATGCCGCCCGTGGACCCGCTGGTTCTAGTGTTATTGTTGGCGTAGATGTGTTCTCCGCGATGTCCTGAACGCATATTTTATTGCTGTCACAGAAGTTTTATTCTGTATTGTAGAGGGCTCCGTATCTAAGTCGACATCGATCAGTGGCTGCTCCTGCTCCGTTGCCACTCTCTTCTCTCCCTCTGCTATCAGTTTTTGACAATTCTGAGCGGGTCGGGCCGCTTCAGACATTGGAGTAGGTGACTGTATATTGTTTGTGTCAATGGTATCCGGCGTCATTACGTTGGCCGGTGTCAATGATGACTCTATCGGACTCTGTGTCTGTGTAGCAGCTCCACTGTGGTTGGCGCTATTGTTTTTTCGGCTTTTTTGGGGAGATGGAGGGGGTGTGCGATACATTTTTGTCGATTTTAGAATGAAGCCGTGTTTAAGAAAATTGAAAATAAAAGAAAATTAATTACTCGGAAAGTAAAATGGATATCAACATAAATCAAAAAGTAAATTATAGGACTTTAGAATATCTACTTATTTTATGGATTTCAGATTTTTATGACTGAAGATGGCTGAGTTAAAAATAAATTATTATGAATTTTAAATGAAAATTTAAAGTATGTTTATAAAAGAAAGTAAGGATTTCTAAGGAAATTGTATGGAATAAAAAACGTAAAATGCAATTATATCTATCCAATAAACTCAACAGAAATGAAATCCGATGGACAGAACTTATAATACTATTGATAGAAGAAAATTGCGGCTATACTTTTTCAGGCACCGTAAAAAATTTTTTGGTAATATCAAATTTTTTGATGAAGATTGTACTAAGACTTTATAATTTGAATTAATAATTGTTTAAATGACGTTAAGGTAGATTTTTGAGTACAAGAAAATGTAGAAAAAATTAATAAATGATGGAGCTATGAATTTTTAAAGTGTAAATTTTTAAAAATTGCCAAAAGTGGTTTATGTTTAAGAAATTTTTACAAAATGAATTTTAAAAATCTAAAAACTATATACTAAGTTAGGCAATAGAAAGTGCGATTTTTGAGTGCAAGAAGAATAGGAAAATGTTAGATACTGGCTGAGTATTTAGGTTTTATTAAAAATCTAGACTAAAAGTGAAATAATTACTAACTTACAAGAGAAAAACGTATTATTATGAGTCTCAAAAATCAGGGCAAACAAGTTTTAAATGTAGTGTGAAAATTAGATTTTTCAAAAGAAGTTTGTTACAGAAAAATTTTCAAAGTCTGAAAAGTTAGGTTGAAAGATGTGGGAAGTGAACTTTTCAAATTATGGGCAAACTAATAGGTATTAGGGGTAAACTTATAGAACATAAAAGTTTGTAAAAAAATTAAGCTATACAGTGTGGAAAGATAAGTCGGGCCCTGGAGGGAAACTACCTTAAAACGTTGAGATAGCTCAATTCACTGAAAGGAAACATTCTTTAATTTTTTGAAAGGGGCATAACTGCATTTACATTTTTTTGGAAAAGAGTACAGTTTACAAAAAACTATTTATTTTGTAATTTTTGCCATAAATATTTTTGTATGACAATTAATGCCAATCGATCCTATTTCCAACAAGGATAAAAACTTCTTAATACCAACCAAGTTTAGGGCACAAGAGAACCCATAAATAATAATAAAAATATTTTTCATACAATTAGTATGGAAAAAAGTGAAAATTGGGAAAAAGACTGTGAATGCAGTTTTAGTTTTTAGGAAAAATAAAAGAATGTTTCCTTTCAGCGAATTGAGCTATCTCAACGTTTTAAGGTAGTTTCCCTCCAGGGCCCGACTTATCTTTCCACACTGTATAACGCAAAAAGAAAAATTTAGGTTGACCACACAGTTTTAAAGAAAATAAAAGAAAACTAGATTGCTCGCACGTTCTATCAGGCGCCTTATTTTTTATCAGGAAATTGAAAACTTTTGTATGGGAGAAGAATGATAATTATTTATTTAAGGATTGGGATGGGAAGAGAAAAAGAAATTACGATTTTTAAAAAGAAGAAAATAAGAAATATTTGAAAATTGAATATTTTTTAGATTTTTAAAGTGTTGGAAATTTTCAAAAAGTGAAAAAGTGAAAAATTTCCGTAACCAGAAGGGTCACGGAAATGAGACTAGTATCAAAAAATAGGGCTCAGTTAGTTTTATTTTAGCTGTGAATTTAGTATTTTTGAGTCGATGTTTGATGTCTCAAAAAGAGCTTCGTTGGAGTTATGTTTGAAGTAGATGTGTTAATATATAATACGTGTCTTTATTGCAAATGACAATTTTGGGGATAACATGTACTGGGACAGGGACGAGCACTCGACTGTTTACCCTAACATGGCGATATTGGTATGTGTGTTGTTCCGGATACGGCGATTGCCGTAAAATACGGCAATACAGAAGCCTAACAGTTAAAAATACGGTATACGGCAGCGGTCCCATTGCCGTATATCCATACATTTTTTCGGCACCTTTTTGCCAATTTTCTGGATACGGCAATTCATCGGCAATTAATTTAAGAATTTGTACAGGGCCGCGATTCGAAAAATAAACACAGACACTGGACAGACACAGCTACAATCCAACTCAACTTAACGCTATAACGACATTGACATTTGCTATTCGAACAAATTTTGATTCAACATTGGTCTCACATTGGTCACACATTGGTCTCACATTGGTACAACATTGGTACAATGTGTGACCAATGTGTGACCAAAGTAAGACCGATGTTGAATGAAAATCTGTTCGAATAGCAAATGTCAATGTCGTTATAGCGTTGAGTTGAGTTGGGTCGAGTTGGGTTGGAGCTGTGTCTGTCCAGTGTGTGTATTAATTTTTCGAATCGCGGCCCAGGGATACGGCAAATTACGCCTCGGAATACGGTAACCCCAAAATTCAACAAGAACAACATCTCACTCGCAGTCACTTTCCAATTCGATCGTAAAAATATTACGAGCCCCCAAATCCCTTTTAACCAGTTCAATACTTAGAGCACTATTAACCTAATCAAAACACTAGCAATGTAATAATCGTATAAATAATTAAATTATCGGCCCAGAGCGGAGGAATGCAGTCGGAAATACATGCGTGTAGAGGAGGCTTTTAAATATGAGACAAGATTCACTCTTCCGTTTTAAACTGATTTAAAAAATATTTGTTATAAGATGAAAGGGTTTTTTTTAATTTAGATGTCAAGTTTAGTAACTGAGGAATTATTTAAAACATAGGTACTCATTTAAATTAGGTAAAGTAGGTTAAGTTTATTTTTCTTCAAAACATACGTAAATACTCTTCATTAATTCAATAATTGTTTTTATCTACACTCATATTGTAAGTCCTCTAAAATGCGTTCAAAAACCGTAGGCAATGACCAGCATTACAACAAACGATTTCACTATGATAAGTTTCTTATCTGTGGCAGTAATGTAATTTTAACTTTACCTGCTCAAATATTGTTAAGTTATGAGTTTCAAATTTGGAACAGCTGTCAAAACCAACACAATTTCAATGGGTTTATATCCTAGTATCCATAAATTTTAAAATGTTGTCGATACGAAACGTCAGTACGATATATTTTTTGACATAAACCGCACGACATTTTGATCTCGGATGACATGAGAATAAGGACTTCGTTCCTTGGCTAATATTTAAAAAAACTCGCGACAGAAGTTTGTACGGCCGCCGCCCGCCATTTCTGTTATCAACTTGTCAGTTATTGTTTGTCGAAACATTTTTAATTGCGAAAATGTAAATGTTTACTGTTAACTATATTATAATAAATAAATATACTTTCCTTATCAGTTCTAATTTATTTATTTTTATTAAGCTTACACCTGTGGGTATGTTTCAGCACTTGTATCTATCTACCTAGTAATGCAGGTCAATTGCCTTCGGCTTCTGAACCCATCTATGAGTACTTGCAATATGTGTGTAGATAAAGTAATGTATGCAACTGTACATAATTAGGCCTTAAAACACTCGTATGATCCTATAATGAAACTCGCTGCGCTCGTTTCATTAAACCCCACTCGTGTTTTAAGGCCCCTCATTATGTATCAGTTGCATAAACTACTATAGTCAAATTACTGTACATTTTAATTTGTGTTTTTTAATACTTTTTGTATTAATCGTAAGTAAATTATGTAAAATTTGAGGCACTTCAATAGGCATATTTTTGTAAAGATGCTTTAGCTTATAGGTATGACTCATGAGTGAAGCTAAAAAAACGTAAGAATTACACCACATAGGTGAAGATATAGGTAAATACTTAGTAGGTTTATAATTGTTGATACGTAGGTATTTCAAAATAAAACTTTGTTCAAAATTACATATTTACTACGTATTCAAATCCAGCTTCAGACACTAAGGTCAGTTTTTCACATCACCACATTTATTTCAGTTTGGAAAGTAAACCTCCTGTGTGTAGAGTTGCCAGTTTTACGCTGACCGCTAGCGGGCCGAAATCACTCAGCTATCGTATCTATATGTTAATAAATTTAATTTTACAGCGTGTCTTACAGTAATCGGTTGACAGAAACAGCGTAATCGGTTTCGTAATATGGAGTAAAGGGGCCTGTTATTATGGCTACATCTATGAAAACTGTCAAGTAATTATAATACATAATCTGCTATTATTGCTTAAAATTAAACAAGAGTTCGCATGCTGTTCGGGCTTACGCTACTGTAAAAGCTTACAAATATTTGGATTCTTAAGTCCCGTTCATATCTCTATTTTCCTTCAAAAATACCTAGATACCCGGACCCGGGGTATGTCCTTAAACTACGTCCGGACCTGGGTATGTCCTTAAACTACGCCAAAAAGAGAGGTATGGGCACTGCGAATGGCATCTCGCTAAGTGTGGTAGGGCACGTTCAGCGAATGTCATCGCTCAAATCTGGAGCAGAGCCCGACTGGGGAAGTACCTCCACCTTACAGAAAACCACAGCCAAATAGCACTAGACCCTACTCATAGTGTTGTGTTCCTGCTGGTGAGTAAGGTTGCCAAAGAGCTCAAAGAGGACCCAGTGTGTTGACGATGAGGGACCTTCTTGTTCCTTTAGTCGTCAACACAGTGAATCCTCCTTTTTGTAAAGGGTCGGCAACGCGCATGTGACGCCTTTGGAGTTGCAGGCGTCCATAGGTTACGGTAGCTGCTTACCATCAGGCGGGCCGTATGCTTGTTTGCCACCGTCGTGGTATAAAAAAAAAAAAAAAAAAAAAAAAAGATAAATAACCTACGTCATTATATTTTGCAGAAATGATTATCTACCTCCATTTTAAGAAATCGTTATTGTTTTCCCCAGTTTTATTATTTTCACTCAATAGATGGCGCTGTTTTTAATTGGAGATCAATTTAAGTACGGTTGGCATATCTTGTAACGTAACATAACTATTAAGTAGCTATACATATAATGCTATTCTATGACGTATTTAGAGCTAATATCAGGATTTGGTTTTCTATAGTAGCAATTTACAATTTCACTGTGTTTTTCTCTCTCTAACAATTCATTACAAAGAGAGGCAAAGAACAAATTTATTGATTTTAGTTTTATAAACGCGCGGTAGGGAATGAAAATCATCTGGCTCACGTTTTAAAAAGGCTTGTAGGCTCTTTATATTGGTATACCATAGTTAGTAGAAAGATAAAAACAGCCATTAGAAGTAAGCCGTTTATAAAAAGCTATGATATTAGCTCAACTATACTTCTATTATCTGTACGCATGCGCACAGGAAGCGAACCCGATCCACGCGTAATGGCACGCTACACCGTATTAACTCGCGGATTGGGTTACCCGAGATTCAACTCGGTTTATTTCAAGCTATCCTTACGTGACAGTTTCAATATAGAGTTGCAATTTTCTAGGCGGTTCATTGCAGCTCGCAATTAGTATTAGTTCAACTTATGGACTAATAAGAGCTGGCCTGGTACCGCGAATTGCTTCGTTCGTTCTTATTGTATACAATTGTCAGTATATCCTATATACTATTGGTATTACTGGACCCGCCCGCCTGGCTGTTATCTTACGGTGGATGACGCGTTGGTCCACTGATTCTATACCATATGCAATAGCCAGCTCTTCGTTTACTAATTCAATAAAAACTACTATTACTACTAAAACATTCCAATTGTTATGTTTTACGTTCAAATGTTACCTACTAATCGTAATTAACAATTGAACCTTGGTATGGTTCAATCTTAAGGCCTCTGTAGCAGGCGCGGATACAGGAAGGGGCAGTTGCCCCTTCCTGTATCCGCGCCTGCAGGGGCAATTGCCCCCCCCCCCCCCCCCCCCCTTGCCCTGAATGAAAGAATGAAATCCTGGATCCGCGCCTGCTACGAAGTAAATTCTAAGAGTGCCAAATAATACCGTTTATAACTTTTAAGTCTTTGTTGTTGTATCTACGAGTACATATATTTTATCCCTATATAAATATCCCGTTAAAACGCACGATTAGGCATTCTATTAAATTATGCAAAAATACTGGTTTGCAAGGGATTACCGCCATTTGATAGCGGATGAGCCTATTTGATAGTATTCATAACACTCACATAATGTATACGCTATGAGGGTTCTTATAAATAAAAATTATCTTGACGCGCGTTTGTATACTCGTAGTGCAACTTTGTAGTTTTTTATGGAACTAGCTTCAAATCGTTCAGCTGTCGTATAAGGAAGCGGAGCCTTAAAGGTGATAACGAAGTGATATTCATAAAATCTGGACTTGCCTCAGACTAATGAATTTAATAAATACCTCGATGCTGGATTTCCAACTGCCTATACTATACAATATAGGCCAAGAAAATTAGATTTTTTCGAAGAATTAATTCCCAGCAGGCTGGAAATCGCTTTAATACCTCCATGTGGTCCTAAATGCATGTAATCCGAGTTTGCCCAATCCCAGGAGGTGTGCATAACTTTTTAGCGAAATTTTTGCTCTTTGTCAGGTTTTTGCTTGTAGCTCGAAAACAGCACGTCCGACGGAAAATGTCATTTATATCAACATTAAAGAGGGTTAAATTCTGCGTCGAGTGAGTAACTTAACTTCTAATTTGGTTCAGCGGTACAGCCGAAATCAAAACTTATAAACCGGGAAAATGTCTCAATTAATTGAAAAACTCGTATTTTGACTTCCGTACTTATATCTTTGAAACAGATGACTCCTGTTGAAAAACCTATAGAATACAAGTTGTAGAGAATACAATTTCAAGTTATATCGACATCTCAATTTTCAAGTAGAGTTATTTTGAAAGATTAAACTTGGCATGAATTCAAAATCAGTTTTTTCTAAATCCTTCTGAGTTGCATATTTTCCATAAAATATGAGGTGTGAGGCGTACATTTAATGCATCGTTACAACTAAAAACATTCAATTGCAAATTTCTAAAACGTACCCAATCAGAAAACTATTTATACACCGTGTTTTATTTTATTTCCGGTAATTTCAAGGGTATATTCCTGAGCTTAACTTAGGTTTATTTCTCGAAGACGCCAGTGTCCAACTTAGCTCCAGTTCTGAGGTAATCGATATTTTATTAATGCCTTCTAATTGCGTAAACCTACATTTAATATTTTTTTTACTCTGAGAACCCACTACAAAATGATGCACCTGTGTGTTAAGTCAAATAGGTTCGGTAGTTATTGATTAATTCCCCAATCTGTATATTAACTCAAATAAACAATTGAACATTATGACATGTCAATGAAATTTCTAACATTAACGGTCCAAGATACAAAGGAAACATATTGTATTGAAAATTTTATAATTGAAAGAAAAATGGAAAAATTCACCGCGACGAGCAAGATTGGAACTTGCGACCTTTCGGAATACCGGTCCGAATTTTTCCATTTTTATTTCAATTATAAAATTGAAATTTCGATTGCAGACGTTTCTGCTTAGTACAAAATTAATATTGTATTGACTTAACACACAGTTACATGACTTTATAGCGGGTTCTCAGACTAAAGGAAAAATATACACAATCAGAAAGACGAAAAAGAACTATCGATTACCTCAGAACCGGAGCAAATTAGGACACTAGCGTCTTTAAGAATTATACTTAAGTTAAGCTCAGGAATGTACCCTTGGAATTACCGGAAATGAAAATAAAGCACGGTGTATAAATAGTTTTCTGATTAGATACGTTTTAGAAATATGCAATTAAATGTTTTTAGTTGTAACGATGCATTAAATGTACGCCTCGCACCTCATATTTTATGGAAAATATGCAACTCAGAAGGATTTAGAAAAAACTGATTTTGAATTCATGCCAAATTTAGTCTTTCAAAGTGACTCTACTTGAAAATTGAGATGTCGATATAACTTGAAATTGTATTCTCTACAACTTTTATTCTATAGGTTTTTCAACAGGAGTCATCTGTTTCAAAGATATGTGGTATGGAAGTCAAAATACGAGTTTTTCAGTTAATTTAGACATTTTCCCGGTTTATAACTTTTGATTTCGGCTGTACCGCTGAACTGAATTAGAAGTTAAGTTACTCACTCGACGCAGAATTTAACCCTCTTTAATATTGATATACATGACATTAACCGTCGGACGTACTGTTTTCGAGCTACAAGCAAAAACCTGTCAAAGAGCAAAAATTTCGCTTAAAAGTTATGCACACCTCTTGGGATTGGGCAAACTCGGATTACATGCATTTAGGACCACATGAAGGTATTAAAGCGATTTCCAGCCTGCTGGAAATTAATTCTTCAAAACACTTTTTATAGATCTTATTTGCTTGGCCTATATAGGGGAAGACGAGAAAAGGGTTCAAAGTTTTGAACCATTATCTCCGTAGGGAGTTAATGGGTCCAGGATAAGAAGTGTATTTTGCTGAGCAGGGTCCTTTTCGTGGTGTTACACCGATATGTCTCTATGGGAGGTTTCACTACTTTCACGCAGAAAAAGTCGCGGTGGAAGCTTGTCTTCTTTTTCTTCTTCTTCTTCTTCCTTGCCACTTCCCATTATTTGGGGTCGACTCTCCTCGTTCTAAGGCGCCAGGATGGTCTATCCTGGGTTGTCGCATTAGTTAGTTGGGCTTGGGAAGCTTGTATTAAATAATATATGAGGCCATCAGGCTGGCACTTGCTCGTGTGGGCCTAACAACAGAACTAACCGAGCCATGTCTACCTTCAATATTGAAATCAATAGGTTACTTTCAATCCAGCCGGATTTTCGCCAATCCGACCGGATCCGGCTGGACTTCGACCGGATTAGTGATTTTACTAATAAGTACTTAAATTTTTCAATTTTAAAAGGTTTAGAAAGGTGCATGTTCTTCATATATTTGAAAATGAGATGTCAAATGGCGGGGTGTAACAATTAAAAATGATAGTTTTCCTTGGGTCGTGTGCCTAAGGTCCGCCCAAAATAAACTTTTATTTTGCTTCAGTTTGTATTGTATCACCAGAGCTTCATTAGTTATTGAAGCAGCTGAAGAAAGCTGAACTAACTGAAAATGCATAATGGAGGGTTCCGTGCCTTCAATCGAATAAGAACCAAACTAATACCAAAACGTCGTATCTGATTCCTATGGAAGAAGTTTTTTGGAGACACCTCAAAAATGGCTGAACCGATAATGTTCAGAACAATTTTTGTAGAGAGTATGTGATAATGTGCATCTTCTCAATTTTTTTCATACTTACGGACTTACGGTTCAAAAGTTACAGGGGTGAGGGGGGCACAATTTTTCTGACTTTTGAAACGATTATTTCAGAAAATATTCACTTAATCACAAAATGTTCAAAGAAATTTCAATGTTATTTTTAAATACCTATCGATTGATATGATACATGTTGATATTTGGTTAATTTTAATGGAGCGCCCCTCCCCCCCCAAAAAAATATTTTTTTCTGCAACAGCATACAAAATACACCTTATGTGTAAATTTTATTTAGATACGTCCTATAGTTGCCGAGTAAAATGGCTGTGACATGCGCACGGGTGGACGGACGGACGGACGGACAGACAGAAGGACAGACGGACATTTTATTTTATTTTATTTTAATTGGGGCAATTTTATTTTATTTTATTTGGGGCATCAACAGCAATACAACAAATAATACAAAACTTAAATAACAGAGAAAAGGCCAATATATATAGGTAGATGACCACAAAAATATAACTAACATGCAATAACAAGTGGAAATAATAAGTGCCATGAGCAAAAGCAAAGGAAAGATTGAACTTTTAAACAAAATATAAAACTAGCTTATCTGTACGGGAGTGCACTTTGATGTGAGTTAATGTGTGTGTGTGTGTGTGTGTGTGTGTGTGTGTGTGTGTGTGTATATGAGAGTGTATGACACTATAAGGGTTCCGTTTTTGCCATTTTGGCTACGGAACCCTAAAGAAGGTGTACTTATTTCCTACTTAACAAACTTCTTTTTATCTTGTTATGTTTGATTCAAGTGAATATAAATAAGTTAATAATAAAATAAATAATTCCTCTTTCCAACGACTACCTTTTTACAGTTATAATCATGTTTTATGTCAATAGAATCTATTTAATTGTTTATAGTAATTAATCTACACCTAATAATATGGACCGTAAGCCAGGAACAAATGTCATGACCAATCGCGTCCCAGGCGATAACTTGTGAAGTGGTTAGGGGCGATGTATATAGAAGCCTCGTAAAGGTCAGCTGCCGCTCCGTTGGTGGGTTGAGGAACGGCAGCCATTTATTCACTTTAAAAAAAAAAGATCATCGCGTCCCGATTGAAAATTTGTCAGATGATAGTTTATATACTCTTACAAACATAAAAAATTGTCAGCCGGCTGTATCGAGGTGGAAAGACCGTCAGCTGATGCCCTGAAGATCATAATATGTTCACGTGAATAGCTGACGGCCTTTTCACTGCGATACAGCCGACTGATGACTTTTTATATTTAGAGTAGGATATAAACTATCACCTGACAAAGTTTCAATCGAGGCGTGATGACCAATTTTTTTAAATTGATTAAATCCTTGCCGTTTCTCAACCCACCAACAGAGAGGCAGCTGACCTTCACGAGGCTTCATGACACATCGCCCTTAACCACTCTACAAGGTTTCGCCTGGGACGCGATGACCAACGAAATTTGTTCCTGGAGTGCGATTTTTGAATCTCACCAAGTGACTAATTCTCACCGATGCGAGTGATTTACTTTCGGAAATCACTCACATCGGTGAGAATTAGTCACTTGGTGAGATTCAAAAATCGCACTCCTGGCTTACGGTCTAATACCTTGATACTAACTTAAACGGTCAATTTTGCCGGATCCGGTAGGTCTAAAGAAGTGCCGGATCCGGCTGGATTAGCGGATCCGCCGGCTCGATTGCAATACCTAGACATACCATACTTATATAGCTTGAGGTGTTTTCCGCTTCCCATCCGCACTGGTTAGAACAGTGGTATCAGTATCATCGCGAGCAGAAATGGCGGCATGTTCCACTTGCGCGGGCGCAGGCCTGTGGCCTATACCACGAAATGAACAATTACTGTAGGTACATAAGTTAGAACTTACTACTAGGTATATACTCGTGTTTATAAATTGCAAATGGGCATATCTGAATGGAAAAAAATAAAAATCGATAATTCAATTGTTTATCATATTCTCGCACAATTATATTCAAATTGGTGATTTTCCAGTATACTGGTTCGTCAGAGTTTTCCGTACTCTAAAAGCAAGTGGAATCGCACTCCTGGCTACTGGCTATGCAAATATAGTGCTCCAATTCAAAAACGACTTAAATGAGTGCAAAACTCATATAACGTCTGCATTATTCCACTGGACTACTCCTATGGAAATAATTCTCCAGTTCAAAAACGTATTAAGTTTGATGTGAATTAAGTAGATTTTTGATTTTATTTCTCTAGGCGGTATTTCAGTACAATGTGGTGATACCGATCGGCGAATATAGCAGTCTATTTCGTGTTTGTGTTTTATGTTATGTTAGATTCATCGTTGGTGGTGCTTTGAAAAACCAACAAGTTTCTATTGTTCTACGAGTTGAAATTGTACCTAAACGATGTATTAACCCCAGGTTTAAAAATTCAGGTGCCGTACCCAAGATAATGGTCACTTATGGACTAAAGTAGAAAAAAAAACCGTCCAAGTGCTAGTCAGACTCGCGCACCGAGGGTTCCGTACAAACCTGTAGGTATATAGGGGTAGTAACTTTAATTTTTTTTTAAATATTTTTATTATATGATGTAACTAAAAATTTACGGTTTTCGCAATTTTTCCTTTATCTGTGCTATAAGACGTTTATTCGTACCAAATTTCAAGATTCTGAGTTCACGGGAAGTACCCTGTAGGTTTTGATTCCCTAGCGAGTTTCGAAAATTTGCGGCATAAACGGCTGTATCTTTTGATTGAGTTGGCTTAGAAGTTTGATTTTTTCACAGCCCTAAGGGACAGTAGACTTGAGTATTTGATATAAATTTCAGCTTGATACCTCCACGCGTTCCCGAGAAAAATGGTCCTGACAGACGGACGGACGGACGGACGGACAACAAAGTGATCCTATAAGGGTTCCGTTTTTTTCCTTTCGAGGTACGGAATGCTAAAAAGACCGAAAGGACAGATGCTAACTAAAAGTGGTCATTTGCATATATGAAGTTTCGTTCAATATAGTAGATGAAAACGATTGTCATTAGGTCCCGAATAATTATCGTAAGTCGCTGATCGTAACACGATTGCACCGGCTTAAGGCTGAACAACCTGTTATCGTGCATATGGCGCATTGATGTTGCCGTGCAAGTTCATTGCAGACAGACAGATCACTCCTAGATTAAAAGTACTTCATCAAAAGCGTTAATTTCACTGGCGTAGAAATCATAAAAGTTAATTTTCAGGACAGAGTGACAGGCGGAAAAAAATTAAATAATAAAAAAAACTTTCGTAAGTATGTCACTGCCGCGAATCGCGAGCCGCAACTATGTGCAGTCTGTGGGTGCGGATTGCTTATGACTTTGACGTTTCATTTTATTTTGGTTTATTTTAGCTCAGATAACTTTAAAGTAATTAAATTGAGTGATTTTTGAACTCATTCGAACTAATCCCTAAATTACACCTCAGGACTTCCTCTGTCGACGATATTGCATTGAGTGATCTTATAGCTTGAAAGAACAATTTTGGGGCAGTATCAGAATATAGTAAGTCGCTGATCGTAACACAACGGTACCGGCCTAAGGCTGAACAACCTGTTATCTTGCACGTGGCTCATCGCCGTTGCAATGCAAATGCAAATACCGTGCAGACAGGCAGATTACTCCTGAATAGGAGCACGTTAACTCTTTGAGGGACTTGATTGATCGTAATAAATAAAATAAAAAATATTATGGGACAATCTCACACAAATCGGCCTAGTCCCACGGTAAGCTCAATAAAGCTTGTGTTATGGGTACTAGACGACGATATATATAATATATAGATATAGATAAATACTTAAATAAATAGAAAACATCCATAACTCAGGAACAAATACCCGTGATAAACACTCAAATAAATTCCCTGACCAGGATTCGAACCCGGGACCTCCTGCTTCAGTCAACTAGGCTAGGAGGTCGTAATGTAGAACAATATTACTTAATAATAAACGTGATAGTGGTTGGATCAAAGGTAAGATGTCAGATTCAGAAGGCGGTTATACTGGACACGGCGCTCCATCGTGAGACCCGCTCGATATTACCAAAATATTGTAAATGTATGTATGTATCACTTTATTGCACATAAAAAAGTAGGTATAACCTAAAAACAACAGTAACATACATAAAAGATATGCACAAAGGCGAGCTGTCGTCAGCTTCACCATGTTTTTTCTGGTATACTGAGCCGATGCGTTTACTGATTAGAGAATACGAATGATATAAATATGTTAACGGACACGCAGGTACTATACGTAGACACGGCCTGGACGTTGATAGTGTGAGCTGACGATATCTCCTTTGATTACTACTACGGGCATGAGCCTCCCGTGATTATCCATCTGGAATCTTGGGCTAAATAGTCGCCTCCACCTCCCCTTACAGCGACCCCGTTCCTCACACTATGGTTACCCTGAGTTCATAACCATTGACAACTCACTGGGATCAAAGATCACTCTGAGCACTGATACACGCTGGTAAATAACACAAGACACATGATCATCATAATAACACGGTAAGGAAGTCCATGAACTGATACGAGTAGAAAGATAAATATTAAAGCGCTTACCATTGATTTGTTCGCGCACAACCTTCTCTCCTACCGTCGTCCGTGTATCTAATCTACCCTACAACCCACCCATAAAAAATCCGTCCATACTAAAAGCGATACTGAGATCGAACGTGACTGCCACCGCCATCTATCCGAAAAACCGGCAAGCACAAACTGCTTCGCGATATTCGCGACACGAGCTTATCCCTGATAGGGATCTCTTCCAGTCAACCCATGAGAAAATGAGAAAGGATTAAATACAAATGGTGAAAGACAAACTATGCACAAAAGATACCAATAAAAAGTTCCGAAACACATAAAGCTGCAGGTAACGTCATCCAAGTTATGCGAGTACGCTAAATTTCAGCAGCAAGATTTTATCTAAACACTCACGAACGAGTTAAATAAAAGCTTGTAAAAAGTACCTATCCTTTGTCAATTTCCGGGTTATAATGTCTTTGTGAGCATGCAAATCCCCACAGGCTTTTTACACGGAGAAGCAGAACATCCAAACATCTATGTAAAATAATGATTTCATCATCCGTTATTTATTTAAAACGAAATCCCGTAGATATCCCGTATCTTAGAGATACAAGAAATTAAGATTATCTTTTAAAGTTTTTACTAGGACGTTAAAGGATAAGTAAGTTTTCATAATGGAACAATGTATTAAGCAAATAACATACAAAATACTTGCTCAAAGTGAATGTACTTAACACTAAAAAGATACCTTTTTGTTTTAAAAATGTCGCCAAGTTTCTTGCGTAGAATGTATGAAGCAACTTAAGCAACACATTGCAGTTGCAAATAATTTGTCGTAAAATAACCTTTTGTTTTTGCTTGCCACTTATTACTTATATTGTTTGTTTGTTTTAGTGTTTTGTCTTTGAGCACTAAATTATGTAAGTAGTAGATGCTGCAGAAACAACTTAAAGGTGCCAGAAAACCATCACCACATAAAAGAAGTGCTTCTGGACTACTTTCCTATGTAGAGTCACTTCAACGCATTATCAACCGACTCCAATATTTCGAAGGAGGATCTCAAATCGTCGGGATCTCTGTTTTTGCTATTATTTTCACCGATTATTCGAAGACGGCTGGACCGATTTTGAAAATTATTTTTTTGTTTGAAACAGTATACTTCACAGTTGGTTCTATTGTAACCAGGTCAGGATCGAGGGAACTCTTCAAATATTATAGGCACACCTATAGTGATTTTAATAATTTTTAAAAATGGGTTCCGTATTTCCTTTTGGAATGGTGGAGTCTGAGTGAAGTTGGTTATTTTTTGTTTAAAATTATTTTCTTTTTAATGTACATTATGCATGCATAATTATTTTGCCACCAAATCTTTCTTTTATTTACGAATATATAAGAATAATAATCGCGCATAAGACATAACATGCAGCGACTGAACCGCTCTTCAAACCCCGCTTAGGCACAAAACAAAACACTGAACGATCAGACGCGGCGGAAAAATCCAACTTCCAGCAAAATTGTGTCTATGGGCTCCAAAGCAACAATAATTCAGCTAGCATAATAGACAAATTTCCGCTTCCCGTCAGATTTTTGTCTATAATAGCTGAATTCCTCTCTAATGTGTCACGCCTTATGATGTTTACCTACTATAAATTATACTTACTTGATAATCCTCACGTTTCCTTTTATTTTTCCGATGCGACGTCAACAAACAAATAAAAGTTTAAACTAAAAACAAAATTTAGTCCAGTTGAAACAACAAAAAATCCTATATTTCCTCCAAACAGACCTCTAAATACAACACGCTTTCAGTTTTTAAAAAGCCGCTATTTTCGAAACCGCATTGGTAACAATTTCCCGCGAAGCTTGCGCAGGCGCAGGGCAACTGGCGCGCGCAGCGGCTTTCGACCGTTTGAAAAGGGCTTGGCGGCTGTCAGTGTAGTGTGGAAAGTAAAAATGGTTAGTAAAAGTACTAATTGCTGAATACGGTGGCTAGTTGTTCGCGGTTATGATTTGTGGAACGAAATGGATTTTAGTGTGTAAGAATCTCTGTGAAACACAAGTAGGTATTTATGAAAAATACTAACTTGTCATATGTATATAATAGATAAGCGGGAGAGGTAGTTAAAATTATCTTGCACGCTCTTGATCTTAACAATGGAGTTACGCTAAAATAATGTTGAACACCTTACCCGCTTATGGACTAAGAGCTGGCCACGTCAGATATAAAACAATAATGAAACATAACAAAACCCATCTGGTTAGATTGCTATACTATCCTTATTGCTAGATCCGGGCATTTGGCAGCTTTTAATGGGTGGAGGTCAGAGTGACAGACTAGCAAAATTTTGTAATTGAATACTAAAATAGGTAAAAACTGCCAAAGTTGTCTCAGTTAGAAAGGACAGATATTTTAACATTAGAACAAAAAACATTGCCTATTATTACGAAAACAAAAACAGTAGGCGAACTATGAATTTCGTTATACTTCGTTTGGCACTACTTTCCCCCAACAAAAATTTTTGGCAATGACATAATCTAATTATTTATATAATTTCTCATAATATTGCATCAAACCCAGAACTCTAGGATTTGTTTTCTTGAAGTGGTTTGCATTCTTTAACCTCCACCACTTCATAGCTGCCAGACGTCCAGATCTAGAAATAACCATAGTATAGCAAACTGACTAGAGGGGTTTCGTTGCTCTCATTATTGTGTCATATCTGACGTGGCTAGCTCGCCGTCTATTAGGAAATATCACATAAGTAAAAAAAAAGACTTTTCCGTATTCATAAAAAGCGCTATCATTAATATGGTTTTATTTTTATTCTATTAATCTTCTTGGCGATTTGCTGATAACGTAGACCAAATGTGTCCCAGCATCCTGCGATTCCCGTACTTACAGATTCGTCTCGCATCCTGGATTTCCACGTTTAACTACAAGTCAGCACGCATTCGTGTGCAAAGGTTCTAACTACCTAGCCGTATATAGTGAGATAACTCCTTTTCTGACTGTAATAGTGTACTGGGATTTAGATTGCTTTGACGACACGTCGTTGGCCGGATAAGGCGTGATGTCATGTAAGAGGAGTAGAAATATTAACTTCAAGATAATATTTTAACTAGAATTTTCACGGTAGTTAATTACGGCCTTCTAGCCTAGTCGGTAGTGACCCTGCCTACGAAGCAGGAGGTCCCGGGTTCGGATCCTGGTAAGGGCATTTATTTGTGTGTTTATCACAGATGTTTGTTCCTGAGTTATGGATGTTTCCTATGTATGTAAGTATTTATCTATATATTATATATACCGTCGTCTAGTACCCATTACACAAGCATTATTGAGTTTACTGTGGGCCTAGGTCGATTTGTGTAAGATTGTCTCATAATTATATTTATTAATAATATTATTAACTAGCTGTGCCCGCGGCTCCGCCCGCGTTGAATTCGGTCTGTGTCAGTAAGCGGCTAATTCCTCTCCCGCTACCCTGGAGGCGGAACTTGAAGTAAAGTTGACAGATGACGCTAGAGGACAGTAGTCCTAATAAAATATTTTACAATTACCACTTAATGAAACTAACTACACTCAAAAATGAATACCTTTTTTTAGGCATGATTTAAACGACATAGAGTAGTAGGTGTATATCGGACGATACAGGACCACTTTTGTATTTATACGTTCATGTCCACGGCAAATATCATCCAAATCGATCCTCCCGTCAAATCAGTCTAAGCATGAAAGGTAAGAACAGGCGCTGTTGAAATTTGGGGGGGGGGGGGGTTTACAAATGCAGAAATGATTTTTTCCTATTTGAGGTGCACTTGGAGGGGGGAGGGGGTCCATGACCCATGCAAGTTTAACTCAAGTGTATTGGCTACCCCCCCCCCCCTTTTAGACGTTGAATTTGAGCATGATGAGATGAGAACCGGCCAAGAGCATGTCGGGCGATGCTCAGTGTAGTTTCGTAGAGGCCACCCTGTTACAAAACATCCGTTCAAAAGGTCGTTTATTAAGGGATATTTGATAGATAGATAGATAAACACTTTATTATTTGGCGACGCTTACGTCATTTTACTATTCGGCACTTCCTTTCACTATGCGTTTTTGACTGATAATTCAAAAACGGCTGAACCGATTTTATTCAATATAGTTTTTATTGAAAGTTCTTATCAGGCCTCACCAAATTTCAGCTTTCTAGTGCGAACGGTAACTGAGCTAGACCGCGGACAGACGGACACGGACATGGCGAAACTATAAGGGTTCCTAGTTGACTACGGAACCCTAAAAAGAGATAAATAGTAGTTTATGTGACTGTTACGTAATAAGGCCTAATTATGTACAGAAGCATACACTGCTTTAGCTGCTAGGAACGAAGTTATGTTATTTCATTTTTGAATTTTTTTTGGGAATTTTTTTTTTGTATTTTTTTGAAATTGTTGAAATTTTAAAAATTTTATCTGAAATTTTTGAAATATTTGCCATTTTTTACTTTTAGGTTCCCGACTTTTTTCAGTTTTTTCACTTTTATCACTTTGTCACTTCTCACTTTAACTTTTCACTACACTTCATTCACTTCACTTTATTCTATTTTATATATTTTTTATTTCATTCCATTTTACATGTTTCTCAATCGTATGGGTGTCGCGTTTTCGTGACGTGACGCTTTTTCGTGACGGTCACGTGATTTTTTTTCGCCTAGCCTCCCATCCGCGAACCGTCCGATAAGGAACTTCGTTCCAAAACTACTACCGGTTCTAACCCCACACCTCTGGCCCAAGAAGTATTATTTATTTTTTTTTTTTTTTTTTATTTATTCAAATAAGTTACACAGTATTACAGTAATAAAACCAATGCACTGCGAACTACAAAAATATACAGAAAAATATTTATAACTAGTTTATTTAGGCGACGTAACTGCGTGGCTCCGTTGCGCCGTCTGATCTGGTGTAGGATTCGGTAGAGTGCCCCGGAACTGCCGAAACACAACACCCTTCGGCCAGAAGTCAGCATTCGCTATCGTGTCCTGCAACGGTCGCGGCACGCGCACCACAAACGAGCTGAAGTGCACGTAATGGCGGGACCGCAGCTGGTGCACCCTCAACGAGTAGCCAGTCTTCCGGCGAACGTACTCCACCACATCGTCGGCCACGGCGAAGTAATGCAAGCGCGACACGTAGAGCGCCTTACTCGGTGTCGCAATCCCAAGTCCAGAATTAGCCGGCTCGGCAGTGCCACACAGAGTCTTGCGGGGCGCCCTGCACGCCTTGCGCTTCCGTTCCACCAGTGTGAATCCCTCCTTATCCACATTGGTGCGGGAGGAGTTTTCCTTATCGGGAACCCGTACTACCCACGCCTTAGAAGGCGAGGAGGCCCGGTAAGCTGCGACTGGCTGACCGGCAACGTCAGCATAAGCACGCTGACGTGATTTAGAAACAGTAGGCGGCCGCACACGCGAGGGGCGCGCGGGCGGTGCAGCGGCGGGTGCGGCACATTTTACAGCGTCAGCAACACGCAAACTGACAGACTCCGCGTTTATAGTAGCTAGTCGGTCATCGCTCTTGAAATTTGATTCCGCCGACCGAGTTGGAGCATTTCGCAAACTATTGACTTCGTTGCGTAACTCGGCAATAGTGACTTGGGCCGCTTCAAATTTCAAAATAATTTCTGCTAAACTCGTTTTAAGGGCCACGATGTCCTTAAACAAGCAGCGAACGTCGATATTATCCGGAACATGGGTCGGCAGGATAGAGGCATCCGTCGCCACAAACTCCGGAATCCGCTCTTGATACTCCTTCAGGATTTTCATAATATCCGCAAGGGTCTTCTTCCCGGTTTCATCCCCCTTCCGGTGAGGTACATATGTGCCGACGATCCCAAGGGTCTGGCACAACACCTGCTTCGCTTCACAGATGTCTTCGACGGTGAACCTCGATGCCCACGAACTGAACTGGACAGCGGTTGCCGCATTCATCTTTTCTTCCAGCAGCATCTTCTCCTTCTGCTGCAGAAAGGCGAGGAAATCGTTCACGACGGGTTGACTCTGATTGAGGGCACTCATCGTGTCGAGTCGCTAGTAGCGGCCGGGCCGCGCTAACTTCGCAATTAATATTTATTTAATTACTCATCAATGCGTCTAGGTCGCTTGGCGCACTGGACACGACTCAATGACATTTATGACCGAAAAGAAACTCGACGGGACTTATTTTTTTCAAAACAGTAAGTAATACATTATTAGATCTTAAAGATACAAAATAATGCGTAGTTCTTCAAGAAGACATATCAAAACAGCTTGAGAGACAGATAATGTACCCATTGTTTAATTATAAAGAAAAATAAATCCTAATCTGACTGCTTCACAAAACGTTTGATATGTTTTCCTACCTAAACGGTGTCCTATAAATGTTAGATGATTTTGTAGTAGTTTTTTGGTTATGGCCATGCATCTTTGTCCGTCATATATAGTCCTCGAACCTGGAATAATCCTTTGACATTCATGACATTTTCAAATATTTCTTAAGAGCGGGTAAAGGTAAATTTAAAGCATCGACGGGTATGTTATAAATATGAACACCTTGACCAAAAAATTACAAATTATTTCAATACCAAATTTCATCTAAATACGTACAGCGGTTATTGGTTGTTTCTTCCCCATGTAAACTTCCACCCCTTTTGCATCCGCTTAAGGGATAATTTCCGAGATAAAACTATTTTATTTCCTTTTCCAGAGCTCAAATTATCTCCATACCAAATTTTATCTAAATCGATTCTGTGGTTAATAATTCCCTATACAAATTTCCAACTCCCTTTTCATCCCTTTAGGGTTGATTTTGGGGTAAAAACTATCCTTTGTCCTTTCTCGAGACCCATACTATCTCCATACACATTTCCATCTAAATCAGTTCAGCGGTAAAAAATTCGTCATACCAACTTCCAACCCCCTTTTCACCCCCACAAGGGTTTGAAAACTATCCTATGACGTTTCTACAGACTCAAATTATCTCCATACTCATTTCTATCTAAATCGTTTCAGCGGTTAAAAATTCTCCATACAAACTTTCAACCCCATTTTCACCCCCACCAGGGTTGATTTTCGGGATTAAAACTATATATTATCCTTTCCCGGGACTCAAACTATCTCTATGCAAAATTTCATCAAAATCCGTTCAGCCGTTTTCACGTGATGCGCGGTCAAATAAACAGACAAACAGATAAACAGATAAACAGATAAACAGATAAACAGACAAACAGACAAAAATTCTAAAAATTGTTGTAACGTGTTCTGTTATCGATTCTAAGTATCCCCAGCCAACTTTTTTTCGATTATCTTCCATGTACAGACTTTCGACCCTATTCAGCTTTATTATATGTATAGATAACCCGCGGGGGCAGCTTGTGGCGAGCTGACGGTGAGTGGCGACACCGCGGACCCCTATTCCAGAGGGTTCTTTCCATTTGGCCCTCGCCTCTGTGCTTGCCTTAACTGGCCGGCCAGAGTGGAGTCGCAAGAGCGGGACCTATGCTCCAGGTTGGAAGTGTAAAATGTCATAACGCCGGCGGCCTGCTGAACGGATTACCGGGATCTGGCTACCGCAGACTCACCTCTCGACAACCTCACAGCCCACGCACCGGTGTTGCCCTTGAGCCATCTTTGATGTCGCTTTTTACGGGGGCCCATCTTGCGGCGGGCGAGTCACCGTCTGCCGTTTTATTCCGTTTTATTAGGCAGGCGTCCGGTTCTTCATCCAATAGCCCAGTAGTTAGTCCATACTTTTCACCCAATAGCCTAGTACATTTTAGACTCCATTTACTCTCAATAGTCTTTACACCATGGCGGGTGCTGTCTCTGCGTGCGTCCCATGACACGGGTAGGGGCAGCATCCGCTTAGTGTACCCCTCACTTTTCATTTAATTGTCGAAAGGCCTCTGCGCGTTGGCTTCGGCTCCGCATATGCCTCCCAAAGGTCCGGAACACAATTGTTCCGTGGTCGGGAAAGACATACAATATTAAACTTATTAATAATATTATTGATTAATTACAAGTCTCTGAACATCGTGTAGGTACAGTTAGCATCAGATTTGGACAAGCATTTGTTATTCAAAATGATCTTTGCACGACTTTGGGAGGTTTTATGTTTACAAGGTGTTAAGATCATTCTGAATTCCTCAATGTACAGTCACTTGCAATAATATCTCATATAACGAAGCACGCAAACGTAACTGATACTATAAACTTATTTAGTTGTCATATACAAAGGAAAAAGTGACCAAGGCCCCTGGTGCGCAGGGCTGGGAGCGAACCAGCGTCTTCTGCATTCGCGGCAGACGTTCTAACCACTAGGCTACCCGGGTCACAGCGGCACCGGTCGAAATTTCCCGTGAATATGCAATCTTTGTAAATTCCTATGCCACCTAAGGCCTAGGTCACTTTTTCCTTTGTATATGATATCTATATAAGTTTATAATTTATATAGTAGTGTGTCTACTTAAAATAAACAAATCAAAATATTTATTAAAACAATTTTATTTGTTCTTCTACTTATTGTATCTGACACTTATACTCTTATTTTGTAGTCATAGTTGTATGTTTTGCATTCTTCATTGTGCAAGACATTATGACAGGTGACTGTACCTATATTTATTAAATAAGTAATTATCACGTCACATAAACCTTTACATATTGCCGTCTTTAAAACCAAAAGGGATTATCCTTATAAAAACTTGAAATACTTAAGCTCTTTTGTCGCTAAATTGTTTTCACCAATAACTACCTCAGTAACCTGGAAACGAGTTGGCAATTACTCTTATTTTACAATTAAGTGCGTTGAAAAAGGACGAATGAAATAATTATCAGCATGCATGTTAAGCCGATGCACTAGGTAGTTGATATTAAACATTATTCGCCCATAAAACATTAATGACTGTTGGACAGAATAATGTTCCTTTAAAGTGCTCAGCGTCTATTACGTCACCACATAAGCCATCACTGTGTACACTTTAATTATTGAAATACCTCACACGAAAGACAGGAATTCCAAAATTCTAGATAGTTCCAGAAGATTGTTGTCGTAAACATGTTGATGAAAATTACGTAGTGATCCGTTTTAAATTTTGTTTAATATTTATCGCTCATTTTATTACTTAACATCAACTATATGGTAAGAATGATTTTTACAGGTTATTTGCAGATATACTTAGGTTCTTATTTAGAAAAAGAATGCACCAGATTATGTAAGTATCACTCACGAGTGATACTTAGGTTGTGAGTCACGACTCACCTGCGAAGTCGGATGTCGCGCGAGATATCATTTCTCAACTTTGTCGCTCAGCACTAATTAGAAAAAGGTGCGTGCGTGTAATATGTCTCGCACGCGACTAGTTACTCGTAGTACCCGGGTAGAAAGTGTAGAAAGAATAAGGCTGGAGATACAATTATAATATAAACAAAAAAAAGAATTAACTTCACTTAGCCTACTCCACCTTTCCAAAGGGCCGAGCCACTGTAAAAAATATTCAAATCACTATAGGTGTGCCTACAATACTTGTAGAGTTCCCTCGATTCATCGAGAACTCGGTAAACATACAAAACAAATGCATAAAAAATATCCCGATGAATTGAGAAACTTCTTCTTCAAAATCTTGAAGTTGGTTAAAACTTCCGATCTCGCCAATTGTAGATCTTCCTGCAGAATGTTTTTAAACAGAAAGAGGCCTCGTTGATTAGTGTAAAGTGACCATGTGGGTCACGAAACAATTATAGCGCACGGGAGGTTCTGGGCTAGATTTGAAAAATAATGCCTTAATACTGTATTGATGGACTGGGATACATGTAGGGATGGGCTTGTTTTTTGTCGATAACATTTTTATCGATGTATATTAAAATGAAATGTGTTTGGTGAACTGATTTAATATGTTTAATATGTTAATCATACATTTTTAACAGCTTTATACTGCACTGATAGGAACAAAGCTTTTGAAAAAGAGGTAAGGAGTTGAATATGGGACACATAAAATTATATTTGGAATGATATACAATGTGTTTTGAGTTAGGGTAAAGAATTGTTTAACTACGAGTACATATATTATATAAAATGTAAATTTGACGTGCTTCTCCAGAATTTAAATTGACTAATTGTACGAGATTTTGTGTTTATTGCTTTCATAAAACATTCGTACAATACCAAAATTTTAAAAACTCCCTTTGTTGTACCTAATTTCACAAATCCCTTAACTACTAGATAGATCATATTGGATTGGACAACTCGTGGTCACCATACAATGGCGCGCCCCCACAATGATTAAACTTGAAATATAATCCCCCTTTCAGTTTTATCCGCCTTTACAACTTTATGTCGTGTAAATAAGAAATATCAACCAAAAATGGAGGTCTTTGGGTAAACATAGACTATTAATTGCAATATAAAATAGTGTGAGTCGCAAGCGAGTAAACAAATATAAGTAAAAAATAAAAGAAATATGTAAGCTTTGAGAACTCACACCATACTACTGTTTAAATATACATGTTTTACAACAAGCGCCCTATTTACGCTCTGCCCCCTGCCAGCTCGTCTCTTCAATCCCTTAGTCGTCTTACCTTCATAATCATAATGTCAAGCTTTCGGGTTAATAACCAGTGTATGCAGTGAGCATTATATGCTGGTAGTAAGTATATTTTCAACATAAAGTGCGAAAGTCTAACGCTGCACCAGAGCACCCAGACATGTTTCATTACCAGTCTGGTAGGTAGTCTCTTCACATTGGTACACGCAGTAAATTTCAAAGGCAAACTAGAGATCACTCGACAAAATTTATCGATAGCTATACCATCCTTAGCGGCTGACGGTCGGCGGACCACACATACTGTAACCTAAGCCTTAGATTTAGGACAAAAGAGCCTATGTTCTGAGAAGCCTGTTCTTATTTCTATCACTTACCGAACTGTTTACTCAGGAAAATATGTAAAGTGTCTCTTAAAGTCCCGCAAGAACTATGCTATGAGTACAGTTACGGGATTTAATTGTTGAGACAATTACGGTTCAAGCTATTTTCTTTTGTTTAATACTTACTGTATGGAATGTCCAATGTAAACTGAACTCTAAGAGGCTCATGCTCAACAATTAAAATCCGGTACGGTACGCTACGGTATTGCAGTTACCGTAGAAAGTAGATAGATCGAAAGTATCGGGATAAAATCGTGACAACATACTCAATGACAATGGAATTGTGTCGCTTGATATAAATTCCATACTATAGAACGTTTACATTTCCCTTTTACGGAAATGTTATGTCTTTAAAACTCAATAATCGGTGTCGGAACTTTAGGTATTCTTTTGCAGTAAATATAGGTCGATTCATGTAAGCTGGCGCGAGATTTGTATAGAACTGTCAATATTTTCATATACATTCGGCCAATCAGCGGTATTTTTTGCGAGTTTACATGTAATTATGCTTTATATCAGGCAACCTACTAGCTTAGTCGGTATAAGTGACCCTGTGTATGAAGCAGGAGGTCCCGGGTTCGAAATCCTGGTCAGGGCATTTATTTGTGTTTATTACGGATATTTATTCCTGAGTTATAGATGTTTACTATGTATTTAAGTATATATCTATCTATACACAAGCTTTATTTAGCGTACTGTGGGACTAGGTAGATTTTTGTATGATTATCCCATAATATTTATTTCAAAAATATATATAAATTATATATTATATATATTCATATAGTCTGCAGTAAAAGTAGCAAAGCTAAGCAGGTATCCAAAATGACCTTAGCACCACTGACAAGAGCGTTTTCGGCTCGTCTTGCATACCTCTCCCGCCTAGCTACCTTTTAGGGTTTTCTCCCGGTACTCAATTTCTATACAATTACAGTACCGGAACCGGGAATTCCCGGTTCTCGCCGTACAAAATCAGAACCGGGAGCAATCCTTACTACCTTTGCTTTGGTTTATAGTAATGGCACTGAAAACACTCATACTGGTCAAGGATGATTAAGACAGGGTTGACAATATCCATACAAAATCGCGTTCCCTTATTTCAGGTTAAAGCATAGCGGCGTCATCTATCGGTCACCACAAACACTAAATTCTAGTTTCTAATATTTTTTTCGGCGCTTCAAGCTGACAGAATAACTCGACTCCAGACTCGACAGATGGGGCTGTGGCACTTAGTACCGAAACCAGACGTATAACCTGAAGGTTCGAGGAACGCAATATTGTATAGGCATTGTCAATCCAGTCTATATCAACCTTGATACTGGTTTACTGAGCCGAACACCCGCTAGCGCGCCACAGTAGCAACACTGGCACTTACGCCCTTCAGTTTCCGTATACCCTAGCCCACCCCCGTATCCAAGCCTGTAATCTCTATTGGTTTCCTATTAAGATGTTTAACTACCGGTCCGAGCGTTATATTAAAGGCGGGACGCTTTGTGGCCTCCATTTTGTTTGGTTGCAATAATTTTGTCGTTTAACTTTTATTGTTTTATTATGTGAATAAGGAACATAATCGGAATCGTAAAATATTTTAATGTAAATATAAGCCAGATGAACATGGATAAGACGAAGATCATGTCAAATACCCATGTAGCACCAACTCCCGTTACAATCGGAGACTTTACACTCGAAGTTGTGGACGATTATATATACTTAGGACATACTGTCCAGTTGGGTAGATCCAACTTCGAGAAAGAGGTCAATCGACGAATCCGACTCGGTTGGGCAGCGTTCGGGAAGCTACGGCACATCTTTTTGTCCAATATTCCGCAGTGTCTCAAGACGAAAGTCTTTGACCAGTGTGTGTTGCCAGTGATGACATATGGTACTGAAACGTGGTCGCTTACAATGGGCCTCATAAGAAAGCTCAAAGTCACCCAAAGGGCAATGGAGAGGGCTATGGTTGGAGTCTCTCTGCGTGATCGCATCAGAAATGAGGCCATCCGCAGCAGAACCAAAGTAATCGATATAGCACTCCGAATCGCTAAACTAAAGTGGCAGTGGGCGGGGCACATTGCTCGTAGAACCGATGGCCGTTGGGGCGGAAAGGTTCTCGAGTGGCGACCACGAACCGGAAGGCGCAGCGTGGGTAGACCCCTCGCAAGGTGGACTGATGACCTGGTGAAGGTCGCGGGAGTCCGCTGGATGCGGGTGGCACAGGACCGGTCATTGTGGCACTCTTTGGGGGAGGCCTATGTCCAGCAGTGGACGTCTTTCGGCTGATTATATGATGATGATGATGTCATCATCATCATATAATCTGGCTTATCATTAAGCCAGTGGCATAAATATATTTAAATCAGATTGGAGAAGTATGTTGGAGTAATATCAGTCATTTTTTCCTTCGTCATTTGAAGATTTCTCGAATTCATAATAGGTATTAAATTATGTGTATGGTCGAGCAGTAATAAATTACTATCCAAATGTTGTCTGGAAGAGATCACTCTCTAGCGATAAGACCGCCTGTTATCTGATAATACTTTCAATTTGTGTCAAATCTTGGAAATTCATCATCATATTCGCTTAACTTCATCCTAATAAAGCTAATAGACCTAGGTATTGTAACTACATAAGTATATGTAGTTAGGTATTGTAACTACATAAGTATATGTAGTTACAATACCTAGGTCTATAATTATAATTTAAAAAGTGTACGTTTAGATTATTTCTAGGTAAGTATACCTAGAAATAATCTAAACGTACACTTTTTTAAATTATTACTCAAAAAAGCCATACTTTAAGCAAAACGTGCTGACGTAAACCATCATGCCCAAAGCGCACTAACGATAAATCTATTGATAATAATCGAATCAAGTCGACACACTAACTCGCACACATCCCTCCTTTTCAAGCCTATGAAGATAGACAGAGACGAGGAGATCTTGTGGTGAGATAGGCGGCATGTCTCTCGGTTGTTTCAGAGACGGGTAAATAATAAAGACTATTTATTGCTTTAGTTTCAACTTCAAATATATTTATACTTGTTTAGCATATACAGTTAAGGTTTAAAATATCGATGCGATTTATTGGTCAAAAATATGTATATCAAATCAAATGGTATTTAAGAATAAGAATAAGAAACATTTTATTCTATAAAAGCACACATTTGACATTTCAGACCAAAAAAGAAAAGATTAAAAGACTTAAGTTCCGAAAAACTCAGTAGTACTAGCCGCGGTTTGAAGTTTGAACCCGAGACCACTGTAATAAAACTCGGACTCTGTTATAAAGACTGATTTATTGATTTAGTTTCATATTTATACTTTTTTAGCATATACAGTTAAGGTTTAAAATATCGATGCGATTTATTGGTCAAAAATATGTATATCAAATCAAATAGTATTTAAGAATAAGTATAAGAAACATTTTATTCTAAAAAAGCACACATTACAGAACAAAAAAGAAAATATTAAAAGACTTAAGTTCCGAAAAACTCAGTAGTACGAGCCGCGGTTTGAACCCGAGACCTGTAGTAAAACTCGGACATCTTGTCACAAGGCTATTAGCGCTCCGACGAATAAGACCGTGTACATATACTTTTGGTAAATGAAGCGCATCAGATATATTTTAAACCAAATTAATACCGGAATCTTTTGATAATTTGATCACTCATTATTCTCATTAATATGGGCCTGTAAACCTGGCATCCATGCCACCGAGCACCGAGTAAGACTTTAAGGAGTAAGATGCTGGAACATATGAATCTGGTTTAAATAAAGTGACGCGTGGCTGTCTTTATTATTAACTTGTCTCTGGTTCGGTGTAGCATACTGCATCGATTTATAATAATTAACAAGCATGGGATGACGCTAGGCGTGCTATGCGGCGCTCTCACATAATTTAGATTTTATATTTTCTACGATGTGAGAAAAGTTGCGATGCAACAAAATCAATTGTTTTTTTTTAATGATTTTACTTAGTGTTTTGTTTCGTCTCTACCTCTTCTTTCTTCTCTTCTCTTTTTCTTAATTGACTTAACCATGGACAGGCCTTAAACTAATTACCTACTGACACTACACCAAGGTTTAATTAAAAAGGTCCGTTAAAAGAAGTGTTTCAATAATATGTAAGTATGCTGGCGGGCTGTTTTTCAATCGACTTCAAGATTTCGAAGGAGGAGGTTCTCAAGTCGTCGGGATCTTTGTTTTGGCTATTTTTTTTAATGGATGTTCACTTATTATTCGAGGACGGCTGGACCGATTTGGATTTTTTTTTAAAGGGTTGGTCCTATTGTAACCAGGTCATGATCTTATGATGGTATCCTGGAGAAATCGAGGTAGCTCTTCAGATTTTATAGGCACACCTATAGTGATTAGAATATTTTTTACAGTGGCTCAGGCATTTTCTTTTGGAAAGGTGGAACTAAGTGAAATCGGTTCTTTAAAATTATTCAAACTTCAACTACAAATATTTCCACTTGTCAAGCAGTTATATTTATAGGCAAATACATTAGCCAAAAAAACAAGGCAGTCAAAAAACAATTGCTAATTGTGTATATTTAGTAATAGAAAAGATGTCGACTGAAATGTAACGATAAGCAAATAAACAGTCGGAAAGTTAGTTTTAAATAGTAAGGTAAGGCTTTTATGGGCAAATAAAATGACTACGTATTATGGATATTATTCTGATAGATACATTGTGGTTATATTATCCCAATAGCTTAACCAAGTAACTCAAAATAATAGTTTTCCCATAACATCAATAACCTAACCTAACAACGTAACGACACAAAAAGTAAAAATTAGAAAAAAACCTCGCCATCCGCGGCACTATAAATCAGAATCGAATCGTCTATAATCGATATACGCCGGCATGGACCTATAGAATATACGGACGTAGTCCCGTGAAGACTACGATACCATCACAAGCCGATGTCCCCGTGGTTACACTCGACACGCTGTATATACAGGTTGATATCTGGGACGTGATCCTGAACCACTTTTTCTGACTCTGTATTTGGTAGTATTTGTTCAAAACAGAATGAATTTAATAATTTAAATTTTTCAAGTAAAATTAAATTAAAACTAAGCAATTGTTTTGTTATCCTATTAGTTTTGACATACGCTTTATGGAAAACGACACGATGTCACATTGAATAGGGTGAACAAATTGTATGCCATAATTTATTTTTCTGCTTATCACCTGAAAAATAATTATCAATACTGATGACAAAAAATCTCTGGTGACATCATTAGGTTCGTCTTTCAATTCAATTCTGTATCACACCTTAATCGCTTGCTACACGACCCCGATTTCATCCTGTATACAACCCGTGAGCGACATCAAACCTGACAAGTAAGTGTGTTACACGAGACCGCGGCTCAGTAAAGAATCACAGTTTTATTTTCGGGAGATTAGACCCGTATATTTTCTAGGTCCATGTACGCCGGTATCGATTTATAATCGTCGTTGAGTGTAATGTTACCATCATTGACTGATCAACAATAACCCTTATTACAATGAGCATAAAATATAGTATTGGTTAGTAAAATGTGTTGGTGTACAACATTTTATGCGAGTAATGACCGACGGAGTTGCATGGACGTCGGTCTTACGGTTATTTCGTTCACATTATTTATCCTGTTTTAGATTTGAGTGTGTTTTAGAATTAAATTCTTGCATTGTATTAAAAAATTTAACTACACACGTAACGAAGAATCAAATATATTTTTATATTTTAGCCTTAAAAATTTATGATTTGAGCCTCAGAAAAGAAAACATCCCTGATTAAGTTACTATAAACAATAATTATTTAAAAAAGTTCTACATTAAAGAAATCAAGGGTAAAAAAAACAAAAGACGAAAACATAATCAATATACACTCAGGGCCGGTTGCACCAAACCGTCTGTCACCGTTAAAACATTCTATCTTTTATTGTATGTAGGTTTTCATAGTACCCTGCTGGGTGACGCTGATGGGTGCGTCAAAAGTGGTTGGTGCAACTGGCCCTTATGATGACATAAATATAAACATTATAAAATATAAAAACTACCTAAAAGCTTACCTAAAATCCCAGTTATAAAAAGAAAACTCCCTCTAAGTGGTCCCCCTGCGACAGGCGAGTTACCTCTCTGTATTGCCAAGGAGATTCGCTGGCAGAGGAAAGTGCCAGCTCTAGGGTCCCCTGAAGCGCCAACCAGCATTTTCGACAGGGCCCCCATAAAAGTTTTCATATCAGCCGACCAAGGACCCATTGTCTCCACTGAATGATTAAATATCCAAAACACTAGCTGATAGTGATGCACTATTTTTTTTTTATACCACGACGGTGACAAACAAGCATACGGCCCGCCTGATGGAAAGTAGTTACCGTAGCCTATGGACGCCTGCAACCCCAAAGGATTCACATGCGCGTTGCGTACCCTTTAGAAACCTATTCACTCCTTTTTTGAAGAACCTCATACTGTAGCCCGCTGGGAATATTATTTGTATTTAATAAATTCTGATTATTGTATTATTTAAATAAACTAGAACTTGTAATTTATTATTTTGTATACTTTCTTAAAAAATATGTTGTAATTATTTTGCTGATGAAACTAGAAGTAAATACTTACTTTGCCACTGATTTCACGCGCTTTGACAATTAATTTTTAAGTCTTCAGTGGCGCTTAATAATGACACTCACACACGTCTTTACCTTCCAAACTTAATTATTTCCCTCGTACTCAATAAATCCTTTCTCCCTCGTTATCAACAGGTGACAAATGGGTCCCTGGGGTCATTAGAACTTATTAATAGGGGGCGCCGCCCCTTTTTTTAACAGCGGCGTGATAAAGGCGGTGCATTCTTTGAAGGTAATGAATTGCTGGCAGCATCTAAATAGTTATACGTTTGTAATTGTACGGCTATGGTGCGAGTAGGTGGTCAGATGTCAAGGATTGGTTAGTATTAAGTGTTTGGTATAAAATGTATGCAGTAAGTACATAATAGGTATGTACGTCTTGACTAGTTATAATATAATTAGAATAATACATTATTAGCCTGAATTTACCACTCATTTTCTTTTAATTGATTGTGGAGCTTTATTAATACCTACTTTGTTCGTTCCATTATTAATTGGGTCGTTTAAATACTTCCAGAGTTTTTCAGATTAATAGCTAGTTTACCATTTTTTTTTCATTCGCTGTAAGCTAGTGAGTTTTATTAACTCTCTTTTGCCAATACCATGATGTTGCAATTTAAACCATACGTTTTTTATTTAGTCCCGGGAAAAGGAAATAGTATAGAAATTCCATAGAGACAGGTGTTTCTCTTACCCCAGTGGTGCTTTTGTCTCACCTGAGCTCATCAACCTTAATCAAGAATGAAGTAAAAAAAACACATTGCTGCAAATAGTTAATAACTCTCTCGTGTAAAGTTTGACTTGAGTCAATTCTTCCCACAGACCTAAAATTGCGCTTTGCTAAAAGACAGACGAAGTGCGCAAAAGAGAAACCAACACGTATATGAACATTCCGCGAGTGCGAAAGAGATACATGATCAGTCTCCTAGCAGGACGACTTTTGACATCACTCGTTACACTTAAACACCTGCGTCGGGAGTGCTCATATTTAATCTTGAAAAATATAATATTATCCGCTGTTCATTTACCTGGAATGAAACAAAAGAAGAATGGTGTCGTGTTGCGTCCCGGATTGCACAACTATACAAATAAAAAACCCAGGCAATCACTCGTTTCACAGGTAAATATGATATTCCGATCGTTGTTTTTGAAACCATATTTTATCAAATTAGCCAAATAAATCATGTAAATAACCGTTTGATACCATTAAATATTAATGTCTCTTTTACTGCATGTGAATATTTTATCATAATAGTTAATATTAAAGATTATTTTGTGTAAAAATCAAAATTGGCATTTTACGCTAGGGTTTGACAAAATATCGTAGGGACATAATATCGATAACTGTTCTATATGAAAATTATAATTATAGCTTCGAAAGAATTATAATAAATAACAAATCTCGTATTAACATTATGTCATTCCGCTTACTTTTATCTATGAAAGCTAAATTCCACTCTTAAGTGTGTGCTGCGCCTACCACTTCGACTTCCACCCAACTTCCACTCCACCAAGATTGCATTGATGCAAGACTACATTTGCATGCGATTTTATTAGCGTCACAATTAATAACGCTATAATAAAGAAGTATGTAAAAAACAAACTATCACGTATATAAACACTCCACAAGTGCGAGAGAAAAAAATGACAAATCTAAAGGCGTGCCAACATCTTAATTTCTGTAAAATAACATGAACCCGCTTTTTAACAGATCATATTTAATCGTGTGAAATATAAAATAATTCTGAATAAATATATTTTAGTTTTCTAGAATTTTAATATGCCGTTTAGTGTAAAACATGAATATAAATTTAACGTTGCAACTTATCGATAATAAAGTCAAATATCGATAGATAATTGACCTGTTGTACTTGGCACCACTATTTTTTACGCTCACATAGACAATTTACCCACACTCTAGCATTTCAGTTTTTGTCGCACTTTTGATATTTGTCAAACCATCTGTCTATACTAGATCTGTGATTCTTCCGATAGGGATTGCCATGGCTCCTCGCCTATGATACAGTGATTGCCATCTATCGTCGAGTAGTTAAACTAATGTTATCTGCTTTGAATAGGGTCGTTGGCGCTTTACTCTCATAGCTTGTAGTGCTGCTATCTAGTATGTAAGGGCAGAACTATAATATTTAATTTGAAGTTAAATAAAGAATAAGTAGTAGGTTGATATAACTACCTAAGGGATAAAAGCATTGGATATATTCTGCGCAAATATTTTATAATTGCAGTCAATGAGTTGATGCAATATAAATATAAAAATAAAACCTATTTGATAATTTTTGGAGAATATTTTTTATATTAAGTACCTAGTCCCACTGTTTAAATATATGTCTGTGATAGTGCATGTAAACAATACACATATAATATACTTGTGTTGGTTCAAATTTGGTTCAAATGGGATCCTTATCAATCAGAATTGGTAATTCTTCAGACCTCTTTGCCTATTAATAAATCTTATTTAAATAGATAGTAATTTAGGTTCATCTCACTGTAACACTATACCGAATGTACCTACTAATGACGGATACATTTTAACTTTAAGACGTTAGTAACATTCGTCGCACCTTCGGATTAACCACAAACTGAAATCAATCATCTAAGATACTAGGTACTAACATTGATACTCGGCATTTATTTAGGTCAAAAATACACCAATTAATTTACAATCAAATACTCAACTCCTAAAGAAGCACAGGAATTTCAACATTGCACAAACGTGAACAAGATTAAACTAATCTTTACTCTGTATTATCACAAATTGCACAACCCTCTAATCTCAAAACTGTCAATTTTCAACGATAACTAAAGAGCCGATCGAATTCTCCCATGTTATCTCAATACCGCTATCTCGAGATCTGTAAGAATTACTCTTAGTACATAACTCACGAAGTGTCCATGTGACTGTGTGTCACCGCTTAACAACGGTTCGGAGGGTCTACTCTGTAAATAGGATAGCAAAAATGGATAGACCTAGCACGAGCCAGCAGTCGATGGAGAAATATTCTGTCCCCAGAATAGATAAGCTCCCGACTAGTTCTACGCAATCCGTGGATAAGGTTGAGATGTTTGAAGTGAGAGAACATGTGCCGTACCAAGCGGAGGTGACCCGAGCACCAGGAGCGTATGATGCGGAAAGCGGTGACGTTTACACAAACTCCTGGGATTCTGCGTGGTTAGCCATCTGTCAGTTACTGAACCTCCTTCACCATATGCAGGTGGCCATCATCGTATTCTGCATATGGCACTTCGCGTTGACTGTGGAGCCCAGTGGAACCATCAGCAATCTGCAACTCCATATAATTTTTGCGGGAACCGGCGTACGTATTATGTTTTCTGTGATTATATAAAACTAGTGACTGTTATGTTAATCTGTTGTAACGTGATAAGAAGGACAAATATGTAGTGCTAACCGCAGTCAGGTGTTGAGATTTATGACATCATTGCAATACGAGCGTTTTGATATAAAATTAATCTTTTGTACACGACTTAGGTTACCATCATAAAAAAAAGTAAATGCAAATTAAATTTTGAGCAATACATCGATATGCGATTTTAAACCAATAATAATTAAATGCTTAGACATCTACTCAGGCTAACTCATTGGTTCAATAAGAACATCCAATTGTTCACAGAGTAAGGTACACTTTCCTAGCTAGGGAGATCCTTATCCTCATAGTGATAGAGATAGGTAGTTTGACCACTGAAATCACCCAGCTATCATATTGGGAATAGTTTACAAAATCCGTCCAATGTTACAGTGAGACAATCATCTTGTTGAATGTATAACAAAAGACATATTTAGAATTAATTCATACAGTAGCCAAGTTCAGTATAATTGAAATGAAAATCTTTATTTCGGTTTTAAAACCATATTTTGTTAGTAAGACTAAAAAAGTAATGATGATAAAATCGTTACTAATCATTATTATTATTAGTCTTCGGTCTGCGCAAACGTTGGCCGCATCCAAGACTATTTTACCGCTACCACCTTCTACTCTCTTCTAGGTATACTAAAGTTAACGCCCTAGTGCTCGTCACTGTCCGACCCAGATCATGTCACCTTAACCCAGTTATAACAAATAAAGGTAACTACAGGGTGTCAACTATTGGGCATTGGCCTGTCGAACACTGGGACGTTACGCGTTTACTTATGCGTGGCTTAACTCCGAATTACAAACTTTCATGTGAAGTGTCAGTCTAACACATTACTATTAAATAACCATAGGCGCTTCAACTTCCACATTCCAGTATCAGCTGTTCCTCGTAGAAGCGGTCCTGACTCTCCACCGGCACAACTCCTGGTCCTTCCAGCTGTCGCAGGACGGCAAACGCGTGGTCCACGGCTGTCTGCAGCTTATCGGGTCCTTGTTCGTCATTGTGGGCTCTTTCCTGGCTTTGGCTGAGACTGAGATGGCTGTTAACACACCCCATGGATATTGCGGTAACTATATTCATAGTAGTATCTTTAGTAACGACTTCATGTGTTGAATTGCCTTCGATATCAGCCTCAAAATTACTTTGATCGGTAACGCCACTTTATCAGCTAGGGATCAATGTTATTCTGCGTCCGTAGAAAACCCCTTAGACAACCCTACACGTGATCCCTGAGTGGTGCTAAAAGAGTAACAAACTTGGCAACTGCACTGTCCCGTGTGGACCTCGCATCACTCACAGGATTTTCTTCATCATCTGCTTTTCCACTACTACTACCTGAGAGGAGAAATGACATATATATCCAGTGACATGGCGCCATACGATAAATAAATCAGCTATTGAAAAAACTGTTTGAGTATATTTTTTGGGGCAAGAATACGATAGCGTAGACGCCCTAAGACATATCACTTTAGCTTTAAGTCATGGTCAATAGAGAGAACGGCAAGGTGCCAACTTTTTTGACAAGACATAACCAATAGACTCCAGATGTTTGTAAACAAATGTTTGCGTTGAATCTTAGGAGTCTACTAGCCACAGACCATCTCGAACACAAGATTATAGTTAGGAGTTGACCGGCCAAAATCCTTTAACCAAGGAGATACTTTAGCGGAAGTGGCACTGGATTGGACATGTGTCGCGAATATCGCGAAGCAGTTTGTGCTTGCCGGATTTTCGGATAGATGGCGGTGGCAGTCACGTTCGATCTCAATATCGCTTTTAGTATGGACGGATTTTTTATGGGTGGGTTGTAGGGTAGATACACGGACGACGGTAGGGGAGAAGGTTGTGCGCGAACAAATCAATGGTAAGCGCTTTAATATTTATCTTTCTACTCGTATCAGTTCCTGGACTTTCTTACTGTGTTATTATGATGATCATGTGTCTTGTGTTATTTACCAGCGTGTATCAGTGCTCAGAGAGATCTTTGATCCCAGTGAGTTGTCAATGGTTATGAACTCTGGGTAACCATTGTGTGAGGAACGGGGTCGCTGTAAGGCGAGGTGGAGGCGACTATTTAGCCCAAGATTCCAGATGGATAAACACGGGAGGCTCATGTCCGTAGTAGTAATTAAAGGATAAGGATATCCTTTGATTACTACTACGGACATGAGCCTCCCGTGTTTATCCATCTGGAATCTTGGGCTAAATAGTCGTCAGCTCACACTATCAACGTCCAGGCCGTGTCTACGTATAGTACCTGCGTGTCCGTTAACATATTTATATCATTCGTATTCTCTAGTCAGTAAACGCATCGGCTCAGTATACCAGAAAAACATAGTGAAGCTGACGACAACATGTTTTGCAAAAGCCATATAACCACCTACCCAAGCAAGGGCTGACTTAGCAAGTCCCTGGAAAAAGGGGGCAAGGTCGCCCTCGTACCACCTTGAGGCGCACATTTGAGAAGGAGGCTGCATCAACTGGCCTTGGTTGGACGGAGCCGGAGGAGGCCGCACAATACCGTGACCATGGAAATCCCTTCTGAGAGCGCTATGTCCCTGATGAGGGACAATAGGATACCATCATCATAATTACAGCTATGATGCGTAGTAGGGATAACTGTATTCAAACTGAAACTGCTTTCCTTAGCGAAATTTTTCAAAGCTAGAAAACCCCACCAAAAGAACCAAAAACCCCGAAAGACATTATTTACCACTTATATACACATTTTATACTCTGACTAGTATTTGCAAACGTCTAAGCACATCACCGTATCATATGGTGCATTCCCATGCATGCTAAAAATGCTAAACTATAGAGCCTCATTCAATGGAATGAAATGGTTGGATATGGAGTGACCAGTCATAATTTCATTAAAAGGCATGTTTCACTAAGATATCACCTACAAGCAATACAACACTATGTCAAGAGTCAAAATTCAAGATACGCGAATAGATACATTTTAGCGACATGATTGTACTGTTATCTACATTAAAACTTATCGTTTCAGGCGTTATCGCGCTGGCATTCTCACTCGCTAGCTTCTTCTCCGGCATCATAGCACTTTTCTCCTCGAAAGTTCGTCTGATGATCAAAAGCGGACCAGTCAAGATTCTGCACGTCTCACTTGGCTTGATTGCGCTTTCCATGGGCCTTATCACTATAGCCATAGGGTTTCATATGGACTACTTCAGCGCCGCAAATCCGGGCTTGTCCACAGCTCTGATGGTATTTGTGGTTTTCACGCTGGTTTATATTATTGTACAGCCGATTATCAACGTGGTGTCGACAACTAGGAAAACGCTGTGACTAAACAAAAGTGCAAAGTCTTCTGACGGTGAGAGTATGGTAAGCAGGCTGTAGTTACATTTAAACGTAAATAAGGGGCGTGAGAAAAATTTATTTTTGTACATTAATTTCACTTTGATATTAACTTACAACATGTACAAGGTGTAACGAAAATACTGGTGATCCTTTTAATGGCATAAATGGTATCGTATTCTAATTATGTAAAAGCAAGAAAAAAAATCTAAAGCGTAAGTTACCTTGGTCGCCAAATGGTACCCTTGATGTAGATCGTCACATAATGGCACAATCTAAATTTTAGATTCTAAAAGTATTTTTTTTAAGATAAATTATTAACGTAGAAAGAAATGACTTTTTGTAAATTATAATATACAGGGTTTCATTGGCGTCGGAGCTAAAAACGATCAAAAGCAATTTTGACTTGAATAAGTTGGAAACTCCATAGTTATAACCGAAATTGATTACCGGGAACGTTTTATTTAATTATTATTAAATATTTAATAATAATAACTCTAACAGATACGCGTAATCCACGCCCCTTCCTAATCCTAACTCCATCAATAAATGGATAATTAAGTTCTAAGAATAAGTAAGTTTATTTGTTAATTAATTAGTTGGTTGATGTCAGGTACCTAACATAAATCAGATGCATTTATTTTAAGTTTTTATTTAGTATGCATTTGGATTTTGTTTACTATTTTATTATATAACAAATAAAAATAACCATAAAATATAAATACCGAGATTCATTAAGTGAGTAAATGATGAGTAAATGCGATTTCCGTTACATTTTCATGCGTAAATTGATTATTACGTATAAAAATAAATTAGTTTATTAATTTTATTCTAAAATCTTTATTTTTACATCTAATTTTTGACTAGTTTTTCAAACTTATAATATTTGAACCCTGTAATATTTTTTTATAAAACTAAATGTACAAATTTCTTGATATTTATAATTATTTTTGGTGTTACTTGTATTGTTATTGTAACCATAATAATATTAAGTCGATGTGTATGTTTATCTGTGTGATTGTAATAAAAGTGTTTGTGGTTTTTATAAAAAACTATTTTTTATTTAAAAAAACATGTTATACGTTTTATCTTAGTATTTACGAGTATAATACTACATTTTATCGTAAGTATAACTTAATATATCATATTTAACCTAATTCACTTACATGTCTATAATATTAAGTTTATGATATGTACACATTTTGTATATCACTCTGCTTATTCAAAGCAACAATTTTACGGCTTATGACAAAAACGTTACGTATGTAATACGTCCGTCCGTGTTGTCATAATGTCGTCAATTTTATCTAAAAGTTTTACGAAAGCTAAAAATTTTATGGTATATGAGGCGATTTAGTACTAATATCACAATTATGGAAACTACACTAATAAAAAATCGTGGCATAACCTTTCCAATCTAGTATCGTGTTTAGGCCACGAAGCTTGCTGAATAGCCTAAGTAAGGCACGAGATTGAAAAACTTGGTTATGCCGCTATTGTATACAATACTTTTTCTATGAGTAAGCAAGCCGGTATGTTATGAATCGACAAATGCCTTACAACCTGCTCCCTCAATACAATTTAGTAACTTCAATGACTCAATCTCCCGGTGGACTGGGCCGGCGGTCGGGGAGGAGTACAACGTCCGTGTAATATTGTATAAAAATTAATTTCAGCATCATCGACGATGCTAAAATATGCGACCATAAACGCTCCATCGAAAAGTATACGCTAGTAATTCAGTCAACAAAGTCTCAATTCAAGCATTATAGTAGACATGTAGAAAAAGTCCATATTAGTTTTCATGACAATCATTTTCTTCAAGAAGTGGAGTCCGACTTCGATGATTAAGCACCCTGTAGTACATAATTACATTGGCGATTCTGAAAGAAAAACCTGTGATGAGAATCGGCAGATACCAATAATTAGTTTCGTACACCTGGATACAAGTTTATTTTAAGTGAAGACAGTGGTAATTTAAGGTAGGACATGGCCCTTAATCAGCCCTTAATGAGGTAGGGCGCTTTACTTTATTGTCACAATCGACGATATTTCTTAAGGTAGGTCATTGGTATACTTGATATTTTAAGGTAGGGTATAATGCAAGCTACGGCCCCAATGCATTGACCGGATATGGAATTATTTCATAGGTAGGTACTAATTTAACTACTTAAGTTCAGATATTACGAATATTCCTTCGGAACAGGTTGCCGTTATTGGTTTTATATTAAATACTATTTGTAAGTTTCTTGTAGTTAAATACTTACATTACGAGTACAAGACACACCGAAAACAATCCCCCAGATATGACATAAATAAACCCTGGATACACTGTCAACGTTCGGTAGTACGCCCAATTGAACAAGATGGGGGCAAATATCGGCATGGTGGCCTCCACACAGCTGACTAAAGAGTACATCTTGGCCACTTCATCTTCGGGCAGCACTTTGGAGATCTGAGAGCGTATGAGTGGAGGTGATAAACTCCCTAATGTGGACATCATTCCCGCTGGAAAAATAAAGGCAGGTTAGAGGTAAAGGTTTCAGTGGCGCACGCTTCATAATTTATTGTAGGTATAAAATTGACACGTGTACAGAATGTGGCTACATGCTACATATCTCCCATTCTAGCAGTAAGCGCACTATTATACTCGTATCGTGAAGATATCGTCAACATATCACATTATCCGGGACCCGGGGTGTCCTTAATTAAACTACGTCCGGACTTGGGTATGTCCTTAAACTACGCCAAAAAGAGAGGTATGGGCACTACGAATGGCATCTCGCTCAAGTCTGGAGCAGAGCCCGACTGAGGGCCTTAGAGAAAACCACAGCCAAATAGCACTAGACCCTACTCATAGTGTTGTGTTCCTGCTGGTGAGTAAGGTTGCCAAAGAGCTCAAAGAGGACGCAGTGTGTTGGCGTTGAGGGACCTTCTTGTTCCTTTAGCCATCAACACAGTGATTCCTCCTTTTTGTAAAGGGTCAGCAACGCGCATGTGACTCCTTTGGAGTTACATCGAATGTTCCGGTCATACGGACGGTCCTCCTCCCCGACCGCCGGTACTATCCGACGGGAGATCGAAGTCACTAAATTATATAGAGGGAGCGTAAAGAATGAGCAGTAAGAGGTTCTTCAAATAAGGAGTGAATAGGTTTCTAAAGAGTAGGCAACGCGCATGTGAATCCTCTGGGGTTGCAGGCGTCCATAGGCTACGGTAACTGCTCACCATCAGGCGGGCCGTATGCTTGTTTGCCACCGTCGCGGTATAAAATAAAATAAAAAGCATTCGTCGAACTTAATTCTTACCGGCTTGCCTATTTTGAGCACTCGTAGAAAAAATAGTGTACACAATAGTGACATAATTAAGCTTGTTAATCTCGTACCTTACTTAGGCCACTCAGCAAGCTTCGTGGCCTAAACACGGTACTCGACTGAAAAGCTCTTTATTATGTCACGTTTGTACAAAATATTTTTGTAACATTAAAGACTCACCAAGATACATGTGCCAAGATTGGTGAGACAAGCTCCGAACAGTCGCATCGGAAAGGGAAGACATGTACGACAGAATAAGCAGCATGCCGTCCGACATTTTACAGTAGGATTGGAAGAAAAACATCCCCAGAAACATTCCGGCAAGACCTGTAATAAAAAACAGGAAACTATGAGTCTTGGTACTGACGAACCGTAGATTCAAACGCCCTCTAGATAGATTAAACTAACAGTAGGCTTAAAAATATTTTTAGATAACATTGATTCACAAGATTTATAGCGGAAACAATGTCACTCGTCAGTATAACTTAGGGGATCAATGTTACTCTGCGTCCGTAGGAAACACCTTAGACAACCCTACACGTGATCCCTGGGTGGTGCTAAAAGAGTAACAAACTTGGCAGCTGCCCTGTCCCATCTGGACCTCGCAGCACTCACTGGATTTTCTTTATCATCTGCTTTCCCACTACTACTAGACTACTACTCTGGGATAGGGAAGAAATGCCTAATCTATATCCAGTGACATGTAGCCATACGATAAAATAAAAAGTATAACTTACATTATTATCTAAATTTGATAACAGTTATGGGCATTGATGCTATGGATTACATCATATTTAGGAAGTATTTCTTCGAAAGTCTTATCGCTTAATCAAAGGGTTAGATACTATGACAACACTTTAATTCAACGCTTTTTTAAATACGTATAGTAGTACCAAACAAAAAAAACTTTGCTACTTAAAAAAAATTAAGGTTCGTCGCTTAATACTTAAAGATCAAGGGGGCAATTTTTGAATTCGAGTGCTCGACTCTGACATTTTCATCATCGTGACAAACTGTTGTGTGAGTTTATTTTAGGCCTAAATTGCATTGAATTCGAGTGCTTGAATGTCCAAAATCGCCTCCCAAATCTACATAATTTTTATTTACTTAGTTTTATTTAGAATGGGATCAATCGTAGGATTCAGGCTAAAAATGTTGGTAGTTATAATTTTTTCATCACACTTGCTCACAAAGCGTGCCATTATATGCATGCATAGCGGGAGTTATAGAAAACTGAAAGCATCTCCCTAGATGCTTTCAGTTATGGAAAGTTTAGTAGTAACTTATTTCACATATAAGTTGCACAATGTGCTATAAAGTAAAATACCTAATATGATGTTAGCAGCACAGAATATAGTATAGTCCTTAAGAAGCCATTGGAACTTCTGTCGCGTAAACAAATAGTCCACGGCGCCAATCCCGGATATACAGAACATGGTTAACCCAAAGGCGATGATAAGAAGCGTCAAAATGGCCGCGATGCTAATATCTCTCTTTTTAAAACAAGCACGACCCATCTCTTTAATTAGGGTGCTATTGAAAATTTTGGTAAGACCTCCCTGAAAGAAAACAAAATATTAAAACTATGAATGATTTTTATATGACGTCGGTGACATAAAAGCATACAACCCGGCTCATAGTACAGGCGCGGATCCAGGATTTTGTTCAGGGGGGCAATTCCTTCACAAAAAACCTTGCGGTTCGCATCTATGGCCCTCGTAGTATACGAGGTTTGCGTTTCAGGGGGGGTGCAATTGTATAAGTACAACTTGAACAGTGTATCTAGACACACGGCAGGCAGGCAATCAAATCGCATAATTTCTTTCGCATACCTAAGTACCTACCTATTTTTCGCAAATTATTATTTAGCATATTAAAGTAACCTAACCTATTCGCTATGTGCGAAGTGGGGGTAACGTGAACGATCGCAGTGCACAATGTGACAAGAAATTAAACTGCAAAGGGCTCTTGTCAATATCAAACTCGGTCAACTGTCAAAATAGGGAATCAGACAGAGACATTTCAAATAAGCGAGGAGTACATGCCATTCATAAAAAAAAAAGATTGAAACTCTGCCCAAGAGATGGCCATTCGCCACAATCATGCGCACAGCGAAAAGTATGCGAAACAATTCATTTGGTAAACGTTGATGTGCCAACTAAACGTTCTGTCGTTCTGCGTTAAGTTGTCCGAAAAATGAAATTAGGCGGAAAGCATTTCGCCGAAGTGACCTTATACGTACACCGAATTATGGATTAACGAGATTTTGTATGGATAGTCATTGTCGATATTATATAGTCGTCCCTTGTATTACAAGTAAGTTAGAGTTAATTATTTTGTTTATAAATATTTTAAGTTTTAGTTTATAGTCGTTTGTAATTTTTTAATGTTATTAATAAAAATAAAAAAAAGTTAGGTATAAAACGTTGTACTCACTCTCTCAGCAGTAATTAGAGTCTCCTCTACCAACACGATTGTATATAATAGAGTGAAAATATAAATGGTGGCCGATAAAGTAAACAAAGGAACATATCCCATGAGATCATACATGTAGCTTGAAGCTATGGTTCCTGTCACAATGCCAGCGAAGCCGCATCCTTGTATCAATGCCAGTCTGGAAAATAGTACCTATATTACATTACAGTCGAGGCCGGGAAAATAGGGATTACCGGCCCTAGTATGTAGGTATAGACGGCCAAGTGCAGTGAGGTCAGATAGAGCCGGGATAAGAGGCCGGGAATATTTTTTTACGCCGAAGTAAGTATGTATGGCGCTTTTCTCAAAAAATACGCGGAAATAAGACATAATACTCGTAACTAATAATTGAAGCCTAAAACTTCACCGTACAAGGCCTACAAGCTGTACGGTGAAGTTTAAGGCTTTAATTATTGGTATAAGCTGTACGGTACAGCTGTGACCGCTGGAAAGGCGCGGGGTTCCGGCTTATTACGGGCTTAGATACGTAATGTACAAGGGCTGCTATTTATATATCCGGAAACCGGGATTACAATCTTCTTAAATGGCATATTTGACCTCCATGGTAAAATTTGAACTTTTTTAAGTACTGGCCGGTATATTTTTTCTTTCTTATTAACGCTCGTGTTTTGTTTTTGACCGGTTTTAAATGTCATCTCGCAGCAAGAATGGAACTCACTCGTGAAAATATTCGTGCTATGATTTATTATGATTTTCGGCGTGGTTTAACGCAACAACAGTGCATAGATCAACTAACTTCAACTTTTGGTGATGAAGCCCCATCTAAAACTACTGTGTATCACTGGTTTAGTGAGTTCAATCGTGGACGTAGTATGCTTACGGACGAAGTTAAGGCAGGTCGCCCGAAATCGGTCGTTGTACAACAAAATATCGAGGCTGTGCGAAAACTTATAATGGACGACCGACATGTTACGTACCGCGAGATAGAGGCGACTCTGGGTATTTCTATGACCAGCATTAATAGCATATTACATAATTATTTGGCTGTAAAAAAAATTTGTTCGCGTTGGATACCCCACAACTTAACAAAAGAGCAAAAAGATGCTCGCGTCGAATGGTGCAATAAAATGTTAAAAAAATATAACCGTGGTGACTCAAAAGCCGTTTATAACATCTATACAGGTGACGAATCCTGGATCTATGCATACGATCCCGAAACGAAGCAACAATCAACGGTATGGGTGTTTCAAAATGAGCCGAACCCTACGAAAGTTACTCGTGCAAAAAGTACATTGAAACAAATGGTGGCCTGCTTCTTCGGTATTAATGGCCATGTAGCTACAGTGCCACTAGAAAACCGTAGAACGGTTAATTCAGAGTGGTACACGACCATTTGCTTACCGGAAGTATTTGAACAAATTCGTAAAACTAACCAGCGACGAAGAATCATTCTTCATCATGACAGTGCCAGCTGTCATACGTCACGCGAAACAACTCTATTTTTGGAGGGTCAAAATGTGGAATTAACGGGTCATCCGCCGTACAGCCCTGACTTGGCACCCAACGATTTTTATTTATTTCCAAATATAAAGAATAAATTACGCGGTCAACGATTTTCGACCGCTGAAGATGCTGTCGACGCATTCAAACAACACGTTATGGAGGTACCTCAGGCGGAGTGGCAGAAGTGCTTTAAAAATTGGTTCACGCGAATGCAAAAGTGCATAGATCATCAAGGGGAATACTTTGAAAAACAATAAAACCATTTTCAGCCGTGTACGTTTGTTTGTTTTTTTGTTTCCGGATATATAAGTAGCAACCAGTATACAAATCTATTACATGTCATTCTCTTTGATGTCAAGTAGGTATCGAAACGGCGTTTAAAGTAACGACTTCCACTCGAAGTCGCGGGGGAGGCAAGTCTATAAAAAAATTACTCACCTGAAAGACCGATTATCCTCATTAGTGATATCTGTGGTTATCAGATTGGCGCCCAGTATAATAGTGCTGGACCCGCCAAACATCGCTAAAGGCATTATGCATACTATGAACCAATAGGCACTTAAAGACTGAATTGTGCTGAATACTATTGTAAATACAGCTGTCAGACATTGGCCTGAAACAAAGCATAAGATTAAGCAGAGAAATAAAACTAATTACTCCATTCTGGTACGTTTAGGTCACTCCAACACTTGAGGGGAATTCAATCTGTTGTCTATAGTTCCATACAAAAATTCAGTCACCACAGACAAAATTAAGCCGGAAGTCGGGTTTTTGCCGGACATCTGGCAGATTTTTGTCTACGATATTTATGTGTCGTATGGCAACGATTATATAAGACGATTCTTCTTCTTATAATCTTATGATCTTATGATCTTTCGAAAGAGATTTTTACGGTTAAGGATTGTCCCATATGTTCTCCATTTGGACCAGCATGGGATGTGATCGCCGGACCAACGGATACTAAATATATTTGGATATTCTTATGAAAAAAACCTGAAAAGTATTATGTTTTTCATACCCCCTTTTTCTGCTGACCTTTTTAATAAGCCCAAACACAACATGGTTTGTTTTTATTATTGACGAGACATGACCTGTATAAAAAGATAAAAAAACCTTAGTAACAATGATTTGTTGATCGTCCAAAACGACGTATAATGTAATTCATAGTTTATCGCCTACTGTTTCTGTTTCCTAAATATTATGCAAATTTTTTTGTTGTAATGTTAAAATATAGACCCCATCCTCTATAAATAAGATAACTTCGGCCGTTTTTACCTATTTTAGTGTTACTTTTTTCCAATTCAAAAACTTTGGTAGTCTGTCACTCTGACATCCACCCATTAAAAGCTGCCAGATGCCCGGATGCGTATATGGCTTTCCGTATTCAGTACGTCCCCCTATGAGAGACGACACAGGTACGCTTTCCTAAGGCCCTAAACAACTGGAATATCGTACATAGTATGTCGTCTCGAAGTGACGAATTGGATACGCTTTTACAGTTATTCCAATTGATAAAGTTACAGAAATCCGTACTCATTGAGTCTTCATTTACCAGACACCCTTATAGACCCGTACCGATAAATTATGAAGTTTCGATAATATTAAAGATGCTTATTATTCGCATACAGAGTTCAGGCCATCCAACTTAGCTAATAATAATAATTTGTGTCATCCTAGGTTGTTGCGTAGGTAGAAACTTAGACATTTCTTTTTTTTAACATTATTCGTTAAATAGAAAATTAGAGATCAAAATTGTTTTTTCACTGTAACAGCAAAGTTGTTACTGACGCACGGACGCGTTTTGTGTCACTTTCGTCAATGGGAATACTGACGTTCAATCAGCACATATATGTGGACTTTTACAAGCCAATATAAAATTAGAGTTGATCGATTAGGTACTGTGCTTTCTAATATATCGGTATCTATTATTTGAATAAATTTGTGCCATATTAATCAATGATATTTATTTACTTTAATTTTTTTTCTTGTATGATCCCTGTTAACAGTACAATAAAATATTAAAGTTATTAAAGTTGGCATCAATATTTTTATAAAAGCGTATCGTAACAATTTTTGAAATTTGTGTCATTATAATCAATGGATTATTCATAATTATTTTACATTTTTTTATAAAGTGGGTATTCCACTCATACATTAGTATGTTATTCAATCAAATACAAACATTGAAAACATTGAAAAAATAATCAACCCGGTGTGACTTGAACCAACATCGATACGCCTTACCGGGGCTCGATATCGCTTTACCAATTAAGCTATGGGTTCAGTTACCGAGCTGACGAAATTTTCAATGCCTTCAATCATCTTTTTGCATTTATTTTTACATCGACTTTATAGCAGCCGTAAGCGACATCTAGGTGCCAACCACTAGAGTTAGAATAATTATGAGTTGATAGCAGGCGCCATCTGTTATTTCCGTTGTGACACTTGTAAAAGGGTCGGCGGGAAGGGTATCTAACTCTAGTGGTTGGCACCTAGATGTCGCTTACGGCTGCTATAAAGTCGATGTAAAAATAAATGCAAAAAGATGATTGAAGGCATTGAAAATTTCGTCAGCTCGGTAACTGAACCCATAGCTTAATTGGTAAAGCGATATCGAGCCCCGGTAATGCGTATCGATGTTGGTTCAAGTCCAACTGGGTTGATTATTTTTTCAATGTTTTCAATGTTTGTATTTGATTGAATAACATACTAATGTATGAGTGGAATACCCACTTTATAAAAAAATGTAAAATAATTATGAGTTGATAGCAGGCGCTATCTGTTATTTCCGTTGTGACACTTGTAAAAGGGTCGGCGGGAAGGGTATCTAACTCTAGTGGTTGGCACCTAGATGTCGCTTACGGCTGCTATAAAGTCGATGTAAAAATAAATGCAAAAAGATGATTGAAGGCATTGAAAATTTCGTCAGCTCGGTAACTGAACCCATAGCTTAATTGGTAAAGCGATATCGAGCCCCGGTAAGGCGTATCGATGTTGGTTCAAGTCCAACTGGGTTGATTATTTTTTCAATGTTTTCAATGTTTGTATTTGATTGAATAACATACTAATTTATGAGTGAAATACCCACTTTATAAAAAATGTAAAATAATTATGAGTTGACAGCAGGCGCCATCTGTTATTTCCGTTGTGACACTTGTAAAAGGGTCGGCGGGAAGGGTATCTAACTCTAGTGGTTGGCACCTAGATGTCGCTTACGGCTGCTATAAAGTCGATGTAAAAATAAATGCAAAAAGATGATTGAAGGCATTGAAAATTTCGTCAGCTCGGTAACTGAACCCATAGCTTAATTGGTAAAGCGATATCGAGCCCCGGTAAGGCGTATCGATGTTGGTTCAAGTCCAACTGGGTTGATTATTTTTTCAATGTTTTCAATGTTTGTATTTGATTGAATAACATACTAATGTATGAGTGGAATACCCACTTTATAAAAAAATGTAAAATAATTATGAGTTGATAGCAGGCGCCATCTGTTATTTCCGTTGTGACACTTGTAAAAGGGTCGGCGGGAAGGGTATCTAACTCTAGTGGTTGGCACCTAGATGTCGCTTACGGCTGCTATAAAGTCGATGTAAAAATAATTGCAAAAAGATGATTGAAGGCATTGAAAATTTCATCAGCTCGGTAACTGAACCCATAGCTTAATTGGTAAAGCGATATCGAGCCCCGGTAAGGCGTATCGATGTTGGTTCAAGTCCAACTGGGTTGATTATTTTTTCAATGTTTTCAATGTTTGTATTTGATTGAATAACATACAATGGATTATTTTTATTTTTCAGAATGAAAACTTGTTTTGCGTAAAGGGCATGCGCGGGGAAGGGTAAGGCGCGGGCGGGGTTCATGTGCCGACCAGGCTGCCTAGCGGCTTGTTTTCTATTATTACTCTATGCATACATATAGTAATAGTAGTAAAAAGTGCGACAAAGACAAACAGCGATTTTTCAGTCGCTCTTTTTTATTTTTCATAGTAAAGAAAGCAATAATATAAAACTTAAGTAAGTTAAGGATAATTAATGTAAACGTAGTCCATAAGGGACTGCAACGGCGGATCTGTGTGCCACGGTAAACCTAGTTTACCATTTAAACAGTATTTTGGCAAATTGTCACAGATAATTTGTAACTAATAAATATGTAATTTATGCATCAAGGCGGTTTGTTTACAGAGTGGCTATCGTGAAACGCGAAAATCGAAATATCGTTATCTGCCTCTCGGTTGGACTAGCAAAGGGCCGGGCTGGACTTGATAAATTTTTCATCAGTGTGATGTCATAATAAGGCTGTTTTTATTAACGTATCGTATATAACACATAAAAATAAGCAACTTTTCTTTAACACATTTTTTTTTTAACTCAATAATTTCGAAATTATGGGGCCCCGAAGGTTAAGTACAATTTGGACTATTTTGGTTGGAATGGTGTCATTATGAGACATACTTTATTTTGTAGAATGTGTTAAAATAAGCAAGTTTTATAAGAAACATTTTTTTACCCAAAAACATCGAAGTTACCGGACTTTGAAGATTGACTACATGGACTAATTTGGACTTAAAAAAGAAAATGGCGTCGGGGTATCATTATAACGTGTACTTTTAATGATTTGTTCCGTATAGAATACGCTAAAATAAGCGTCTTTTATTTGAAAAACTTTTCCCTAAAATCAAAAATGGCCGAGATAATGGACATTGAACTTGTTCATAATTTGGACCTCGAAAAAATCATCGACGGGACGTCATTCTAACGTGTACATTTTATGATTTTGCCGTATAGAATACGCTAAAATAAGCGTGTTTTACTTGAGAAACTTTTCTCTAAAATCAAAAATCGCCGAAACAATGGACTTTGAACTTGTATATAATTTCGACTTCAAAAAAAATACCATTGACGGGACGTTATTATAACAAGTACTTTTTATGATTATTCTGTATAGAATACGCTAAAATAAGCGTGTTTTATTTGAAAAACTATTCTCTAAAATCAAAAATTGCCGAGATAATGGACTTTGCACTTGTATATCGGGACGCCATTATAACGTGTACTTTTTATGATTTTTCCGTATATAATACGCTTAAATAAGCATGTTTTATTTGAAAAACTTTTCTCTAAAATCAAAAATGGCTGAGATAATGGACTTTGAACTTGTATATAATTTGGACTTCGAAAAAAAACCATCGACGGGACTTCATTATAACGTGTACTTTTTATGATTATTCCGTATAGAATATGCTAAAATAAGCGTGTTTTATTTTAAAACTTTTCTTCATAATCAAAAATGGCCGAGATAATGGACTTTGAACTTGCATATCGAGACGTCATTATAACGTGTACTTTTTATGATTTTTCCGTATAGAATACGCCAAAAAAAGCGTGTTTTATTCAAGTAACTTTTCTCTAAAATCAAAAATGGCCGAGATAATGGACTCTGAACTTGTATATAATTTTGACTTCGAAAAAACAACCAGCGATGGGGTATCATTATAGAATACGCTAAAATAAGCATGTTTTATTTGAAAAACTTTTCTCCAAAATAAAAAAATGGCCGGTTGGACATGAAACTTGTATATCATTTGGACTTCGAAAAAAAACCATCGACGGGACGTCATTATTATAACGTGTACTTTTTATGATATTTCGTATAAATACGCTAAAATAAGCTTGTTTTATTTGAGAAACTTTTCTCTAAAATAAAAAACGGCCGAGATAATGGACTTTGAACTTGTATATAATTTTTATTTGAAAAAAAAACTATCGCCAGGACGTCATTATAACCTGAACTTTTTATGATTTTTCCGTATAGAATACGCTAAAATAAGCGTGTTTTATTTTAAAAACATTTTTTTCTAAAATCGAAAATGGCCGATTGGACATGGAACTTGTATATCATTTGGACTTCGAAAAAAAACCGTCGACGGGACGTCATTATAACGTGTACTTTTTATGATTTTTTCGTATAGAATACGCTAAAATAAGCTTGTTTAATTTGAGAAACTTTTCTCTAAAATTAAAAATGGCCGTGATAATGGACTTTGAACTTGTATATATGTAAAAGTGTGTTTCATTCGACAAACTTTTCTCTAAAATCAAAAATGGCCGAGATAAATGGACTTTGAACTTGTATATATTTTGGACTTTAAAATAAAACCATCGACGGGACGTCATTATAACGTGTACTTTTTATGATTATTATGTACAGAATACGCTAAAATAAGCATGTTCTATGTGAGAAACTTTTCTCTAAAATCAAAAATGGCCGAGATAATAGACGTTGAACATGTATATAATTAGGGTTTCGAAAAAAATCCATCGACGGGACGTCATTATAACATGTACTTTTTATGATTTTTCCATATAGAATACGCTAAAATAAGCATGTTTTACTTACGAAACTTTTCTCTAAAATCAAAAATGGCCGAGATAATGGTCTCTGAACTTGTATATAATTTGGACTTCGAAAAAAAACCATCGACGGAACTTCATTAAAACGTGTAATTTTTATGATTATTCCGTATAAAGTATGCTAAAATAAGTGTGTTTTATTTGAAAAACTTTTCTTTATAATCATAAATGGCCGAGATAATGGACTTTGAACTTGTATATCGAGACGTCATTATAACGTATACTTTTTATGATTTTTTCATTATGAATACGCTAAAATAAACGTGTTTTATTTAAAAAACTTTTCTCTCAAATCAAAAATGGCCGTGATAATGGACTTTGAACTTATATATTATATGGATTTCGAAAAAAAACTATCAACGGGACGCCATTATAACATGTCCTTTTTATGATTTTTCCATATAGAATACGCTAAAATAAGCGTGTTTTATTTAAAAAACTTTGCTCTAAAATCAAAAAACCGGCCAAGTGCGAGTCGGACTCGCGCACCGAGGGTTCCGTACAAACCTATAACAAGCAAAAGTTGTAGTATGTTTATTATTAATTTCAATTTAATACCTCTACGCGTTTACGAGGAAAAGGGTAGTAAGTTTAAAATTAAAAAAAATATTTTTGGTATGATTTTACTAAAAATGTCTACTTTTCGTAAGTTTTCCTCTATCTGTGATATAAGAAGTTTCTTCGTGCCATGTTTAAAGTTTCTGAGTTTACGCGAAGTACCCTTTAGGTTTTGAGTTTCTTGCGAGTACTCAGTTTCAAAATATGCGACTTAAATTGCTATTTCTTTTGATTGGGATGACATAAAAGTTTGGTTTTGCTACATCTGAAAGGTCCTATAGCTCTGAGTATTTGACATGAATTTCAATTTAATACCTCTACGCGTTTACGAGGAAAAAGGTAGTAAGTTTAAAATTTTAAAAAATATGTTTTTGTATGATTTTACTAAAAATGTCCACTTTTTGTAATTTTTCCATTGTCTATGCTATATGACGTTGCTTTGTTTGTGCCAAATTTCAAGTTTCTGACTTCACGGGAAGTACCCCGTAGGTTTTGCGAGTGCCGAAAAACTATAAAATTTGCAGCATAAACGACTGTATCTTTTGATTGCGTTGGCTTTTAAGTTTGATTTTTTCACAGCTCTAAGGGACAATAGACCTGAGTATTTGATATAAATTTCAGCTTGATACCTCCATGCGTTCCTGAGAAAAATGGTCTTGACAGACAGACAGACAGACGGACAACAAAGTGATCCTATAAGGGTTCCGTTTTTTCCTTTCGAGGTACGGAACCCTAAAAATGGCCGAGGTAATGAACTCTGAACTTGTTCCTCCTTTTTGTAAAGGGTCGGCAACGCGCATGTGACACCTCTGGTGTTCCAGGCATCCATATGCTACTGCTTACCATCTGGCAGGCCGTATGCTTGTTTGCCACGTTGTGGTATAAAAAAAAAGAGTAAAATAAGAACACAATTAAACAAAATAAACGGAATAAAAACAGAATCAATACAAAATGACAAAATAAAAACAAAATACAGACGAAAAGAAAAAACAAAAATAAAACAAAAGTAAAAAAAAAAAAATACGTTAGTGTCGTGGAACACTCGGTTAGAACGAAGTAATATTATTTAATTTTTGACTTTTTCGTAATTTTTGTCGTTTTTGAATTTTTTGAGATTTGAGATTTTTGAGATTTTTGAGATTTTTGAGATTTTTGAGATTTTTGAGATTTTTGAGATTTATGAGATTTATGAGATTTTTGAAATTTTTGATATTATAGAAATTTTTCAACTTGACTTTTTTCACTTTCACTTTCACTTCACTTTATTCTATTTTTCATTTTTTTTATTTCATTCCAGTCACATGTTTCTCAATGGTTTTTTCGTGACGGTCACGTGACTTTTTTTCGCCTAGCCCCCCATCCGCGAACCGTCCGATAAGGAACTTCATTCCAATAAAACAGAACTAAATAAAAATATTACGTTGCGTTTTCTACCCATAATTCACGATGCTTGAAATCTTCGAAAATGTACTCAACAGTCTAGTCAAAACACAAACAAAGCGGCTACCGCTCAAAAAGATACGTATTGGCGAGACACGCACGAGTTCATTGCCCTACTCGCCGGCTTCCCGCGACTCGTTCCTCCGCTCAGTTCCTTTGTCGAGTATGTCAGCTTTATCACCCCGCGCGCGCCTCCGTGAGCAAGTACCTACATCGTAACAGCTAAGATGCCAGCGCCTGGTTGACCCATGGATTAGCTTGTTAAGAAGCGAGCCGGGGGTCTACTTCTAGTGGTCATTACAGAAGTAAGCCGAACAGGCGTACCATCAAGGTCACGCGCTATAGTTAAGAAGATTTCCTCTGAACGCAAATATTGTTTCTGTTTAATTTTATCATCAATCATTGATGAAAGTGACACAAATTGAAATATCTATTTTAAAATCCCTTTTTGATTATTAGAATGTGAACTCTGATGACTTTAATAATTTATTAAAACGATAACAGCCTAAAAATACGAAATTACCAAGAAACTTAAATTTTCATTGCTTAATTTGACACATATTGATTTTATTGACATATTTTGAGGTGATGATATAGTTAATCCTTATTTTATGAACTCTAATTTTTTATACGTAGTTTTTTAGCGTTGTCATACTATATAAAATTGCACTCGACGTAAATGACACAAACTAGTTTTGTACAACAATAAAACTGTTCTAAATACAAAACAGTTATATTTTCTAACTCTAATATTCTTTTACTCAAGTTATGGCAAGCTAAAAAAGTTAACCTCAAATTATTGAATTACAAAAAAAGCACCAATTGAATATGACACAAAACGCACTGAATGATTCTCATGTACACACTGTATTTCCAACTTCAATAATAAGTGACTTTAGAATTTTCGAAACTTAACCCTCAAAATATTGCCAACGAGACGGGACTATTAATCTTAGTACAATGTGGAGAAGTTGATCCGCCTAACAAGTGATAATACGTGGTATTTACAGTTATTTTGTAATTTAGGATTAGAAATGAGAATATGGCAACTTTCAATAGGGAACCATACAAAATTAAGAAATTCAGCCTCTATTAAAGTCGTCATGAATTTGTTTAAATGAGGCATATTTTTAAACTAACTTTTTGGTGACATATGGTTCGGTGCCAAAGCGTACTAATATAAATAGCCTGCAGTGTCTGTTAGTTTTACTATGTTCATGATTTAAACAGTTGATACCTCATTTTATAGACGCTGAATTTCTTTATTTTGTATGGTTCCGTATTTGAATTTGCCATAGGATAAACTAAACATATTAAAAAAAATTAAAATGTATCATGTTATGAAGCAGTCAGTTCCTGAAGAATTTGTTTAAAATTGAATGTAAGTGCTCATCGTCAATCATTATAATGATTAGTGATAAGTAATTAATTATAGAGTGAAGTTGATTTTATTATTGAAATAATCGATTACGAATGTTTATCTACTATAAGTTAGTACCTGACATTGACTTTCTAACTTATTTATTGGTGTAAATGGTGTAATTAATGTAAGGTGTAAGTAATATTGAAAATACCTTATGCTCGTATATTACTTTCTTTATTTTAGTCTGACTATAAAAAAATGTTAAAGTTTGGTTCATCTTTTTAGATGTAAGTTAGTTATTAATTTAGTTTAAATATTTGTACAGTTACTGTAATATCTCTGTATGTATCTAATATGTAAATAAATATTTTGTTTTATACTAAAATTATAATATAAGTACCTACTCAATAAATATGGAATGAAGAAGACTACAACATAGAATTATTATAATTATTTATTAAAAGGAATGCAGACATTGGTATCCAAATTAATGTTGGTAAGTAGGTAATAAAATAAATCTAATGTTTCTTTGCCGGCGGCTCATTATTTTTGATATTTAAAGCAATATTGTGACGTCTTTTTTTACTCTTAGTCTCAAAATTGCTTGGACGACCAGACTGAATCCTGCCGCCTTCGATCCCCCTATCTTTCCTTCGAGCCACTGGCGTAGGTTGTACTTTAATCTTTCGCGATCTCCGTTGCAAAGTTTTATTACAAATAAAAGTCAATATTTGTGACGGTGTTTTCAAATTTTCCAGTAAACCTAAGAATCGAGTAACATGTTTGACATTGCTAATATCAACATCATTTTTTAAAATTTGCCCAATACGTATAAATTCCATATTTATGTTTTCCACTTTTGTGTCAAACTCGGTTCTTGTGTGTGGATTTGCGTTGGCGTATTAAATTCCATTTCTCGACCGTTTATTACGTGTTGGATGTCGCCGTTATCACTATCATGCTGCGTGTTAGCCTCAACCTCTGTTTCGGCGTCGTTGGACAATATCATGTCTTTGAAAAACGTGGAAGGGGTATCGCTTCCAACAGCTAGGTTAGCAAAACTTTGGCGATCACTTTCATTCAGTGATAAGGAACATTTAAAGAAAATTCCGTATTTTACCTCTACAGCACACATATGTTTACAAAAGCGACCACTACTGCCAACTGGGCAAGAGCATGTGGCAATTTCACTGTCAACATTGTAGAATTCACAACCTGTTTCGCTTCCGACTTGAAACGTTCTTTCATCCAGTTTACTTATTTCCAGGGTTTTGGACTTTTCACAAAATACTTCGTACATTAATGTCATTTTTCGTGATCTTAAATTAGCAAAGCTCAGCAGTCTTTTCTTGTGGTAATTTTCAAAAGTCTTCAGTACTAGTCTAGTCTAAAATCGACTAAAGCGCACATATTAAAAGCTTTGCATCTCTGCAGCACCACATATTTGAAAATGCGATTGATGCTTCGCAAAAGTTGTTTGTGTTATGGTCTCTGTGTAAAAGCTTTGAGCGAAAAGCCAATGACCACTCTGTACGCCGTTCCCATAATTTTTTTAAGTGTGCTTTTAATTTTGGATTGGCATTGACAATGTTCTCCATCAACAGGTTTTCCATAACGTTATTAGCTTGCTCTTCCGTATTAGCAAACAAAATTTCCCGAAATTTGTTCATAATCGGCCGACGATCTTCTTTGCAGATATTATTGTCTCTAGACCACAACCATCTCCACAAAGCTTGCGTTATATGAAAAATGCACAATAACAGCGTAGATTGAGGGAAAGCGACAGCAAGTGCATTTCGTTCAGCAGCTGAATCATCAGTCATGATAACGTTGGGATTGAATGTTACATCACAGTCTTTTTCTAGCGTTTCTTTAACTGCCGTAATCACGAGCAAATAGTTCATTTCCGATAGGCTAGTATGCAGCGCAACTGCAATAGGTACAGCTCCTATTTTCGTGGGAGCAAAAATAAATGTGACACACGTATTCATTTGGTCGCACGAACCACTAGAGTCAATAAATACAATCTCATTTGTTAATCCAGCCAGAAATTCTCTTTTCATAATGGGTGTGACTACTACTACAATTTTCTGATTTTCTACGACGTGCAGTTGCCCTTCACTTATTTCATCCCGTTTATTCTTCAGTATTTCAAAGGCTTCTCGATTACCATATTTATTCTGTCTCCATTTCTTATACAGATAATTAACCTGTTGCTCAGTTGGGTTGATTTGTGCATTGGCCAAAGACGTCACCAAACAAGCCGCATCTAAACTTTCCGCCATTGACATTTCATGATATGTTTTTGCCGCAACAGGTGACATGCCAGCCTCAAAATTTTTCGTGTCTTCGCTACAACGTAACAGACTATAAGCCTGCGCAACTTGCAGAAAATGCGTATGATTGTAGTCAATATCAATAAGCACATTTAAACCGCTCCTTAAAAGCGCTGATTTCTTTTTAGTATGAACTGTTTGCTTCAGGAACTTGATGTTTACACTGGCGAGACAACGGTAGTTACGCATCACTCCGTGAGTTTCATCATGTTTCTTGTTTCGAGAAGAATGGTGACAAACAAACCTTTTTTGATACGCACTGCGAATCCCTTTTGAATTTTGTTTTTTCATTATCCAATTACTCTTCGTAGTTTCTGACAAGTTCTTAATAAAGTTGGTACACTTTTCGCTATAGTTAGCACCTCGGTCTAATTTGCATTGAAAAGACACTTTAAAATGTTCATCACTCTTTCCTTCGTACCTACTTAAATAGTTGAAAATCAGTCACTAATTTACTAATTACACCTTTAAATCGTTCTTCTTCCATCATAAACAGTGCTTAATCAAACAATCACGCGATTTATTAGAGGATTTAGAGGTTAAGCCGCAAAATACGAGCCAAAATATCCGCATATACTGAGACACTGCACGGCGCCAAAAATTACTTGTTATTGTTATTACTTACCTATTCACTATTTTTGACCGATTTTAAGACATACCAATTTTACCTTACGTGCAAAGCATTAGAGCGCTATGCTGTCTATTTCGTAGGTTAATCATGTTAGTGTAGGTGAGAAATAGATGGAAAACTTGACCTTAGAAAGGAAGTAATTGAAGCGATGAATCAGATGCGCTTTCTTTCGAGTGTTTCGTCAAAAACCGTACCTAGTTCGTCATCTCTCGGTAGATGTATTACATACGGTTTTTTAATGGCTTTAACTCTTTACGGTAGTTGTAAAAGCTTATTTAATTCGTCACATCGAGGCGACATACTATATACGCTATTCCAGTTGTTTAGGGCCTTAGGAAAGCGTACCTGTCTCGTCTCTCATACGGGGACCTAATGAATACGGAAAGCCATATAGCCTACGCTGCCCGGATCTAGCAATAAGGATAGTATTTCAATCTTACTAGATGGGTTTCATTGCTCTCATTATTGTGTCATATCTGACGTGGCCAGCTCTTAGACCATAAGGGCTTATAAAATGTTGCTTAATTATAATTAAGACCTGGAGTTTCCTGGAGGAATTTTGTATTAAGGAAACTCCAGTTATCCAAGCGAGATCAATTCTTTTTCGACAGAATTCATTTTAGTATAACTTGGCCAGTTATTGAAGGGTGGCCCGTAATTAAAACCTTATACTAAAAATGAATTCTGTTTATAGGTGAACAGAGTTCATTATTAGTATGAGGTGGCCAGTTATTAAACAGTGGCCAGTTACTGGCGATTTACCCTACCTAATGAGTGATTCAAAGTAATCTCGCTAGCGACTGTCCGTTTTTGGGCCACTGATCAGCTCTATGACTCTAAATATTAAAATACAAAAAACACTAAAATAAATTGCATTGCATCCTTCACCGTGAAGGCTTCACGGGTCAGCACGTGGCAAAAGGGCGGGTGACATAATAGCAATAATAATTATATATTATCAAGAATTTGTAAAAAGTAAACAAACACAGGACAGCCCAAGTAACACATCAAAGCAGTATAACGGCCGTCTTACAGCATATCTGTATGCTTTTAGCATTTTGAGTTCGTTTTATAGTAGCATTATAAACGTTTATAGTGCTGATATAGGTCTTAAATGGGCACAAATTACCCAGCTTGAGATCCTATACAGGTCATTTAATAGCATTGCAGGCGCATTATGTCTGCGCTATTAGCATTATCGTTGTCATGGAAAGTGCCAATCGCCTCAAAGAAGCATTAGTACACTCTATTAAGTTGCCGACTGCATTAAAGAAGCCTTAATACGGCCAAAAAACTTGCTAATCGCAGTAAAGAAGCATAAGTACTCTCGATTAACTTGCCAATCGCAATACAAACGCATTATACTAGCATAAGAGTGTAGTAAAATAAACCTTACGTCAATGCAAAAACGTCTCTAATACCGGCGGAACAAATGTTATAATACAATGAACGTTGTGATTTAACTACTTTGTCTCGCAATATAAAATGGACGAAGACGGTACAAAAAACTGAATGAGTGACACGTCATATTTGTTTGCATCCTAACAAAATTTATAAAAGTTTTTGACACTTTTACGTTATTATATCCTTCAAATATGACTGCGCAATGTAGTTTACTGTGAATGTGTATATAAGTTTCATTGAAAATTTTCACGCGCCTTTGATTTATTGTGGTTTTGCTATAAAATATTATAAAAAGATATGCGTCAAATAAACAAAACAATTGTGTAATCCTCGTATAGAACGAGTTTTGCAGTATTAACACAATAGTGTTGGTTGAGCAGTCTTAAATTAAGTAATTTCTTTATTATATAGGTATTTTCCTTGTATAAATAGGTCCGCATGATTTTATTTTTAGGTTATTAATTATTTACAAAATGGCGTTGGTCTATATAGACGGAGAGCTAGCCACGTCCACGTCGGATATGACAATAATGAGAGCAACCAAACCCCTCTAGTCAGTTTGGTATATTATGCTTATTTCTAGATCTGGACATCTGGCAGCTTTAAAGTAGTGGAGGTCAAAGAATGCAAACCATTTCAAGAAAATAAATCCTAGAGATCTGGGTTTGATGCAATATTATGAGAAACTATACAAATACTATACAATATTAAGAGAAATTATACAAAAATTTATGTTGGGAGAAAGTAGTGCCAAACGATGTATAATAAAATATAGTTCATAGTTTTCGCCTACTGTTTTTGTTTCCGTAATAATCATATATCGGGGTTTTCGGTGCGGGAACGATTTGAGAAAGAGTAGAGATAAACAGATAGGTTGAGAGTTAGTCTGAGAAAATATCATATAACTAATACCTCTCTGTGAATAGCTTACACACTATGATACGAGCTTTATTTCTTAGAGGCATGTTTGTATTGACTATTATATACTTAGTATTTTAAACATGCAATTGCATATCCGAAATTTATTAACTAGATCTACCTAAGACAAAGACACGGTATAGTAAGTGTCAAATATTAATCTTGACGTCCGATATTTATGAACTATTTGATTAACTGAAGAGGTTGACAATGATCAGTCACTACATGAATTAATAAAAAAATACTTGAAAAAATCATAGGTATATGTACCTACAATATATATACATAATAGTCAGCTATTTCATATAAATTGTATATACCTATGATTTTATCGATCAATTATTCATTAGGTAGAAACGTGCTAGAGTACATTCTGTTTTTAAGTTAATGCCTACTCTTTGGCTAATGTCAAACATTCCCGCACCGAAAACCCCGATGTATGGTAAGAATACACAAAATTTTTTGGTCTAACGTTTTTTTTTATCGATTTTTGACCAGTTTTGAGTCGATATTCCAACATATTCACTATAGATAGAATTATAAGGCAAACGACTATCTTGAAATAAATGAGCCGTTATTTTTTTATGATATTTTTAAAATTTGGTCTAAAAAAACACTTTTATCGATATTCGAATGGTGTAAAGAATCTTACATATACGTAATCTACATATTAGGGTTCCTCTTTGATGTCTCTAAAAACTGTAGAGAGATTTTAATATTTAACTAATTAAAACAAAATTTATGACCATAAAACCACTTTTTTAGCCTAAACCGGTTCGACTTTGATGTCAAATATCTCGAAGACAATGAATATTGAAGTAAATATAGGATACTATACTGTTTAAAGCCGTTACTGATAATATGATAAGCTATATAAATAATTAGAAAACTAAGGGAATCAGATCTAAGGTCGTTGGCGCCAGGGAGCCCCTTAAAATATAGGCCCTGTCCTTTATAACTGAGACAACTTCGGCAATTTTTACCTAGTTTGGTATTACTATTTTCCAATTAAAACATTTTGCTAGTCTGTCACTGTGACCTCCACCCATTAAATGCTGCCAGATGCCAGGATCTAGCGATAAGAATAGTATAGCAATCTAACCAGACGGGTTTTGTTGCTCTCATTATTGTGTCATATCTGACGTGGCTAGCTCTTAGTCCAATAGCAGCTCAGTGACCCTTAAAAAATGCCTTATTTATGCCTACAGCATTACACGTGAATAATTATGGTATTAAACAACATTAAGCATTTATTTATGCTATTGTAGAACCTAAGGCACTAAAACCGCTAAAAGCTGTATAGGGGCTGTCCATAAATTACGTCATCAATTTTTGATAGTAAAGCTGCCAAATAAAGTGACGTCATTAAAAAAATGCGTTTAATTGTAAAATAAAAAACTATTTAGTAGATAATATTTTATAGCATTAAAAGTTTATAGAAACACGACTTTCATTCCTTTTTTACACATTGATGATATGATCTTCGTAATGACCGCCCCCCCCCCTCCTACGTCATGCTACCATCATCCGATGTCCAGACCCCCCCCCCCCCCCATTTGAAATGACGTAATTTATGAACAGCCCCTTATAGTGAATTACTTGGCTTTATAATGGTTTATATTATTGCTATTATACTGCATTAGGAACGTATTACCTACTTATAAATGCTATTGTAGAACCTAAAGCACTAAAAACAGCTGAAAGCTGTATACCGGATTTACGTGGCATTATAATGGCTAATATTCATGCTCATAACCAGCATTAAGCATTTATTTATGCTATTGTAGAACCTAAGGCACTAAACCACACCGAAGCATTAGTGTAGCAAACCAAAACGCAACTGTACAGCATTCAGCTGTACAGTTGCATTTTGGTTCTCTGCACTAAAACTAAAGGCTTTAAAAAAGCATTTATACATGCCATTATACAACCGTTATACAGCTTAAAGCATTATATAATGCTATTGTAGAACCTAAAGCACTTAAGTGCTTTTAAACAGTCGAAAGCTGTACAGTTGCGGTGTGGTGCTTGCTGCACTAAAGCTAAAGGCTTTACAAAAGCATTTAGATATGCCATTATACAACCGTTATACAGCTCAAAGCATCATATAATGCGACAAGTTGCTCGGTGAACGTATATAAGAGTTTATACGGTCCTTAAGTTCGAAGTAAGTTAACTATTCATATGTTATAATGCTTCCTGTGTTACTTGGGAGGAGATTCGACATGCCAAACGTTGACACGTGGATATTGATATCCATGCGAGACCACTACTTGTTTGCCACATGTACTTACTACAATATGTCAAAGTGGTCTAACTAGTAACTGACAGTTTTCGATTGTAGAAATAGGCTTCTGGTATTAATATTTCATGATTTAGGCATTTTTCGTATCATAATTATTTCTGCATGTTTATAAAGTGGGGCATTCCACTCATACACGGCTGCTGTAAAGCCGATGTAGATCAAAATAAATGCAAAAAGATGATTGAAGGCATTAAAAATTTCGTCAACTTAGTAACTTGACCCATACCTTAATTGGTAAAGCGATTGAGCCCCGGCAAGGCGTATCGATGCAGGTTCAAGTCCTGCTGGGTTGTCTATTTTTTCAATGTTTGTATTTGATTTAATAACAAACTGATCGTTTTTTTTAATTACTTTGGACATGTGATATTTTGTGATATTGTGAATAAAGATGACTATTATAACAAATTATTTTTCGCATCATGCAAAAATTAAGACACTTACCGAAAAGAGGCCAAACCACCAACGGCTTCCGACCGTATATATCAGACCAGGATCCTAAGAACAATGCTAATACGGCCGGCATGATGCTGCTAAAGACCGGTATAGCGGTCACTAGAATAGACACTTCTGATTGGACGTCGGTTTCAAGTTGTTTAGCCTCGCCGGTCTTGTTGAGCATGTTGAGGAGCGCGCATTTCGTTGAGTTGTACTCTAAGTCGACTATACAGGCACGGTATAGAAGGAGGTTGGATGATAGGGTGTCTGAAAAATATACCACAGCTAAATTAAATAATCATCTCTTAAACTTACTCTGAAAGGGAGTCTATATATGAAGTGGGTTTAAAATTATTAATTTTCGACCTAGACAATTTTACTTTTCAAATATATATTTTTAATTTTTCATAATTATCTAGCGATGAAAATCCGATTAAACTGATTAATCAGATTGTAGTGTTTAACATGGGTAAAAGGCACCGAATTCCACAAGAAAAATTTCGTCGTCGCCTTTTCTCTTTTCTATTCTACCAATTACTGTTTAAGTACATTAATATTTTATAATGTATTCGATTTACTATATTAACTAATAATATTCAATATTTATTAACCATTTTTTGTACGCTCTGTAAATAAACAACTTTGACTCTTATTCCCAATATTCCCATATACTCGTATGTAGTTAGTATACGGTCCCGCACTTTAATTGTGGGGCCATTTACGGTTTCAGCTATTTTCTTTTGTTTTATACTTACAAAAGAAAATAGCTGAAACCCTAAATGTCACCACAATTAAAGTCCGTGACTCTACCTATCTTAGAGAATTCAACCAATCGGAGCGGCCATTTTTGCGGGAGAGGGGAACGTCAAATGTATGGCTATTCGTACGTAACGTACAAATAGCCACGTCAGATAAACGTCAGTCCATACAATGAATATGACCACTGGTCATATGTTTTCGGCAGAGGGGAACGCCTGTCAATGGCCGCTTCGGTTGGTTGAATTCTCTAAGCTACCTATAAACATTCAATCCGCATACTTATTTCAGAAATATGATACTCGTAGTAATGTAGGGCGCCACACACGTCTAAGCTGAATCCAGCATACAGATAAAAAAAATCAGCACTGTCCTGAAAATTTTCTATGGCTTCTGGTTTTTGAATGGATCCCATAGACAAGTTTCAGCAGCACAGAATTTTATTCAAAACAAGTGGGTTTGATTTGGATCCTTAAACCATTACAAAATACAGTCAACATCCGTATTGCCAGTAGATGTCTACTTTTTTTACTATTTTTATAAGATTTTTCTACTATTTATTGAACGACAATTAATAAATATTTTCTCCTTTAACACGCAATGTAATTTAATGCACTATTTAGAATACGCTTAATAAATTTCTAGCTATGTAAATCATAACTTGTAGGTCTCTATTTCCTGGCAAATAAGGCTCAAACTTGCACATTAGAGTTGCAGCTGCGCTGATTAGTAATTATGTCAGCGTATTGTATCTGGCAAGGGCATGCTTTGTTTATCGACTGGCGGCCTCCGCGGTTAGGTTAGTCACGCAAAGTTTAGTTATCTCCAGGGTTTATAAAATCTAGGTATATTATAAAATGACATTTAATTTTAAACCATTTAACTTTTGTGAACCAACAATCATGAATACACCTAAATCACAGACTAAAAAAAATTCAGTCCAATTGAGAACCTCCTCCTTTTTTGAAGTCGGTTAATAAATAAAATTGGGCGTAATTTTTCTCGTGGATCCCCCTTCTTACCCCTTATTCATAAACGTCTTACAAGCCTCGTTTATTTTAATTAATGTTTTGTCTGTTTCTAACAAACACAACTGTCAAATTGAAAAGGAAAAACGATTATTAGCTTAAGGTTTGTATGACGTTTATGATCCTTATTCATAAACGTACCAAGTCTTTGAGTTTAGATTATGAGTTGAATTCCAGTTTACTGTTATTGCATATCTTCAGATGCCGAAAATTCAGGTGCCATTATTTTGGTAATAATAATAACATTTCGAGGCCGGCGCGCCCGGAAGTCAACGTTGTACCGATCACCTAATTATTATTATTATCGTAAATCGTAAGAGCCAGGCCCTGCCTGAAAATGGTACCTTTGCTAAAATAATGACACATGTGACCACCTGTTTTATGAAGTCGATTTTAAGCATTTGTTACTAACTATCCTATGGACCTATGTTGTTTGGAAATAAACTAATTTTATTTTATTTTATTTTATTTTTATTTTATTTAAAGACCATCCAATGCAATAGTTTTGGCACTTTCATCGACTTTATAAAAAAGGTGGTCACATGTGGTATGTACATAGGTACATACCTGCCCAATGTTAACTTTTGCAAGACAGTCGTGTGCGACCTTCAGGCTTCTCTTGTAGGCAGTCTCAATGTTAACAACTTTTTACGTCTAGTTTGTGTAAATATGCATCAGTTGCTGATTCGAGAGATTTATCACAGGCAATTCTAAATTATTTTACTCACATGTGAGCGATGAACTGAAAAATAAAAGAAAAAGTGGTAGTTCCACAGCCAACCACATGGAACGATGGGATTCCTCTGGTCTCCGTTCCCAAATTTCCTGACTGCGCTGTATAAGTGGCTCCAGTTCCCCATTACTATTGAAATTTACCGACATCCTGGCCAGTTATAAAACATAAACAATGCCTATGCTTTCGCGGTATTTTTTTAAGTCATAGACAAACGCACACATTCCCGCGATTTTGGCGCGAGTAAATGCGCGAGTCGGTATAATCTGTTTGCAGCGTTTTGCGGACTGAGCAACTTTATCATCCGCGCGGCTAGCGAGGCAACAATGACTTCGCGTTTTATCAGATAGTTTCGGTTGAACAATGAGCTATCGTATCGTAACCAGATGTGTTATATGCCTCCTCTATACATCGACGGATGAAACATCAGATTGTATCTGCGGATGCGTCCGTCAATGTGTAGAAGGGAATAAATGCTTATCTGTGGTAGATATTTAACATCGGTAGTTCTCTTTCCAGACAAACTCTAACTAGTATATTATCCCCCAAAATCATAACAACGCTTAATCGGTAGTCATGCTTATGCTGGTCTAATTTTAATTTAACGAAAAATTTAGTGAAATCTATTATGCGGATTGCGAATGCGCATAGGCTAACTAAAATACGTACGTATATTTTAGTTGTACGTGTGTAATAAGAGATGGCGATAGCACTTGTAATTTACTTAAACCAAATCATTATTTTATTTCTTCTTAATTCTTATCTCTGTTGATAAAAAAAAAGTTATTAATTAAAAACTTTAAAAAATCAAGTGGCTGTATGTAAAAAAACCTTGCTTGCCTGTGAATTCAAGTTTTAAAAAAAAACATGAAATGTTAGCTGTCATCGTCCGGTAAAAGAAGTGTTTGTTGAAAGAAAGATTTCTTAACAATATAATAGAATTCTTAACTTGCAGTAGTTAACTAAATCAAATTCAGTGATAATTGAATATATCTAACAAACATGGTAAGTCATAAACCACATATTTTATGATTTGTGTTAGGTTAGCACATCAACAACTGCTTGGTCATTCCTGTTATGAACACTTATTTCTATTTTATTTCAGGCCCGTCGTTATGATACACGCACCACAATATTCTCGCCGGAAGGTAAATGTTACTAGTCATCAACGTTTAGTCACAATGGGTATAAATGTACAAACTTTGACCAATGTTTTATTTTCCCAGGTCGTTTGTACCAGGTCGAGTATGCGATGGAAGCGATCAGTCACGCCGGCACATCACTCGGCATTTTGGCAAAAGACGGCATCCTGCTAGCCGCGGAGCGCAGAAACACGAATAAACTTCTCGATGAAGTGTTTTCTTCTGAAAAGATCTACAAGCTCAATGATGATATGGTCTGCTCCGTAGCGGGTATCACGTCTGACGCCAACGTGCTCACTAATGAGCTGAGGCTGATCGCCCAGAGGTATTTGCTTCAGTATGGTGAATCTATCCCTTGTGAACAGCTGGTCTCCTGGTTGTGTGACGTTAAGCAAGCTTACACACAATACGGAGGTAAGATTTTTTATTTGAAAATTATTATGACTACAGTAGAACCTGCTTAATATGATCATGTTTAATACAATTTCTCGCATAATTTTTTTATCAGTACCTGCAACTTGAATCCTCAGAACAGTCCCGCATAATAAGCTTTCCCGCTTAAGACGCGTTTTTGGCTGGGCCCTTTCAAATAGTCTTAAGGGAGTTTTACTAAATATCAATAGAATATTTGTGGACGAGGTTAATGAAAACGCCACTTTTTTGATTTACAAGCACACTTCATTCTTTCACAAATAGACATATATTGTGTAGTTTTAGGAAGTACTAATAACTCGTTTTCCCTGAACTGACACATTTATTATTTTATTATAACATTTTAGACAGGCAGCTCGCGCTGATAAGTCTAAATCATAGTTCACTAAGCACTAATTCACTGCTTTAGATAGTTTGTCATCTTTGTCGAGTCTATTAAACTGATTGACATTATAGAAGTTCACAACTTTTTTTTAATTTATTTATGAAACAAATGTTTATATAAGAAAAAATACAATTGTACCAAAGCTCTTTAGCTTAACAGCCGCTGGGTTCGCTCTAAGCTAAAGTTGGCATAGTGATGAAAATTTGTTGCGACTCCTCCGCAAAGTAATACAATAATTAACTTGGGAAGGAAATTTGTTCCAATTATTTACAATTCCGTTTGCAAATAAAGTTTTTCCGATATTTGTATTATGTATTGTGGTTTCCTCTTGTGCGCATGTTACATGTCGAGTGAACAAGTCAGAGTGATTTATATCAATTTATCTATCAGTTTACTTGTGTGAAAATTGAAATTCAGTTGTGACGTTATTTTATACAGTAGATTATTGAGGGGAGTAACCGAAGTTGTCCTGATAATTCTTTATAAATCTTATAATACTGACACTACTGCCACTTGGATATAATATAAACCCTGGGATGGTGTAAGGAATTAATTCTTACCATTTTTATTTTTGAATAAAATACTGATTAATAAATTGACAAAGCTTGACAGTCGGGATTCTTACGTGTGGTGTAGGTCCTTTGGTACTCAAAAGCGCTTTAACTATAACCCCACAATTTTATTTTCTCAGCTTCTTTTTAAGCTTTGTCATGCCAAATTTGTCTTACGCTACCCACTTAGTGCTTAGTAACCGATGTACGGTTTGTGCATCGCACGGGCGCAGGTGCCCCTCTAATAACAACCTACATGCACTGAAATAGGTAATCCTATTACTCTGTTCATGCTTCCGTGAGATGCAGAAATTATACACATCGTGTAATTATATACAATAAGTAAATGTAAAGTCTCATTTTAAGTGAATATTGTATATATAGAATAAATGTCTTAAACCATAAATTATTCGATTTTTAGGTAAAAGGCCTTTTGGTGTGTCAATTCTGTACATGGGCTGGGACAAGCACTATGGCTACCAGCTCTACCAGTCTGACCCCAGCGGGAACTACGGAGGATGGAAGGCCACTTGCATTGGTAGCAACAGTGCTGTAAGTTTCAAGATTTTTGATCCAGTAACATTATTCACCAGAGGGTCTCCCGCAACCAGTGAACAAAGTTTTGAATCTCTGTTGCGCTTGCTTATGATTGTAATTTCATGAGACAGAGAGGCAATACTTGATTTGCGGACCCATTAGAACTTTTTAACCCTTTGACCGCGAAAGACGTCAAATCACGCGCTTGGAAAGTCGTGCCCTCAGTGCCTGCGCCTCATATTCACGTCCAAAATGTAACGATTTTTCTATCCAATGCTTGGCTTAAAAAGCTTATAATCTATTTAATGAATTAGAGCAATTGAAATTTTAATTTTGACAATAACAAATGCAAAGTACTAAAAAATATGTCTAATTTGTATTTCATTGTAAAATTCTAACACATTTCTTTACATATTATTTGTCTCTCAATTACTCAAAGGTTAACTGGAAGAAATCCCTTAAAGCGATAAGTTCGCCTTTGTACGTATATGTTGTGTTATATGGTCTTTCTTTGTGTTTTCTTGTACAATAAAGTGTTTTACTACTACTACTACATAGCCTAGTAATTCAGCCAAAACACTAATCAAATGTTTCCAACCAGGCTGCAGTATCAAGCCTCAAGCAGGAGTACAAGGAGAATGAGACCACTCTGGCTGAGGCGGAAGCCCTTGCCATCAAGGTCCTCAGCAAGACCCTGGACATGACCAAGCTGACTCCAGAGAAAGGTAAAATAATTTATTAAACTTAAGATCAGTTGGGGCAAGTGCGCCTAGGGTCAATTTTGCCTACAGTTATAAAGCGTAAATGAATCCTGTAACATCAAATTAGAAACCAAACTAATTAAAATGGCAGCTATTATTTTCAACTCTATGGATATTGTGTCCGAGTTAAAATTGAAATAATATTTTTTTTGTTGGCTTTTAAAGGGCCCTTTGACCGCCAAAGACGTCAAATCACGCACAGGGAAAGTAGTGCCCTCAGCGCCAGCACGTGATATCACGTCCAAAATATAACCGGTTTGCCTTGCGCGCTCGCGGGCGCTGTCAGCACGATTTTTCCGTCTGATGCTTGGCGGTCAAAGGGTTAAGTGTTAGAGGCTCTTCTGTAACCAACCTTTCTCTTTCCTTATGAGAAAGTTTCATGGTAGAATAACCCTTGTATTTACACTTGTATTTAAAATCGGCGCAATTGACCCTGTGGGCGCTAATCAGTTAACGAAAAAGGCATAGAAATCGTATAAACTCTGAAAAATTACCCCACATTTTTGTGGATGCCATCGGCGGCGAGGCAAACAAGCTAGGACGAAAGGCGTTTTGTTTTAGACATATCAAATTTTATTTTAGTCAATAAAAACTGAGTGAAAATTGTAGGGTTTTCTTAAAATTAAATTAACTATCATATGAATTTCGTGAACTGTATGATGGGAACTTTTGAAGCAGAGCAGCACACCACTTGTTGCTGTAGAGTTTCTTAGGGGAGTGTCCAGCAGTGCTCATTTGTTTATTTCACAAGAAATTGTAATTACAGCGTACGCCAAAATATTACAACCTGAATATACGTACATTTCCTCCTAATATTAATTATTAACCTAATAAATGAATACCATAAGCTACCTAATACATCGATTCAAATACTTTTTACATTCTTTTATAAGCTGCGGCCATGTGGCTGCGAAAATGTATAATTTGTAACAGTAATTGTAATGATTTATAGAAATCAGCTTTATTTTTAATAATTTCAGTTGAGATGGCAACCCTAACTCGCCAAGACAACAAGACAGTGATCCGGGTTCTAACAAACGCTGAAGTGGAGGCGCTGATCACTGCCTTTGAGAAGAGTGAAGCTGAGGCCGAAGCGGCTAAGAAGCAGCCTGCTAAATCTTAATTATTATACATTTTGTTATAAGAGCTCTTTTACTGGTCCATTAAATGATTTGTGGTAAAATTGTTTCCTTGGTTTATTTAATTGTTGTTTACAAACATTGAAACATTGAAAAAATAATCAACCCAGTTTGACTTGAACAAACATCGATACGCCTTACCGGGGCTCGATATCGCTTTACCAATTAAGCTATGGGTTCAGTTACTGAGCTGACGAAATTCGTTCATTCGAAATTCGTTGTGACACTTGTAAAAGAGTCGGCGGGAAGGGTAGCTAACTGTAGTAGTTGGCACCTAGATGTCGCTTACGGCTGCTATAAAGTCGATGTAAAAATAAATGCAAAAAGATGATTGAAGGCATTGAGAATTTCGTCAGCTCAGTAACTGAACCCATAGCTTAATTGGTAAAGCGATATCGAGCCCCGGTAAGGCGTATCGATGTTTGTTCAAGTCAAACTGGGTTGATTATTTTTTTTCAATGTTTCAATGTTTGTATTTGATTAAATAACATACTAATGTATGAGTGGAATACCCACTTTAAAACAAGTAAAATAATTATGAGTTGATAGCAGGCGCCATCTGTTATTTCCGTTGTGACACTTGTAAAAGAGTCGGCGGGAAGGGTAGCTAACTGTAGTAGTTGGCACCTAGATGTCGCTTACGGCTGCTATAAAGTCGATGTAAAAATAAATGCAAAAAGATGATTGAAGGCATTGAGAATTTCGTCAGCTCAGTAACTGAACCCATAGCTTAATTGGTAAAGCGATATCGAGCCCCGGTAAGGCGTATCGATGTTTGTTCAAGTCAAACTGGGTTGATTATTTTTTCAATGTTTCAATGTTTGTATTTGATTAAATAACATACTAATGTATGAGTGGAATACCCACTTTAAAACAAGTAAAATAATTATGTGTTGTTTACAAGTTATCTTAGATACTTTCCAGAAACAGACCTTAGCGATGTCTCTAATAGGTACTTTTACATGTATTAAGAAATAAAGACAGATAAACCAAAGCTGTTGGATGAGCGCTTGGCGTCAAGTTATCTGGTTGATTACCTACCATTCAAAATAATGGATCAAATGAGGTCTGAACCGGTTAAAATGGAGCATTCGAAGATAGACCTATGCTCAGCAATAGGGGGCAAAAGATGGAAATTATGATAATGTTAAACTACATATACATAGATTATTCATGGTTGTCCATATTATTCGCTTAGCATGCGCATATAGCTCACCAAACGAAGACCCTTAACTGCCTGATAGGGGAAATAATTCGTGTATAGCTGAATTTTGGTGTAGTTGTAGATAAAGGTATCTTACACAACATACTAAAAGTACCGGTGGATGGGGGCGCCGCTAGCGGGGAGGGAGGGGTGTAAAGGTCCCTTATTTTGGGTTTTCGTAAATAACTCGGTAAAGGTGGCTAATACTAAAAAATGTTCTATTGCTTAATTCATCCACATATAATTTTATATAAAAAAGATTCTTTGCACTTTTTTGCTGGGATCAACGTTTAATGAGATATCGCGGAAATACGATAAACACTTTTTTAAACTTTTGGAGCTAATATTTACGAAAGTATTAGTTTCATCCAAAAATTGTTTTAGAATACCCTTATTTTTTTTAAAAGACCTATCCAACGATACTCCACACATTAGGGTTGGAGTAAAAAAAAAAATTTACCCCCCACTTCATGTGTATGGGTTTGTTTTAAAACTTTGCTGGCGTGAATATAACACATACTCCTACAATTTTTTTATTTTCTAGTACTAACCATCACTGAGCAGGCTGCTCACCCTGCTACCTCACTTCCTACCCTTAGAGTTTCGCCATGTCCGTCTGACCCCATCTGTCCGTCTAGACGTCTAGTACTAACAGGGGCGTATTTACTCTATGGCCAAAAGGGCCATGGCCCGGGGCGGCAGGCTGCCAGGGGCGGCGCGCCGCCCCTTGTGCTTGGTTCTGGGCCAGGGGCGTATTTACCCTATGGCCCGGGGCGGCAGGCTGCCAGGGGCGGCGCGCCGCTCCTTGTGCTTGGTTCTGGGCGCCTTTTTCGATGCTGAACTTCAATTAGGTACCGGCAAATAAGGCCTAAGAGTAATTTTAAACAAAAAATTTCAAAATGTCACAACATAAATAAACATGAAGGGCGTTATTTTGTACTTATCCCGCCTTTCCATCTCTGCCATTACCATGTACTAGTTGTATCACATAAAGTAAACTGCAATTTTTTCCTAAAAGGGCGGACAATATAACCGTGCCTGGTTATTTAACTAAGATTCCGTTTTCAGTTAGTAAACTTAATCAAGTCATTAAAAGCTGATCGTTGAGAATCCGCGATACGGGTCTATAATCTTTCCTGAACTTAACGTTCGTCCAATCTAGTATATTTTGCACCCTCCAGAAACTCAGTCGTCAAGGTACTGGGAATGGTAGTTTCATGGACACTTTAAGTGGCGCAATTTTTGGGGTGTTTTTACCTCATCGAGTAGCAAGATGAAACCAACCTCATTTGATTGCTAAAGTGATGCTCTTTCAATTTGTTTTGGTCGGAAAGCGCTCAGCCTGGTCCGTTCCGTTTTCGGACACTTTTAGTGGTGCCATTTTTGGGGTAATTTTTCCGTTTGTAGCCGAAATTTACCTAAGGCCCTATATTAATAAAATTTGGTGTGTAAATGGCTTTTATAATCCGCCATATTTGGAACACAAGAATTATTTTTAAAAACATTTTTAGGGGTGTACATGTAACTATTATAACTCTTGATTAAAACAAAAACAAATACTGAAAATAAATTACTGATTTGCAGTTCGGTACGTTTTTAAGAATAAGTTTAAGGTTACCTAATTATTTTTGTATACAATAAATATTTAATAAGATATTTGTTTATAAATTTTTATTCTCTTCCTAGCTTCTAAAATATGCAATTAAAAAATAAATCCAGGAGGCAGCTGTTAATATTTAAATCTAAATTAAAAACCCTTTTAATAGAAAAAAGTTACTATTCTGTCGAATTATTCCTTGAAGATAACTCGCTAGCATTAGACGAAGCAAAGTAAAATAACTATAATTAAAATTTGACAAAACTATTTGCTATATTACTCTACCAGATATATTATAAAACTTTGTTTAGAAATAAGTACATTGACTCACAAATTCAATAACATGTTTATTCAATTCACTGCTGACATTAAATTTTTTAATCTAAAACTCTTGTATGTAATATCCTCAAGACTTGTTGACATTGTTTAGATTCTTGTAAGAAAATATAATTAAGTACCTATTGTCTATATAAACTTTATAGGTTAGTATGTAAGAACTATTGTGTGCCCTGACAGGGTGTCATGAACTATCTCAAAATTACGAGTATAACACCTTATTATGTTCATGACAATGCAATATGAATAAATGACTATAATACACTCTTTCATATAAAATTAATTTTAAAACCAAAACCGACAAGGCTGAATGCTGTCCGACCGAGTGATTTACCGACCTATAAAACTTTTACTTTTCGATTAATAAGGTTCCAAACTGCTCCTCGATGAGGTCAGTGATCATACTGTGGCCGCACGGTCCTTACACTACCTTGACCTTACACATACATACGTTACCCGGTCCCATTACGCCTTTTGCACATCTTCGAAGTGGATCGATAACGCGGTACAGCGCAGCACGTTTCGCCGTGAAACCAGAGCGAATCCAGAGCGAATCAAGAACGGAATCAAAACTGCGGAACCTCGCCGCACGAACTCGTACTTGTTTCGCTCTCGATCCGCTGAGGTTACGCGCCGAAACGTGTAGCGCTGTACGCTGTACCCGCTACGCAGATATGCAACAGGCGTCAGCAGGGTGTTTTTAGGGTTCCGTAGCCAAAACAGCAAAAACGGAACCCTTATAGTTTTGTCATGTACGTCTGTCCGTATGTCACAGCCATTTTACTCCTACTTTACTACGCTTTACTACGAAATTTTAAGCCTTCTCAATGAAATTTAGACATAAGTTGTATTTTGTATGCCGCTATTTAGTTAAATTGCAGAAAAAAATATTTTTAGGGGGGGAGCAAGTATGGAGAATACATGTAACTAAATTTCAAAAAAACATTTTTACCAAATATCAACATGTTGCACATCAATCGATAGATCTTTAAAAATAACATCGAGGTTTCTGTGATCATTTTTTGATTAAGTTAATATTTTCAGAAAAAATCGCTTCGAAATTCAGAAAAGTTGTATCCTCTCCCCCTGTAACTTTTTAACCGTAAGTCCAAAAAATATGAAAACATTTGAGAAGATGTGCCTTATTACATGCTTTCTATGAAAATTGTTTTGAACATTAGTGGTTAAGCCATTTTTGAGTTATTTCAAAAAAACTTCAGTAGGCATCAGATACGACCTTTTGTTGTTTGATTCTTATTCAATTCAAGGTACGGAACCCTACATTATGCGTGGTCCGACACGCACTTGGCCGGTTTTTTCAACGTTTGACCGTACACTAAGGGTTCAGAGTCTCAATAAAATTTTAATATTCTTTTTGGTTAAGTAACAGGGGCGGCAATTTTTTCTGGCCCGAGGCGCCAAATTTCCAAATACGCCTCTGAGTACTAACCATCACTGAGCAAATCCGTGGACGGACAGACGGACATGCCGAAACTATAAGGGTAGGCACCCTGCTCACCCTGCTCAGTGATGGCTAGTACTAGACAAGTGAAATTTCGTATGAGTATGTGTTTTAATTACGCAGACAAAGTTTTAAAACAAAATGTGAAAAAATATTATTTTTTCGGGTACCTCCCGTACACATGGAGTGGGGGGGTAAATATTTTTTTTACTCCAACCCTAATGTGTGGGATATCGTTGGTTAGGTCTTTTTTTTTTAAATAAGGGTATTCTAAAACAATTTTTGGATGAAACTAATACTTTCGTAAATATTAGCTCCGAAAGTTTAAAAAAGTGTTTATCGTATATCCGCGATATCTCATTAAACATTGATCCCAGCAAAAAAGTGCAAAGAATCTTTTTTATAGAAAATTATATGTGGATGAATTAAGCAATATAACATTTTTTTGTATGAGCCACCGTTACCGAGTTATTTACGAAAACCCAAAATAAGGGACCTTTACACCCCTCCCACCCCGCTAGCGGCGCCCCCATCCGTCGGTACTTTTAGTATGTTGTGTAAGATACCTTTGCCTACAACTACACCAAAATTTGGCTATACACGAATTATTTCCTCTAAGTTATGCCACTAAGTTTTCCTTCATTGGGTGGGCTAATAATAGTACACAGTATTACACACTTACATATAAATTTAAAATATTAACTTTACTTATACCTAAGCGTTTTAGTACATGACTTGAATAGTTTCTAACGTTACGTTATAGCCAGAGGCGCTGCCACGAACATCTGATTTGAATTCTAATATTTACTTTTTGGCTCTATCAGTAAAGCATATTCGAGTGATACAGCGGAAATTAGAGGAACAAACTAAGTGGGTCATGGTGGAACCACAGTGGAACTTATAAAAAGCAGTATTCGCAGTGCACATTGCTACTTTACAAAGCGCGCCGAAAAACATTGCGTATAAAGGACTAATTCGATGACATATTTTGTGAAGTGTGTGACGTGACATTGACACGGCGTTTTGTTTTGACATTTCGAATTGGAAATTTGGAAATGAAAAATCGATAATAGTTTTTTCGGGATTTTCTGTTTCCTTTTCCAATTTATTACTAGACTTTGCCTTCCATATAAAGACTATAATAATAAAATCCTATCGCCTTAGGGCTACAGCTAATAATGGCGGTGGATAAATTAAAAACAACTCCATCACAACCAACTGCGCCCAAAAAATCCAGATTGGAAATGAATGTCCGTCTACTTCTAAACAGATGTGAGCTGATTGCAAAGCAAGAGGCCGTAGAAGGCAACTGGCGACTCAAGAAATACGTCGATTCATTGGATGAAATGTTAACGGAACTTCGAACTGGTCCAGAGTATGTAGTATTTTTTAATATATTTGGATATTTTAGGGCAGTATCAGTGTATCCGGTGCAGCTGTTAGGCTGTATTAGACTTGGTTAACTGGAGTGCGTGCTAGCAAGGTTTATGAAAAAGTCTGTGGTTACCGTTGTCAACAAATGTGGAGGCAACCCTAGCTGCAACTTTTTTTGCACCTTACATTAACTTGTGCAAATTATGTTTGAGCATGTTACTAAAAATTATAAAGAGCATTTCATCCACAGCAAACCTTCAAAAGATATACTCATAGAGTATACAAAGAGAGCTGGTTTCCTGAAAGGCTTAATTCAGACAGCTACATTAAATACTCCAACTGAAAAGGTAAATATTCATTGTAAAATTTAATTCAATCCTGTCCAGTTTGTACACCTCAACACATTTACTATGACAGTGGGCCAATTTAACTGGATGCTGTAGCAGAGGTCAACCTACAAAGGGTTGTAGCACCACAGGAAGTAAGAATGTTAATTATTTTTGTGGTAGCAAACATGTTAAGGAAGAAATATAAGGTCTACTCATATTAGTATTTTGAAAAGTGAATGAACGAAATAATTTCCAAAACAAATTATTATCCTTTCTAAAATTATTTGTAGCTAACTTTGTGTAAATATAACTTTCACAATTTATTATACTCTTTATTAATTTTATATCACAATATTATTATTCTGATAACTTTAAAAGTAAGTAAAGTTGTATTTTAAGTTTGTCACTCAAAGGTATTTTTGGCTTAACAATATTTATTGCTTCTTTTAGTTAGAAGCAGTGCAGTTACTGTCACACGGAGCTGCCACTCTGTGCACTGATGAATCTGCTCAAGAAATCCACCAAAAAACTGTTGCCAAATATGGCAATGAGTTGAGATCTGAACTCTTTGGACTAGGTTAGTATCTATACATTTCAAATTTAAAGTGCATGCACTTTTCTTGTATGTTTTGATGTCTTAATGAATGACAAATTTATATTATAAGAGACCTATTTAATAGGGATGATGTTGACTTATGCAATCAAATTTAGTTGATAGGATTCAAAATAATCAAAATTTCCACCATTTCCAGAAGACACAGACGACACGCTCCGCAAACGGAACATCATCAAAGCACCAAACTTCACCAGCACCAGCAGCAGCCAGGAAGACATGGATTCCCTGCTCAAATACCATCAGAACATGCAGGAGAAGGTGGCCGAGAATATGGTGTTGCTGACCAAGAGTCTGAAAGAGCAGTCGCAAATTGCTAGCACTATTATAAAGAATGATACAGAGGTTTGTAAAATAGCTGAACTAATTCCATTTAGGTCTAGTTTCCCGTCTGGATTAATAGGTCACCAAAACAAAGTAATTAATAGGTCAAAGTAAGTTTTATGCTTTGTATTTGCTAGATAACAGTGAAATATTTGAATTTTACAAATAGTGGTCAAGCATTTAAAACGGCGATGGTTTTATTAAATAAAATAGGTCACTTGCGTAATTTCGGTAGATTTTTGCTCGATAAGTTTCGATCAATTTACCATAAAAAATACCTATTAAATGTTTTAATTATCATTAATATGTTCGATTCGAGTCTCACAGGAGTGTTATAGCAATTATTTTATTCAATGATTTGTCAGTAATTTTAATACAATTGGAAAATAGAGTTGTTAAAAGCGCCTTGTGTGTTGTGTCTCGCGAACCACTCAAACCTTAACCTAAAGTCTCACCCCAACATATTGTTGTATAAAAAAAGGTGACATTTTATTTTTCATTATTTAATATTTCAGGCATTGAAGAAGTCTAACGATATGACGGATCGGAACGTGGATTCCCTGAAGGTGGAGTCTGAGAGGTTGCAGGAGCACAGCAGGAACGCGTGGAAGTGCTGGCTCTGGATCATGCTCGCTATAGTCACCGTTATATTTATAAGTGAGTGTATTTCATTGAAGAAGTCCTCCAAGATGACGGATCGTAACGTGGATTCCCTGAACGTGGAGTCGGAGAGGTCGCAGGAGCACAGCAGGAACGCGTGGAAGTGCTGGCTCTGGATCATGCTCGCTATAGTCACAGTTATATTTATAAGTGAGTATATTTCATTGAAGAAGTCCTCCAAGATGACGGATCGCAACGTGGATTCCCTGAAGGTGGAGTCGGAGAGGTCGCAGGAGCACAGCAGGAACGCGGGAAGTGCCGGCTCTGGATCATGCTCGCTATAGTTACCGTTATATTTATAAGTGAGTATATTTCAGTGAAGAAGTCCTCCAAGATGACGGATCGCAACGTGGATTCCCTGAACGTGGAGTCGGAGAGGTCGCAGGAGCACAGCAGGAACGCGTGGAAGTGCTGAATCAGGATCATGCTCGCTATAGTCACCGTTATATTTATAAGTGAGTATATTTCATTGAAGAAGTCCTCCAAGATGACGGATCGCAACGTGGATTCCCTGAAGGTGGAGTCTGAGAGGTTGCAGGAGCACAGCAGGAACGCGTGGAAGTGCTGGCTCTGGATCATGCTCGCTATAGTCACCGTTATATTTATAAGTGAGTGTATTTCATTGAAGAAGTCCTCCAAGATGACGGATCGCAACGTGGATTCCCTGAACGTGGAGTCGGAGAGGTCGCAGGAGCACAGCAGGAACGCGTGGAAGTGCTGGCTCTGGATCATGCTCGCTATAGTCACAGTTATATTTATAAGTGAGTATATTTCATTGAAGAAGTCCTCCAAGATGACGGATCGCAACGTGGATTCCCTGAAGGTGGAGTCGGAGAGGTCGCAGGAGCACAGCAGGAACGCGGGAAGTGCCGGCTCTGGATCATGCTCGCTATAGTTACCGTTATATTTATAAGTGAGTATATTTCATTGAAGAAGTCCTCCAAGATGACGGATCGCAACGTGGATTCCCTGAACGTGGAGTCGGAGAGGTCGCAGGAGCACAGCAGGAACGCGTGGAAGTGCTGAATCAGGATCATGCTCGCTATAGTCACCGTTATATTTATAAGTGAGTATATTTCATTGAAGAAGTCCTCCAAGATGACGGATCGCAACGTGGATTCCCTGAAGGTGGAGTCAGAGAGGTTGCAGGAGCACAGCAGAAACGCATGGAAGTGCTGGCTCTGGATCATGCTCGCTATAGTCACCGTTATATTTATAAGTGAGTATATTAAGTCCCCGTGTACCCATAGAAACGCTTCCATGGAAGCAGGAGACGTTTCCAAATCCTGGCGGGTTCGTGTAAACCGGTTCCTTAGCAACGCCGGTCATAAGTACACATGTAACACGTGTAGAGGGAGTTCTAGTTTGCATTTGGTAATATTCTCCATACAAAACGAGGAAACTTTCGGAAACTTGCCCATCACTACTTATGTTATGTTATGACGTATAAAATATTATTTTATCCAATAAAAACCGGTCATGAGCGTGTCGGGCCATGCTCAGTGTAGGGTTCCGTAGTTTTCCGTCCGTCACAGTAAGTGTCCCCACTGAAGAGTTTAAAAAAATGGGCTATTTGTTACTTTGTAATTTTTTTTCAAAAACTATTCAACCTATCAAGTTCAGAATAATTTTCCTAGAAAGTTTTTATAAAGTTCTACTTTTGAGATTTTTTTCATATTTTTAAAACATGGTTCAAAAGTTAGAGGGGACACATTTTTTTTTACTTCTGGAGCGATTATTTCCGAAAATATTTACATTATCAAAAAATGATATTACTAAACCCCTATTCATTTTTAAACACCTATCCAACAATATATCACACGTTAGAGTTGAAATGAAAAAAAAAATCACTCCCACTTTACGTATAGGGGAGGTACCCTAATAAAACATTTTTTTCCACTTTTTATTTTACTACTTTGTCGGCGTGATTGATATACATATTAGTACCAAATTTCAGCTTTCTAGGTTTCTAGTGCTAACGGTCACTGAGATTATCCGCGGACGGACGGACGGACAGACATGGCGAAACTATAAGGGTTCCTAGTTGACTACGGAACCCTAAAAACTTTGATTGATCAATGACAACTTTTTTGAAATAGCGGGAAAAATTTTCTGTCTATACTTACTGTGTACCGAAAGGCATTACTTACTTTGATTGAATTTACTTCAATACTGTTTTTTCTTGTAGATATGGTGTTATTCATGAAAGTTATGAAGAAACGAAGAGTAGAACTGTGAATTAATAGATGTAAGTAAAATGAGCTTTTTATGTATAATATCTAATCGTTGAAATTTAATATGATAATTTATTGTAACTTATGACATGTACATTAACTGAAAATAAATGTTATCTAGAAATATTACGAAATAATAATAAATTTTAGTTTATAGTCAAGGCAGGTGTTGTTACTTACTTGGACAAAAAATGTGTAGGTACACTACTTTAACCTTATAAATAAATAGTATGTAATAATGAGGTCGTTTAGACATATTTTTATCCAAAAATAACGCAGGTTTACGGGTTTCAATAAAACACGATATTTTTTTCCGATTTTATTACATTGTTTTGAAATCTACTGACGCTTAAGTTTTTTACAATTATCGAAAATGGTTACACCAATATAATACCAAATACAGATTTGGTCCATTTTTCGTTACATTTAATCCAAGAAATAGCAGGAACAGGGTTAATCTTGAGTCTATGAATAATGAAAGCTGTATACTTACTTAATTCAACAGTTACAGAAGATCATACTAGGTTTAATTTGGATTAAGTACAAACAGCAACACTCTTAACTGTACATCGGTGGACCTTATTACAAGAGGCATAATGTCCACCGATGAGCAGTTAACAGTACACCGTTTAATTACTTTTATTGTAAAAATTTCGAGTACTAGCGGTAGTTCAGTAAGAAAGAGTACAGGAGTATAGGTCCTGTACTCTTGGTAACAGGGCCGTAGTTAGAACAGGGCAGTGCTAATTTAAGGTAGGGCAAGGCCAATTATTTTCATAGTCTTTCGACCCGAATATAATTACTAGGTAATACCTAGTCGGTTACTAAGTTCTGTTACTAGAGTTTTCACTAAATAAATTGGAATAGGTAGCAACATTTTAATTTGTCATGTACATAATTTAAAAGCTTATTTAATAGTCAATACATTAAAATATATTGAATTGAAAATTATTGTCGCAGTTGCTCAGAATTCTTTATATAACTCGGAAAAAGGCGTGAAAAATATACGTCAAAATTACACTCCTTGTTCATGTTGATTTTAAATCCTATTCATTTTTAATCACGTTTAAGACGCATCAGCTTGCACAATTCGGTAGCTATATTCTTTAGCTTCAATTTGGTATATGTATAGTTCACGTGGGTCTATCCGATAAAATACTAGACCATACGTTGCAAGTCTGCTTGTTCCATAGCAGTCTAAATCTATGTCTTTTGTGCAAAACTTTAAAAAAGGCAATGTTTCAACTGGGAATATCTGCGGGATAAAATCGCAAGAAAATTAAATGGTGGTCACGCAATTACCTCTAATAAACACGTTTCTTACAAACAAGCAATATAACCTTCTAAACAAAGGTGCAATATTTATTTGATGCAATTTTGTAAAGTGTAATTTTCTTAAATTAACCGCGTGTTTGCGTCTTCAGCAAAATCTTGTGCTTTACAAGGATTTTCAATAAATTTCCCATCTGATTTGTATATTATTATACTATATTATGTTCTTTAGAAATTAGGCTATTAAATAATTACTTAAATTTTTTATTTAAAACTTTATTTTATATTTTATCAGTCAGAAATCTGGTAACAGAACTTAGTAACCAACTAGGTATATTGCCTTGCGCCATCATTTTAAACCTAAATTGTAGGAAATAGAGTTGATTTTACAGGAAAGCTCTGTTCCAATTGAAAATGATTTCAATTTCATTGAACTTAATAAGTAGGTACGTAGGTATAGTTTCAGTGATTTCTCTTTGAATTAAGTTATTTCACCTTCCTTTATTTAATAATAAACGACGCGAAAACTACTTCTTTTTGTAAAACTCAACATTACATTTGCTTCATAACGGATTTATTCGGATAAAGTTAGGTAATCTAAAACAGATGCATAATAATCTGGACAATCATTTGAGTAACAAAGTACCAAGTGGCACTGTTAGCACCTGTTTATAGCTCTATATACATATACTGAGTATTATTAATCTTTTCATGACATTTTTAACAAATTTTCTGTTCTATTATAAGTTTATTTGTAACTGATTTCTAGTTAGAAGAAATACGGTATAGGAAAAGTACAGAGCCTACGAAGGAAGCGAATAGTACTTACATATAGTTTTGAAAAAGAAATGTTCCCAAGGAACTTTCTTATATATAATATCATCTAACCTATGCGAAGACTTTATAAAATACTCTCATTGATGTCTATGAAATATATCGAACTCTGTGCGCATAGCGATGAACCTAGTTCAGACGCGAATATAGATATCTTCTACAAATAAAGTCTAGGGGAAAACGATAACACTTATTCCATTTTACGATAATAACTATAATAAGAGATCTAATTGACTTTGCATTCAGTATAAAAGTGGCAACTGCTATCAAAGTTGATTATATAAAGAAAAGATGTAAACTGTGTAGTGTAAGAAATAATCGTTCCCCGAGTTTCACAGCTGAACTAGATACCTTAAACGGCACGGCACCATGTTTCGTGGTAAATAATCGTAAAATATTAACATTTGAAATCTAGAGTTATAAGTATTACAGGGCTCTGTACAGCACCAGTCTAGTGCTATATAATTCAACTGTCAATAGCCACGTTTTTTAACACATTCAGTGCCACCTAGTGCTACGTGCTACGCTCGTAGCCCGTAGCCACGTATTCGTCGTATGTAGTCGTAGTAGCTATGAACAGAGAACGCGACAGTTAGGTTCTCGGCCCTGAATGTGTTAAAACCTTGCCAGCGACCTCATCTAGAAATAGGTAATCCCACCAAAAACATAAATGTAAAAAAGGAGAGCCAAGTTCAATACAAAAATTATGCTTGGCTGTGGGCTTCGCCGCAAAAAGAATGGAGATCTAAATGAGTGCCAAGTTCTATGCAAAATCCAAATATGTATTTATAGGAACAAAATAACATTATGAACAAGTATTAAACTCTATTTCTTTGCTTTATTCGATACCTATAACAATTGCTGTTATTTAAAAATGTGAGATCTTAAATTAGGTTAGATTTGACTTGGCCAGTTTTCATTACATCAGTCATTTTATAAAGTTATTCAACATATATATATATATTTTTTAATTCTGATGAAAAACGAATGTCCTTATGGATATAATTAAACACACGTAATTTTATGTGTTTACGTTAAAGAGGTTTTGAGTTATAGAAGGGTCAAAAGTGGCACCAAGTGGTTCGTGTAATATACACTTGGCGCTGGCTAGCCAGTTCCTTTGCTTGAACTTGGCTTGACACGCTGCCGCGTGTCTAGATATTTAAGCAAGAAGTTTAAACTTTTAACTGACCCATGAAACGGTTTAAACGTTTTAAAAACGTTTTAAAAACCCACGCTGCGGCTGTGGAATGAACTCCCTGCCGAGGTTTTCCCAGTGGGCTACAGTATGAGGTTCTTCAAAAAAGGAGTGTATAGGTTCCTAAAGGGTAGGCAACGCGCATGTAAATCCTCTGGGGTTGCAGGCGTCCATAGGCTACGGTAACTGCTTACCACCAGGCGGGCTTGTTTGCCACCGTCGTGGTATAAAAAAATAAAAAAATAAAAACAAGAAAAAAGAATGTGTAGGTATATAAAATGTCTCTTATCGTTTTCTCCCTGGACTATTAATTTATCTACAAATAGGTATTACGGTGGCTATCTTACTATATGGCAGGAAATTTTCAACACAATAACACTACAAGAAGTGGAATATTCAAGCAAGTATATTATATTTAGATAGGTACAGTTATCAATAATACTGATGAATGGGAGTTTTAGGAACTGAATAGCCTTAGGTAGTTTTCATTTCGGAGTTTTATAGTTTTTGCTTAGTAGTAAGGAATACTTTTACTACTACTCCGCTGGCTCAACGACCCGAAGTGAGTCTTGGCCTCCGATATGAGTTGGCGCCAACGCGCCTTATTCTATGCGATCTCCTTCCAGTTTTCTGCATGCAGGGCGCGTTGATGTCTTTCGACTTGGTCTCCAACGGTACCTACCTAAGACGACCTATATGGCGTCCAACGTAGGCCCCTTTTGGATGCCCTATCGCCTGACATTCCCTCAAGATGTTCAAGCCAGAGTCTAGCTGACTTGGTTTCGCTGATGATTTAGATTCAGAGACCAGATCTTCAATCTCCTGATTTTTCTGGATTCGCCCTACCATCTTCTCTTTGTGTTAAAGAACAGCTTCTCAAATTAAATAATATCTAGAGCTCCATACAGATGGAGATACAGATCTTAACGCATTTTATAATGTCTTATACCATCTCACTTAAGTAGTTTATAAGCGAATTTTATTCGCACTTTTCATCATATTTTCTGGCTATATATTTATTATTTAGTTAATCAATATAATGTCCGCAACGCACTTCGCTATTATACCTATTTACGCAAATACGGCTGCCTCACGTTTATTTCGATATTAAACTTTAAACCGCCTCACGTTAAAAATTTAACTCGCAATTTGAATGTGAAATAAAATACGAACCATTTAAGTAATAATGACCATTTCATTTAAGGGTAAATCACTAATATTAATTAACCCTTACTTATAGTTGTTGTAATGAAACGGTTTAATCGCGTGTTAGCACTAATTTTTAAAATCTGACAAGACAATATTATTTATTGGTCTTGTTTATTTAATTACTGGCCACAACTTTCTTGGCTATTTACTTTACGTGATATTGTGTGAAATGTGATTTAGGTAAACGTAATAAATTATTAGATTATCCGAAGAATATTCAAAAATATTCATTAACACCTGAGATAACGAAATTGAATACCGGTTAATTTGTATGAAAATAATACCGGTATACGATCCCTGATTTGAATGTATATTTCATAATGTACATGTACCTATAATTATAAGTAGTTCTTTTCCATGTATAGTAGAACTTATATATTTTATATAGATCCTTGCTTTACTTATGTCGCAATTTTACGTTTCGGCCAGTAACTGGAGGGCGGCCAGTAATAGATCATTTAACTTAACTACCTATCGTTTACTTTGCAAATTTATCTGATATATCAGACGATGGCAATGGCGGTAAAAGGTTAAGGAGGAGATGCGACTCTAATATTTTGATAAATAGGGCGAAATGTGTTGCATAAGGTATGTAATTTTCAACGTAATTGTCCTACTTATCATAAACGTCGGTCAGCTCGAATTTCCATATTTTGTTCGGTCCAATTTCTGTGACGTAGAGGTGAGAGCCGTTCCTGGTCACCGCGAGAGAGTGGGGGTTGGTGAATCCCTGTAAAAATAGGTAAAGTTAAAACAATAAAAATAACACGTTATTTATTATAATCCATGGCATACCATTCCATTTAGCCAATAAGGTACAATGTTTTGTATGAAAGGAATGATGTTGGCTGAAAGAGGGAGTCTCGTGTGCTTATGGAGTGCTTATAGTGAATTGACTCTATAGTCAACTATACTATTATAGTTTTACGTATTCTCAAATAGAAATAGGAATCATTTATGCGTGGCAATACAACTGTTACATCGTACACAGTTATAAAAACAAATAACTATTACGTGACTTGCATTGCATTAAGCCGAATTAGAAGCCGTATGACTGCTTGATATCTTCTTAACTGCCAAGTGTGCAACATTTTCCTGCCATAGGCTTGCCATTGTACTCGTTTATTTAGTAAATCTGCCATAAATTTAACCATATTTCAACGGTTTACCCGTATTTCAAATTATATGATTATACCTTGGTAACAAATTATAGTGCCACGTGGGTGGTATGTTCTTATTACGTCATCCATATTCGGGATTTAAAATTGGCATTACGCCTTACAATTCAACAAGTTTAAGATAAACATATCGCTCACCGCAGAAGGCTCCCAAGTATCCAAAATGTTTCCAGTCATGGCATTCACGGTAAATCCTCTAACAGCAATATTCTGCGATGTCTGGCCATTCACAGCGTAAATAGTATCTCCATGCGACGCGACAGCGAAAACTCTCCCTAAAGTCGGATCTTCAATAATCGTAGCAGGATCCAACATTTTGATGTAACTCTTCAATCCAGCTTTCGGACAGACGATTCTCATGTTCTCCCTATCAGCTACACAGACAATATCAAGATGCTCCAGCAGAGTAACGCTGTGCGGAACGTTTAAGGTTAACGCGTCAGAATTCAAAGGGATTTCGAGTAGGAGTTTCCCAGCTGCGTTGAACTTGAGGATCTGGTTGTTGCAATAGCCGTCGGCGACGAAGATTTCGCCCGTGGTGGCGACGGCGACGGAGGTCGGCATGCAGAGGAGCACTCGGCGACGATAGGGGTAGCCTGATGTGAAGGCTTCGCCGATGGTTAAGGTGGGGTATTTGTGGTTCAGCGGTGTGTACTGGAAAGATATGTGTTTTTTAAGATAAACTAGAAGTGTTGCTAAAGTGCGGTAAAGCATTCGGCTTTTATTAGTTGGTAAATAGGAACCCTGTCAGAAATCAACAGGCAGCAAATATTAGGCGTGCGCCTTAAACTCAACTACTAGAACTAACATTAGGGTCTACAAGACCGTGATAAGACTGTCCTCCTAGCGTTTTACCTGGCTTTTTTGCCACGGCTCAATTGAGCCTGGGGTCCGCTTGATAACCTTAAAGCTACTGCCATCTGACCGTCCAACCCAGAGGGGATAATAGTTCTTTTTTGATTAGGTCCGGTTTCCTCACGATGTTTTCCTTCACTGAAAAGCGACTGGTAAATATCAAATGATATTTCGTACATAAGTTCCGAAAAACTCAGTGGTCCGAGCCGGGGTTTGAACCCGAGACCTCCGGATTGCGGTTGATCGACGAGGTCGAGAGAGACCTATGCGACATTCAAGAGGCCGAATGGCGCCGGATCGCACAGGATCGGAACGAATGGCGGAATCTAGTGTCGGAGGCCCAGGTCCACTTTGGGTCGCTGAGTCAACGAAATCAAGTCAAGTCATCTAAGATAGTATCATGTACTACAAAATATAAATATTTATACATAGTTCTACATAGTTCTAATAAATCGGCCCTACCTGAACCATCTGACTTAGTGGTAGGGCTATACCTTAAAAACTTGATGTTTAGCGACATCTGTGACCCAGATGTTGTCATGGTGGTCAACGGTGAGGCCATGAGGCATGTAGAACGCATTGGCTCCCCAGCTGTGGAGCACGGAGCCGGTATGCGGGTCCAGAACCAGGATAGTGTCTTCTACTATCGGCCCTTTGTCCAAGTTCTGGTAGACGTTGGATTCGTTGAAGGTACTGAAACAAGTTTACTTAATATTACAAATCCATAATTTAGTTTGCCTTCTCAATTCTTGAAGCAGGTGTCTACATAGGTATGTAGATTCTAGGATTCGTTATACACGGTGCCCGCGAGGAAACGGAAAGATTTTAACAGTATATTCTAGATCGTATTTAGAGACAAAAATGTCATATAAACTTTTTTGAAATTCGCCTAGTTTCAGAGTTAATACCAATTTATAAAAATACACTTTTTGTTATAACTCAGCTCAAAACGCCTTTCTGATAGCGTTGTTGCCACCAGTGTTTGCCGAACGTTAGTGTAATTGAAAATTAAAAATTAAAGATTGAAACACGTTAGTAAAAATTGAATCCTAATAGTTTAATGCAAATTGATTTCAATTAGAATTAAAATTAATTGTAACTAATGTGTTAATCCTTTGCGAAAAACTAATAATTAATTTTTAATCTTTCTCAAAAATTAAACGCATTAATATAATTTTTAGTGTAGATTGAATAGATAATTGACATTAATAATTTACCTAACTAAACGCGGATTTAGGTAAACCTACGTGGTTTTGATTTTTGTTTCGATTTTGACTCCGAGCTTGTATTGATAAGCAATGGGACCGGAATCCTAAGGTGGAGGTCATGCTGGACCCTGGGGATCCCTACTGGATCTCGGGTTTGGCGCATCATCATAGACTCATGCTGTTTGGGCTCATTCGACTTGTACTGATGGTATGGTATGGTATGGTATGGTATGGTATGAGCTGGAGCTCATGCTGGACCCTGGGGATCCCTACTGGATCCCTGGTTTGGCGCATCATAGACACATGCTGTTTGGGCTCATTCGACTTGTACTGATGAGCAGATGGTACCGGTATCAAAATCTGGAGCTTATGCTGGACCCTGGGGATCCCTACTGGATCTCGGGTTTGCCGCATAACATAACATAACATAACATATCACAACATAACATACCATACCATACCATACCATCAGAACAAGTCGAATGAGCCCAAACAGCATGAGTCGATGCCCAAGTAACACATCAAAGCAGTATAACGGCCGTCTTACAGCATATCTGTATGCTTTTAGCATTTTGAGTTCGTTTTATAGTACCATTATAAACGTTTATAGTGCTGATATAGCTCTTAAATGGGCACAAATTACCCAGCTTGAGATCCTGCATAGGTTATTTAAAAGCATTACAGGCGCATTATGTCTGCGCTATTAGCATTATCGTTGTCATGGAAAGTGCCAATCGCATTAAAGAAGCATTAGTACGCTATATTAAGTTGCCAACCGCATTAAAGAAGCATTAATACGGCCAAAAAACTTGCTAATCACAGTAAAGAAGCATTAGTACTCTCGATTAACTTGCCAAATACAAAAGCATTATACTAGCATAAGAGTGAAGTAAAATAAACCTTACGTCAATGCAAAAACGTCTCTAATACAGACGGAACAAATGTTATAATACAATGAACGTTGTGATTTAACTACTTTGTCTCGCAATATAAAATGGACGAAGACGGTACAAAAAATTGAATGAGTGACACGTCATATTTGTTTGCATCGTAACAAAATTTATAAAAGTTTATGACTCTTTTACGTTATTATATCCTTCAAATATTACTGCGCAATGTAGTTTACTGTAAATGTGTATATGTTATAAGTTTCATTGAAAATTTTCACGCGCCTTTGATTTATTGTGGTTTTGCTATAAAATATTATAAAAAGATATGCGTCAAATAAACAAAACAATTGTGTAATTCTCGTATAGAACGAGTTTTGCATTATTAACATAATAGTGTTGATTGAGCAGTCTTAAATTAAGTTATTTCATTATTATATAGGTATTTTCCTTGTATAAATAGGTCTGCATGATTTTATTTTTAGATTATAAATTATTTACAAAATGGCGTTGGTCTATAGACGGAGAGCTAGCCACGTCAGATTATATGACACAATAATGAGAGCAACCAAACCCCTCTAGTCAGTTTGGTATACTATGCTTATTTCTAGATCTGGACATCTGGCAGCTTTAAAGTGGTGGAGGTCAAAGAATGCATACCATTTCAAGAAAACAAATCCTAGAGATCTGGGTTTGATGCAATATTATGAGAAACTATACAAATACTATACAATATTAAGAGAAATTATACAAAAGTTTATGTTGGGGGAAAGTAGTGCCAAACGATGTATAATGAAATATAGTTCATAGTTTGTCGCCTACTGTTTTTGTTTCCGTAATAATACACAATATTTTTTGGTCTAACGTTTTTTATCGATTTTTGACCAGTTTTGAGTCGATATTCCAACATATTTACTACATATAGAATTATAAGGCAGATGACTATCGGTTCTTGAATCTTTTATCTACATTCTGTAGAGCCGGATCTTGAAATAAATGAGCCGTTATTTTTTTATGATATTTTTAAAATATTGTCTAAATAACACTTTTATCGATATTCGAATGGTGTAAAGAATCTTACATATACGTAATCTACATATTAGGGTTCCTCTTTGATGTCTCTAAAAACTATAGAGAGATTTTAATTTTTAACTAATTAACACAAAATTATGACCATAAAACCACTTTTTTAGCCTAAACCGGTTCGACTTTGATGTCAAATATCTCGAAGACAATGAATATTGAAGTAAATATAGGATACTATATTGTTTAAAGCCGTTACTGATAATATGATAAGCTATATAAATCATTAGAAAACTAAGGGAATCAGATCTAAGGTCGTTGGCGCCAGGGAGCTCCTTAAAATATAGGCCCTGTCCTATATATAAATATAGGCCTGTGTTTATAACTGAGACAACTTCGGCAGTTTTTACCTAGTTTGGTATTACTATTTTCCAATTAAAATATTTTGCTAGTCTGTCACTGTGACCTCCACCCATTAAAAGCTGCCAGATGCCAGGATCTAGCAATAAGAATAGTATAACAATCTAACCAGACGGGTTTTATTGCTCTCATTTTTGTGTCATATCTGACGTTGCTAGCTCTTAGTCCAATAGCAGCTCAGTGACCCTTAAAAAAAGCTTATTAATGCCTACAGCATTACACGTGAATAATTATGCTATTAAACAACATCAAGCATTATATACTACTTAAAATTGCTATTGTAGACCCTAAGGCACTAAAACAGCTAAAATCTGTATCGGGGCTGTTCAAATATAACGTCATCAATTTTTGATGATTTTATACCCCCCCCCCCCCCCCGCATTTAAAAAAAATGCGTTTTTAGCTTAATTGTAAAATAAAAAACTATTTAGTAGATAATATTTTATAGCATTAAAAGTTTATAGAAACACGTATTTCATTCCTTTTTTTACACATTGAAGCACTTTTTAAAGATGCGAGAGATGATGTGATCTTCGGAATGACCGCCCCCCCCCTCCTACGTCATGCTACCATCATCCTATGTCCAGACCCCCCCCCCCCCATTTGAAATGACGTATTTTATGAACAGCCCCTTATAGTGAATTACTCGGTTTTATAATGGTTTATATTATTGCTATTATACAGCATTAGGAATGGATTACCTACTTATAAATGCTATTGTACACTCTTAAGCATTAAAAATAGCTGAAAGCTGTATAGCGAATTTACGTGGCATTATAATGGCTAATATTCATGCTCTTAAACAGCATTAAGCATTTATTTATGCTATTGTAGAACCTAAGGTACTAAACCACACCGAAGCATTAGTGTAGCAAAGCAAAACTAACGGCTGAACAAAAGCATTTAAATATGCTATTATACAACCGTTATACAGCGTAAGGCATCATATAATGCTATTGCACTAAAACAGCTGAAAGCTGTATACCGGATTTACGTGGCATTATAATGGCTAATATTCATGCTCATAAACAGCATTAAGCATTTATTTATGCTATTGTAGAACCTAAGGCACTAAACCACACCGAAGCATTGGTGTAGCAAACCAAAACGCAACTGTACAGCATTCAGCTGCATTTTGGTTCGCTGCACTAAAACTAAAGGCTTTAAAAAAGCATTTACACATGCCATTATACAACCGTTATACAGCTTAAAGCATTATATAATGCTATTGTAGAACCTAAAGCCCTTAAGTGCTTTTAAACAGCTGAAAGCTGTACAGTTGCGTTGTGGTTTGCTGCACTAAAGCTAAAGGCTTTACAAAAGCATTTAGATATGCCATTATACAGCTCAAAGCATCATATAATGCGACAAGTTGCTCGGTAAACGTATATAAGACTTTATACGGTCTTTAAGTTAACTATTAATATGTTATAATGCTTTCTGTGTTACTTGGGTGATGCGCCAAACCCGAGATCCAGTAGGTAGCCCTAGGTTCCAGCATGAGCTCCATCTTGTGATATTGGTCCCAACTTCCAAACCCGAGATGCAGTTTTAACATTAATTATTAGTGTAAGACAGGATTAATTTAGTTACAATTAATCTAATTAACTGTTAATCTTATTAAATTTTCGAGACGTTAGTGTAACTAATAGGTTAATTCTTATTGACGGTTAGTGTAATTAACGACGTCGCAAAATCAATGCGAACTAACGTTAGTAAAAATTGATGTTAGTGTAATTGATTAGTTACGGACTTAATCTTCAATCTTATTGATAAATTTTCAATTCTAATTGAAATTAACGGCCAACACTGGTTGCCACTATTGGGCATAGTTTACACGTCTTTATTTATAGATATCAAAGTGACAAGAAAACTATGCAGAAACTAAATTTTTCCAAAAAAATGTACCAATTTGTTTTAGACGATAATTTTATTAATAACATTTACTTTTCATGTGCAAGAAACATTCAAAAAATAGAAAAAAAAAATTTTTTTTGGCGAAATTGACCTAGTCACATAATATTTTTTCCTTCTTTTGGTCTCAGGAATGCGTGGTTATTTTTTTTCCGTATGTATGCTTCTTTATCGCTCAGATATTTAAGAGGCAATTTCGGAATTTCTATGTTCGCAAATGTACTTACGAAGGCCTGGCCTTCTGTTCCCGAAACGCATGTGACTCTTTGGACGTAAATCTAGTTTCGGGTCTTTCAGCAAATGGTACTAACTTGAAGAATACAGATATAATAAATAAACAATTGTGGTTCTTAAGTCCTTATGAAAAAATACTGCATTGATCACAAGCTCTTCATCTCAATAAAATCTGAACTTAGCTTTGGTTTATCAGAGTTGATGGAATTGTGTTAGTGTATCTTTACGACAGAAAACACCGTTGACCGTGAACGAGAAGATATAAAACGGAACATAACTTTAAAAATAAGTATTTGGACCAACCTTTCGTCCCATATCCTTTCAGCTCTATGGAATATGACCGGTTGTCCCAAAGAGTTGATAGAAACGGCCGTAATTTGTCCCACGTTCAGTGACTGTTGGGGCCAATCCTTCACTTCTTGGGGTCTTAGAACTATTTCCTCCTTTGGCTGTAAAATAATGTAAGATATTATTCGCAAAATGTACGGTCAGCAGTTTTGTCTATGGATTCATTTCAACACTCACCAAGTGTAAATTTAGATTCCTCAAAATATCATCTTCAGAACCGTAACTGAAATAGTCGAAGTTTTCCCTGACCGTTTCAGGCTCACAGTTTAATCCACGTAAAGTGAGGAAGAATAGTAATATCGGCAACATTTTCAAGCGGTTTGTTGTGGTCTGCTGCCGACGTAGCACTACCCTGATTATTGATCTGTCGACTCCAACGCGCATGCGTGATTCAGCAGCGGATTTGGCTCTTAGGGTCAAGAACAACCGTCCATCATTTCTCAAGGACGTAAACGTAATAAAAATCTAATAAGGAAATATTAGTTTATTTCTCACATAACAGGAATCTCCAACAATTTGGTCGAACACGCATCACATAGTATTTTCTCCGAAATTAGGCGAGCTATTTTCTTAGTCTAGAAAAATAGAAGGCATAATTTCCGTTCTTGTCTCAGTCTCAAATTAGAATCGTAAGGGCCGATAATACGCAAAGGAAAATTCTAGAAGCTTGAGTCTATCAGTCTATCTAGACCTTATTGCGGCCTGAAGTCTGAGTTGGGCTGGTCCCAGATGTAGCCAGTCTCGGTCATGGAGCAGACAGCGTTGTAGTAACGTCCTGGGCTCCGGCAGTAGGACCAGGAGGGACACTTGCATCTGAAGAGCGTCTGGAACTCTTCCTTGCACACTTCGTTCCACCAACAAGTGCGCTAAAACATTCGTGTAAACAGAGGTTTATATATATCAGTCGTTTGTTTTGTTTACGTCACAGATATTGATAAGGACACCATTAAATCTGATATGTATCTTTATCGGTACATGAATAAACAAATGACAAAAATATTAAAGTACAGTCTACAAAAAACCTTTTTTTCCAATTTAAAAGAAATATGTAGACAAATTCTAAAGAATATTAGCTTGAGAAGCAACAGGTTGTTAACAATCGATCATATTCTGATGTATTTAGGTTAACATCTAAGTAATTCTCATTACACATACCTCCGTAACATATCCCTTGACCGATTGGTCGGAGTAGCTCCTTTTGCTTACAGAAGCCGTCTCCAGCATTGCACCGAATAGAAGAATCGCGATCGTTACATATTGCACCTGTAATACAATGCACACTCAATAAACTCATCTAAACGCACACAAGTGGACTGGTAATGCAGATTTTTACCTTAATCATAGCAGAGTTTGGGGGTTAGGATATAAATTTTTGGCCGCGGAATTAACGCCCCCGACGGAGGCTGGCGTGGTATGCCGCGCCGCCCTGTCGACCGTCGCGTCTGCAGTGGCCTGGTGAATGAATCATTTCCAATTGAATGGGTCACGCGGTTTGTTGAGCTTAGTAAACGAGTAGGTAAATATGTTGTTTGTGCGTTAAACTGTTTAACCCTTTACAAATAGTAACGTAAGACTACTTACTAGATAAATAATTACTTTACAACCTAGTTGGTTAATAAGTTCTGAAACCAGGTTTCTGACTGATAAAATATAGTTTAAAAAAAAAAAAAAAATATTTAATAGCTAAATTTCTAATAAACATAATGTGGCATAATTATATAGGCACAAATCATATGGGAAATTATTGAATATACTTGGATTGCCTGAAGACTAAAGACTCAAACACGGGGTAAATTTATGAAAATGATAGTTTACAGAAGTGCATCAAATAAATGTTACACCTTTGTTTAGAAGGTTCCATTGCTTGTTTGTATGAAATCCGTATATTAGAGCTAATTTCGTGACCGCCATTTAGTTTTCTTGCGAGTTTATGCTCCATATATTCCCATTTAAAACATTTCGTATTTTTAAATTTTGTACAAAAAGGCATAGATTCAGACTGCTATGCAGCAAGCATACTTGCAACATGTAGCCTAGTATTTTATCGGACGGACCCACGTGAACTATACATTGATCAAATTGGAGCTAAATAATAGGTATAGCTACCGAATTGTGCAAGACTGACGCGTTTTAAACACGATTTAAAATAAATAGTATAATCAACATCAACAAGGAGCGTCATTTAAACTTTTTTTCACGCCTTTTTCAGAATGTTATAAATAATTGTCGTAGTTTTTATAAACTACGACAATCATTTTCATTTCAATATATTGTAATCCATATCCATACTAATATTATAAATGGGAAAGTGTGTGTGTTTGTTTGTTTGTTTGTTTGTCCGTCTTTCACGGCAAAACGGGGCGACGAATTGACGTGATTTTTTAAGTGGAGATAGTTGAAGGGATAGAGAGTGACATAGGCTACTTTTTGTCTCTTTCTAACCCCCCACTTCCCTAAAATGGGGGGTGGAAGTTTGTATGGAGCATTCCGGGGGGCAAAGGGGAACCGTGTTACCGCGAATTTAACGCGAGCGAAGCCGCGGGCAAAAGCTAGTAATTAAATAAGCTTTTAAATTATATAAGTACATGAATAATTAAAATATTGCTTTTATTTTTATTTATTTAGTAAAAACTAAAGGTTACTAAAACCTAAAAAATAATAACAAATAAGAATGTGGTTTGGGGGGAAAGAACGGCACAGCAAACTGATCTATATAGAAGGGGAGCTCATTCTAGATTGAGGTGTATTGACTTTGATGAAAACTTCATTAGCTGTGCAGACGGGTATTGTGATATAGTGGCTCATAGGCGTATTCTTGACAGCTTGTATGAAAGGATTGTGAGCGCTTTATGTGAGGCGGCGGTGTGTGGCAGGCGGGGCAAGACCAAGAGGGCAAGGGGCAAGCGTGTGATGGGGTGGAATAAACACGTCGTCGGGGCTCATCGGATGGCCAGGGAGAGGTTTCTCGATTGGGTGTCATGCGGAAAGCCTAGGTCAGGTATAATGTTTGAGGAGATGTGTGCCAGTCGAAAAGTATTCAAATCTCGGTTAAAGTGGTGCCAAAATCACGAGGAGCAGTTAAAAATGGATACTCTCGCTGAAAAACACTCTAAAGGCAACTTCCGGGGTTTTTGGCGTGATACCAAAAAGATGAACGTTCGACCAGGTCTTCCTGTCAGTGTCGACGGGGTGAATGACCCTAAAAGTATAGCGGATGCATTTAAGGATCATTTTCGTGTGCAATCTCCTCTGGGTCTGGGGAGGAAGGCGCTCGATGCTTTGACCGGCACGGTAGTGGGGAGAAGATTTACAGCTAAGAGTGTAGCGCAGGCAATAAAATCTATTTCAAGGGGTAAATCTCCAGGTCATGACGGTCTAAGCATCGATCACCTCCAGCATGCCGGTCCACACATTGCAAGAGTCCTTGCTATGTTTTATAACCTTTGTATAAGTCACTCATATATGCCTACTGATATGTTAAAAACGATAGTCGTACCTATAGTTAAAAACAAAACAGGGGACTTAACGGATAAAACAAACTATAGACCCATATCTCTGGCAACAATAGTTGCAAAAGTATTTGATTGTATGCTTAATACACAGTTAGAAAAATATTTAGGATTGCATGACAATCAGTTTGGGTTCCGGCCTCACTTGTCCACAGATAGTGCAATACTGTGTATGAAGCATACAGTCAGATATTATACTGATCGTCAGACTCCAGTTTATGCTTGCTTCCTTGACCTCTCCAAGGCCTTTGACCTGGTGTCCTATCAAGTATTATGGGAAAAGATGGAGAAGATAAATATACCTAGTGATTTAATTAATATCTTTAAATACTGGTATGGACATCAGGTCAATAGAGTCAGGTGGGCGGGAGCAACGTCTGAAGAGTACGGGTTGGAGTGCGGGGTGAGGCAGGGGGGGTTGACTTCCCCCGCGCTCTTTAACCTGTACATGGACGATCTCATCGGCAAACTCAGCAGTCAGCATGTTGGCTGTCACATTGATGGGGTATGTGTAAACAACCTCAGCTATGCGGACGACATGGTGCTGCTGAGCGCGTCGGTGTGTGGTCTCAGACGGCTGTTAAAAATCTGTGAGGAGTACGCCGCGAGCCACGGTTTGAAATATAATGTGACTAAGAGTCAATATATGGTCTTTGAAGCCGGCAGTAATCGGCCAGTGGATGTACCTGCCGTAACTCTGTATGGAGTGCCACTCGAAAGAGTGGACAATTTTAAATATTTAGGACATATTGTTACTGCAGACTTAAAAGATAACATTGACATAGAACGGGAGCGGAGGGCATTGTGTGTCAGGGCGAACATGTTGGCCCGAAGGTTTGCGCGGTGTTCCAGCGACGTGAAGTTGACGCTATTCAAAGCGTACTGCACTTCGCTGTACACGTGCAGCTTGTGGGCTAACTACACGCAGAAAGCGTACAATGCACTCCGCGTCCAGTACAATAACGCGTTTCGAGCGGTGATGGGGCTGTCTCGCTATTGCAGCGCCTCGGGTATGTTCGCGGCGGCTCGCACTGCGTGTTTTCATACCACGATGCGATTACGCGCCGCGTCTTTAGTCCAGCGGGTGCGAGACAGCTCCAACATCGTTCTAACGATGATCGCGGATAGACTGGACTGTCCATATATCATGCACTGCTGCGAAAGGCATGTAAAAACAGGGATAGGTTAGGATTATAGAATATAGTTTGACATCTAAGCAAAATGTGACATTGTAATCATGTTTTATTTATTTAATTTAATTTACTGTGTTAATGTTAGTATATTTTATAAGTAGTTAACTGTGTCGCGACTTAATTTTATATCTTGTTCACATACTGATTATGAGCCTTGAAGCTTGAAATAAATGATTTTTTTTTTTTTTTTAAACCAACTAGGTAGTTTATTCTACCAATTTAAATGGTTTACTGCTTCACATTCTACTATTTAAACAGATATTGATTAAAACAACAAAAGAAAATTTTACTTGTAACATTTATTTTATTTAAAAATACTCTTATTTAATGGCTTATCTAAACATATTTAATTTACAAATAAATCACTAGCTATGTAGGACTTTGACATTCTTATTTAAAATACAACCGTAAAACAGGTAAATATTACATAATACAAAGGTGAAGTTAACTTTAACCCTGATACGTCGAGCGCATTTCAAAATAATAATAAAAATGGCTCAAATTTGTGATCTCTATCAGATTTGAGCTGTTTGGTATCTAAACACAAATAGATGAACACCTAATTTTAGATAGAGTATTACAAATTCATAGACACTGACATAAAAACGTAGGTACGCAGTACAAAACGGTCAATATCAAAGACATCAAAGAGTGTCAAATGAAATAAATGCATCACGGCATGGCACTAATGAATAAATAATTTAGACTAATTATGATCAACTTTGGTCGGAGACTACACTAATTTTGGGACAATTTACTGGCACTTTACCCAAAACCGGATCTATAATGCGCTTAGCACAGTATCTTTCTAATATACCTGGATCAGCGAAATCATGGAAAATTAGCGCTGGCATAAAAATTTTCAAATGGCATTTAAAAGACATCTTTAGGCTGAAAGATCTGCTTCTTTGATTCCTCGATGTTTTTTTTTTGTAAAATCATCCAAATAAGACTTCGCACTAGTTTGAACTAGATTTTTCTCTAGATCCGATTCTGGTAACACCTGTACACTACATCGCTCGTATTCCGTCTATATCAATGTTATTATCTACGTTGTCGTGTTCTTGCCGCCTGTGTATATCTTCTGCGTCTTTCCTGGAACAATATTAAGCATTATTAAGCTTAGTTAATTCGACAAAAGTTAATTCGAATTAGGTATGTAGCAGTCACTTGCAAGCTTAATTCAGTAGGCCTAGCACATGAGTATAGCGACAGTATCTCGCGGTCGAGATAGACATCTGTCACTGTCTAACTGTATTTAACAGAAAGTGACAGATGTCTATCTCGACCGCGAGATACTGTCGCTACACTCATGTGCTAGGCCTACTGAAGAAAGAGATATAGACGGAGAGCTGGCCACGGCAGGAATGACACAATAATGAGAGCAACGAAATTGATATAGTTAGACTGCTATACTATTGTTATTACCTAATCTGGCAATCTGGCAGCTTTAAGCCGGGGGGTTCAAGAGTAGCAGACCAGATGTTTAAAAATCTTGGGAACGACGCAATACTGAGAGTTCTTGCTTTAGTACGATACCGTGGCATTTGATGTATATAATTGGAATATAACGTGGAAGATGTCTCAATGGGGGGGAAAATAGGCAGGTTGAAGTTAAATGCATTTATACCGGACGCCTGCGGTTTATTTTCTTCTGATCTGTGAAAACTGTTTGTAATTAATCAGGCGCTCGAATAAAACTTATTAGTTGACAGCTTTCCATGACAAGACGATATTACCGATAGTTATTTCTAAATAGGAAATCGACTTTAACAGCCAGGATTCTCGGTTTAAATTGTTATGTAAAAATATGTGACATATTAGGTTTTGTTCTGATAATGAACTTAGCTTACAAAGCCACATCATAATACAGCTACTCGTCACTAGATTGCGCTAATATCTACTAAACATAGACAGGGTATGAAATTTGAATTCCAACTGCTGACCCAGCACGGGTGAGCAGTAGATAATTAACCAGTATAAGTGTGCCGCATTGTTACGAATCTCGCGGTCATTTTACACTGGCAGTTAGAGAAGTTGGCTCGCCAAGGGGCGCACAACCATTAGGAAATTACGGATATATGGCTGCCTAATTTGTCGATAAAAATATTAACCCTTAGCAATATTTTGACCATTGAATACTTAAGAGAATTCAACCACCCGGAGTCGCCATTGACAGGCGTTCCCTTCTGCCGAAAAGATATGACCAGTGGTCATACACATGGACTGACGTTTATCTAACGTAGCTACGTACGAATAGCCATACATTTGACGTTCCCCTCCACCGCATAAATCGGCAGACTTTTTTTGTATAGAAAATGACAGACATGGCTAGGTACTCCATCCGGGTTGAAGTCTCTAAGTTGAATACCGATTCTGATAGCCATCAGCAATAAAAGAAAAGTAATTTCTTATTTTATTATTATATTCTCTTTATTTATCCTTCTTCTTAGGCTAGGTTTTTTTACAATATCAATATAAAACTAATGTTGGAAATGTCATTGTGATAGTTGCCTTCCCCATTCATTTTAATTACATTAAGTAAGATTTAAACAAGGGTGTACTGAACCAAGTGACAGCTTACGTTTACGGGGTTGTCAAAATCCCCTTCGTTTATTTGCTGCATAACCACAGGTAAGATAAAATATTTATGTAGTTTATAGTAGTAGTTTAGTTAAAATAACGGTTAGATTGGGCAAATTAAGTAATAAATCTTACATTTATGTTTTTTTTTTTTTTTTTTTTTTTATACCACGACGGTGGCAAACAAGCATACGGCCCGCCTGATGGTAAGCAGCTACCGTAACCTATGGACGCCTGCAACTCCAAAGGAGTCACATGCGCGTTGCCGACCCTTTACAAAAAGGAGGATTCACTGTGCTGACGACTAAAGGAACAAGAATGTCCCTCATCGTCAACACACTGGGTCCTCTTTGAGCTCTTTGGCAAATGTATTTTTGTATTAAAATTTCTGATGTATCAGGTAGATTAGGGCAGGTCCAGCAATCAAACTAATCGCGTACTTGTCAACCCTAGATAATCAACAAGAAAAATTGTATGTAGCATGTAGACGTCATGTGCCACCGTTCATATGTCAAAGTTCTGTCAAACACTGATTTTGTAGGGAAGATTGAAGAGAAATGGCATGAAACCTTTAAGGAATGAAGATTAACAAATAAATTACGCTTCGAAAATGTGTATTTTATTGGGTAACAAGACATGAGACATTTTATTTTTGTAAACCTGAAAATGGGTTAAGTTTTCACATGAGCATTGTTTAACTTTACTCGTTTTAATATTATATGTCGATGCTTATCCTTAATCCTGAACTTTTATCGATATAAATATCGACTTTGCGCAGCATTTGAGTAGCGAGTATTTAAAGTGCCAGAATGATAGAAAGTTCTAGATAAATAAATAGTACTATTCATAGATTATATAATTCTTCAGATGAAGTACTGCTAACAACATTTTGTGGTTCCATAATGAGCCAGTGTCCTCGTGGTTACGCACTGCACACACATACGCACAACAATAATGAGCCGCTCCCCCGACAGTCGTGTCCAAACGTCAATGCAGTCAAGTGCTGTTAAAAAAAAATTAAAATATGCCGTCGTGCGTTGTCAAATGCTGCAGAAATGCCACCGGTCAAAAGAAAATAACGGATGGGGTAACTTTTTACCGTTAAGTAAACAATTCATTGCGTAATCATATTAAAAATCAGTAAATTCGTAAACTATTAACTTCACGGTAGTGGTGTTGCCAGGTGGTTGAATAGGGAAACTTCCCGAACGTAAGGGGGTCTATAATCGCCGCGATATGTTGTCAATACGATATTGACGTCACCACTCCTAACTAGACGTTTTATATTCGTTGAAAACGTGCGTGAAACGTTTTCAACGAATATTATAACGTTACCTAATAGTTAATAACTTTTATGCTTTTGTGAGCAAATTATTCTTCATTATTTTTTGAATACAATTTGTAAATAAACATAATTATATATATCTTAAAATTATTCCAAAAACAATTAATTTTGTATTAAGCAGAACGTCTGCTAACGATACCACAATGCTTAGAAAAAATGGGAAAGTAGAAAAATCCACTGCCTCAGGCGAGACTCGAACTCGCGACTCTGGGATACATGCCCATCGCTCTGACCAACTGAGCTACTGAGACACACCTGATGGCTGCGAATTTCTCCACTATATCCCATATGCGTCTTAGGGGGACGCCTAGCGACATCTGCCGAAGAAGTCTTACACTTCTCAACCGGCCATCGGAGTCCCAAGTTGTATTGAGAATTCACCGACAACAATGCTACCCCATACTACAATTAATTTTGTATTAAGCAGAACGTCTGCTAACGATACCACAATGCTTAGAAAAAATGGAAAAGTAGAAAAATCCACTGCCTCAGGCGAGACTCGAACTCGCGACTCTGGGATACATGCCCATCGCTCTGACCAACTGAGCTACTGAGACACACCTGATGGCCGCGAATTTCTCCACTATATCCCATATGCGTCTTAGGGGGACGCCTAGCGACATCTGCCGAAGAAGTCTTACACTTCTCAACCGGCCATCGGAGTCCCAAGTTGTATTGAGAATCCACCGATAACAATGCGCTACCCCATACTACAATTAATTTTGTATTAAGCAGAACGTCTGCTAACGATACCACAATGCTTAGAAAAAATGGAAAAGTAGAAAAATCCACTGCCTCAGGCGAGACGTGTAAGTCTTCTTCGGCAGATGTCGCTAGGCGTCCCCCTAAGACGCATATGGGATATAGTGGAGAAATTCGCAGCCATCAGGTGTGTCTCAGTAGCTCAGTTGGTCAGAGCGATGGGCATGTATCCCAGAGTCGCGAGTTCGAGTCTCGCCTGAGGCAGTGGATTTTTCTACTTTTCCATTTTTTCTAAGCATTGTGGTATCGTTAGCAGACGTTCTGCTTAATACAAAATTAATTGTAGTATGGGGTAGCGCATTGTTATCGGTGAATTCTCAATACAACTTGGGACTCCGATGGCCGGTTGAGAAGTGTAAGACTTCTTCGGCAGATGTCGCTAGGCGTCCCCCTAAGACGCATATGGGATATAGTGGAGAAATTCGCAGCCATCAGGTGTGTCTCAGTAGCTCAGTTGGTCAGAGCGATGGGCATGTATCCCAGAGTCGCGAGTTCGAGTCTCGCCTGAGGCAGTGGATTTTTTTTTCTACTTTTCCATTTTTTCTAACCATTAATCCAAAAACTTCGTAAAACAAAAAGCCCATATCTAATCGTTCATTGCACGCGCGAAGTTATGTCACCACCATCTGTCAAACTTTCGTCTCATTCTAACTATCGCTCCCTCTCACTCTGAGCGGCTGACTAGTCGCGTCAGTAATCGACTGGTCAAGCGCTTAGAACGAGATTGAACTATAGTTGGAATGAGATGTCAGCTCTTAAGTCAAACCGATTGTGTTGATCGATCGAGGAGCATTTTTAACCAACTTCAAAAAAAGGAGGTTCTCAGTTTGACCCGTATGTTTGTATGTATGTATGTTTGTTCGCGATTATCTTGCGTTTGGTTGAACCGATTTTGATGCAGTTTTCAAAAAGTTTTTGTTACATTCTAAACATTAGTATAAAATAAGGCGTCGTTCATTGATTACGTAAGACATTTTTTGCCAGAGACCCCCTTCCGCTACGTAAGAAGAAAAAAATAATAATAATCCTCTCTGCAGTAGGAGTAAGACATGGTCAATTCCCCTCCCCCCTAAATCGTGTTACGTAATAAATGAATACGTTATAACACTTTTAGTTATCTTCGTCTTAGCGAGGGCACTGCCGTGCCTCCAGATAAAAAAGGTATAAAGTATGCTGAAAATAATAGTATTGGGACTACAAGAGAGGTCACTACACTCAACAGTATTCGTGTAATGTTAATAAATAGTAAATTTGGATTTTTTTTAATTTTACCTTTTAATCGCCTCTTCAGAAATATATTGCATCAAATTTATTAAAACAGGTGCTTATTCATTCTATTTAACCATATATATTAATAATCAAATTTTTTTAAGTCAAAAATACTGTATTAATAATTGGGAAAATTTGTATTACATGGCAACACTCGTCTGGGCACATACATTCAAACCAGCCGCCATCTTGCGTCACAGTTTGTTGTACAGGCATGCTCCATCCTTTTAATTTATTCATCCAAGGTACTATTATTTACTTGGTGGTACTACCAATGCGCAACATAGATTACCTCACTAAGATTCCGCATTATATCGTTAATGAAGGCTGGCAGTCGTTATCTATATGCTGTTTAATTTATTAAATATTGAGCCGCCTGTCGCACCAGTGGATTGTAGGTTATGTACAATATTTGAAACTACAAAACCTAACGCCTACTCAATGAACTCGATTCATTTCTCATTTTGTAAGAAAGATTGGCGCCATTCCTATGCGGGAACACTCATAATTTGGCCATATATCGATTTTAAAAACACGTTGACACATTATTTTTGTGTGGAAGATTCCCTGTCATACGCTTAGAATACTCTCGAAGAATGGTAACAATAACACTGTTAGTTTCCTTGAAAGGAGAGGTTTTGTGTTTTTGATAACTACGGACTCTGCATAGGTTTAAAAACTTCCTGCCCGTGAGTACCAAAAAGTTGCTTGTGCAGGCCTTAGTTTTTCCTATTATAGACTAAGCTGATGTGTGCAGTACCAACATTTCCCAGGCTTCCCTAAACAGACTCGATCGTATATTAAATAATAGAAAACGCTTTATTTTCGGCTTGCGTAAATTAGATTACGTCTCAGGTTATCGTTACCAACTGTACATTCGTTTTGGGATATCCCTTAGGATTTAGGATTTTTACTGTATAAGTTTCAAACGGCTGTACTTACTTGTGTTTAGTCACTACACAATATAATCAAAGACTAAATATTCTCATTATTCCTTATTGATAATATAATAAAATAGCCATTTTAAAAATCGTTTTCCTACCTGCACTCAATTTTCTATTCTTTAAAACAATAGATTATTTTTAATTAGTAGGTACAGTCGCCATCGAATATATCGGAGTGGCCAAGGTACTCAAAAATATCTGAACTTACACTTTATCGCCTTGACAATAGAGGCGTTGTTCAGATATTTGTGACCACCTTGGCCGCTTCGATATATCTGAAGGCGACTGTACTTAATAATACATATATTAGCGTTAATAATTTAACGCTAATATATGTAGTGATCACGCGAGTCGTTTTGTATGCTCAATCTAATGTGCAACATAAGTTGTGCCGTTATTCCCACCAATAGTTGTGTGCACCTTGGCGAGCCAACTGCTCAAACTACCAGTGTAACATGACCGCGAGATTCGTAGCAATGCAGCACACTTATACTGGTTTATTTTCTACTGCTCGCCCGTGCTAGGCCAGCAGTTGGAATTCAAATGTCATACCCTGTCTATGTTTAGTAGATATTAGCGCAATCTATTGACGAGTAACTGTATTATGATGTGGCTCTGTAAGCTAAGTTCATTATCAGAACAAAACCTAATATGACCTGTGTGTGTATGTATTGTAAAATTTGTGCTTGTAACTGTATGAGGTGTGCAATAAAGAGTATTTATTATTATTATTATTTTTTTGTCTTTCCCGACCACGGAACAATTGTGTTCCGGACCTTTGGGAGGCATATGCGGAGCCGAAGCCAACGCGCAGAGGCCCTTTTGACAATTTAATGAAAAGTGAGGGGTACACTAAGCGGATGCTGCCCCTACCCGTGTCATGGGACGCACGCAGAGACAGCACCCGCCATGGTGTAAAGACTATTGAGAGTTAATGGAGTCTAAAATGTACTAGGCTATTGGGTGAAAAGTATGGACTAACTACTGGGCTATTGGATGAAGAACCGGACGCCTGCCTAATAAAAGGTATGCAATTTTATTTCCGGCAGACGGTGACTTGCCCGCCGCAAGATGGGCCCCCGTAAAAAGCGACATCAAAGATGGCTCAAGGGCAACACCGGTGCGTGGGCTGTGAGGTTGTCGAGAGGTGAGTCTGCGGTAGCCAGATCACGGTAATCCGTTCAGCAGGCCGCCGGCGTTATGACATTTTACACTTCCTATGTAAAATGTCTCCTTACCTTTTTATTATTATTATTATTATTTTTTGGTTCTTTGTTTTTCTCAGTATTTCAGGAAACACTGGTGTAATGAAATGCACGGGCCGAAGCCAAGTGCACCTCATTTTAATCAATATGGTCGTTTACGTCTTGGTAGCTGGTTAATCCGGACTGTGGTAATGTAACAGATGAAAGTTGATTATTTGTATTAGGTAGTTGCATGTCGGTTTGCAGAAACTTTCTGACTATTCGGCAGGTGTTTAAGATGACAGCTTTCTGCATTACTAGATATGAAGATGGTGACAACGCCAGGGTTTTTATTGAGGTCTGTAGCTGTTGTGGGATGACACCTGTCGTAGACAAAACAATAGGTACTAAATATGGTGACGTTGTTAAGCTTCCAAATTCTAGTTATTTCATCTTTCAAATCAGTATATTTAGTAAGTTTTTCGGCTATTGTATTTTGTACATTATGGGTGTTTGGAATTGCTATATCAATTAAAAGGGCAGTTTTGTTTGTTTTGTCTATTACAGTGCGGTATATTTGTAATAAGGAACGGCTGGTTGGGGATCCCCCAACCAGACAGGTTGTATTTTAACGCAAGTTTCTGGTGTACTATATTGGCTACTTGGTCGTGTCTATGCTTATAATCAGTCTGTACTATTGCTCTGCAGGCTCCGGTAATATGTTGTATGGTTTCACCGGGGCTGTTACATTTTCTGCATATATCGGTGGCTCTATTTTTCATAATGAATTTTTGATAGTTGCGGGTCTCCATTACTTGGTCCTGTATTGCTATAATAAACCCCTCGGTTTCTGGAAAGAGCTCGCCACGATTCAGCCATGCGTTCGACGCCACTTTGTCGACATTAGGCTGGCTCAAATCGTGATGGTGCCGTCCGTGTAGGGATTTTGCACTCCATTCGGCTATTTTGGTTTTGTTATCAGTAATTTTCTCGGAATTTTGGGTAGTTTTGTCCTTTAAATTTAGGGGTGTAAATTTCTGGTCATTCTGTTCTATGGCATTGTGGATGGGGGAAGAGTTCGATTTTTGATGAAAGAATGCTCTCATTGCTGTGATCTGTTTATTATGGAGATTCGTAATATCTATAAGTCCCCTGCCACCTTCTTTTCTTGGGAGGGTCAGTCTGTATGCAAGATCTGGGGTGGTGTTTTCTGAGTTTTGTCATTGTCGTATTTATTGTGCGTTGAAAATTTATGAGATCTGATTTGCTCCATTTGATTATGCCAAATGAGTAAGTTAGGATGGGTATTGCGTAAGTATTTATTGCCTTGATGGAGTTTCGTGAATTTAACTGGGTTTTCAATATTGAGTTGAGTCGGTGCTTGAACTGAACTTTTAGTTGGTTTTTGGTTTCATTATTGTGGATCAACTGTGACTGCAAGTAACCTAAATATTTGTAGCCTGATTTTTCATCCAGTGGGTCTATAGTTTCTCCGGTTTCCAATGTGTAGGTATGCTTATGGCACTTTCCTGCTTTAACACTATTTATTTTGCATTTATCAATTCCAAATTGCATCTGAATATCTCGTGAAAATGTTTCTGCCAAGTTAGCCAGTTGTTCAAGATCATATTCGTTTGAGGCATATAACTTAATGTCGTCCATGTAAAGTAAATGGTTCAAATGTATTTCGTCTTTCTCTGTCTGTCCGTCATTCGTATAGGATTCATACTTAAGCGGATATCCTATGTTTGTATTATTTAGTATGTTCGAAAGGGGATTAAGTGCGAGGCAGAACCAGAGAGGGCTAAGTGCATCTCCCTGGAAAATGCCACGTTGTATTTGAATGTCGTCGGTTTCTATTGTTCCAGTTGGTGTGTTAAGTCTGAGTCTAGTAGTCCAATTATGCATAGTTACTTGTAGGAACTGGATAATTTGTGGATGGATTTTGTATATTTTTAGAACATGAATTAACCAGGAATGAGGTACAGAATCATAAGCCTTTCTATAATCAATATACATAGTGTGTAGGTCAGATTTAGATTTATGAACTTGATTTAGGGTTACAGAATCGATGACTAATTGCTCTTTACATCCTTGGCTCAGTTTTCTGCAGCCTTTTTGCTGTTCGGCGATAATATTGTAAGTATCGATATGTTTGTATATTAGCTCAGAAATGCAACTTGTGATTATTTTGTAAAAAGTCTGAAGACATGTTATGGGTCTATATTTAGCAGGGTTTGTGGGATCATTATGGTCTTTCGGTAGCATGTAAGTTGTTCCTGCTGTGATAAATGCCGGTATAGTATCTGGGTGCAGAATAAACTTATTAATGTGGTTGTGTAAGTAGGGGTGAATTACAGTGAACTTCTTGTACCAATAGCTGTGGATGTGATCGGACCCAGGTGCTTTCCAGTTGTGTAAATTGCGAATAACTTTGTGAAATGTGTCTATTGGGATTACTTCAAATTCCATTTCTTGTATTTGTGTGATTTTGGCTGTTTCTGTATCGATCCATTCTGCTTGAGTGTTGTGCTGTATAGGATTTTGCCAAATATCTGCCCAAAACTTGTGTAAGTGTTCTATGTCAGGGCTATGGTAAGGTGCGGGACCATTAAAATTATTTTGGTGGTTATTATTAGTATTAGATTTAAGTTCTCGATAAAACTGTTTTTCGTTATTGATAAATTGTATATTTTGTTCTTTCCTGAGCGTGCATGCTTTATATCTTTGAAGGCGACTAGAACTGACGGCAAGTTTTTGTTTGAGTGTATCCAGAAATTGTAATAATTCAGAGTTAATTCCTTCGTGTGTGGAATGGATCTGATATTGTTGTTTAATTCTCTCTATCTGTATGGATATATTTCTGCCTCTGTTACCATTGATATAATGTGTCAACCTGCCTATTTTTATTCTCAAATCATTAATTTTCTTTTCTAATCGATATTCCCAGCTTGGTTTTTTCTTCCTACGGGGCTGGTGTGATGGTACAGGGGTAATCAAATTAAGCTTAGCTCCATTAGCTTTAGCGGCTGTCCATGCTGCGCAATACGTTACAGTTTGTAAGGTGTGGAAATCCGTGTCACTATTGATGTGTGCTGGAAGAATTTCATCATTAATAAAAGCTATTATTTTAGATAATTTCTTAGATGGTTTTTGTTTGGGTATGAAAGGCCGGTTAGTGGGTTCTATATCTGTAAAATGTCCAAATGCTTCTAAAAATATTTCTTCGGTTTTGGAGTTCGTATTCGTATCTAAGTCAGTTTGTTGATGTGATGTGTGACCTACTGATGAATAAGTATTTGTACTAGCCTGAACGTTGCTTGTATTTTGAATGTCATTTGAAGTATCATTGTTTAATATATGTATATCCGGGGTGATGTTAAAGTCGTTCACTCTGTCTGTCGGTCTTTGAATTGAAAGTTCCTCCTGTACTTCTTGTCTGATTTCGTTCAGCCTCTCGTCAGTAATATATTTGTTGTGTATTATTGTTCTCCTTTGATCAGCTACTCTTTGTTCGCTTACACTCGCCAGTGTTGGGAATTTGGTAATAAACTGTTGATGAAGTGCTTTACGGTATGCTGTCCTGTTGGTTTCTAGGTGGGTTATATGAAAGTAAATTCTAATTATAGCTTCATTCTGTTCATTGGACCATCTCCTACGAGTTTGTGTATTAGATGATGATGTTTGGGTGTTATGTATTTCTATGTTAGTTTGTAGTTTTTGTAAATCTTCCTTAACTTCGGTATGAATCTGATCTATTCTACTCTGTGGTAACAACTTTAAACGTTCTATTGCACGTCTTTGGTCTCCTACCCTTTGTCGGCTGACCTTCATATGAGAATATTTCTCTATGAACTTTAGGTGCAACGACTCTAAGTAATTTCGTCTGTCAGTGTCTAGCGATGTGAGATGAAGGTAAGTGCGTAGTATGAACTCGTTCATTTCAGATGTCCAATTCTTACGCTTAGAAGGTTCGGCCTCGGTGGGTGCAGTATCGATATCCTCGTGTAAGAGGTCATCCTGCACAACATCCTCGGCGATACTACTCGACAAGGTGGTCTTTGATCTTGTCATATAAGAGGGGCGAGTTGATGGGATTGAAGAGAATAATGATTCTGTATCATCGCCCGAATCGGCTGTAGCTCTGACATCGGTGGCCCGCCTGCTCAGCTCCCGATGACCGGCTGTAACAGATTGTTCGATGGGAGCCCGCCTGCTCAACTCCACATCGCCGTTGGATCGCATGCTGTGGCATCCAGCAACGGCTCCAGATGCGCCCCGACGATTGCCCTCGGGAAGCGGCCCTAGACGTAAAGTTCTTGATCGAAGCTGCATCATTACTCTAGAGAAAGCAAGAGAAAAAAGAAAAGGAAGGAAGGACAAGAATATATAGGAAAGTTGGGATCTTAGTTTGGGAAGGGTAAGCCGAGCTGACATTGGCCATACTTGTATCTCCCTAATTGGGGTGTGGTCTTAGCTGTTACGACCTGGTTTCTAGTAGTACACCTACCCGTAAGCCCGCCCACCACGGCAAGGTGATCCCTTTGGGGGGTTATTATTATTATTATTATGTCACATATTTTTTTATAACAATTTAAACCGAGAATCCTGGCTGTTAAAGTCGATTTTCTATTTAGAAATAACTATCGGTAATATCGTCTTGGCATGGAAAGCTGTCAACTAATAAGTTTTATTCCAGCGCCTGATTAATTACAAACAGTTTTCACAGATCAGAAGAAAATAAACCGCAGGCGTCCGGTATAAATGCATTTAACTTCAACCTGCCTCTTTTCCCCCCACTGAGACATCTTCCACGTTATGTTCCAATAATATACATCAAATGCCACGATATCGTACTAAAGCAAGAACTCTCAGTATTGCGTCGTTCCCTAAATTTTTAAACAACTTTTCTGGTCTGCTACTCTTGAACCCCCCGGCTTAAAGCTGCCAGATTGCCAGATTAGGTAATAACAATAGTATAGCAGTCTAACTATATCAATTTCGTTGCTCTCATTATTGTGTCATTCCTGCCGTGGCCAGCTCTTAGTCCAATAGGTAATTCAAATACCTAACACAGTTGACAATAAAGATGATGGTATTTCAATTAAATTTACATGAATATCTGCAAGGTGTTGAAAATAGTTACAGTAGTATCCTAGTATCACGCTTTCCGTGCAAGGAACTCAAATTAAAGTGTCAATCACTAGAATATTCGCAGGGATGACAGATTTGGGTCACTCACGAGTACTTGTTGGGTGAAGGTTGGAAGATACTCCTAGGGCACAGTCGGTAGTACGGCCAGCACTCCCCGCCCTTTTCGCCAGCTTTTTGCGCTTCCACGTATTCCGACAGCAGATTTGCGTACGGAGATTTACTTGGCCTGAAACATTTCGTTGAAATTTTCATTGTGAAGTCAGCTGCAGAGAAAAAGATTTCTTATACAAATCCATCCAATCTTAGAAGGCTCAGTAGGGATATGTTAGACTTTGTTATATAAAGGAAATTCAACACAAAAGACATTCAAAATACTGACGTAAAAAACAGCTTCAGCACTTCCCCAAGGAAGCCAAAATTGGTGAGCGGATGTGCATGGATCTCGCAGATAGCGCGCAGAAGGCACTCCCGGCCTTCCATTCCGAAGTTGGCGAACATGTCCTCAGCGATGGTATACATTATGGCTCTGAAATGACAGAGAAGATTGATGATTAGTGACGTAGATAGTTTAACCAAAAAAGCAATTTCTATGAATAATTCTTATCAATCGACAGGGCTAGTAATAGACCACTGAGATAGACTATTATATCAAATGATGACAATTTTTTTATCCTAGATAATGAAGAGCTATACATATGTAGATAGTATTTCAATAGGTAATTGTTAATGTGTTGCAATAACACCAGCATGGATTTGTTTTACAAAAATTTTAGTATATAACTAGGCACCTAGCCTTTACCCTTAGCCTTTAGCTTTATTTAAGTCTAGCTTAGCTTTAGCCTTACTACTTTTTTAACTCTTACAAAATAAATTTAAAGTTAGTTTAACGGTAACTTGTCTTAAATATGAATAACGTGCAACATAAAATTCATTCAGGCCACAGCGGTACAAATTGTAGGAAATAAATCGAAATCCTGATACTGGACTTGCGTAACACTAGCTATGACCGTTGGAGTCCCAACTCCGTTTCGTGCTTAGAATGCCTGATGTCTTCCTTAAGTAAAGGTGAAAGTAATGGCCAATAACTAAGCACGTGAATCCAATCAGTGGGACGTGTCGTGAAAACAGGACTACAGCTTTTTATATGTGTATCTGGAAAATTTATTGTAATTCCGTCCCCATTCTTGTGAGATTGCTTATTAATAATTTATGTTACTGCATGCCTTCTTCGGTAGTATTAATGCGAACATATTTTGTGATTGGAGACTGGTATTTAATTTTCTGACGGGTGATACGGACATACGTCCTTTAAAAAGTTTTGGTCTAGCGTGCGATAATTTTAATATTTTTTCAACACACCTGCTCGTAACGAGGTTTTTATTCCACCGCTTTTAGGCTCATAATCCTAGATATTAAACACGGGTGCATTTCACAATAATTATCGAACTAGTGGAATAATTTAATAATCCGATCAAGATTAGTGACATTTGTACTCTAGTACCAAGTTGTATGTACGCAGACGAATCGTTGTAATTTAGTCGGGTATTACCTTTATTTTATTTTACTTTTTAGGAATTTGCATTCAAAAAAAATAAAATTAAAGTAAATATACACATTTACAATAGAATATAAATTATACGATCCTAATTGTGAAAAAGATTCATTTCAACTTATTATATTACTCGTAATACACAATAAATTATGTTTTAAACACGAATTGTCTGTTTTAATATTGGCTGCTTGGCATAACCGCGTCCGCGCCTTTGCCTCGAACTGCACGCACATCCAAAAAAGAAAATTGCGCATAAACTTAACCTCAAATTATTGTTTATTTGTTAGAGATTTCTCGTTGTGTTTTATTAATTTAAACAAATTATATTTTAAGTGAATAAGAACACAACTTTAGCGTTAATTTAACCTCTGGATATATTTCATAACAGTCATACATACTTGTAAAATGTTGTCATAAAATTCTAGTGAACAATACGTAAGAAAAAATACTATAATTTATTGGACAATAAGTGTTTTATTTTATGAAATATTTCAAAAAGAGTTCCAGATAGTCAATAACATCACAAAAAATTGTTAGTTAAATCTAATTATCTTAGGTGCGTAAGTACCTCTATCCTGTAAAAATTCTGACAATTGATGTTTTTATCAAAAGTTATTCCCTCACACTACACTCACCCTCACTAGTTACACTATTCTGTTATTTCCTCTCAAGTGTGTTGAAAAACGTCGTATGAAACGCGTGTGCTTGATCATTACATAAGCTCAGCTTCCTTATGCGCACTCACATGCGTTCTTGCGCACAATATCGCTTCGTATGTAATGATCAACTTAGCACACTTGTATCATAATGTACTATTATACTACTTCCTTTGTTTAACCTAGCTCTCAGCTCTCATCTTCATGCAGTCGGTGCTAGCCTCTTACCCAGTCTTCGCGGATACTGCATGCCCTACATATTGCGTTCCACCGACCAAAAGTCTTATTTGTATATACTTACTTGTTCAAGTCTCATCTATTTCCTCCATGCAATAAATCCATCAGCACCTGCCGACCTCTTTTTCTGATTTATCTTTAGATACTCCTCACATGTTGCGCCATTATAAATGCTACCGCGCTCCTTATTGAATTAACCAAGACTTACCTCTCTCTTCTATGCAATCGATCCAACATCGCCTTCTGCAGCTCCGGGGGCACCTTTGCCGGCTTCTTCCCCCGTCTTCTCTCCTGGTACTGCACCACATATTGGGTCATCATACATGCTGCCGCTCTCCCTGTTGACCGAGAGTCAATAATGAAGATTTTTGTGTAGACTTGGACAAGATTTACCTTTCTCCTCCATGCAATCGATCTAACATCGCCGTCTCCACCTCCGGCGGCACCTCTGCCGCTCTCTTCCCCCGTCTTCTCTCCAGGTACTGTCCCACATATTGCGCCATCATAGACGCTGCCGCACTTCCCATGGACCGCGCTAAGATCGGCGGCAGTGTGCCGTAGGGATTCTCGTTGTCCGTGAGACCCAATTTGTCGAAATCAACTGTAGGAAAAGGGTTTAGTTAGATCCATCATTTGTATGTCAACTGCCGCTATAAGAAGTTTATACATTTTGGGTTATGAATTACGGTTGCGTTAATAAAATAATTATCTACCTGCACAAAAATAATAACGTACAATACTTCTTTACCGGCTAGAATCATGTCTCTAACAATCGGCGAATTACTAAGTATCTTCTACGTAGATACTAGAAGCTTTTTGTTTTAAACTCAAATTATCTATTGCTTTCAAATTAACAGCATGGATAATGTAAATTTAATTACAAGTTTACAACACATTACTATGGGTAGTATTCTGTTTTGCATTAGGTACCAGTACCAGATATGTAACGAATGATATGTACTTATTAGTATCCTACTAATAAGTACAGCAAAAACTGAATATGACTGCATATTTTGGTTGTTGCTTGCCGTCAATCACCAATTGAAAATCCCTACCTAATTTTAAGTCAACCAACTGTCTAGGTTTGAAACAAATTCTACTTAGTACCGATAAAATCTAGTTAAAGTACATCTACTGAATTAATAGTAAGTACATTACTTACCAAGGACTAAAATAAAGAAAGCTTGAAATCGCAGGTATTTGTGACCCGAGCCGCAGGCGAGGGTTGTAAATATGCATTAGAGGGCTTTCTTTTTTACTGCCCGTGGTGAGTACACAATTTTACGTCTCCATCTGGCCGCTACGCGTACGGTAAAATTCACATTATGGCCAGGTGTGACGTAAAAATATATACCTAATAGTTACTAGTCTAATTCTAAACTTATCTACTCTAACTAGTAATAACTAGTCTAAGTTTATCTATAGTATTACTACAGAAGCTTTACAGTTACTTACCAAACTACTGACTGGTGTTATAATCTACTACAACATCTACAGCTCTACATCTCTACATAATTTATAAAACTCATACTGACTCATAAACTCCACCTCGTACTTAAGTGTACCTGTGAATCGTGAACAAGGGTCATAATAACTCGTTTTATTACCCTTTTTGTAAATTGTACTAACCGAGGATAATGGTCGCATTTGTCTTGTTACTGTTGTGAATACATCATTAAATGTTTTATACAAATTCTGTCACTCTTGCTACAGTAGTCGACTATCAAATAAATTACTACTAGGCATCGAAGTAACGTACGTAATAAGGATCCTTAAAATAAGAGTGTGGTTTTAAGAAACGAGCCGCAGGCGAGTTCCATAATGAGATCACACTAGTGTTTTAAGGCCTAATTACGTACAGTTGCATACACTGCTTTATCTACACACATATTATAAATCCTAAATGACGTATTCGGAAACCATTAGAATGACCGCCATTGCAGCGCCATGGCCAACTCGATTGTGCGAACGGTCGGGGAGGAGGATAACCGCGGTCGGAGAGGGGGGTCGCATTTTCATTACGTTATCAAATTCGATGTTCCAAATTAGAAACTCATAAGTTTCATAACAATATCTGAGCATGTAATGTTAAAATTACGTTACTGTCACAGATAAAAAATAATATCATTGTAAAATCAGTTGTTGTAATGCTGGCCATTGCATACCGTTTTTGAACACATTTTAGAGGACCTACAATGTGAGTGTAGATAAAAATACTTGTATCTAACGGACGGAATTTGTTTGACACGGAACAACGCTACAGGTTAACATTTTCCATTTCAACATTTTTGTATAGGACAAAAGTTTTGTATAAGAAATAATTTACTTAGTTAATAAATTTTTAACAATTTATTGCTAAATGTAGCTTCAATCTAATTTATTTTTATTTTTATCAGTCGTCCAAAAAGTTATTTATGACGGGTCAATTTTCATCGAACAAAGTAACCCCGAATGTGCCCGTGCTTAGATTATTATATTCTATAAAATAACAAGAAACCAACTTACTTGTAAAAGGAAAATTTATAGAGACATTAGACAAAAATCCCTTCGGAGGATGCCTCACAAATGGCATCGATAAGGAAGGCGTTATCGTCATAGTAGTGCCAGGAGGCAGAGCCAGCCGGCCATCATTGGTGATCCAGAGTATTCTCTTCTGCCGGGAGTGGGGGATGTTCTCCTTGGCCTGGCCTTGGTTTGGAGACGCCATGGGCAGCAACGCGGCTAGGGCTATGCTGAGTATGACACGAGGTATCGTCGAGTCCATGGTGAAGCTGGAAAAATGTGGGACTGTTAATTCAATTATAATTAAATTATCCCTATTAAAATAGGATTTTTTGAGTAATACTGAAATAAAAAAAACGATAATTTCAAATATTTCAATTTACAAATGTAACATTTTTGTTTGCGATATAATATTATTTTACCATGGAGGTGGTACTTAGGATTTTAGGTAATAAAAGCTGTCAGTTCCTTAACTGTCATCCGTCAATTTTGTAAATATTTTGAAAACATAAACGGAACATTTTAAAGTTATTAATTACATCAATACATAGTTTAAAATGAAGATAGCAGAATGCAATCATCTACGGATACGAGACGGCAACAACTATGGGATGAACGTGGAGCAAACGATAAAATATTACGAAGATCTTTACCAGCTAGATTTCCGGAGTTTGCCTCAATGGGAAAAACTTGTACAACGAATGCATTTAGCTATTACAGACTGCAAGCGAAAAATACAAGATTCAAAACGTCGTAAAGCCACTATCATCGATAAACTATGCATAGAATCATGTAGGCCATCACCCTTTGAGCTTACAGATGAATTAGTTCGGACTGCAAAGAAATGGCAAACAATGGAAGCCAATATGAAGTTGAAGAAAAAATCTATGATAAGTTTGTCGGAATCAGCACAAATTAGTACAAATGACGATACTGTATATGGTGAAATACAGGGAGAAGGAAGTCTAGGACACCCAAATACCGAAGTCGGTTCGTCTGCAGAACCAATTGGCGAAAAGGAAGAATTTGTAACAGTAGCAGAGTCACATTTACCAGTTTACGTCTGCTCAAATCCACACAATCGTTTATCAATGTTACGATCAGATGACAGTTCTTTAAGTTTTGCAGATTCGGCTCGTTCAAAAAATTATGTAACACGTGACAAAAAACCTGAGAAATGGCTAGTCTTACCTAAAAGCACAAATATAATCAGTGTTCCAAGCAACATCACCATGGAAAACCAATCTACAAAAGAACAAACCGTATCGTTTTCATTGATTAATTGTAGCAGTGATTACCCGTATTTGAATCTGCGTTACAAGGGCGTGACGGATAACACACCATTTAGAAAAGCAAAAATTCTTCCAGCTACTCCGGTAAAATTGTATCCAGGTTTACCAGTAAATTTCAAGTTTGTATTCAAACTTCAACCGAATTCAGAAGATTTCGCAGTTCATTTATTTTTTAAAGTTGGCCAAAAAGTATTGGCTGCAGCGCCTATAGAAGGCTTTAGCGTACTGGTTGATGGTATGTTCTCTAAAAAACCTGCGGACATACATATTACCGAAGAAATCAATATACCATCGAGGTACTTTTGGCAAATTAATGCAAACAGCGGTTTTCCCTCTAGTGATATTACGATAAAAGTGCCTGATAATTATTCCTACAACTTGCATGTAACCAAATTGAATAAAAGTGTAATTACAGAATCAGAACATGATGATATTTTCTCAATTGAACCGATGACTCCTAGCACGACTACAATGGCTCAAAAAGAAGAAGACCAACAAGTTATAGCTCAGAGTAAAACATTTGTTTCCTCGACTCAACGCTTGGAAGAATCTGAATCAACTCTAATATTAAGCTCTATTGAAATAATAATAAGTGATGTCATTGATCGTGCGTTAGATGTTTTTGTTTTCGAAAAAATGTTTTTAGCATTGAAGCCTTTTTCAAAACATTCTGTTAAAGTATACCAAACAAAAGCCGAACATATAGGTTTCCATCAAAGTCTTTACGAGTTAAAATTTACAAATCCAGTAACGGAAGAAATTGCTTTTCAAAAAACAATCAAAGTTTTCGGTAAAGTTTTAGGGAATCCTGTACAAATTCAACCCGGTTTACTTGATATGACTGTGTCTCCTATTATTCATGGGCGCTGTGAAGATCACTTTACTATCTTTAATAGTCACAAGGTATTTCCAGTAACAATTAAAATTAAATTATCGGTAAAAATTAAACAGCTGATTGGTATAACTCCTATGAAAACTTCAATACCTGCGAACTCGAGAGTAAAGTTTTTAGTAGGTCTCTGCTCTAAAGATCTAGCTAAAAATAAAAGGGAAGATTTTGTACATCTGACTATTAAAATTATTGTGATAGGAGATAAGTCAGTGTATCATAATATGCCACCAATATATTATGAGATTTTAGCACCATGTTCATCTGAATTTATAAAATTGTACAAAAAGGAAAGTTTTGATAATTCTTTGTATTAACTAATTTAGTTATTATTTGCATTTGGTCGCTCATACAATGTTATTAAAAACTGTGAAATATAGGTACTTACCTACTTACATTTCCTTAGATAGGTATGTAAACATTGTATGCGTTGTTTTTTATTAGAAAATAAATAGTTCTACATTGCCTTAATTATTTTTTTTGTAAACCCCCTATAATATTTTTAGATAAAATAGAACTCTTTATATGTACTATCGAAGGGTGTTTTTTCTGTAGAAAAATATAATTTAAATTTTTCAAAATGTTCTTGTGATGGTGACATGTGTCTAAGATGATATTCATGTTGGATCTCGGACCGGCCTGACTTGATATATAAGTACAAAGTCACAGTCATTGAACCAGGCTGAACTAGTTTACAGCCACAATCGCTAATAAATCTACAAGATTCATAAACCATATTGTAGCCCTAATAAAGTCGTAAAGGTTTGCAAAATAAGCACGATTACTCGTATTCGGGGTCCTGACGGGATTATCTCAATGTAAATGGTCAAACAAAAGAAAACAGTCAGTCATTTTCCTGCTTTCTTCCATTTTCTTTTTATCTGTAAGTTCTAAATGCGTCACAGCCTCACAGGTCTCAGGGTGGCCATAAAAGAACCACCATCAAAACACCAGTTCCACAATTTTTATTAGATTTTCTGACCTCACCTTGTCATGTTTACAATTCCTCATAGTAAAGGAAGAAGGCGCTACGCACGCCGAAGACAAAACAAAATAAAATTGTTACGGGTTAGATTAGATTAGAGCTCATAGATGTAGTTGACCAAGACTCCGCTAGTGCCTTTATAATTTCACGCTCAACAAACAGTACTTTAAAGACGGCTTGGAAACTACATCATGAAAGGCTTACGGCTGCGTTTCCACCAGAGATGAGCGAGGATGCGTTGCAAGGAATGTTTGTTAAGAACCAATAGAATCACTTCATTTACCTATCCTCGCACAGCACAGCTCTAGATTGGTTCATATTCGTAATAAGCACTTTACTCGCAACACAACCTCGCTCATCTCCGATGGAAACGCAGCCTAATATTCGTTCCTAATATTCACGGATATTTGTCGCGGTAGTCAATTGGCTTGTTTATGAGCAATATTTTGTGTGCAGTTTACCACGGCTTTGTCGTAAAGTAGGTATACGAGTATGTACCCATTTCTTATGCTACAAAAGGCCGTATTTACATAAGATTTTAATAAAACATACGCCATTATATACATATATTAAAGATTCGGTTTTCCCGGCCTCTGCTGTAGGCTTTTCTCATAACCGTTACTATGTTGAGCATTGTTTTGACAACAATCGGTAAGTCATCAAGAATATCCACTCCGTGTAAAATATGTGAAATATTATTCAGGCCGATAGCTTTGAGTCGATGATCAAAGAGCAAAATTTGCGTTGTTATTGAATAAGGCCAATCATTAGGTACATATAAAACCTTAATTAATTATCTCGTCAACCCATTTTACAATCTTAGACAAGTAAGAATTAGTCGGATTTTCAATTACATACCTACCTACTTACTCGTAGGGGAAGATAGCGTGGATTCGTTCGCTTGGAGCCTTCGTACAGTAGTCATATCTCGCCTATCCAACATGCTGAAGCGTTCATATTTGTATACAACACGGCCACTTAAATGCATAAGCTACCTTCCAAAAGTAATGGCAGTGCGGTAGAAGACTTCGTCAAAAAGAGCTGATATGTGTTTTCGCTACTCTAAAGTAATTTTGAGTTCTTCTTTAAATGTGTTTGTTTCCAATAAGTTTTAATGGAATTAGAAAAAAATGTCTTAGTATTGTTTGTAAACAGATGCTTAAGATTGTTATGTAAACAATAGTTTTAGGACTAACGATTTTTTTTTTCGATTTTTTCTAGTCGGTTGGATTGGGGAACTTTCGTACACTAAAAATGTATGTAATTTAATACTGTACGAATGCACCCCATGTAAGTTAAAATCAAGAATATCATAATTGCACAAATAGGTCAGTAAGATATGTCTAAAAGGTGACTGGAACTGGCGAAATAGCTGGTAATATAATGAATCTCGGGTAGAAACGAATAGTGTACGAAGCTACCCAACGTGGTGGGGTGAATTCGTACAGTTCCTATTTTTGGGAAGATCGTTATAGCTTGCCAAGATGCTTTGTATCAAGCCAGAAATGCGCTATAATTATAGGCAGATAAATGGACAATAAAGTAGCAGTAATTTCATTGTAGAATAGCTGTCAGTTTTTGTTTTACAAGGCTCCGAATTTGGATAAAACCAAAGTCATGATCAATGGCCACATTGATCCGGGACCGGTCGTCGTACATGGCCACCTTCTTGAAATTGTTTCTGAGTACACCTACCTTGGGCAGATCCTGCAGTTAGGTAAAAACAATTTTGAGAAGGGGGCCAAAAGGAGGATCCAGCTAGGCTGGGCAGCATTTGGAAAACTACGCCGAGTCTTCTCGTCATCCATACCGCAATGCTTGAAAACGAAAGTTTTCAATCAGTGCGTCCTACCTGTAATGACCTACGGAGCTGAGACGTGGACACTCACGGTAAGGCTGGTCCACCAGTTCAAAGTCGCTCAGCGAGCTATGGAAAGAGCTATGCTCGGGGTTTCTCTGAAGGATAGGATTCGTAACGAATACATCCGACAGAGAACCAAAGTTATCGACATAGCTCAAAGAATTAGCAAGCTGAAGTGGCAGTGGGCCGGCCATATCTCGCGAAGAACCGACAACCGCTGGGGTAAACGTGTTCTTGAGTGGAGACCGCGTCTCGGCAAACGTAGTGTAGGACGCCCTCTGGCCAGGTGGGATGACGATCTGCGAAAGACTGCAGGCAGATGCTGGATGCGGCAAGCTGAAGACAGGGCGCTATGGCGCTCATTAGGGGAGGCCTATGTCCAGCAGTGGACTAATATAGACTGATGATGATGATGATGATGATGATGAAGGCTCCGAAAAAAACAAGTCTACGAAGCCTCCCCATCTTCCCCTATTAGTACTTTGAGTAAACTGATGTTTCTTATGAATGGTCATGTTCATCTATGTGTAACTAAGTATTTCACATGATTAATGTCTATTATGCTTTTCATGAGTTAAGACTAATTTAAAAAGGTTACTTAGTATCTGTAGGTGTGTACCTCTCTAGCTTAGATAAAAATTGAAACTTTAAGGCCAGTGACTGACTGTTTTGTCCTTAGAAGATTTCTCAAAAAAATACGAGTTTGAAACCTAAAATAATTAGTATAGACTAAATAAATGAGTAAGTTTTTTTTGTAGGAGGAAAACTCGATTGAAAATAATAATTAGTTACCTCGATAGAACTATTTTTCGAGGTTTCTAAAAGGCCATTTCCGCGTAGCATAATAAGGTAAATTCTACGATGTTAAGCAAAAACGGTATAAGTATCTTTACGATCAAAACTGCTTGTACGCGAAATAAATACGCATTTACATGTAATACACATTGAACGCTATTAAGAATTAAATTTTATCATCATTTAAAGGGCAAATGTTTCTGAATTAACTGCACTGAATGGTTTGCTAAACTGAACTAGGTACCATGTTACTATCAATTTCATGGCCATGCAGTTTAGTACACAACACAGTATACACGGTCTAGAATCTAGTGTCTTTAGGTCAGTGCAAGCCGTCCGACGGGTCTGATGGGGTTAAATGGCGGCTAATCTTATCGCGGCACTTGATACAGGATTTAATGAAACCCCGTTAGGTAATGACAGATTCGCGACGAGAAAAATATGTATGAGTGTAAGTGTGATGCTGGTAATGCTGGTGGTAAGAAATAGTTAAGTACTTAACTTTTACACATTTGAAAAAATATAATTAAAATATCGAATAGAACTTTACTAAGCTTGGCTTGCTTCTTAAAAAGGTGCCAATTGAACCTTTTGGATGAGTTTTCGATGGATCGCTGTTGCAACTTTTATGCGTAGCGCTGAGTTGTTGATTTGATGGATACAGAAGCATTACTACTATTTAAAATTACTAATATTATTAGTACCTAGCTGTAATGGTTCATACAAATTAACTTAACTCAACTACTTTACGTATGCTGTAATAAAAACTCTACACAACTTATGTGTCATCATAATCATAAACATAAGAACATAGTCCAAAATTTTATACAACCTTTACTATCTAACATCGTCTATTGAATGCCTGAGAAAATAAATACTTAAAAGGTTTAAAAAATCCTCGGTTAAAGATCTGTAAGCTCCGTTATCCTTATCGCTCATTATTTATTTATCATACCAATTCCTTGTACCCACGAACCCCGCAGTAAAACATTTTGTAGGCTTTTCGGCTAATATGAATATTGTATAGTCCTCTCACAGTGAAGGAAAGGTTTTGAATAGGCTTCCCAGAAGAAGTTTTAAAGTATTTTTGGAATATTCATGTTTGGCTTTCTTTTCGTGTTCTTTATTTAAGTCTGTGACTTCGCGTTAACCTTTGTTAATTTTTTCGTGTAAATAGATAATGTCACTACCACAACTTTCTCATTTATTTTTTGAAGCTTGCTTTCTTATATTTTAGGTATAACAGAGCAATTTGTAATATTTGTTAATTGGTAAATAATTATTAAAATTAAAACAGTGATTTTACGACTCGGTAACAGTGAAATAAATTTAAAAATTATTAATGAAGTAGTCGATTTTAAAGTATTTGTAGAACCATGTCTCTTATGATATTACGGGAAGCATATTATCATTTGATCTTATAATAGTTATAATACAATAAATTGTTAATTTCACGATCAATTTGTTAATTAAGTAGGTAATCCCTTATTTGGCTTCCTTACCAGCACAGGTACGTACATATATAATCACTAGCTTTTGCCCGCGGCTTCGCCCGCGTACTAAAAAGGAGGTTCTCAGTTTGACCCGTATGTTTTTATGTACGTATGTATGTTTGTCCGCGATTATCTCGCGTTTGGCTGAACCGATTCAGATGCGGTTTCCGGGAAAGTATTTGTTACATTCTGGAGGTTTTGGTATACGACGTATTGGTGAAGGCGATTCCCTTATGTTTTGAAAGTAATGATTGCAATACTTGTTGAACTGTTTCGCCGGCAACGATTTACTACTACTAGGAAATTATGATTAATGCAGATTTCTACTCTTGAATAACAAGCTTTTCCCCGTGACTTCGTCTGCGTGGTCATTAGTAATCCACCCCCATTTTTACCCGCTTAAGAAATGACTTCTGGGATAACACCTTATATGTCCTTCCCCAGAACTCAAATTATCTCCATACGAAATCATCTAAATAGTTTCAGCGGTTATCAATTTCCCGTACAAACTTTCAACCCCCTTTTCACACCCTTAAGGGCTGATTTTCGATAAGACAACTACCCTATGTCCTTTCCCGTGGTTCAAAATATCTCATACCAAAAATCATCTAAATCGGTTCAGCGGTTTAAGTGTGAAGAGGTAACAGATAGACACACTTTCGCATTTGAATAATTATTATTTATTTATTTGTCCAGCATAGGTTACAGGTTCTTACAAATTACATTTGAGTTTCACTATGTGGCGCCTTACGGCATACAAATTTAGAGCATGCATGTCAGCTTCAGTCCTTAATTGTATAATTACATGTCCTTATCCTCTAAAAATTCATTTACAGAGTAGTAATTTTTCCGAAGTAAAAAAAGTTTTAACACACTTTTAAACTTATTTAGGTATTGTGATAATCTTAATTAATAATCTTCTGGTAATTTATTATATAATTTGTTATATTTGTATACAGGGTGTTTGGTCCATCGTTGGCCAAATTAAAATGGCGGGGTCGTTCCCTATCTCACCACGCTTTCCAAAAATTTTTTTGACCGACGTGCATTTTTTTTAAATTTTTTTGTTGTTTTGAAAAGAAAATCAGGACCAACTCGTTTAAAATTAAATTTAAATAAAAAATAAGTGCTAGAGACATGCAATTGTTATTGCATCGTGATGTGAAACGTTGCACTGCTTTATTAAAGTGAAAATTTCGGACACCTAACGCTTAGTTTATTTTTTATTGGCCCTCGAAGGTTTTACAGCATGTAAAAATTTTGCCAAAGGTCAACTTTGATTTGCAATGAAAAAATAAATAAAAAAGATTACGTTCTTAAAATTCTTTTACTAAATTGTGTGTTTTATCCTCTTTCTAATGATGTAAAATAATCCCGGAAAACCTTTCATAAACTTGATTTTTCCGCGGTTATTGTAACGGACGCGACAGGCAAATCATCATTGCCCAAACATTGACGCCTCTTTTTTGAAATCCCGTAAGTAACAAGCGGGTTTGTTTTCTCGATGACCGATGAGGTTTGCAGGTTATTAAGTTATATTGTTATATATAATCTAGGTGCCATCGCGGCTACATTTTTCTGAAATAGCGCCGTGTCGGGTATGAAAGGATGTAATATTCTCCCACACAAACGTGCGCTTCTAAACCTTAAGAATAGATGGGAATTGCATTTAACAAAAACACACATTTCGTAAATATATAAACATGGAAGCGTCAGGATTTTTAAATTTTGAAAATGAAGTCTACAAGAGTCGAAACAGCCAAGTCCGCATATTGACCTAACACAATTTCTCTGAGCTAGAAACGCACTTTTTTGATCTGTGGAGTTGCCCCAAAATATTAGTCCGTACCTTAACGTTGATGTCACAAAAGCATGGTACGCAGTGAGTACTGTCGAAAGATTTACCCTTTTTCTTAAATTTATAATATTAAATTGCGATTGAATGGTAATTTGGCACAAATACTTTCAAGAAAAAAAAACCATAAAAAACCGGCCAAGTGCGAGTCGGACTTGCGCACCGAGGGTTCCGTACAAGCCTGTAGGTTTAAAATTATTAAAAATATTTTTATTATATAATGTAACTAAAATTTACAGTTTTCGCAATTTTTCCTTTATCTGTGCTATAAGACGTTGCTTCGTACCAAATTTCAAGATTCTGAGTTCACGGGAAGTACCCTAAGCTGTAGGTTTTGATTCCCTTGCGAGTTTCGAAAATTTGCCGCATAAACTGTTGTATCTTTTGATTGCGTTGGCTTAGAAGTTTGATTTTTTCACAGCTCCAAAAGACAGTAGACCTGAGTATTTGATATAAATTTCAGCTTGATACCTCCACGCGTTCCTGAGAAAAAGGGTCTTGACAGACGGACGGACGAAGGGACGGACGGACGGACAACAAAGTGATCCTATAAGGGCTATTTGGAATCTCTAGAACCAGCGGTTTGGGCTGTGCGTTGATATGTCAGTCAGTCAATCAGTTTCTTGTTTTACATATTTAAAAGATAAAGGTATTTAAGTATTCATTTTAGATTACAACCGGACTTTTAAAAAAACATAAGACATCTATTCAACTTTTTTTTTTAAACTTTAACATCATTTCATCCGTACTTTCCAAAAAAGAAACTTCCAAATTAAATAACCTACATACCCGGGCAGTATTAAGTTGGATAAGATCCAATAAGTTTCAAAATTAAATTACACCCAAATCTCGTGCCAACTTTTCCCAATCCGAATTCGTCAATACCTTTCCTCAAATTCAAATTCCTTGCGAAAGTGCTTGACCGGAATGAATGTCAATCATTGTGGAGAATAATCGGTTCGGAATTATCGAGTCCTAAGCGATGTGTGCGGTATCGATAATGACTTGACGAATGACAAGTAGTTGATTCGATTGTCGATTCGCTAGTGTAGGTGACAATTATAAAAGTGATAGCATGCCGTGATTGCCGTGTGATGGGGCAAGGCCTTTATGCTATGTTCATTACAATATGAACATAACATAACATAAATACTCTTTATTGCACACCTCAAATTAAAGAAACAAAGTACAAACAAGTTACAAACAGAAAAGTAGAGGTAAAACCATTTGCGGTCTTATCGCTAATGAGCGATCTCTTCCAGACAACCTTTGGGAAGCGGAAACCTTTGTTAATTAACAGAAAAGTAGGTGTTGCAAAAACAAATAAACCAAACATTAATAAACTTACACACATAAAAGAAAGAAAAAGAAAGAAGTAAACTTACATAGCTCATACATACATACATACATATATATTAGATATATATAATCAAATAAGAAGATATAAACTAGGACCAAACACACTACAGGCCACAAGTTGAAAAAACGGTTATTGGAGTTGCAGGACATACGTATCATGGGAGAGACAAATAAGGTTCTTTAAGTGGTTTCTTAATCACAGCAAGAGATTTAGCACGCCTTATGTCTAATGGTAAATTGTCATATTTATAACCCATGTTTATAATTCTTTTATTTGCCCCACATGACGTTGCACCGCCTACAATTTATCTGTTTTTCCCGAAGGTTAACTGGTAGAGAATGCTCTATAGCATCAATTGCGCCTGTTGTAAGATTGTGTATTTCTTTGGTGCAATAAAGTTTAAATACATAAATAAATAATTTAGCAACTTTGCAATGGGAAATAATATTCCGCAGAGCAAAAATATATAAATGCACATCAAAGCGATCAATTTGATAATTGATGTGATTTGGATTTTTTTTGCTGTGCAAGTTAGTATAATAGGTGGGTTAATGGTTACTTTTTGTTTAAAGGCATATCAAAAAGTAGGGTCACTTTAGCAGACGTTTTTTACCACGGAGTATATGGAGACGGTATTGGCCGTAGTTTGTTCCAAAACCAGCGTAGCCGGCATTTACACGCACACATTCTCATTAAAGTACGCACGAGGTGATACACACAAAGAAATGTCAGTCTCTCATTCGCTGTGTTGATGTGTGCGTACACTCGAAAATACGTAACCACTATCATTGCCTCGTAGGCTCCGCCTACATTAGGGATGTGGCCCTTCGATATATATATTTTATCGATATCGATTATCGATAATTAACTCCATAATACCACGCCACACCTCATATTAATAAAACAATGTCGATTTTTATTAATAGCTGGATAAAAATCTACCCTAATTAGGGTTCATCCATTAATTACGTCAGATTTTAAGGGGGACGGAGGGATCAACAAAGTGTGACGAGTTCTGATAAGGGGAAGGGGGAGTTTTATTTCTTGTGACGTCACAAATACAAATATCGTGTACATATATACACATAGTACAGTACTGTGTACTATTTTTTTGAAGGAAAGGAACTCTTTATGTCTTCTAGTCTGACATTCAAACACTTTGGATTATTATTTTTCTTGCTTTGATTTCATTTAATATATTATTTAAAATGGGAAAATAAAGAAATAGTAATTTTAAACATTACTGTTGAAATTTGTTTGACGTAATTTGTGGATGTACCCTTATCTATCTAATTTATGTGTCGCTAAAATACTAAAAATAATCGTGACTCAAACTTTATCTTAATCGGTTCAGCAGTTTAAGTGTGAAAAGGTAACAGACAGACAGATACACTTTCGCATTAATAATATTAGTATGGTTAGAAGTACCATTATAAAGTTATCGTATCTATAAAATAAGTTGATCATTGGATTAATTAATCCAGTCAATCACGTTATTTTGTTTTCGAAAAAAATAAAATTAGTTTCTACTATAGGACAGAAAGCTACACCTTAAACAATGTGTTCGAAATTATCGATAATAAATAACGGGCCGCACTCTCGTGGTGGCAGGCGCGCGGCAGCCATATTGCCCAGCGACGTGGCTGCCGATCGTGTGACGAGACTGACGAGCGACGTTCGTATTTCCAAATACATTGCGCGTCACTCGCGTAATCCTGTGACCGCCAGCAATAGCCAGCGAGCAATTGATATGAATACTGTTGTACCATCAGATAATGGGTGAATGTCGTAATAAAAGCCTACAATTTTTGGAAAAAATGTGAAATACTCGGTTTTTATACTTACCGGTGGAAAGTAACTACTCCAGGGGCCTCTTTTAATTCGTTGCTTCGTACACGACACGACGAAATTGTACAACACGGCATTTTTACATGTTTTTTGGCACTAAATTCGTCACACGTGGTTGAACGACGACTGAACCGCGCGGCATGAGGTTTCGACAAGTTTATGCGCATCTGATCATAAACCATGTAACGCGCGCCCGGCCCAGTACCGCGTCCATTAGTATTTATCTAGTCCGTGTTTTTTACAGTCAACAACTCTGCGCTACCACGTTTAAAAGTCGGAACAGCAATCCATGTGATAAGACAGTCATGTAGAGAGTGCATACATAATGTGTGTCTCTCTAAATATACCTATAAATATAGTATAGAAGGTTGTCTGGAAGAGATCGCTCGTTAGCGATAAGACCGCAAATTGTTTTGCCTCTGCTTTTTTGTTTGTGACTTGTGTATACTTTGTGTTTATAATTTGAGGTGTGCAATAAAGAGTTTATGTTTCTGTTATAATTTAAATGAATTATAGCACACAACTATTTTTCTAAATGCAACAACCGTTAAAAATATCAATATTGGAATTACCATAATTGTAGGAAAAATTATTAGAGAAATAAATGAAACTGGGCTCAGCTAAGAACCAATTACTAACCAACCACCACTACCACGGCAACCAAAACGGCTCATTTTACTTACGAAAATTAGACATATAAATGTATGGCTAATCTTCTTAACTAAAATGAGTCAGTTAAGAAAAGATTAGACCAAGGCTTTATCTGTCAGACTAGTCAGATTTGGATTTTTTTTTCTTTTATTTAAACAATAGGTATAGTATAGTATAGTATAGGTAAGTACCTAGTCTCTTAAATTGTTTTGATATGTCCTCTGAAAGAACTACGCATTATTGTGTATTTTTAAGATTACATGTTTTACTGTTTTGAAAAAATAAGTCCCGCCTAGTTTCTTGTGGTAGTTTTTTCTCTCTCTGACGTTCATTAGTGCATTATAATGTGCCTAAATAGAAGAATAAATATCTTTTATCTACACCCATATCATAAATCCTCTACTCTGCGTTGTGGAACCGTATGTAATTACCACCATTATTGCAACCAGTAACGTAACATCAGTGTATTATCTGTGCCAGTGTGGTAAAAACGTATGAAAATTCATTAGCACATCGATATAACGGTAACGTAATGCAAATCCGTCCTCCTCCCCGACCGTCGGCACGCGCCCCCCCGACCGCCGGGACAATCGAGTTGGCCATGGCGGTGATTGCACCATTGGGCGGTCATTGTAATGGTTTCCGAACACATCATTTAGGATTTATAATATGTGTGTCTGTGTAGATACAGCAGTGTATGCAACTGTACGTAATTAATTTTTTTTTTTTTTTTTTTTTTTTTTTTTTTTTTTTTTTTTTTTCTGAACTAAGTTTGTAATTTAACCGTATAAGCAGGTGTTTATTGTACCTGTAATTTCTACAAAATTACAATGAAATTAATTAGGCCGTAATTAATTAGGCCTTAAAACTTAACAGTTACATAAACTACTATTATCTTTTTTGGGGTACGGGGGCTTCCATTAATCGCGTCATATTGTTTAGGGGGGGGAGGGGTCAAGAAAAAATCACCAATGATCACCACAGGGGGGGAGGGGGGTCTGGACACATATCACGTGTAATTTTTTTGTCCTTGTGCTATACTGTATTATGGTCAATAAAATAAAAATTATCAACTTTTATATGAATCAATCTGTCAAAGGCAGAGTAAAATTGCACTAGCACTATGATTGTAAATATTTTTAATGGCATTTGACATATTATTTTGTGAAGTAGGTTTTTAGGGTTCCGTAGCCAAAGTGGTAAAAACGTAACCCTTATAGTTTCGTTATGTCCGTCTGTCCGTCCGTCCGTCCGTATATCACAGCCATTTTACTCGGAAACTATAAAACGTAAATCTTAATAAATATTTAAATATAAGGTGTGTTTTTGTATGCCGCTACTTAGTTTTGTAGTAAAATTGCTGAAAAAGATATTTTAAGGAGGGGCACTACTCCATACATGTAATTATTTGTCAAAAAAAATTGAGGTCTGTTTGAATTTTTTTATTTAGTGAATATTTTAAGAAAAAATCACCCCGTAAGTCTAAAAAACTTGTGTCCCCCCTGTCACTTTTGAACCGGAGATCCGAAAAAATTGAAAAAAATTACATTATCGGTTTAGGAATTATTGAGTTATCTCCTAAAAACTCATTTCATACGCAGATACGACCTTTTGATATTACTTTTTCGATAGTATGTACGAAACCGCGTGGTCCGACACGCACTTGGCCGGTTATTTTTCTATTAAAGATAATTTTATTTTATATGTATGCATGTAGTTTCATTCATTTACCCTTTACGTGTACGTACGTTACGTAAGTAGGTTCACGTGTTAGAAAACTGTACTTACTTTAGTTAGCAAAAAATTACACGTCATATTGGACAGGGGGGGGAGGGGTCCTGAAAATATCACCAAAAGTCACCATGGGGGAGGGGGGGTCTAAAACAAGCCAAAAACGTATGACGCGATTAATGGACGCCCCCTACCTTCAAAAAACGTGCAATTGACCCTTTGACCTAAAAATAGTTTTACACTGCCAAATCGTTACATTTAGCTCAACGGCAGTACGTAACAGGTTTGCGGTGCAAATAGCAGCAATTCATCTCAGCCAAATGTATCATTGTTTTAACCTGTGGTGTCTTTATAGGCCCGGAGTGGTTTATAACCGAGAATGTTGCGCGTGCGCCGGTTTTGAGTTCACGAATATTTGTGAGCAAATTGGTTCTAGAGTTCTCATCATCATTTCAGCTCTTTAACTCTTCGAGTGCACCATGTGTATGAACAGCAATATTAGTATTTCCACAGATTATACACCGTGGGCCCATATAACTAGACAGATTTTAACAGTGTATTCCTGTCCATATTTAGATACTAAAATGTCCTATTTTTCTGGAGTACGCCTAGTTTCAGAGTTAATAGGTACCAATTTAAAAAAAAATACACTTTTTATTGTAACTCATCACAAAACGCCTTTCTAAAGGCGTTGTTGCCACTATTGGACATAGTTTACACGTCCTTATTGACAGATATCAAAGTGACAAGGAAAACTTTGAAGAAACTAAATTTTTACAAAAAAAAATGTACCAATTTGTTTTAGGCGATAATTTTATTAATAACATTTGCTTTTCATGTGCAATAAATATTAAAAAAATGGAAAAAAAAACGAAAAAAAAATTTTTTTTGGCGTAATTGACCTTATTTTTTCCTTCTTTTGGTCTTAGAAATTCGTGGTTAAGATCTGTCGGGTTATTCCTGGCAACGGTGTATAATAGGTATTTCTTCGAATGAGAACGTCCTATTTATTATCATAATTAAAATTTAGTGTAGCTGATATGAAAAAAATAGTCCCACCGAGTTGCTTGCCAATTAATAATACTTCTCGGATCAGAGGTGTAGGTATATACAATGCTGCGGTTTCCGCATGCGACGCCGGTTCGCGAGTGAGATAGCGCTCTGCATGTGTATAGCGCTGTCACGCTTGTACATCTACTTCGCATCCAGTTGCGGCACCAGTGTAGTAATCGCCTCTGTCAGTATATTTGTGAGCAAAACAATGAACAACGAATACGGTAGAAGGGTATGGGAAAGCATTTTGCTACGCATTTTGAATAAATTTCCTAAAGACGTAATAAACTCATTAGAAGGTAAAACGAATAGACAAGTCAGGGACATCATAAAAAACTATATGTTAAAATTAAGAAGGCAACTTCATACACATGAAAATAATAAACAACATTTTAATTAATTGCATTAATATTGTACTGTATACCTAATTTAATTAGCAATAGTATTGTATACCTAACTTAATTTTCTAGACTCCTTAACTCATAAAATCTTTTTAGTTTAAGATTAGCAGTTAAGACTGGCATGTTATTGTTCATCTTTTTCTGAAATAAACAGTTAATTTTTTATTTTTTTTATTTGTTCCAAGTGTTTTTAATACTCTTATTACCTTCTACTGAGCACGAATGATGCGCAAACTAAACTTATTAAGTGGCATGACATGACACTTGTTTCTTCTGAAAGTTGTCACTGTACGAGTAAGTACCTAGGACGGTAGTACTATTAGTTATTCTGTGACCTAGGTTAGTAGTTTGCAATTTTCATCCCGTATTCATAAACGTCTCCCAGTTCTCAATTAGTTCATTTATGTTTTGTCTGTAGCTAGCCTTCTTGTCCGCAGCCTGAAATTTGGGGGGGCGAGGGTCACTACTGCAGAAATGATTTTCTGACGGGGTCAGTAATTAATGCCCTCCGTCCCTCTTCCTCGGGAGAGACAATGAAACTCTTATTGTGTGAATGTCACGCTCTAGCCGGAAAGAAAATGAAGGTCTTTGGTACTCGCTATCCAGATCCAGAGGAACTCAAAGCACTGCCCTTGAGCTCCAATATCCAACACATGGACAAGGTTTAGCAAGCTCTTAAGTGATTTAGGGGGCAATTAGGTACACAAAATATCCCCTTGGATCGAAGTGTATCCATATGGGCGCCCGAATTAAATAAGATAAGGATAGTTGACTACTTAATTAAATCATAATCACTTTTACGACTAAATAATTCTCTGTTATCTAACACCCTATGGGTCCGCCAAGCACGTAGTGTCACAAATGGAATCTACTCAGCGTACAAATTGTAGAATGCATGTCAAGTGGCTCGACGTAAGTAGGTAGGTAAATGCTTTACGTGGAACGGCTAGAAGTTGAATATATGACGTGTTGCGTAAATTTTTGGCGAAATGTTGATAACAAACGAAGAATAAATTACTGGAGGACGAATTCGAATTCATGAACTGTCAGCGTTACCTACTATTTTCAGCTTAGATTTTCAGGGAACTTTAAACTTCTATTATATATAATTAGTATGAGCTATTTTATAAGGGAAACAGTTCAGATATTCCATACACGTATTCCTCTTACTCGGGGGTTCCATGCACTTATCTCACCTAACCTTAAGTTAAAATTTTACGAGGACTTACGATCCAGGATAGGGTCAGACCTAAATTTGGATAGGTTTAGAAAGACCCTGTAAGTAGGTCTAAAATTTATCTACTTTAAGGTCAAAAATTTTGAGGCACAGTCGTCATCAAATATAATATATCGGAGTGGTCAAGATATCCCAAAATATCTGAACGTGCACTCTATTGCCTTGACAATAGAGGCGTTGTTCAGATATTTGTGACCACTTTGGCCTCTCCGATATACCTGCTGGCGACTGTACGTAACCCCTTGGGTCTCCTCTGTATAAATGATCTAAATCAAAGCATGTGGTAACAGCTAGCAATTGAGCGTAAACATCTATAGGTACTAACTAACAACGGCTATTCATTTCTTGGTTTATAATCGGTATTTGCCCAAACATTCGTGTAGTTTCTCTCAAACAAGAAACAGGGCCACTACACAAACCACGTTATGAATAGGCACCTTAAAACTATACCTTCACCTACCTAAAACCACAGCATAACAATTTAATATAATATACCTACGCTTCAACTACCGCAAAGGTAAGCTTATTGATTACCAAGAAACCTGTAAAACCGCCTAAAGATACGATGAACCAATAACAATCCACGAAAAACGATGCAACTAAAGCCTGACCAGAAATATATGATCATTGTCAAGAGGGCGCTATTATTCTTATTTATATGGCAACAGTTCAGTATAGTCTAAAAGTACATTATTCTCTATGGTATAATGTCACCTTGATTTGTTTACCACCTGTCAGCTATGTTAATTTGTAAAGGTTTCGTGGCGAAATAGTTTCATTTCCCGAGCGTTTTATTTCCAGCAGCAGTTTTGGGCATTTCTTGACATTTAATATTTAACACTTTACTATTATTCAAGTAAACCGCAACAATGACACTGAAAATTATTGCCAGTGTAAGAAATCAGTTCCAATGAAATTCCGCAATTGGCGCATGATCATATATTTCTGGTCAGGCTTTAAACGCCTACGTACATTTTTGCAAAAGCGTTAACCCCATAACATACTTAGAAAGTGTAAGCATAAATAACGAGGTATAAAATGTACAAGTGAAATAAATAGATTCAAAAGGAGGACGAATATACAGAAGTTTATCGTGACACTTGGAACTGGCCGGACGGGTTGGTTGAATCCTTGTATGACCATTTTATATGCGCACACGCAGATTACTTTAGGTACGTACTAGATGGCGTATGTCAGACTACTCGTGCTCAAACCTTCATTCATACTAATTTAGTAAAAAACATAAAAAAAGTTCCGGCGTAAAGTAAATTTAAATTGTTGTTTTATTTTAACAAAACAATCGTTCACAATTCATGATAATTTTTGACGTCACGTTTGTTTTATTGATAGAACTCATACTCTTAATGAGAAGTCTAGAAAAAGTTTACCCCTTGAAGGGTAAAATTTTCAATAATGCATTTTTAGTCGAGTTCTCAAGAATACATGTTACAAATGTTATGGGTCTAATTTGAACGGCTTAGATGTGTTGTAATCTGCTGTGAGAGGTAGCTCACAAGCATACCTTCGTATTTTTCGTAATCGTAATCACTGTCACTGTCGTAGGTATCGGAAGCTCCATAAAGTATCCTAGATGCGGAGTCTACCGGAGCTAATAAAGGCAGTCTATTGCTTAAGGCACATTCATGTTTAATACATTGCTGTAGGCTTTGAGCTTTGCATTTCATTCATTATCATTATATACGTTTTGAATATACTGGATGTCTCATTCAAATCGGTCAGTATGGAAAAGTCTGAAACTATAAGACATACGAAGATCTGTTCTGAGGAACCATGTCATCGATTTTAATAACAAGAAAAACTGCATTCATACATTTTAAAAAACATCTGTACTCCGTTCGGGAATCGAACCCGGTTGTTTTGAAAAAAAAAAACCTACACTATTTCTATTTAGATATTGATTGTGTAGGTCTTAAGCAGTAAATGTCTGTATGAAACATGATGTATAAAATGAATAAAATGCATTGTTTCCATATACTTTAATTTTTTTTAGTAGGAGCTCTTTTTAGCAGTGACCACCGCCTTTTTCAATACAATATTCAACACGTTTAGGTAACGATCTTACAATTGCATTTTGTATCTTCATATAATAAAATGCATTTTATTCATTTTAGACATCATGTTTCATACAGACATTTACTGCTTAAGGCCTACACAATCGATATCTAAATAGAAATAGTGTAGGTTTTTTTTTTCAAAACAACCGGGTTCGATTCCCGAACGGAGTACAGATGTTTTTTAAAATGTATGAATGCAGTTTTTCTTGTTATTAAAATCGATGACATGGTTCCTCAGAACAGATCTTCGTATGTCTTATAATTTCAGACTTTCCCATACTGACCGATTTGATGAGACACCCTGTATAGTTGTGTTCATACTGGACTCTAAACTGTAGATATGTTCAATATACTCTACGGTCACCTGCAATAATGACTTGCACAATGAATGCCGCAAAAATATGTGGCACGCTTTTATGGCTGCAAATAAGACTGTGTCAGATATTATTGCTCTACCTAACAACTTTATAAAGCAAAGGGACATTAATGTCTACATCAGCAGTCTATCTCTATCTACAAGGTGTAACAAAAATAGTGGGGATACTTTTAAGAGGATAATTGGCATCGTATTATAATTATGAAAAAGGACAAAAAAAAATTTTTGCCAAAAAAAATATTGGATTTGGATGGAGGGTTGGCCGGCTAGGATGACGTGTCCCATACAAAAAAAAATTTTTGGCGTCAAAAAAATTCATCTTCTCTTTTTTCTTAATCACAATTTCCAGTCCAGTGTCCAATGCTAAACATAGTGCTATTGCTACCCGAGAGATTACCATATGCTCTATGATTATAAGGGCCTGTTTCACAATCTCCAGATAAACTTATCTGCCAGTTAAAATTATTGCTATCCTTTTTTCCAGTCATATAAAAGAAAAGGACAGCAAACATTTATCTGACAGATATGCTTTAACTGGAGATTGTGAAAGAGGCCATTAGTCTTATAGATAACCTCTCTGATTCCAAATCTTAATAGCAATTAAAATTGGTCAATTAGATCATAACCAATACCTTTTTTTCGCAATAATATTATTCATACAGGTCTAAATGTCTTGTTGGCAGGAAAGAAATCCTACTTCTAATTTTGTTTGATAAGAGATTAAATAAGACTAAAATTTGATGATATATTGTACCCTGCTTTTGAGTTTCGAAAACTACGATATTATCCCAACAAATTCTGTTAGGTAGCATGTATCCACTGTTAAGGTTTTGTTTTTGGGTATGTGTGCATTAGATATTTCTACTTAAATGAACGCATTATAATTTATCTTGTTTTCCTTTTTTGGATCCAACCTAATGAATTTTAGAGTCGGTGTAGTTCAGTAATTTTGAATCAACACGGCATCTTAATTACATTTCACAAATGAGTGTCTTATGTAACGGCAATAATATACTTTAAAGCCAAATAAATTCAAGTAATTTATATTAAATGTATTAATCAAGTATTAATTGCAAATAAATAATGACTTACTCCGTTACTTCAACTGGTTTATAGATTCATTTACACGCAGAATCCTTAGCTCACTTAAACACAACGTTTGCTGATATCACAGCCGGTCCTTCACAAGAATTCACAAACACAAGAAAACTTCAATAGTCCTGGCTGACGTCTTCGTTAGCCCCTAGTCCTTGCTTCAGTAATTTGTCCGTCCGATGCGTTATCGACAACGACTTTGTATTCACATGTCGCCAAAACTCTCTACACTTATTGCGATGCAGCGCGCGTCCATCGCGTTTCGTTTTGAAAGACAATAGTCACCCACGAGTGTCATCGTACCTATAGTCTGATGGATGGTATAAAGTCGGATTTGCGCGCGCGTGGTCCTATGCAGACGCGGTGCGCTAGCGCAGCGATACCGGTACGGAATGGAGGCTCGGCCGGCGTAATCGTTCGATGTCACCTCTCAGTTGGCCACTGGGTTAGCGGTGTTCCTTTTCCTGCTACACCTCTTAATAGGTAACATACTTGTACGCATCTCACGGGGTTATTGTTTAATTCAATACTTTTTTTGGGAAGCGTGAGGTGAGATGTCTTTTCGTCCATAGTTCCATACACAACTCAATTTCAAGTTTCGTCTTCAAAAACAAAAGCACAAACATCCAAATTGTTTATTACTGTGACACACTTCCTCTTACATATTTATTTTCCAAAATTATAAGGAGATTAATAAAATTTGATCATATGATTTCTTATATAATCGCAATGCAATAAAAGAAAGTTGCAATAAATTAAGAAGACACATTTTATTGCCCTTGCACTTTAGATTACGGTGTCCTTTTCAAATAAAAGGGCAGTCATTTTATTGTACAAAGCGCTGTTTTCTTGCCAGCCATAAACGCAGCGTAAATCACGCAAAAATGTCATAAGCTGCCTGATAACTTGCAAACTGATAAAATGTAAGACATGTGTCTAGATCGTACTAATTAAGGATACAGTTCACGTAATAAAACGAAAGCGAAAACACTAAATAAAGCTAAATACGTCACATCAATAAGAGGATTGTACGGCAGAACTGGGACGGAACAGTCGTGCGGAGGGGTTTCGCAAATGTGCCCAATAATTGGTACTATAATGACAACAAAGACTGATATGTCGATGGGTCGTATAGACACATACGACTTTATTCCGCTGAGGATTTTAATAACAATATAATAGCCGTAGCTGCAATGTACGGAAGTCTTATGTCCGAGTTCATATTCCCATGGCGTTAGAGTGGAAAGACGTGCCTATTGGTTGTTTCTGAGCTAACATCATTAGCCGATAAGCAATAAAATAAAAGCCCTGTTAAACTTTACTTTTTTCAGTGTCCTAACTAGCATCATAATTAGGTCTCCTAACTTTACTAGGTAGGTAGGTAATTAACGTGTTAAATATGGTTACACTTGACTAAATGATTTAGGATATGTTTAAGAGCTTTTAGGGCTGACTTTGACCGACAGACCCCTATGCAGGAGGTGCATATCAAGAACATACGAGTGTGTACATCCTACATTTTGTTAAGTGGACAATGCTCAATAAAATACTTGTGATGGTATCTACAATTAGTTATACTTATACCATACTATAGATGCAAATAATTACTAAAATTACTTATAGATACACTCTAAGACAATGAAAGCGGGTCACCTTGAATGGATTTTTTTTTTGCAGTGATCCGTTTTATTGTCCTGGAGTTTTTAAAAGCTCTTAAAAAGTTCTTAAAAGTTAGGATAGTGTCCTTAACTTTCAGAAGGAAGTTCTTTATATGTATGATTATATTCCCCACTTATTCTATCAAAAGCAGTCTCCAGTTTTTCAGTAATTTCTGAATATGTACTATGTAGTCATGTTTTTATTTATCAAACAAGCATACCCGCCCGATGGTAAGCAGCTACCGTAGCCTATGTACGCCTGTAACTCCAGAGGTGTCACATGTGCGTTGCCGACCCTTTACAAAAAGGAGGATTCACTGTGTCGACGGGTAAAGGAACAAGAGGGTCCCTCATCGTCAACACACTGGGTCCTTTTTGAGATCTGTATGTCTTCCGTTATCTCCAAAACACTATTAGGTATGTACTATAATATAAATCCAATGTTAAAGAAAATCAAGCATGCTAGGTATTGCCTTTAAATGTTCCATGGCTGTCGTGAGTTACCACAAAGGTCTATGTAAATATGCTTCTACTGTCATATAAAGATGCAATTAGAAATCTTCCTAACAATTGACAGCCGAAGATGTGGTGTCTTTGACCTGAAAACGTCACGAATTAGTGTTTTGTTTTACAATACCCTATTTAACGCTATTTGGTATTTGCCACTAACGTAAACTCTACGCGAGGGTGCTTTGTGACTCTTCCATAAACACAAAGTTTTACATGTCATTGTTGTGGTAATTAATTTGGCCTAGTCCCGATGGAGGGAAAACAGATTTGTATGCACTCAGACACTGTTCACAATATACAGGCTGTGTTAAGTGTGTTACAATCCTGATGATTTAAAAATTAGCCCACCTAATGAAGGAAAACTAAGAGGAAATAATTCGTGTATAGCCAAATTTTGGTGTAGTTGTAGGCAAAGGTATCTTACACAACATACTAAAAGTACCGGTGGATGGGGGTGCCGCTAGCGGAAAGGGGGGGGTGTAAAGGTCCCTAATTTTGGTTTTTCGTAAATAACTCGGTAACGGTGGCTCATACGAAAAAATGTTCTATTGCTTAATTCATCCACATCAAATTTTCTATAAAAAAGATTATTTGCAATTTTTTGCTAGGATCAATGTTTAATGAGATATCGAGGAAATACGATAAACACTTTTTTAAACTTTCGGAGCCAATATTTACGAAAGTATTAGTTTTATCCAAAAGTGGTTTCAGAATACCCTTATTGTTTTAAAAAGACCTATCTAATGATACCCCACACATTAGGGTTGGAGTAAAAAAAATATTTACCCCCCTTTCCATGTGTACGGGAGGTACCCGAAAGAATAATATTTTTTCACATTTTGTTTTAAAACTTTGTCTGCGTAATTAAAACACATACTTATACGAAATTTCATTTCTCTAGTACTAGCCATCACTGAGCAGGGTGAGGAGGGGTCCTACCCTTGGAGTTTCGGCATGTCCGTCTGTCCCCGTCTGTCCGTCCACGGCTTTGCTCAGTGATGTTTAGTACTAGACATCTAGACGGACAGATGGGGTCAGACGGACATGGCGAAACTATAAGGGTAGGAAGTGAGGTAGCAGGGTGAGCAGCCTGCTCAGTGATGGTTAGTATTAGAAAATAAAAAAATCGTGTGAGTATGTACTTTATTCACGCCGGCAAAGTTTTAAAACAAAATGTGAAAAAATATTATTTTTTCGGGTACCTCCCGTACACATGGAGTGGGGGGGTAAATATTATTTTTACTCCAACCCTAATGTGTGGGGTATCGTTGGATAGGTCTTTTTAAAACAATAAGGGTATTCTGAAACAATTTTTGGACAAAACTAATACTTTCGTAAATATTAGCTCCGAAAGTTTAAAAAAGTGTTTATCGTATTTCCTCGATATCTCATTAAACATTGATCCTAGCAAAAAATTGCAAAGAATCTTTTTTATAGAAATTTAGATGTGGATGAATTAAGCAATAAAACATTTTTTCGTATGAGCTACCGTTACCGAGTTATTTACGAAAAACCAAAATAAGGGACCTTTACACCCCCCTCTCCCCGCTAGCGGCGCCCCCATCCACCGGTACTTTTAGTATGTTGTGTAAGATACCTTTGCCTACAACTACACCAAAATTCAGCTATACACGAATTACTTCCCCTATCAGGCAGTTAAGCGTCTTCGTTTGGTGAGCTAAATACAGCCTTGGCCAGAAGTGTTGAGCATAGTTCTTTTTTGTTTACAATTTTGATTTTAAGTATTAATTCCCTATCATAACAATGTACGATGACGTAAAATGTTATATTTTATTGATATATCTAGAAAACTTCACTTAATAACACTTTTAGGTATCTTACCTATAAAATATGAAAAGTGGAGGTCCCAAAAATGTGAATTTAGGTCGGTGCGAAAAATTGCAAATATTCTATGCAGTTACTACTCACTTCAAACATGCCTGTTCAGTTTGAATTAATTGATAAAATAACTTTAAAAAAGATAGAAACGCCGGTCTAAACTTTCGAGTTTTGTATGAAAACGCAAGGGTGCTCAACACTTCTGGCCAAGGCTGTAGATAGATAGATAGATTATTTATTTGCTTGCCACAATATACACACAGTTAGGTAGGTAAATAAATTACATTCTTAAAAAGAAAGAAGCTAGGAAAATTGTTAAAGATGAAACAAAAGGAAAAAAGAACGATTTATGTATGCGTTGCAGCAATACAAAATGGTTCAACCTCAGCAATGCGCTTCACTCTTTCGGACGAAGCACTGCAGAATACCATGGTATTCTGCTAGAATCCAGGCCACGCCACATGTATAATAGAAACATAAATATCATAATTTTCAATATGATTGACTTCATGTATCTACTTGTGTAAAAAGAAAAAGAAAATGCGGTGTATTTAACATTTGTGGTTGAAAAACATGCGCGTTAAATTAATTGTTATTGAAGCTTTACGTTGCATCAGAACTTCTTACACTTACCTTTTTTTGTATCACTCAAACGTAAAAAAGATATAATTACTTACATACTTACCTACTTATCATGACAAATGACCAGTTGGACGTGCAAAATACGAATTTTCAGTTCAAATTATTGACTTTAATTACAATTAGGTAAATCGCTAACAAATCATAATAATATAGTGTACCTACCTATGTACATTCAAATATTGAGTATATTTTTCAAATTTACACCTTCGACATCTCCCTTTAAATTTTTAAATTGTGTGTTAGATTTGTTACTTAACATTTATGTGTATGAATCTTTGAAGCAAATCAAATTATTTTGTTCAATATTTTTTGATTTGCAATTTTTTAAGTAGTTACACTACTATCTATAAACTGAAAATAGATGTCATATACTTCAGAAAAAGTGACCAAGCCCTCCGGTGTCCGAGGCCAGACACAAAAGAAAGAAGGAGAAGATGAGATTTATGTGTAGGTATGTTTTGTCACGGACTGTGTATTTATTTTTGTAGTATAAGTAAATTTAAAGATAATGGTTATTTTGGTTTTAATGTAATATTTTAATAAGTTATTGTAAGTTTTAAGTTTAGTGTTAATTTGACTTGGTTGTATTATTTTGTATTTGTAATTATTGTATTTGACATTTTCTATTGAATAAAAATTTTAATTAACAAAATCATAACCCCCTATATAATATTTCCAAGGAAGTTCGTAAAGACGAGGTTTCCAGTTTAAATGCTTTGCTCGACTCAGAGTGAGTAGGTACCTATTGTTATGAACAGTCCAAGTGATTAAACCAGCATTTAAATACGTATTGAAAATGACCGTGACTTTCGTCGGAAACTAAATTATGTATGTTTGTTATGAGTAAACTGAAATATGGACGTTTGTCAAAACAAATTGTTCATAGCTAAGATGGTAAGTAGGCTGCTTTGTTAGAGGCAGTAGGTCACATGGTTTGACCTGTTTAAATATGAAATCTACCTACATTAGGTACCATTACTACTTATATAATTATTACATATTTTTAACAATGATTTTACTTTTAGATTTTCAGAGATTCAAGTTTTTTTTTTACTTTAATATTGTGACCTTTTTGTTCAGCATAATAATTATTATATTGTAAAAAAAATTTTTCTGTCTTTGAATTGTCTGATAGAGTCTGTCCGGTAAGAGAAGTGTCGTAGAATGTATGAGCTCCCCTAAACTTCTCTTTCCGGACCAACTCAAGTAATATTTTCGCGAAATGATAAAATAAAATAAAAAAACATGTTTTGCGTAAAAGTGACCTAAAAATGTTTCGATTGTGAAATAAAGTCACGTTTCGTATTGACATTTAAAATGAGCAGATAAGGGAAACTGTCTAGTCATTACGGGGATCTGATTACTATGTTTTTTCCCCTTGGTCCAATTATCTAGTAACATGGTAGGTTACAGTATACTATAAACTATAAAGCTAGCAGTAGGCATGTTCAAACATTGTTAGAGTTAAAGGCGCCTCGCTCGTTGAGAAACATTATGGCTGCTCTCCACCATGGGCCATCATGGCCTAGTAGGGACGCAGCTACAAGACGGAACGAGATCGCTATATTGTTTGCTCTCTATAACGCATAGCTGTGTCCCTATGACGACCTATGATGGCCCATGGTGTAGACATAGACATCTATTAATCTAATGAAATGCCGCGCGTAATCTGAACGAAGTTTACATATCCTATCCAATCCCACATTGGGCCAACAAACTAATCTGAGAGATGCAGTTATAAGCAGTATTATGGACGGAATACAACCAAAAACTTACCAAAATACTCTTGAGGACAAAAATACCTCAATTACGAAAATTAGTAGGACTGATAACAGGACACAACACACTAAACAAACACCTTTTCACAATAGGTAAGACAGATAGCCTCATGTGCAGAGCCTGCATGGAGGCGGAAGAAACAACAAAACACATTCTGCTAAACTGCAAACAGATAGAAGTATACAGGACTACTTAGGATCCCTTGAGCGAGGCAGCAGGCAACTTGAAAGCTCTGCTGGGCTTCGTGGAGGAGCTAGGGTGGTTTTCTAACCACCCCCCCGAGCTACCCCGTTATCATGCAAAATAGGCACACTGGATGTCGACTTGCGGAAAAACGCTCAGGATAACTATTAACTACAAGCAGTATTGCGCAGCAGGAGCAAGAAATATTGCGATCTGGTTCCGCCACATAGCTTGCGTCCTTCTAGGTTGAACGACGTTGGTCCTATATGTAAATCGGGTTAAAGACCTACCAAACCACACGAGCGAATCATGTTTTGAATGACTCAATTAAATAGACTCAAAGATCTTAAGTGAAGTTAAGAAGTGTCGGAAGTCGAAATGTAGATATTCGAAATGCACCGAATAATGTAAAAAGTTGAAGTTTACAATGTGTGTTTGGGCCATTCGGGAAAAATCTGATATTTCTGAAAATGGAATCATATTATGATGGAATATTTATATGATATGAGTTAGGTTTTTAAGTAATTTACCTATACCTTACCACATTCCTTGACTATTTCATAAGATCCTGCCTTGGTGTCACGAGCTGTCAAAAACATATGATTAGCAAAATCAAATCAAATGATGAACTGTGCTTATAGGCTAAGAAAATTAGATTTTTTTGAAGAATTAATTCCCAGCAGGCTGGAAATCGTTTCAATACCTTCACGTGGTTCTAAATGCATATGATCTGATTTTGCCCAATCCAGGAGGTGTGAATAACTTTTTAGCGAAATTTTTGCTCTTTGTCAGTTTTTTGCTTCTAGCTCGAAAACGGTACGTCCGACGCAAAATGTTACTGATATCAATATTAAAGATGGTTAAATTCAGCGTCGAATGAGCATATTAACGTCTAATTCAGTTCAGCGGTACAGCCGAAATCAAAAGTTACCGGGAAAATGTCGTGTTACGTACTGTTTTCGAGCTACAAGCAAAAACCTGACAAAGAGCAAAAATTTCGCAAACTCGGGTACATGCATTTAGGACCACATGAAGGTATTAAAACGATTTCCAGCCTGCTGGGAATTAATTCCTCAAAACACTTCTTATAGATCTTATTTGCTTGGCCTATTAACTTCTCATAAATATTTACAAATTCGAGTCACGTGCAAAAGGTTAAAAGTGCACATTGTTTCATTGTCTAATTTTGCGATAATTTCGCATGAGACAAGATCGATCATATCAGTAAATGTGACTCGCCTGGTAAATGCCACTTACGCCACCACTTTTTGGCCACGAAATGGGCCGCCGAAACTGTTACAAACAGGGATGTATGGCCGTCGGCGTCGGCGCGGGAACGTCTAGCGGTATAATATAATACAGTGTTAAGAAACGCTGGCCTAATTCTAACTGAGTTCATATACTAACCGAGTTCAACCAGAGGGCAACTTCGGTCAAAGGATAAGCCTGGCTATCCATAGAGGTAACGCTGCTAGCCTTCTGGGCACCTGACCTGAGCATATTTTCTTTGTAATTGTCATTGAATAACAGGAGATGACACCCCTAAGAATTTATTGTTCTAAAAGTTCTAAAAGTTGTAGTGAAAATCACTATATAAGTCTATAAACACAAACATGGCGCACAAAATGTGTTCTAGATGCCATATCTAGTAGCATAGTAGAATAGTCATTGTAAGTTTATTATAGTTGCATACCTAGGTGGGACAGTAGTCTTATCGTGTAACTGGTATTTAGGTTTTTCCTGTGACCTTACTAAAATAAAAATAAAGTAGTTTATTCTGCCAAATAGGAGTAGGTAGTATTGATCCCATCAAAAACATAAATGTGAAAGGCTGCCAAGTTCGATGCCTATATGTACCTGATTAAATATTTATTTCATTTATTTTTTCAATATGTTATGTGCCTCGTCCTAAAAAGGGAAATCCCTGCAAGGTAGTCGTGATTCAGGGGTCGAAGGCTACGAACCCGTTATGTGTTCGCGAAAGGGAATGCGATTCTCAGGCGGCTATTTTAAGGATTAAAAGTAGTTAGTCGGTGTAACCTAGAATATAAATTGCGCCTAGGTTAGTAAGGTATTTAGGTTTTTCCTGTGACCTTACTAAAATAAAAATAAAGTAGTTTATTCTGCCAAATAGGAGTAGGTAGTATTGATCCCATCAAAAACATAAATGTGAAAGGCTGCCAAGTTCGATACTATGGGAATGCTTCGCCTATAAAAGAAGTGAGATCTGAATAAGTACCAAGTTCCATAAAAATACCTCAAATCATGAATAGTTATAGGAATGCACACTTGATTTCCAGCAGTTTTTAAGTTACATTTTGAATAAGTATCACGTTACATAGAAATACCTAAAATTATAATAGTCAGAGAAACGCACACCGGTTTTTTTAGCAGTTTCCTGATAACATTTATTATTTTCAGTACTTTTTAATGATGTTACTTGGCAAGTTTTCACACACCACACACCTTTTCAATGCAATGAATCGACACCTTTGGACTGCAATGTGTCAAGTATATAATTTTCTATTAAAACTTGCCAAGTTACATCATTAAAAAGTACTGAAAATAATAAATGTTATCAGGAAACTGCTAAAAAAACCGGTGTGCGTTTCTCTGACTATTATAATTTTAGGTATTTCTATGTAACGTGATACTTATTCAAAATGTACCTTAAAAACTGCTGGAAATCAAGTGTGCATTCCTATAACTATTTATGATTTGAGGTATTTTTATGGAACTTGGTACTTATTCAGATCTCACTTCTTTTATAGGCAAAGCATTCCCATAGTATCGAACTTGGCAGCCTTTCACATTTATGTTTTTGATGGGATTTCATTTATTTTTGTTGGGTGTAGGTTCTTTATTATTTTTTTATCACTTTTGCTTTAGGAAATGTCTCATTCCACTTAGATATGTACTTTATACTATACCCTTTATACTAAGCGTCTAATTCTATTTTACTATTTATTTATAGGTGATTTTTAGAAATAAACTGGCTCCCTACACCTATAAAATGTACCTACTTACATATAATTACATACATCAATAACGTACTTTATTCTGTTTGTAAGTACGCTACCTACATAGATAATTAATAACTTGGTAATACCTACCTACCAGTAGGTATTATAATTGGTGGCCTATTATGTAGCCCTAGAAGTGCACCATCCCATCTCATCCCGTGGCGTATCGGAGGGTGAGATGGGCAGTAGTATATATAATTCCATCTTAGAGTATATATGATTTCCATGTTCTTGAATCTGCGATTTTATTAGTTGTAAAATTAGAAATTATTTAGACTATGCGAGAAAAAATAGTCTTTTCATTTTTGTTTGACTGATTTAGCGCACCTAGTGGGTTCGGTTCCCGCAACAGACACACACAGAGTGGTGAACAATTTTATTGTTCTTGTCTTTAAGACAAACATGTATTGTCTTAAATTGGTATGTATCTAAATTTAAATAAGTCTTATCTCATTTCCACTCCATACCTACTTATAGTAGAACAAAATTACACATTCGTTGTTTTCGAAACTGACTCACACTTGGCCGTTTTCAGATTTTTACTTTATTTCGACCTAAAGACAAACCTTCGAGCCAAATTTCAGGTCGGTACGACCATTGGAAGATAGACCCACTTAGTTCATTATGACTTCATAGTAGAACAAAGTTACACCTTCGCTATTTTTAAAACTGACTCACACTTGGCCGTTTTCAGATTTTTCCCTTTACTTTGACCTTAAGACCTATCTCCATGCCAAATTTTAAGTCAGTACGACCATTGGATGTGGTCTAGGTTTTTGATGAGTCAGTGAGTGAGTGTATAGTAAAAATAGCGATTTTCTGACGTCAATATCTCAAGAACTGCTATAGGTAGAATAATTTAATTGTGTATTCTAGACAATTAAGGAGATGTCAACAGACACTCGAAATTTCATATGCGTAGATAAAATATGTTTGGAGTTATAGGGTGGTCGAAATTGGCCCAAAATGGTTCGTGTAATATAACCCACGGCCGGTGTGTCGCTTTTTTTTGCTCGAACTTGGCGGACACACTGCCGTGTGTCTAGATTTTATGAAGATTAGAAACATGATTTAGTCCGCGTACCCCGTGTTTTAACCCTAAACCCACATATTATAGGTATTTGGAAAAACAGATTGGTTATGGTCGAAATTCGGGACTTTTGTGTCTTTGGTTTAATATGGTGAAAGAAAAGTCGAAAATAATTGAACTATAGTATATCTATTAATATGAAATTTAATAGTACTTCATGTTATGTCCCGAATAAATAAGATAAATTAGCAAGAAAGGAAATAAACCATAGGCACCGCGGGAAGCCATGTCCTCGCGACATTGCATTTAAGTTCACCTGTTTTTACCGTTATCGTCCCTAAAATATGGCAGCCTCGATGTCTGCATGCCTCGATTCGATTACTTTCTCGACCAGAGCTCATCCGATACCCTTTACAGACAAATGACCTATGTCATGAGAAACGTTTTTGCACATGTGACTTTGTTTCCCTGATGTAATACAATAGTACATTACTTACCAAGGACTGTAAAAGAAAGAAAGCCCGAAATCGCAGGTATTTGTAAGCCGAGCCGCAGGCGACCCAAGTAACACAGGAAGCATTATAACATATGAATAGTTAACTTATTTCGAACTTAAGGACCGTATAAACTCTTATATACGTTCACCGAGCAACTTGTCACATTATATGATGCTTTGAGCTGTATAACCGTTGTATAATGGCATATCTAAATGCTTTTGTAAAGCCTTTAGCTTTAGTGCAGCAAACCACAACGCAACTGTACAGCTTTCGACTGTTTAAAAGCACTTAAGTGCTTTAGGTTCTACAATAGCATTATATAATGCTTTAAGCTGTATAACGGTTCTATAATGGCATGTATAAATGCTTTTTTAAAGCCTTTAGTTTAGTGCAGCAAACCAAAATGCAACTGTACAGCTGAATGCTGTACAGTTGCGTTTTGGTTTGCTACACTAATGCTTCGTTGTGGTTTAGTGCCTTAGGTTCTACAATAGCATAAATAAATGCTTAATGCTGTTTAAGAGCATGAATATTAGCCATTATAATGCCACGTAAATTCGCTATACAGCTTTCAGCTATTTTTAATGCCGTAGGGTGTACAATAGCATTTATAAGTAGGTAATACATTCCTAATGATGTATAATAGCAATAATATAAACCATTATAAAGCCAAGTAATTCACTATAAGGGGCTGTTCATAAATTACGTCATTTCAAATGGGGGGGGGGGTTTGGACATCGGATGATGGTAGCATGACGTAGGAGGGGGGGGGCGGTCATTCCGAAGATCACATCATCAATGTGTAAAAAAAGGAATGAAAGTCGTGTTTCTATAAACTTTGAACATCTTATCTACTAAATAAATATTATGGGACAAATAAATATTATTATGGGACATGATGATTTTTAAATGACGTCACTTTATTTGGCAGGGGGAGGGTTGGATGATTTTAGGGGGGTGGGGGGGTAAAAATCATCAAAAATTGATGACGTAGTTTATGAACAGCCCCTATACAGCTTTTAGCTGTTTTAGTGCCTTAGGGTTTACAATAGCAATTTTAAGTAGTATATAATGCTTAATGTTGTTTAATAGCATAATTATTCACGTTTAATGCTGTAGGCATAAATAAGGCATTTTTTAAGGGTCACTGAGCTGCTATTGGACTAAGAGCTAGCCACGTCAGATATGACACAATAATGAGAGCAACAAAACCCGTCTGGTAAGATTGCTATACTATTCTTATTGCTAGATCCTGGCATCTGGCAGCTTTTAATGGGTCCTCAGGTCACAGTAACAGACTAGCAAAATGTTTTAATTGGAAAATAGTAATACCAAACTAGGTAAAAATTGCCAAGTTGTCTCAGTTATAAAGGACAGGGCCTATATTTTAAGGGGCTCCCTGGCGCCAACGACCTTAGATCTGATTCCCTTAGTTTTCTAATGATTTATATAGCTTATCATATTATCAGTAACGGCTTTAAACAATATAGTATCCTATATTTACTTCAATATTCATTGTCTTCGAGATATTTGCCATCGAACCGGTTTAGGCTAAAAAAGTGGTTTTATGGTCATACATTTTGTTTTAATTAGTAAAAAATTAAAATCTCTCTGCAGTTTTTAGAGACATCAAAGAGGAACCCTCATATGTAGATTACGTATATGTAAGATTCTTTACACCATTCGAATATCGATAAAAGTGTTTTTTCAGAGCATATTTTAAAAATATCATAAAAAAATAACGGCTCATTTATTTCAAGATCCGGCTCTACAGAATGGAGATAAAAGATTCAAGAACCGATAGTCGTTTGCCTTATAATGCTATCTATAGTGAATATGTTGGAATATCGACTCAAAACTGGTCAAAAATCGATAAAAAAAACATTAGACCAAAAAATATTGTGTATTATTACCAGACATCAGGGTTTTCGGTGCGGGAATGTTTGATATTAGCCAAAGAGTAGGCATTAACTTAAAAAACAGAATGTACTCTAGCAGGTTTCTACCTAATGAATAATTGATCGAAAAAATCATAGGTATATACTATTTATATGTAATAGCTGACTATTATGTATATATATTGTAGGTATACCTATGATTTTTTCAAGTATTTTTTTATTAATTCATGTAATGACTGATCATTGTCAACCTCTTCAGTTAACCAAATAGTTCATAAATACCGGACGTCAAGATTAATATTTGACACTTATTATACCGTGTCTTTGTCATAGGTAGATCTAGTTAATAAATTTCGGATATGCAATTGCATTTTTAAAATACTATATAATAGTCAATACAAACATGCCTCTAAGAAAAAAAGCTCGTATCATAGTGTGTATGCTATTCACAGAGAGATAGTTGTTCATTAGGCATAATATGATATTTTCTCAGACTAACCTATCTGTTTATCTCTACTCTTTCTCAAATCGTTCCCGCACCGGAAACCCTGATGTATGATTATTACGGAAACAAAAACAGTAGGCGACAAACTATGAACTATATTTTATTATACATTGTTTGGCACTACTTTCTCCCAACATAACATTTTGTATAATTTCTCTTAATATTGTATAGTATTTGTATAGTTTCTCATAATATTGCATCAAACCCAGATCTCTAGGATTTATTCTCTTGAAATGGTTTGCATTCTTTGACCTCCACCACTTTAAAGCTGCCAGATGTCCAGATCTAGAAATAAGCATAGTATACCAAACTGACTAGAGGGGTTTGGTTGCTCTTATTATTGTGTCATATCTGACGTGGCTAGCTCTCCGTCTATACACGGTGTACATGAGGAAACCGAATAATTTTAACAGCGTATTCCTGGTCATAATTGGAGACTAAAATGTCGTAAAAAGTTTTCTGGATTTCGCCAAAAAATATTTTTTTTTTTGCTTTTTTTTCGATTTTTTAAATGCTTTTGAACATAAAAACATAAATGTTATTGGTAAAGATGTCGATTAAAATAAACTATTACATTTTTTTTCGAAAAAAATAGTTTACGTATAGTATTCCTTGGCACTTTGATATCTGTCAATAAGATTGTCTAGACTAGACCCCATATAGGGTATAATCGCCATCAAAAAAGCGTTTTGCACTGAGTTACATTAAAAAATGTTTTTTTTATTTAAGTGGTAGTAACTCTGAAACTAGGCGAATTCCAGAAAAGTTTATACGACATTTTAGTCTCCAATTATGATCAGGAATACGCTGTTTAAATTATTCGGTTTCCTCATGTTACACCGTGTATAGACCAACGCCATTTTGTAAATAATTTATAACCTAAAAGTAAAATCATGCGGACCTATTTATACGAGGAAAATACCTATATAATAATGAAATTACTTAATTTAAGACTGCTCAACCAACACTATTATGTTAATAATGCAAAACTCGTTCTGTACGAGGATTACACAATTGTTTTGTTTATTTGACGCATATCTTTTTATAATATTTTATAGCAAAACCACAATAAATCAAAGGCGCGTGAAAATTTTCAATGAATCTTATATACACATTTACAGTAAACTACATTGCGCAGTAATATTTGTAGGATATAATAACGTAAAAGAGTCAAAAACTTTTATAAATTTTGTTAGGATGCAAACAAATATGACGTGTCACTCATTCAGTTTTTTGTACCGTCTTCGTCCATTTTATATTGCGAGACAAAGTAGTTAAATCACAACGTTCATTGTATTATAAAATTTGTTCCGTCGGTGTTAGAGACGTTTTTGCATTGACGTAAGGTTTATTTTACTACTCTTATGCTAGTATAATGCTTTTGTATTGCGATTGGCGAATTAATCGAGAGTACTAATGCTTCTTTACTGCGATTAGCAGATTTTTTGGCCGTATTAATGCTTCTTTAATGCGGTTGGCAACTTAATAGAGCGTACCAATGCTTCTTTAATGCGATTGGCACTTTCCATGACAACGATAATGCTAATAGCGCAGACATAATGCGCCTGTAATGCTATTAAATGACCTGTATAGGATCTCAAGCTGGGTAATTTGTGCCCATTTAAGACCTATATCAGCACTATAAACGTTTATAATGCTACTATAAAACGAACTCAAAATGCTAAAAGCATACAGATATGCTGTAAGATGGCCGTTATACTGCCTTGATGTGTTACTTGGGGAGGGTTGTAAATATGCGATAGAGGGCTTTCTTTTTTACTGCCCGTGGTGAGTACACAATTTTACGTCTCCACCTGGCCATAATGCGAGTTTTACCGTACGCGTAGCGTGCGATAAAACACACATTATGGCCAAATATATTGCAGATAACATCCTCGGTTATTTGTGAACATAATCGGCTGTATTGATAAATTTACGACAATTTGTGTCTTGCAAGTTTAATTTATTAAATGTAGGTATCGTTATTTTTACCTTTGCGGGATTAATAGTCCAGCAGTTATGTACATTTCACCTGGAAAGTAATCCAAACTCAAAGGAACTTTAACGGGTTTTTTGATAGAATACTTGGAAGGCTCTCCTAAGTTTTCGACCTCGAGGACCCTGTGGAACTTAGCGGAGGGACTAAAACTTCTTTTTTCAGTTTTTCGCTTAGGGTCAGGGAGGGTACAGTCGCTCGGTGGGAACAGTGGCTCGAATGTGCTGTGCGGGAAACGGAAAGAGCTTTATGTCTGTCCTCTACATCAATCGGAAGCGTTCCGTACCCTATTATGTACGAACTAGTTAGTGAGCCGCTTCGGCGCCATGCGAATGTATTATGGTGCGTTTTTGTGTTGAATGCTACCAAAATTACATTTCCAGGTAAGTTTCACTCATCTTTTTTCTTAACTCGAACGAGATTTTTAATTACTTATATTTTTATCGAAGAGTGTGTCTAATATACTTAGTATTGGCTGATAATTCAAGGCCCTCGATGTTTCTATTTGTTTTTAGTTCTATCTAAAATACAAAATGGCGCGAAGGTCAAGAGTCGTTCGTTTCAGAAAAGTACACGGTGGCTCGCGAACCACTGTGCACCTTACAGAGTTGGGCTAAAATTTACTTGAATATGAATAAGAATAAAAGTTCTTTTATTATTAAAAATAATTCTTGCACTCTTTTTTTAATAAAATGAAAGTGAATAAATCATACGACATTTATTAGGTAAGTACCTATTTTAAATAAAGAATGAATCAGGAACGATTATTCCGGAATTAGGCTTACCTATTCTAATTACCGTTTTATTCAACAAAAATGTTTTTTGTTATAAAGTTTATTTAGGTTCGAATCTTACGTAGCCATTGTGTACTGTTAGAACCACTGTGTACTCGAGCCACTGTGTACTGTTAGAACCACTGTGTACTAGGGGGTCCTAGTCACTGTGTACAGCAACGGGTACACAGTGGCTCGATTCCCAATTTCTAAAAAAGAATGGATATATCTTTTTTGGTGAAAGTAACAGCAAATATATTTGCTACATATGAAAGTTTAATAATGCACTGTGCTCTGTGCTTGCAACAATTAGTTCAGGGATTTATATTTTTCATGCTACAGCCTCTTGAAAAAATCCTAGCGACTGTTCCCTCCCTGACCCTATATTTCATAAACTAAGCACTTTTTGAGTACACCTTGTATGGAAAAGTTCAAGTTTAATAAATTTTATAAAAATTTTCAGGCCAAATATTAACGGAGATACAGCCAATTTATTTTTGAGATTCCAATATGGCGGCGGAACTATAATTTTTTTAGCAATTCTGACAGCTTAACGAAAAATAATGCATCCAAAGGTTGCCTGGAAGAGATCGCTTATTAGCAATAAGGCCGCCTGTTGTTTGTCTCTCTTCATATATAAATAGGTTTGGGATGCTTTTACTTAATATCCACAGAATATCATACATTAATTGCTATTACACTTGACGGCATAACGAAAAATAATACACTCGCGTGCAAATAATTCGGGTCAGTACGAAAAACTATAATATCTCCTAAAATAATAAAGCTAGGAGCCTGAATTAAATTGTATATTATAGATAAATGCATAGTTAATAAAACAACGTCAAGAGTTAGAGATGATATTCACTTGTTTATTTAATTAACATAGTAAACACGATATCAATTAATTATAGGTAAAACGCAACCGTGGTACCTCACACACAAAACTAAAAACAAAAAAAAGTAAAACATATCAATACTTCGTATTGCCGCCTCGGGCTCTTCTTACAGCTTCTAAACGATTGGGCATACTGTTTATTAAGTTTCTTATGCGTTCTTGCGGGATATTAGCCCATTCTTCCACTAACGCCTGTTTCAGGTCTCTAAGTGTAGCTGGGGCGGGGTTTCGATTTCTTACACGCCTTCCGAGCTCGTCCCATACGTGCTCAATCGGATTTAGGTCCGGGTTTCTCGAGGGCCAGTTCATAGTGTTGATACCAACCTCCTCAAAATAATCTTCCACAATCTGTGCGGTGTGTGGCCTGGCGTTGTCATGCATGAACATTGAGTTTTCACCCATATTAATTAAATATGGGCCTACATGCTCATTAAGAATCTCTTCCACATACCTGGCACTAGTTAACGTTCCATTTTCTATCAAAACTAATTGCGTGCGACTCTCTGAAGAGATTCCAGCCCAAACCATAGCAGACCCTCCGCCGAAAGCAACTTTTTCTTCAAAACAGGCTGGAATAAAACGTTCACCTGGCCGTCTGTAAACTCTTCGCCACCCGTCATGTGCATAGAGCATAAATCTGGATTCGTCAGAAAACATAATTCTTGCCCATTCTTCGGCACCCCATCGCCTGTATTCGCGTGCGTAAAGTTTCCTTGCAGTTCGATGCCCTCTGTCAAGTTTTGGGCTATTTGCCGGTCTATGTGGGGTCAAATTAGCTTCACGAAGCCGCCGCCTTACAGTCCACTCGCTGATGTCATCTCTTCGGGTCTCCCGAAGTTGGTTTTTGACTTCAACTGCAGTGAGATGCCGATTTCGGAGCATTGTTGTTACAATAAATCGATCTTCTCTAGCCGTAGTACATCTCGGCCTGCCGGTTCCTGGTCTTCGAAGGTTCCTGCCAGTTTGTAGGAAACGTTGGAGGACCCTCTGCACTGTAGATATTGACACGCCTGTTCTTCTTGCTGTATATCTCTGACTTCTGCCTTCTTGTAACAAAGTGACGATACGTGTACATTCATCTTGTGTTAGCGATATGATAGTAATTCAATAATGACCATCAAAGTCAACAAAAACTGCCTTTTATCATTTTGCTTTGACAGATTGAAAACAAAAGTGAGAAAACAATCAAAAGTGAAATATTGCGTTGTAATAAGGTCCAAAAGTGTATACATCTCTTTGTCCTCGACTGTACCAAATTCGACTTTTTTTTAAATAAAACTTTGTCCAGAATTCTTGTAGAACATTGAAGGTTCAATTTAATTCGATATTAAATTATCTTTAATACACAGTTTCCTGCACATACCGCTATTAATTTGCAAAATATAAGGGTTATTGTCACTGACCCGTATTATTTGCTCGCGAGTGTATATCCACAAAGTTCCAATGTTATAGGTTTTCAAAGACGTTAATATTGGTGATTGATCGACATAATTAACATAGCAATCATAAAAAAAAACTTTAATAGCTAACTAAGCTACCTTTTTTCGACTATATCTTCATTATTATTTAGCCTGAAAATCTGGTATGACAGCTAACTTTCTGGAAATTTATTGCTCTTTAACTTTTCCATACAATGTGTACACAAAAAATGCTTAGTTTATGATATATAAGCGAAAAAATAAAAAAAAATTGGCTTTTGTCCCCCCTCCAAATTTCACAAGGTCCTCGAGGTCAAAAACTTATGATAGTCTTCGTGGCATACTCACGAACTACCCGTTAAAATTCCATTGAGTTTGTATTACTTTCCAGCTACCACTTCATTCGCCATAACTGACCCGGCGAACTTTGTACCGCCAACAATTTTTATTTTCCTCAAATATTTTAACAATTATTCTGCTATTCGGGGCGGAGTTGAATCCAAAAAATCAAAAATCTTTAAAATCGGTTCAGCCACATGAGTTATGAATGGTGTAACCGACACGACTTTGTTTTATTTTATAGGTACAGACAGCGCCGGCCCGAGCCCTCGATCAGGGTAGAGAGAAATCGGGTTTTGGCGCCCTTCGTTAGTAATGAAAATGAAAAAACGAGTAGTCCGCCTCGAACTGAGAACTCGCGATTTCCTTGCAAATGAGATGACCAATATAACAAGACCCATCTGAAGATTTTTTTTTCGCTTTCTAGCTCCATAACCCCTTAATCGATCCTGCTCAGATACGAACTCTCAAATTATATGTATCTCTACAAATTTCATGAAGATCAGAAAAACGTCCCAGTAGCCGAAGTTGTTTGTAAGAACTTCACTTCGCTTACGCTCCGCTCGTTCGATTAATCTGTCTTATCTAAGCTAAGGCTGCGTTTCGTTTAGTTTGAGTCCCGGGGAAGGACATAGGATAGTTTTATCCCAGAAATAATCGCTTAAGGGGGTGGAATTTTGTATGAGATTGTTGCTCACTGTTGACTTAAAATGGCATATTCCTTAAATTTATATTTGCTATTCGATTTTACCAAGGCGTTTTATTCATTCCTTACGGCGAATTTTAATCCCACACAGATGAAGTCGTGGCAAAAGCTAGTAGATAATAAAATATAATTTTGATAAACCCAAATTGGGTTAACCAATCGCGTAAAAAATTATAAAGTACGTAAATGTTTCGGCGCTTTTATCAGGCTTCATTTCGCTCCTTTCAGAATTAAGTCAGCGATTTAAAAAAACAATAAATAATTTTAATCATGGTATAACCAATCGTTTAGAAAATTATAAAGAACGTTACCTACGTTTTCGGCGCCTTTATTTAGCGCCTTTGAAGATTAAAACCAGTGAGACACGCCTAAAAAATACTTGAAATAACAAAAATACCGAAAAATATAACTGTACGTTTTCGGCGCCTTTAACAGTCTATATTTCGCTCCTTTTAATATCAAAAGCAGCGATTTAAACAATAAATAATATGATGTAATCCTGATAAACCCAATCCCTTAGAAAATTATAAAGAACGTAACTTTTTCGGCGCCTTTATTTCGCGTCTTTCAAGATTAAAAGCATAGAGTCATGCCTAAAAAAATACTTGAAATAACAAAAATACCAAAAAAAATTATGCTGTACGCTTTCGACGCCTTTATCAGTCTATATTTCGCGCCTATTAAAATCAAAAGCAGCAATTTAAACAATAAAAAATAAAATGTAATCCTGATAAACCTAATCTCTTAGAAAATTATAAGGCACGTAACTTTTTTGGTGCCTTTATTTCGCGCCTTTCAAGACTAAAAGCAGTGTGTCACGCCAAAAAACACCTTCCAAGTGTGAGTTGGACTCGCGCACCGAGGGTTCCGTACAAAACTGTAGGTATATGGGGTAGTAACTTAATTTTTTTTTTTAATATTTTTATTTTATGATGTAACTAAAAATTTACTGTTTTCGCAATTTTTGCTTTATCTGTGCTACAAGACGTTGCTTCGTACCAAATTTTAAGATTCTAAGTTCACGAAAAGTACCCTGTAGGTTTTGATTCCCTTGCGAGTTTCGAAAATTTGCGGCATAAACGGCTGTATCTTTTGATTGCGTCGGCACATTCACAGCTCTAAGAGACAGTAGACTTGAGTATTTGATATAAATTTCAGCTTGATACCTCCACGCGTTCCTGAGAAAAAGTGTCTTGACAAACGGACGGACGAACGGACGGACAACAAAGTGATCCTATAAGGGTTCCGTTTTTTCCTTTCCAGGTACGGAACCTTAAAAATGTTGAAAAACACAAACACCACTTGCCGGCACTGAGCAAAGTTTTCGAGAAACTAATTCTAAATCAACTTGTGTCACATTTTAACCGAAACGAATTGTTCGCCAGAAATCAATTTGGTTTTACCAGAGGTCGCTCGACTACTGACGCAGGTGCTGTTCTTCTTAAGCACATCTTTGCCGCTTGGGAAAAAAAACAAGATGCTGTTGGAATATTCTGTGACCTATCGAAGGCATTTGATTGCGTTGATCACGAAAATCTAAAGAGAAAACTAAGCCATTACGGGATCAAAGCTGGTGCCCTTAACCTCGTCTCATCATACCTATCGGATAGAACACAACGAGTGGTTATTAATGGAACTCAATCTTCTGGGTCCCCTGTGGCACTCGGAGTGCCTCAAGGCTCAATACTTGGTCCCTTCCTGTTTTTGGTGTACATTAATGACCTACCTAAAATTGTGCAAGATAAACATGATTTAGTGTTATTTGCTGATGACACATCTCTGATATTTAAAGTGGACAGAAAAGAAAACAGCTTCGATAGTATTAACAGTGCACTCTCCACAGTAGTAAATTGGTTTACGGCTAATAACCTACTTTTGAACGCCAAGAAAACGAAGTGCATCAAATTTACAATTCCCAACGTCAAGCAGATTAACAGCAGCAAGATTATAATAAATGATGAAACAATGGAATTCGAAAAGCAAACTGTTTTCTTAGGAGTCACTTTAGACTCGAAATTACAATGGCATCCACATATAGCCACCCTAGCTGGGAAACTTAGCTCTGCAGCCTATGCCGTGAGGCGAATCAGCCATCTAACAAACAGTGAAACTGCCAGGCTGGTATACTTCAGTTATTTTCACAGTGTTATGTCGTATGGAATTCTGTTGTGGGGTAAAGCGGCTGATATTGGGACCATATTTGTGCTACAAAAACGAGCTGTACGTGGCATTTATAAAATGCGCGGTCGAGCATCCGTAAGAGGAAAATTTGAAGAGGCAAATATTCTTACCGTAGCATCTCAATACGTACTTGAAAACATTATGTATGTGCGGAAAAACATCCATGAATTCAAGCTCAACAGTGATATCCATAACTATAACACTAGAAATAAAGATAAGATTGCTAAGCCTGGCCACCGCCTCGGTAAGGTTCGTACGTCTTTTGCTGGGAACTGTACACGTTTTTATAACAAAGTCCCCGCTGATGTAGTGAATTTGCCACTAAATAAATTCAAGTCTTATGTTAAGCGCTATTTGTTGAGGAGAGATACTTTAAAGGAATTAATTGAGGATAACGATGCCCTTAAGCCTGTAGCTTGATATGGTTAGTACAATACAAATTTAGAAATTATTAGGTACATTACTCTATGAAGCAGCTTTACTAAAAATATTATAGTGTCCAGTATTACCTGTTTTTCGTTTTTATTTTTTTTGTTTTTATTAAATATTTGGACACTTAGAGAAGTTATACATCTCTAAGTCTTGCATTCGCAAATATTTATATGTATAGATATATATTTAATGATCCTGACGCTTAGAGACATGTACAGATGTACATGAGATCTATGTCACTTTTATATTGTAATTTAGTTCACGCATGTAAAAGACGAGCACAGAATATTGTTTCTCACCAGACTAAACATGGCTAGTTTTTATTAATTAATAAAGCCCGCCAGCTTGAACATGTCATGCTCGCTTAAAAGGCTCTGCTTATGGTGGCGTCGTTGATCGGGTCGCCACTTTCCCGAAGAAAGGTTGAGGGAGGCGATGGCTGAGATATGCGTCATACTCGTGAACGGGTGCTGTTTGTGGAGACAGGTATGTTTAGGCAAACTGGGGCAACACATTTACGTAACTTTTTATTGATCATATTTAATTTTAATTTAATTGGCTTTAGACACAACATTCGGTGCTTGATTATCCATATTGTTTATTATTATATAGAATATATAGATCAAGACACTTGGAGACCTTATACATCTCTAAGGATAATTTAGAAATAGTATGTTTATTGTATACTAGAATCACTTACTTTTTTTTATTTAAATTCAAAATTATTTTGTTTCTAACTGTTGATGATGGATTATTATAATTTGGAAATTTATTTAGAAGACACAGTTCAGGTAAGAAAGTATATCAAACTTGTATGTAATTCATTTTCAATAGTCAGATTTGGACTCATCTTTTTTCTTTGGTATTTTTCTTAAACTATAACCTATTGTTGGTTAATCTAACCTTGGTTTGATATGTTTTCTGTTAGAACAACGCACTTATATGTATTGTTTAGTTTTGATGTACTGTTGTTTTGAAAAAATAAGTCCCGCCGAGTTTTTTTCCGGACATAATTCTTCTCGGGTCAGAGGTGTAGGGTTAGAACCGGTGTAGTTTGATTTTTTTTTCTCACTTTTACTTTGACGTGTAAAGTACCCTTGTGGCCTACTTACTGAATAAATGTTTGAGTTTGAGTTTGAGTTTGACCAAAAGAATATACTGTACGCTTTCGGCGCCTTTATCAGTCTATATTTTGCGCCTTTAAAATCAAAAGTAATGAATTAAAAACTATATAAAAAATGTAATCCTGATAAACCCAAAACCTTAGAAAATCATGACGAACGTAACTTTTTCGGCACCTTTGCCCTTCCCATAATTTGGTTTTAAAAAATTTGGATTCAATACAGTTGTTAAGCCAGTGTTTATGTTTTATTTCATTATCGTGCATCCGTGTGTAATGTGTTTAGTGCTAGGTTATCCTGATAATGTTAGTTTTTGAGTTCCACACCGCCTCTAAACTACCCTACTGCCTGGCCCTCGGTAGTCTTCGACGACATATATAAAACAAGGACATGGTCATGGTAGCATCGAACGGGTATTTTTACACCACGACGGTGGCAATAAAGCACATGGCCTGCCTGACTGTACGCTGCTATCGTAGCCTATGGATGCCTGCAACACCAGAGGTGTCACATGCGTGTTGCCGACCCTTTAATATAAAGGAGAATTCACAGTGTTGACGGCTAAAGAGAAAAAAGGGTACCCCGTCGCCAACACACTGCATCATTTGAGCTCTCTTGCGACTTTAATCATCGGAAAAACATGACAATGAGCGGGGTCTGCTATTTGCTATATGCTGTGGTTTCCTGTAAGGTGGAGGTACTTCCCCAGTTGGGCACTGCTCCAGGTTTGAGCGAAATGACATTCGCTGAACTGTGCCCTACCACATAAAGCGAGATGACATTCACAGTACCCATACCTTTTGGACGTAGTTAAAGGACGTAAATTCAACGCCAAAAATATGTTTATCTACACTCACATTGTAAGTCCTCTGCGTGTTCAAAAACGGTAGGCAATGGCTAGCATTACCACAACCAATTTTACTATGATAAGCTTTTTATCTGTGGCAGTAACGTAATTTTAACTTTACATGCTCATATATTGATACGTTATGAGTTTAAAATTCCGAACATCGAATTTGATAACATAATGTAAATCCTGTCCTCCTTCCTGACCAACGGCACGCGCCCGCGCGACCGCCGGCACAATCGAGTTGGCCATGGCGGTGCAATGGCAGTCATTTTATGGTTTCCGAACTTTTCATTTAGGATATATACTCGTAATATGAGTGTAGATTAAAAGCATCTAGTCACGCCTAAAAAAATACTTGAAATAATAAAAATACCAAAAAAAAAATAACAGTATGTTTTCGGCGCCTTTATCAGTCTATATTTCGCGCCTTTTAAAATTAAAAGCAGGAAATTTAAAAAAAATAAAACTAAAATGTAATCCTGATAAACCCAATCCCTTAGAAAATTATAAAGAATGTAACTTTTTCGACGCCTTTATTTCGCGCTTTTCAAGATTAAAAGCATCGAGTCACGCCTAAAAAAATACTTGAAATAACAAAAATACCAAATAAATTATACCTGTACGTTTTCGGCGCCTTTATCAGTCTATATTTCACGCCTTATAAAATCAAAAGCAGCGATTTAAACAATAAATAATACAATGTAATCCTGATAAACCCAATCCCTTAGAAAATTATAAAGAACGTAACTTTTTCGGCGCCTTTTTATTCGCGCCTTTCAAGATTAAAAGCAAGGAGTCACGCCTAAGAAAATGTTAAAATGACAAAAATAACAAAAAAATATAACGTTTCTTTTTCGGCGCCTTTATCAGTCTATATTTCGCGCCTTTTAAAATCAAAAGCAACGAATTAAAAAATAAATAATACAATGTAATCCTGATAAACCCAGCCCCTTAGAAAATATAAAGAACGTAGCTTTTACGGCGCCTTTATGTCGCGCCTTTCAAGATCAGCGCAAGCGAAGAGAGAAAAGCAGCGAGTCACGCCTAAAAATTTTTATTGAAATAACAAAAAAAAAAACAAAACTATATACAAAAAGGTAAATTACACCAGTCGTTTTACCGAAACCCGTGAACCGAACGAACGCGCAACTCCAAGCCTACATATTTTGCGCCCGCGCAACACTTGCACTCGCGTCTTTTAAAACTTTTTTTTTCTCTTTTGCCATTTTGGCGTCCCCCTTGCCATCCGGCGCCTAGAGCGGCCGCTCCACTCGCTCTACCCTAGGTCCGGCCCTGGGTACAGATAATATACAATATAATAGATATAGATAAATTTAATTAAAATGAATAAACAAACTATACCTACCTACATTACCTGTTCTATTAATTAAATACTTAAATATTTATTAAATGTATTATTAAAAATGTCAAATACAATAATTACAAATACAAAATAATACAAACAAGTCAAATTAACACTAAACTTAAAACTTACATTCAAACCAAAACAACCATTATCTTAAAATTTAAACAAAAAAAATACACAGTCCATGACAAACATACACAGAACAGTTAACTAATAAATCTAACGCACATATTTTAAAATAACACACAACACTTAGCCCCCAGGTCCCCAATTATCCCCCAAATCACTCCCCTGCGGCAAGGTGCCCATTATGCTGGCCACATTCCCCCGTTGGATGGCAATACCAAGCCGTTGACCAAGGAATGAGCCAGCCAGCCCTCCGATCACCTGAGGAATCCAAGAGCCTCCTCCTCAACTCCTTAAAGAGTTTATGGGCATTCGGACTCCACGGGCCAAGAGTCTCCACAGCGAAAGCCACCAAGTCATTATTGTCCAAAAGGCCGACATACTTGCGCCTCTTTAAGGCCTCTGCCGCAACTGCCGCCCCGCCGGACACAGACGTAGCAGCCAAATGGGACGGAGCCAGGGTATCCACGCATGTGGCATCCCAGATAAGCGGCCGACCCGATCGCCAGGGTATTAACGTCATTCCATCGGGTCTTTTGCCATCATCCCTCAACAGACCAGGTGGCTCCAATGCCGCTGGCACACCAACGCTGACAAAAGCCCGACGGATCACGTCATTGAGACTAGCGTGGCGAGAAAATCTGCCAGCGCTCTTACGGCAGGAGAGGCCATGGTAGCCCAAACCATCCACCTCAGCGCCACAAAGGCAACGGTGGGGGACCACTATTTCAGCGCCCAAACGAAGACCGACAGCCAACCGCAGTTAATTGTTGTCCAGCAGGGTGGCACAGCCACTAGAAGGGTAAGCCTGCAGCCAGAAACCTGACTCTAGCTCAGACGAGGCTAGCAGACGTGCTTTTTCTACCGCGGAGGTGGCAGAGTTCAGGAGCCCGGCCTGTACCTGCCGACAAAGAGGCTCATCCCACATTCTCTGCACCTCCCTCCCAGACGACAATTCCCTATCCGGGCAAGCCACACTCCACGCATTAACAGCGTCCGGCAAGTATGCTACCTCAAAATCACGAAGTGATGGCGAAAGGATCTTACCAACGAGGGATAGCGTACTGTGCACGGACGACAAGAAAGCTGGAAGTGCTACATCGGAGACACGTCTTACTCCCAGGCCCCCAAACCGGACAGGCAATGTAGCCTGCATGAATTGTCTCTCCCCAATTGTGATGTTGAGTAACCTCTGGATATGGATGTGAATTACGCCATCAACTTTCTCACACAACTGGGGAAACTTCCAAAAGGGAAACTTTACATCGCAAGGCATATGTAAACTTCGGGACTAAAAGGCAAAATCGCAGAATAAAAAAAGCAACGTGAGAGGAGATTTTAAGTAAGCACTCTGAATGCTGGGAGAAACGCTCGATTTGATTTTCAATGAAACCAGGTATTGACTCCTCCAAAACCGGGGCTCCAAGAAGATGAAGCGAACTCGCACTCACCAGTTTTATACCTGGACAGATATTTTCAAAGTCATTTATAATTTGGGATCTGTATGCACTGTCAGGGCTAACGAACAGCTCGCACTTACTCGTATTTATTTCGAGGCCTATCTCATTGAACTTAGTCGTAAGAGATACCAAATCGTTCAGTACCGAGCTCGCTTCACCTCCAAGGCTACCATCGTCCAGGTACCAAACGTTAAATTTACAGTTAAGTGCTGAAATTATGGGGTGTATCGCCAGACTAAAAATGGCAGGCCCGAGAGGGTCGCCCTGCTGGCAACCGACTGCAGATTGTATGCTATGTCCCCTGTACATTAGGTTTGATGGCTGGCTGTAACATTGCCACAGATAAGGGTACAAACCGGGTATATTTCTCTGAGCCTCCCTCAACACTGCCTCGCGACTCACTGCGTTAAAGGCATTTAAATATTATTATCTTCTATACATATAATAAAGCTGAAGAGGGTCGGAAGTCTGTACATGGAAGATAATCGAAAAAAAGTTGGCTGGGGATACTTAGAATCGATAACAGAACACGTTCCAACAATTTTTAGAATTTTTGTCTGTTTATCTGTTTGTCTGTTTATCTGTTTATCTGTTTGTCTGTTTATTTGACCGCGCATCACGTGAAAACGGCTGAACGGATTTTGATGAAATTTTATATAGATATAGTTTGAGTCCTGGGAAAGGATAATATATAGTTTTAATCCCGAAAATCAACCCTGATGGGGGTGAAAATGGGGTTGAAAGTTTGTATGGAGATTTTTTTACCGCTGAAACGATTTAGATAGAAATGAGTATGGAGATAATTTGAGTCTCGAGAAACGTCATAGGATCATTTTCAAACCCTTATGGGGGTGAAAAGGGGGTTGGAAGGTGGTATGAGGATTTTTTTACCGCTGAACTGATTTAGATGAAAATTGGTATAGGGATAGTATGGGTCTCGAGAAATGGCAAAGGATAGTTTCTTCTTCAAACCCCCCCCCCCCCCCCCCTCATCTTACTTTAGAACCGTAGGTCCAAACAAATAGAAAAAAATAATGGAAGTGACGCCTGAAAGGTACTTCCAATAAAAACTATCTATACATATAATAAAGCTGAAGAGGGTCGAAAGTCTGTTCATGGAATATATTCGAAAAAAAGTTGGCTGGAGATACTTAGAATCGATAACAGAACACGTTCCAAGAATTTTTAAGTAGTTAACGGCTGAACGGATAATGATGAAATTTTGTGTAGAGATAGTTTGAGTCCCGGGAAAGGACAAAGAATAGTTTTCATCCCGAAAATCAACCCTGGAAGGGGTGAAAAGGGGGTTGAAAGTTTGTATGTTGAAAGTTGATATTGAAATAATTTGTAATTTTTTTGTCAAGGTGTTCATATTTATAACATGTTACCCGTCAATGCTTTAAATTTACCTTTCCCCGCACTTAAGAAATATTTGAAAATGTCATGAATGTCAAAGGGTTATTGCAGGTTCGAGGACTATATATGACGGACATAGATGCATGGCCCAAACCAAAAAACTACTACAAAATCATCTAACATTTATCACAGGTTATATATAGGACACATTTATAGGTTTAGGTAGGAAAACATATCAAACGTTTTGTGAAGCAGTCAGATTAGGATTTATTTTTCTTTATAATTAAACAATAGGTACATTATCTGTCTCTCAAGCTGTTTTGATATGTCTTCTTGAAGAACTACGCATTATTTTGTATCTTTAAGATCTAATAATGTATTACTGTTTTGAAAAAAATAAGTCCCGTCGAATTTCTTTTCGGTCATAATACTTCTTGGGCCAGAGGTGTAGGGTTAGAACCGGTGGTAGTTTTGGAACGAAGTTCCTTATCGGACAGTTCGCGGATGGGGGCCTAGGCGAAAAAAAGTCACGTGACCGTCACGAAAAAGCGTCACGTCACGAAAACGCAACACCAATACGATTGAGAAACATGTAAAATGGAATGAAATAAAAAATATATAAAATAGAATAAAGTGAAGTGAAGTGTAGTGAAACTGAGAAGTGACAAAGTGATAAAAGTGAAAAAAGTCGAGAATTTTAAAAATGTCAAAAATTTTGAAAATGTCAAAAATGCCAAAATTTCCAAAATTTCCAAAATTTCCAAAACTTAAAAATTTCCAAAATTTCCAAAATTTCCAAACTGTCCAACATTTCCAAAATTTCCAAAATCCTAAATTTCCAAAATATCCAAAATTTCCAAAATTTCCAAAATTTCCAAAAGTTCTAAAATTACCAAAATTTCCAAAAAATGCAAAAAAAAATAAAACCACCAAATTTACGAAAAAGTCAAAAATTAAATAACATAACTTCGTTCCAATCGCACTCGATTCCACTTCGCACGCACTTTCCACGACACTCACGTATTTTATTTTTCTCTGACGTTCATTAGTGCATTGTAATGTGCTTACATTGACGAATAAATATCTTGACCTACACCAATATCATAAATCCTCTATTCCGTGTTCGGAACCGTATGTAATTAATTACCAACATTATTGCAACCAGTAACGTAACATCAGTGTATTATCTGTGACAGTATGGTAAAAACGTATGAAAATTCATTACCTACGGTAACGTAATGAAAATCCGCCCCCCCGACCGCCGGCGCAATAATGTTGGTCATGGCGGTGTAATGGCGGTCATTCTAATGGTTTCAATAGATTTTTAATATGTGTGTAGGTAAAGCAGTGTATGCTTCTGTACATAATTAGGCCTTATTACGTAACAGTTACATCGCCATGTCCGTCCGTCTGTCCGCGGTCTAGCTCAGTTACCGTTCGCACTAGAAAGCTGAAATTTGGTGAGGCCTGATAAGAACTTTCAATAAAAACTATATTGAATAAAATCGGTTCAGCCGTTTTTGAATTATTAGTCAAAAACGCATAGTGAACGGAAGTGCCGAATAGTAAAATGACGTAAGCGCCGCCAAATAAACTACCTTTTGAACGAATGTTTTGTAACAGGGCAGCATCTACGAAACTCTACACTGAGCATCGCCCGACATGCTCTTGGCATTGTTATCCCGCATTTTTTGCATTGTTATCCCGGAAATCACCCCTTAAGGATTACTAATTCCAATTCCAGAAAATCCCCAGCCAGGTTATACGTAGCCTATAAGAATTCAACGTCTAAAAGGGGGGAGGGGGGGGGGGGGGTAGCCACTACACTCGATTGAGTCCAAGTGCACCTCAAATAGAAAAATATCATTTCTGCATTTGTTACCCCCCGCCTGTTCTTACCTTTCATGCTTTGACTGATTTGACGGGAGGATCGATTTGGATGATATTTGCCGTGGACATGAACGTATAAATACAAAAGTGGTCCTGTATCGTCCGATATACACCTACTACTCTCCATATCGTTTAAATCATGCCAAAAAAAATATATAATTAAAAAAAGTATTCATTTATGAGTGTAGTTTCATTTAGTGGTAATTGTAAAATATTTTACGTCACCACCTGGCCATAATGTGAGTTTTACCGCTCGCTACGCTTACGGTAAAACTCGCATTATGGCCAGGTGGGGACGTAAAATTGTGTACTCACTCACCACGGGCAGTAAAAAAGAAAGCCCTCTATCGCATATTTACAACCCTCGCCTGCGGCTCGGGTCCCAAATACCTGCGATTTCGGGCTTTCTTTTTTTTACAGCCCTAGGTAAGTAATGTACTATTATTTATTAGGACTACTGTCCTCTAGCGTATCCATCTGTCAACTTTACTTCAAGTTCCGCCTCCAGGGTAGCGGGAGAGAAATTAGGGGTGAATTAGCCGCTTACTGCCACAGACCGAATTCCACGCGGGCGGAGCCGCGGGCACAGCTAGTATAGAATAATTAGGTAGGTAGTGTAGCTAGTAGGTACCTTCACAGTAAATTATTAGGTATGCCCCGTATGCCTTAAATAGGGAAGTGAATATCAGTAGGGAAGTGATAGTGAATCTTTGTATTTAATAATCTTATCTTATTATTATATGCAATCTAATCAAACGATAACTCTTCCGTACGAAATTTTGCAACAAAAACTTTACATAATAACTTGTATATGTATTTCTAACAATAGGAAAAGATGTAAATAACGATTTGACTAGTTCTCTCTTTTTTTAGATATAGATAGGTTACGATTTATATTACAGATTAATTATAACAAAACAATGCCTTTTCGAGATTATTTTTATCATCTAACGATATCAATTGAAACAACAATTAGCGATACTGTAATCGCAATCTTCATTTCAAAGGACTCAGTATACGATTGTGATTTAAACGGTTCAGTTGCAAAATGGCAGAGAAAGTTAAGAAAAAACCTGCACTTTTCTCTTTTAAAAGCTTTAAGAGCAACAAAGATGGAAATATAAGCCCTAGGACACCATCTAAACCAAATGGACAAGAAGTGAAGTTCTTTCCATCGAATTCTGCTAACAACTATGCGCAAAGCCAGGAGCCTCGGTCGTAAGTAAAGATGTGCCGTTCCCGAACGAGAGAATGTTGCGAGAAAGTTTTCGAGAACGTTCTCTGTAACGAGAATTTCCGAGAAAGTACATTAAATCTGCACAAATAATTTATTTTTATTTTTTGTAAATCTTCCTAAAGGTGTTTGAAAGATATTCATGATCACTGTAAACCGAAAAATAGATTCTAAGTGCAAAAATCTCTGCTATCTCGGGAAATTTCCGAAAACGTTCTCGGGGACGTTCTCACGAGAACATTCTCGAAAACTTTCTCACATATTGCTTTGTACTTTAATTGGAAGAGGGCTCATTTATTTCTTAATATTTTTGTCTTTTCTTGTTTTCATAATTTTAACATATGTTACTGGTACAGCAATTTTGTATCCAAATAAGATTATTAATATTAAAAAGCTTAATTCTCTTTGCTCCGGAGAACGTTCTCGGAAATGTTCTCGACTAAGTTTTATGTGACTATTAATTTAAAAATAAATATGTAAAGTCCCAAAAATATGTAACAAGTATGTAATTAAAACGAAAACGTTGGCATAAAAAACGAAACTTGTTTATATTTTAAAATATCTTAATTATCTATTGGTGTAATCGTTTTCTATTTTTTTAACTTTGAAATAATTATTAATAAAAACTAAAAATGTACTTAATGGAATGAAATCGTGTTTATTTTATGCAAAAAAACAAAAAAAAACGGCCAAGAGCATTTCGAGCCATGCTCAACATAGGTCTCCTTAGTTGCCGGCCCGTCACAATTCACCCACTCAAAAGGTCGTTTTTAGGGGTCCGTAGTCATTAATCACACCGATAAAGTGGTAGAATAAAAACTGGAAAAATATTTTTTATTAGGGTACACATGAAGTGGGGGTTCAATTTTTTTTTGCTCCAACCCTTTCGTGTTGGATATCATTGGATAGTTCTTTCAAAACGAATTAGGGTCTTCTAAAACATTTTTTGGATAAAACTAATAGTTTCTTAAATAATAGCGCCGAAAGTTCAAAAAAGGGCGTCTAACTTTTGAACCGGTGGGTCCAAACTTTCAATGAAAACTATATTGAACGAAGTCGGTTGAGCCGTTTTTGAATTATATTATAACTCAAAAACGGATACTAAAAGGATTCACGTGTCCCATAGTAAAATGACGTAAGCGCCGCAACATATCCCTTAATAAATGACCTTTTGCCCGACATGCTCTTGGCCGGTTTTTTCGGTTTAGAATGATTGTAAATATTTTTCAAACACCTTCAAAAAGATATACAAAATATAAAAAATCTGAATTTGCGCAGATTTTAGGTACTTTCTCAGTAATTCTCGTTTAGAGAGAACGATCTCGAGAAAGTGCGGAAATTCTCAGAAGGAATTCTCGAGAGCGAGAACTTTCTCGCCGGCACAACTCTAGTCGTAAGTAATTTTCCTATTATATTAATTATTATTTCCTTCTAAAATAGCACATCATAGATTCTATCTATCTATCTATAGCAGCCTTTATAGCGCCCGTCTTCGGACATAGGCCTGTTCTCCATACTTCCACGCCTTTCGATCCATTGCCATCGGCATCCAATTCTCGCCAGCCTGTTTACAAATGTCGTCCTTCCATCTCATTGGTGGTTTGCCACGACCGCGTGTGTTAGCGGGTTTCCAATTGAGGGTGCGTCTCGCCCAGCGGTTATTGTCCATCCTGGCAATGTGCCCTGCCCATCTCCACTTTCTATGACCAATCTCATCCACCACGTCCACATCATACTTTACATAGGTAGATTTAGCATCAATATTAGCATTTTTTCTTACGGTTGGAGTGTTGATTGAACGAAATGGAATGAGTTACACAGAGGTTACAGATGTGCGGATTTAGCATAGCGTAGTTGAATTTTTATGCAGATATGTATTATTTTGTTATGCTAGGTATTACATACCCAGTAAATAGGTAGGTACCTAAGTAGAGAAGTACATCTTATTTTCTTTATATATTTAAGCGGCTTATGATATTAGATTTACATGGGTTATTATTCCTCTTGAGTTGATTAAACTGTCACAGGGCATCGACAGCTGGCATCAAGGAACTGGTGCAATGCGCGCTGTGCTTGGAGGTACTCCATAATCCGAAGATGCTGCCGTGCCAGCACACGTTCTGCATGGCTTGTCTGGCGGTATACGCTGGAAGTGAGTATAAACACATATCCATGGCTGATGTTGATGTCACAGCATTGGTGGCTGGGATCAAGGAACTAGTTCAATACGCATTGTGCCTGGAGGTATCTATCCGAAGATGCTGCAGTGCCAGCATACGTTCAAGTACAACCGATCCGCTAGTCACACATAACTAACGCCAGTATCGGAATATATACGAAGATGGTGGGAGCGGGCCCCAATGACGTTCACAAATTTGGTAATTGGTCAATTATAGGTCTTACTTTTAGATAATTAATGGCTAAGTGGCTACAGTATTTTCACCTTCTGAACTTATGCAGCACTTGAGTTTAGCTTACCAACATCTTGCCATCAGAACGGTTTTTGACAGGATTCCTTTTTCCCCTAACATGTAAATGTGCGGATAAAAAATCTAATTGGCTCTTACGTCTTTATCTTCCAGATTCACATATCCTAGAGTGCCCAATCTGCCGAACGAAAATCCAGGTCATCGGCCCCAATTTCCTCCAAGACCTACCTTCAAACCTGTACATAGACTCGCTGCTACAACTAGTTGGCATCAACAACGGGAGTGAGAAGAAGATTGCCACACCTCCTACAACACCGTTGGTGCCTGGAATGCAGAGTGTGGAATTGTTCGCGGCGGGTGTGAGGTGTTCACAGTGCCAGACTATGTGCGACAGTATTGACGTGACTGCTTGTGAACACTGCAAGCTGGTAAATATCATCTTTGACATTCGTAAACCTTATAGAAACGACATAAAAGCTCTAATAGTTTAAGAGAGTTGATTTTGCACCATCATTTATTGTAAGGGAATTTTCATACTACTCTGAAGGATTACTTTGATCAGTCCATCAAGTGTGCAACTGCCCCAAAGTGGAACCTTTTTTAAAACTTGAAGGAGTCTTTATCTTCTCAGTCTTTTGTTATGCTAGATGGCGATCAATAGCGATAGGCTGTAGGTTCGTCTACAAAAATCTGTGCGATAAGTAACAGCTCGAGATAACAAATGTAGTGGGGGTCTTTCTAAAGGACATTCATTGACGTATGTTTACCTATTTTATATATCGCCACCTCTACGACATGACTATAAGAGACTGCTTCTAAATTACAGCATACGATTTGATGTTTATCTAAATAATCCTCAACAGTTTCTTCTTAATACGTAGGTAATATTCTCGCGGCAAAGCGCACGTTTAACCCACTCATCGCCACTCACGACACCAAGAGGTTATTAAAAAAAAAATTAAAAATGATTTATTCGGTAGCAAAAATCGTATAACAAAAGTCAGGTTGCTGTCTCTTTTTAAGTATGAAAATACCTGTGCCAAGAGACACCGCTCTTCCTTACAGATAAACAACATTATATATAATTTCAGTGTTTGCTTAAAACTAAGATTAAATTTAAATTTAACTATAGGAACATAGATGTTTAACTAAAGTAGAATTTCAATACAAATATAAAGAGAGGGTATATATAACCTGCAATCGCCACGAAGTGTGTATGTGTGTGTATGTGTGTGTGTGTGTGTGTGTGTCATATAAGGCACTTGTAGGGAATCGCAGGGGCTTAAAGTACATGACTTTTATTAAAGCTCGCTGGGCCCTTTCCAATTTCAAAAAATTAGTTTTTGTGGCACTTCCCCAGACAGGGATACAGTAGGAGAGTACTGACTGTGCCAGAGATACGTAGATCTGATTCAATACCTTAGGAGTTGCAACATGTCTTAACTGTTTAAAAGACCATATTAGTTTACGAGTCCGGGACATCATCACTTCAGTATGCATATGCCACGACAACCTCTCGTCAATACTCACTCCCAGATATTTAATCGACTTGATTTTGTCAATGATAGTGCAGGAGCAGTTTGTTAGATTCGCGCATTTATGGAATCTGATCTTAAACGAACTGTCTGGTTGCGTTTCAGAAGTTATTGTAACGTCTAACATGCATGATTCCTACCACTCAGGTACATCAACAAGACGTTATTCCAAACATGTTGTTCGAAGATAGTTTAACTCCAGCTTTTTTAATTGGAGCGACAAATTGGCAAAAAATATTCTAATATTGTAACACTGCTCACCGATTATAAACGGAAGATTTTATTACCATTAACTTTGTAGCGAGTGCTTTGGCAAGTGTTAACGTCCTCGACATCAGAAGTGTTAAGTTATCATTTTACTACATTAACCCACTTTAAAAGTCTGCGCGATAAGCTAATTCTCCATCATGCTAGTTAAAGTATACCTACAGACAAGCTACCCAAGCTGTACAGGTTCGTGCTATCTGTCCTGGGTCCAGTTATATTTAGGTACTATTTCCATGTCACTTTGATTCTGTCCCCCCCCCCATCAGCATGTAAAGTTTGGTTTCAAAATTTTTGGGATTGTACCCTTGCTTTACTTTCTCATTATAATTAACATCGACATCTAATCAGTCGCAATGTCAATAGCCTTTTATTGGGGATATATTTATGAGCGTGCTGATTATGTAGTCATTTAGTTATAAAACTAATACTTATTTGTGACAGCTTTTTTGGTAAAGGTATCATTTGGTGCTTATGACGTCGTACGGTGTACAGAATCAATATTATATTTGAGTAATAAAAGCATAAGCGCCACCCGCCAAATGGTATTTTTACCAAAATAATATCACATTTATCTAAGTTACCGACGAGGTCTATGTATGGCTAAACATTGTAAAACATCCTGTATATTATCTTGTTTTTGATCCAGAATTTCTGCCGGGTTTGCTGGTCCCAGCATTTAGACGACATGCGGACTCAAGTGGAGTCTATTCTCAAGCAGCTGGAAGCGGCCTCTGAAAGGATGGAGCACAAAGTGGAATATTACAAGGTAAACTAAGTAAAACTATTTTTTTTATAACGACTACCTATTTGTAATAATAGCCTTTGTCTCACTAGGTTTACGTTATCTACTGTCTGTAGGTACCTAATACGTTATTGGGCCATGTATTCGACCAATGATGATGTAAAAAAACACAACTCTTTTTATTTCAATTCAGGACCGCTGTGAACGCATAACAGAACAGATAGTCATCACAGCCGACGATAAAATCAACGCCATCATCGAAACCAAAGACAAGCTGCTAAAGGAAGCCTCAGATCTTCAGAAATGCGGAGAAATGTCAGCCTTGGCCCTTAAGAGCACTCTGGAGGAGGCTAAAACAGTAGCCAAGAAAACCATGTCACTCAAGGAGCATGTGGAGGAAAAAACGAAGGTTCGTTGACCAGTCGACGTAATTATGCTTAACCTGTTTCGCTTGATAACAAGTCTTTTATTAACGCTTACCGAGCGTAACATCTCGGATGAACTGGTATAAGATGGACTGTAGGATCCTTAAGAACAATGCGTTATCTGAAATAACACGTACACAGGTTTAATTGACCTGATGCGTTTTAAATAAAGCTTCTGTTTTTCTGACTCTGTTGTGCTAAAAACTCAAAAAGGATAAGTTGGACCTTTGATAATTAAACCAACCGGATGCGAGACGCGCACTAATTTCTATCAGAAAAAGTCTGCCAATTTCGGCGCGGGGGACGAGGAAACGCACAACAATACTGTTAACACTACATTTTCCATTGACGTCGCTACACACGCACACGATAAAATTATCAAACACTAGCATAAAATATACTCACACAAGTATAAACACACACACAACCTGTCCGTGAACGAGATAATGTCATCTTTAAGTAAACGTACACAGTGCGAGGAACGTGTCGATAATAATATACTTAAGAATCGATATTTGTGACGTTTTCAAGTCAAAGGTACATCATTGTCGGTTGTTAATAGAGTTAATTTCTAAATGATTTTTTTGTGGTAACGCCTTATTGACAACCGATAATGATGTACCTTTGACTTGAAAATGTCACATTTTATCGTAGATTTATTTATCGTATGCCTAAATGTCACTGGATATAGATAGGAATTTCTTCCCTAGGGTAGTGGGAAAGCATATGATGAAGAAAATCCAGTGAGTGCTGCGAGGTCCAGGTAGGACAGCAGAGCTGCCAAGTTTGTAACTCTTTTAGCACCACCCAGGGATTACGTGTAGGGTTGTCTAAAGTGTGTCCTACGGCCGCAGAGAAACATTGATCGTAGGTTAGTTATATATGTTTGTCTCTTTACCAAGTATAAGGTTTAGCTATTGATAAAATTATAATGTTAAGTTGTGATTAAATATCAAGTTTTTCTACCAGCATATTACTTACAATGTTAGTATTCTACGTAAGTTTGTTTGTCTATTTGTTCAGGACAAATCTTGCAAGCTGATTTAGAATAACTTTTATATTATCAATTTAATATTTTGATGTGTATTTGCTTTTAAATTTAGTGGAAAATACTACAAATTGGAAACAAATAACTATTACAATGAAACATTGAACTGCAAAGAACTCTGGAACATCACGGGATTCGAACCCACGTATTTAGATTACCGTTCCAATGTGCTTCCAATTACACTTCTTCTTCCTCGTTTCCTCATGACTGAGGGTCGCGATCAGATGAAGTCGTTGCTCTCGTAACCAAGGCACTCCAAGCTGCACGATCTTCTACGGCTTGTATGATAGGCCCTTGTATGGAACCTTGGCAGGCCTTCACTATGTCGACCCAACGGGTCGGTGGATGTCCACTTCCCCGTCCTCCATCCACGCGGCCAAGCACAATGCGTTTTTCAAAATTGTTTGGCCAATTACACTAGACGTTCCTCTATCCACCTCAGTGAATTTTTCACTGTAATGAACAATGATGAATCAGTCACTAGCGACATCGTGATGTTCCAGAGTCCTTCGCAGTTGATATTTTGATTGTAATGGGCATCTGTTTCCAATTTGTGTTTCTATTTCTATTATCTCTTCTTCATTTTCTATCTATATATATAAAAGAAGAAACTGACTGACTGACTGACTGACATATCAACGCACAGCCCAAACCGCTGGGTCTAGAGATTTCATATTTGGCACATAGGTTCCTTATAAGGTCTAGGGGAGCACTAAGAAAGGATTTTTCAAAATTCACCCCCTAAGGGGTAAAATGGGGGTCCAAAGTTTGTATGGCGAAACAAGATTTGTTAGACTATTTTATTCGAAACTTCATAGGAGTATTCCTAGCGATAAATGAGTAAACACGTGTTTCAGGTTTTTTGTAATTCAACCTCCAAAAAGGGCAAATGTGGTCACAAAATCTGAAAATCAACATGGGTATCGTATCCTTTTTGAGTACTTATAGTACGCGGGCGAAGCCGCGGGAAAAGGCTAGTTATAAATAAAAAGTAAAACATACTGCTAATGTTAATATCGACATTTATTTTTGTGCTGTCCCATCACTAAAACTTACCTGTTAGTTACAGTGATATCAGAGTCAGAAATTTAAAGTGCCTATTTAAGGGGATAAGTGTGAATACCGTACCTTACAATAAATAAAGTATAATCCATACAAAATTAAAATGCTACATAAAATGTATGGTGAAAATAAAGGAACGAATTTATTTCTAAACAGGAATATCGTTATTTCAAGCATCTACAAGCATATTTCACTTAAGGGGCCGCCACAGATTAGAGCGGAATTCAGCACACTAGCTGAAATTTGTCTATTAAAACGGAAATTTGTTTATGGTAGCTGTATTTTTGAGACCATAGACAAATTTCAGCTATTGTGCCGTACTACAAGCACACATACGCTGAGTTTCTTACGCTGGTTCTTCTCAGTTGGGGCTCCTTTCCGAACCAGTAGTAGTTTATTGCCCTTCCCATAATACGGTTTTAAAAAGATTTGATTTCAATACAGTTGTTAAACCAGTGTTTATGTTTTATTTCATTACCGTGCGTCACGGATGTAATGAATGTACTATAGGCTAGTTTATCCTGATAGTGTCAGTTTTTTGAGTTCTAAACCACCTTACAGCCCTGCCCTCGGCGGTCCTCGACGACATATATAATTTAAAAAGCTATGCGTGTGAATAACTTTTACCTTTGAAGTACTGACGTTAATCTTTTCATTTTTGTTAATGATTAAAAATAATATGTAATTTGAATAATTTAAAAGTCGATTAAAATATGTTTAGAAACAATTTAATAACAACACACACACACAGAGACACACTGCTTTTTTAACAGAGCAATGCTTTACAATTATGGCTGTATGCCGAATGGGTCTCTGCCTAACCCACGGAGTATCTTTTAAGTGTATTGCCTAACCTGTCATAACAATGACAATGAATGACATAATGGCGGACGTATTTTTGCCGCACTGGAGTCGATTACTCTTGTTTGCAATATTTCACTTACCTCTCTCGATGTAATCGTGTTCATAATTGCATACCCAATTTATGAATGAATTCATTGATAAATTGGGTATGCAAGTATGAACCCGATGGTACAATGTACTATGAAGAGTCAAATTTAAAAATTACCCTAAAGCAGATGTAGTACCATTAAGTGGCAACACTTTTTGATTGACAATATTTTTAAAACAGCTATTAGACATGGCAATTTGTAGGGTCCAACCTGTCGGGTTGGTAGGTGTAATGGCACCTAGGGAGTAGGAGTCCCGATCTAGGGCGATCGGGGCGATCGGTAGTGCCCCCACACCCGCAGCTGTTTATGGAGGTCGTTAGAGTTTTTTTTTTTTTTTTTTTTTTTTTTTTTTTTTTTTTTTTTTTTTTAATACCACGACGGTGGCAAACAAGCATACGGCCCGCCTGATGGTAAGCAGCTACCGTAACCTATGGACGCCTGCAACTCCAAAGGAGTCACATGCGCGTTGCCGACCCTTTACAAAAAGGAGGATTCACTGTGTTGACGACTAAAGGAACAAGAAGGTCCCTCATCGTCAACACACTGGGTCCTCTTTGAGCTCTTTGGCAACCTTACTCACCAGCAGGAACACAACACTATGAGTAGGGTCTAGTGCTATTTGGCTGTGGTTTATTAGAGTTATTTTACCTTTTTTATTTATAATGTTAGCCATTTTTGATTCACATTCCGTCTGGTTTTTTATTTAAAATAAAAGTGAAAATGTGTAGATTCGCTGGTAATTAATATATTTATCTAGTTTTGTATTTAAATAATAGAAGGGTTGGGCAGATGAAGTTAGATTCAGGCAGCTCGAGCGGTCATTTAAATATCTATAATAATAAAAACAGTTTCTTTTTTTATTTAATGTATACCTACTGTTATGGGTACAGTCGAGGACAAAGAGATGTATACACTTTTGGACCTTATTACAACGCAATAAGGTCCAAAAGTGTATACATCTCTTTGTCCTCGACTGTACTATCCTATCACCGTGCTTCACCAATACATTTTTAAGATGTTTTGAAGGCATCTCTGTAAACGTTGGTTGGAACGATTTGTTGGTGAGGTAGGGTTTGTAGGGACGATTTGTATGGAAAGTGTAATAACGGGCCCAACGCCGACTGGAGTTGGACACAACAGGTTGGGCCCTACAAATTACCATGTGTAATAGCCGTTTTAGTTTTTTGCTAATTTCGCGCACTATTTGATGATATTTAGACGTAATTATACTTACAGATGAAAAGAAACGTTATCCTTATGTAAACTAGATAATTCAGATCTTTTCTTACATGAAAACACGCAGCAATTCGGCATTTTTACCTCAGATCGTTCCGGGCTGACTGACATTCATTGAATGGCGTTTGACGCACGACAACTAGTTTTATATAACCGCTACGACCAGTGGTCTTGTACTTTTGGCAGAGGGGAACGCCTGACAATTACCACTCCATTGGTTTATTTCTCTGAGCGTTGGACGGATGTTTTGGAGTTGTAAGGGTTTCCCCACATCTATCGACGCAGATTCGGCAAAATCCGGTGGAAAAAAGCTTTGTCCACGCAATAAGAGCTAACAAGGCATGGTTCGGCTCAGATCGGCTCGGCCGACGGCTGCCGACGCGTCGACGTCTTTTTCGCTCGTATTGCGTAGACATAAAGCTTTTTAACCGACGAAAAAAACGGAGGAGGTATGATCACGCATAACTTTTTACAGAGTGGTTCGATTTTGATAATTATTTTTTTATTGGAAAGGGTATACCCCGAAATTGGTCCCATATAAATTTGAAACGAAAATTCCAACCTTTAGGGTAGGAAAATAGGGGATGATTGATTTTTCACTCACCGATTGTAACGTATGACCACGCATAACTTTTTACAGAGTAGTTCGATTTTGATAATAATTTTTTTATTGGAAAGGGTATATCCCGAAATAGGTCCCATATAAATTTGAAAAAGGAAATTCTAACCTTAAGGGTAGGAAAAAAGGGGATGATTGATTTTTCACTCACCGATTGTAACGTATGGCCACGCATAACTTTTTACAGAGTAGTCCGATTTTTTGGATAAAAATCTTACCCTAAGGGTGGGCAAATAGGGGTAATTTATTGTTCACTCGCAGATTTTAAAGCAGAGTTTTTACAAAAAAAACCTCACGAGTTTTGACAATGAGTTTTAGACCTGCCAGTCTCTTCTTTCTATTTGCTTCCATCCTTTTTTTTTCTCATTATTAGATTCTTCTAAATATCTTTTTCTCATTCGAGCAGAATTTTTTGTAGGCCTACCCATGTTGGTATATAAAGCCTGTTCTTTTTTAAGTATTTATATTACAGAACAAAATAATAGTTAAAGAAGCTTATTAATATAACAGTTAATAGCTAAAGCAAGGTAGGTAGCTATTTTAAAAGTAATAAAAAATTAAGCATGTAATAATTTTTATAAATTATAGCCACAGAAAATTATGAAATAAAAACTTTTTAACAAAAAAATTGAACCGCCGAAAAGAAAAAAAAAAGCCAATAAAAAACCGTTAAAACGAAACGAATCGACCAACAAAAAAAAACAATAGCGCACTGAAAAGAAAAAAATAATAATTTGGTCTTCAATAACGCAAGTGCATACCTACCCTACAATTACAATTATAATCTATTTCTATACACTTTCTATATACCTAAAACAATCGCTAGGCTTATATCAATTTAATTACATCTAGAAAGTATGAACTATATACATACTTCTGAAATCAATCACACAAATCTGCGTATTTATATATTTATAATCAGTTATTTTTGGAGTCGGTGCCAGCCTCAAACAAACTTGAGCACCTTTAACCACATAATGTGTTGCGTTCAACTCTTCACTAAGGTGCTCAAGATTGTTTGAGGCTGCCACCGACTCCAAAAATAACTGATTGTAAATATATAAATACGCAGATTTGTGTGATTGATTTCAGAAGTATGTATATAGTTCATACTTTCTAGATGTAATTAAATTGATATAAGCCTAGCGATTGTTTTAGGTATATAGAAAGTGTATAGAAATAGATTATAATTGTAATTGTAGGGTAGGTATGCACTTGCGTTATTGAAGACCAAATTATTATTTTTTTCTTTTCAGTGCGCTATTGTTTTTTTTTGTTGGTCGATTCGTTTCGTTTTAACGGTTTTTTATTGGCTTTTTTTTTTCTTTTCGGCGGTTCATTTCTATCGGCTATTCCCGATTCCACATCGATAGGTGTGGGGAAACCATAATAATGTTCGCAATACTTGTTTGTAATGTGTTTTTCTAGAAATTATCTTGTTCATCGCTAACATGTAATCGGAAATGATAGTGTTAAAGAGTTGCGATCAAAGTATCGATATTTAATCAGTTTGATCACTTGTAGGTGTGACGTAGGTATTTATTTTATTATAACAATATGAATATTATAATTGCGCAACAACAAGTATCTACCTATAACGAGGTTGAAATATTAGACACCGAATATTATTTTGATACAGAGGTAGGTGTCTAATAAAGTAGGTATAGTGGTACGGTTACGTACTTACCTACTTCAATTGTTGGAATGTTAGGGTGTACTTTACATTTGACATTTCGTAGAGTAATAAGTAGGTACACCAGAGAGTATATATTTCATAGAGCGGGATTGTCTAAACCGGTATTAGAGATGGCAATATGTAGGGTCCAACCTGTCGGGTTGGTAGTGTTAATGGCACCTAGGGAGTAGGAGTCCTGATCTAGGGCGATCGGGGCGATCGGCCGTGTCCCGACACCCGCAGCTGTTTATGGAGGTCGTTAGAGTTATTTTACCTTTTTTATTTATAAATTTGCTACACATTCCGTCTGGTTTTTTATTTAAAATAAAAGTTAAAATGTGTAGATTCGCTGGTAATTAATATATTTATCTAGTTTTGTATTTAAATAATAGAAGGGTTGGGCAGATGAAATTAGATTCAGGCAGCTCGAGCGGTCATTTAAATATCTATAATAATAAAAACAGTTTCTTTTTTTATTTAATGTATACTGTTATAAGTACTATCACCGTGCTTCACTAAAATACATTTTTTAGATGTTTTGAAGGCATCTCTGTAAACGTTGGTAGGGACGATTTGTTGGTGAGGTAGGGTTTGTAGGGACGATTTGTAGGGAAAGTGTAATAACGGGCCCAACGCCGACAGGAGTTGGACACAACAGGTTGGGCCCTACAAATTGCCATGTGTAATAGCCGTTTAAGAACTTTTTGAAACTATTCCCATCTGAACGAGAACAACCTAAAGATGCCCAAAATGTAAGAAAAAATCATTTCCTCTTATATTTTGGGTATCTTTACGTTGTTCTCGTTCAAATGGCGCTTCAGAGTTGGAGCTTCAAAAAGTTCTTAGACTGTAGCTGTCACTATATGTACCTATAGTCTCTGGTAGGTACCCACTTGGTACCTACTAAACAAAAGAAAACAGCTTGAACCGTAAATGTGTGCGAAACGTGAATCCGTGACTGTACCCAGAAAGCGGATATAGTTCATGAGGCATTCATACAGCATGCAACAAAAATAGTGGTGCTCCCCGTTTAAGGGCATAATATGGTATCGTATTGCGGCAAAAAAAAAGACGTAAACGTTACGTAAACGCTATGAAACGTCATCCGAGTCGGCCGACCCACCATACAAAACCATTAGTTGTTTCGTGTTTTTTTTTCTTAGTTTTTCATAATTAGAATACGATACCAATTATCCTTAAACGGATTACCAGCATTTTTGTTACATCTTGTATACAGGGTGTGACAAATATACGGGTGATCCGTTTATAGTCATAATTGGCTACTTTCCTAAAAAAATATATTTAGTCCGTCAGTTAGATTATCAAAAAATATTGGACACGTATTTTTTATTTTGTCAATCAAACAAAAATTGGTGAAGATATAGCCCGTTAAAGTTCCGCGTGACGTCAATTTCAGTACAATTTTTAGTATAATGTGACGTCACGCGGAATTTTAACGGGCTATATCTTCACCAATTTTTGTTTGATTGACAAAATAAAAAATACGTGTCCAATATTTTTTGATAATCTAACTGACGGACTAAATAGAATTATATTTTTTTTAACCAGGAAAGTACCCAATTGGTATCGTATTGCGACTTAGAAAAAATAGATGAAAAAATTTTTGGACGCGAAAATAAAAATAAAAATTGTATGGGACCCGTCGTCCCAGCCGGTCAACCCTCCATACAAAACCATTTTTTTTTTTGCGTGAAAAAAATTTCTTCAGAAGTTTTTCGTTATTAGAATACGATACCAATCAGGCGCGGATACAGGGGGGGGGGGGGGGCAACAGGGGCAATTGCCCCCCCCTGGAACACAAACCTCGTATACTACGGGGCCCATAGGTGTGGACCGCGAGATTTTTTGTAAAGGAAAGTGCCCCCCCCCCTGAACGAAATCCTGGAAAGTGCCCCCCCCTGAACGAAGTTCTGGAAAGTGCCCCCCCCCTGAACAAAATCCTGGATCCGCGCCTGATACCAATTATGCCCTTAAACGGATTACAAGCATTTTTGTTACACCTTGAATGAAGATAGCTATTATACCTACACAAGAGCAAGTGTCGCGATACTTATATAGTTCACTGTTATCGTTCTTAAAAAACTACTCTTGATTGTATCTCAGGTGTCCACCTACATAAACCTGCATCAGAATGCCGTTCAGCTACTATCCGACGTCACCAAATGGGACTCTGATCGGTTCGTGTTCGATAAGGAGAACTTCCGCATTGAGATGGACTCTGCCACGCCGCTGGAGGCAGAGTCAGATGAGCCGTTGCCTGCTGCTGGAAGACAGAATGACCCGTTGGAGAGTGAAGAGAGTTTGACGCTACACTACAGGTAGGACACGCTACACTACACTACACTGTAGGTGTATAACTCTGCTTTCAGGTTTCAAGTTATTGGGGGGTCAAAAGTGGTCCCTCATGGTTTGTGTAAATATACTACGGGTGTGTCGTCTGTTTGCTCTGCGAACTTGGCTGACACACTGGCGTGTGTCTAGATTAATTATTTTCTACGCGTTTGCCTTTCATTGCTGTCCGACAACATGTTATAGTTCAGTATTTGCTATTGTGTTTTTAAAGGGTTTTAACACCATTCTTGGGTTTATCAATCGACTTCAAGATTTAGAAGGAGGAGGTTATCAATTCGTCGGGATCTTTGTTTTCTTTGCTATTTTTTTTATGTTTGTTCACCGATTATTCGAAGACGGCTGGACCGATTTGGAAAATTCTTTTTTTGTTTGAAAGAGTAGGTATACTTCACAGTTGGTCCCATTGTAACCAGGTCAGGATCCGATGATGGGATCCTGGAGAAATCGAGGGGACTCTTGAACTATTATAGGCACACCTATAATAATTTGAGTATTTTTTATCTCGGCGCGAGCATTTGCTTTTGGAAAGGTTGAGGCTAAGTGAAGTCGGTTCTTTTTATGCTTCCTAAATGTACCAATAACATAAGGTACAAGACACCAAACTTTAACAGAGCCTACTATTAGTTATTCTGTGACAGAGCTACATTCCTCCATGATTATCCTCGTTTGCGAATCCAGGAAACTTAAAATGCATTTCAACTTACTAGGTATTCACATTTGCAGATCCCGTAGTTTCATCCCTCACTACGTCTGGCGCAAAACCGCGCGTCCCTGCGGCGTAGGTATCAGTCCATGGAACAACCACCTCTACGTGTGCGGCATGGACACCCACAGCGTGTTGGTTGTGGAACGGACCCAAGCCAAGATAGTGACCAGGCTGACGTGTGAAGAGATGCTGTGTCCCGTGCATATTGCCTTTATGAAGAGCTTAGGGGAGATTTATGTCACAGGTAAAAGCTTTGAAAGCCGTTATCGAACGAGCGGAGCGAATGCGAAGCAAGTTCTTTCAAACAACTTCTGGCTAGTGGGACTTCTCGGCATTTCGATGGCTTTTTGATTTTGAGAGTTTGTTCCGCGATAACTTTAGTAACGTTTTTCTGATCTTCATGTAGGGGTTGTAGCAGAGATACATATAACTTGAGAGTTCGTATATGAGCAGGATCGACCTAGGGGTCATGGAGCTGGAAGGCGCGAAAAAAACGGTCTTGTTACATCGGTCATCTCGTTTGCGAGGAAATCGCGAGTATTCTAATTTGTACGAAGTAGGTAATACAAGTCTGACTCTGGACTCGGGTCGAATTGACAGCGGACCCTTGACTCCAAACAGCAGCTAAAGACGTAAGCCCGATATACGCTAAGATGACAGATGTCCACACTGCACACTGTTAGTGTTTACTTTTGAGTAGTCTTATCCTTCCCAATTAGTCTTCTCGGGTCGAGATGTAAGACTTGTACTTAATATTTGCTTCGTTTTAGTTAGCAGTAGCATTACAGTCTTATCGACATTCAAGATCAAAAGTCGGAATTTCGAGTCTTGTTTTTTCCAGACAAATGGAAGCACTGTGTCCACGTGTTCACGAAGAACGGAGAGTACGCGCGCTCAATCGGGCAGAAGGGCAGTCGAGTCGGCATGTTCCGGTCTCCTGAAGGCATTGCTACTGACAATGCCAGTCAACTGCTGTACGTGGTGGATACTGGGAACGATAGAATTCAGGTACCTAACTAACTCAATTTAATTTTTAACATGGACAAACTACATACAGGCCTTGACCTTCTTGATATCGGCTCGTGGTAATTATTGTGCGTCGGGCAAATCATTAACACTTAAGATTCTGATCTTAAGTGTTAATGATTTGCCCGACGGAAATGGAATGGGACAATTGAACTGGAAAAATCTATAAGATTGTCATTCTGTTCCAATCTGAACCCTACGATAAACACATGTAAGTACCTAACCGACAGAAAATATCGTTTGGAACGTCTATAGATATCATCCGACCAAACTGACGACCGGGGTAGTAAAACACTTGCATGGCAGCAGCAAAATTGAAAGAGATCGCTATATCACCCCGGTCGTCATATTGGTCGACTATTAGCACAGAATAAGTAATAGCAACAGCTATTAGGTACTATTGTTTGTACTTTAAAAAAATGTATACAGTTGGAAGATATATAGGTATCTGTAATTTCCATGACATAAATTAGATACATAATTAGGTATGTACCTCTTTACCAGATCCTGCAACCCGACGGAAAATTCGTCGACCAAATCGGAGTGGTGACCAAGCTCCAAACGACCTACACCTCCAAAAACTGGGAGACCAAGGAAGTCACATGCACCGAACTAAACGCTCCGACCAGCGTCGCAGTCACCAGCGACCGAGTTGTCATACTAGACAGTGGGAATCGAAGGGTCAAAGTCTATAACAAGGCTGATAAAAGTAAGATCAAAGAGTTCGGTTCAGTGGGTCAGAGGAAAGGACAATTTAGGCAGCCTGAGGTCCTAGCTGTGGATCCGATGGGACTTATCCTTGTAGGGGATTCAGGCAATTGCAGGGTCCAGGTGTTTAAGCAGAATGGCCAGTTGGTGCGCGTTTTTGGAGGGTTGGGTACTGACGCGGGGAAATTTGGATGGATTTCGGGAATCACTGTAAGTAAACAGTTGGATATAATTGTTAGTGATACGAAGAATCATAGCGTCAATTTTATTTAGCCCTTGAATTACTAATGTCATCAGTCACATGCCCATTCCATGATGTAAGAGAAAGATCCCATCAAAAACATTACATGTACTATCGGGTGCATAATTCCATACCCAATTTATGAATGAATTCATTGATAGTTATTTTTTTATTTTAGTTGCATAATCAAAATACATTATAAATAAAATAACTTAAGACTATCTTAAGCCTAGTCACAAAGTCCCCCTCGAGTTGTCCCCGGTGCAAAGATGGGCACCTTGGGCAGATGGGCTAGCCGCGTTACCACGTTGAATGGCGATGGACAACCTTTGCACCAGGTACGAACCCGGATAGTCAAATTGGGTATGCAATTATGAACCAGATGGTACAAAAATGCCAGTCTCGCAACACAGTTCTCCTACTGCAAAAAGTATTGAGATCTAATGTAAAACCAGCCCCTTTACCAGACCCTTTGAATATTAGATGATTTTAGCCGGCCTATCAATTGGGTACATATATCATTACATAATGGATAATTAGATGGTTTATTGTCCTGTGCGATGGCCAAGTCATTCTATTTATTATAAATATAGACGTCTAATATTCAAAGGGTCACAGTGACATGTTAGTTAACTCCAGTGGGGATTGAGTTTTGTAGACCCCGGCTGGTTTTACATTAGATCCAAATACTTTTTGCAGTGGAGAACTGTGTTGCGAGACTGGCATTTTTGTACATGTAATGTTTTCGATGGGATCTCATTCCTTTTTGTAAGTAGGGCTCCATGTTCAAACCCGTGCACATTCCCATACCTATTCCCCGTAGGCATGCCCACATCAGAGGGCATTATCTGTAAGCACCCTTTATTTTACTATTTACTCATCTATCTATCTAATTACGTGGTGTAAAACACTAAAAAAAATACCATATGTGTAACAATTTTTATTTCATGTGGAAACGTGTACAGAAAATAAATTTGCATTAATCTTAAAATAATGTTTAATAAGAGGATGCACTTAGTAAATTAATATTATCACTTTTAATTACGTTGCGGGTCAAGTATCTATATTTAGGTACTTAGTTATTAATGAATAATACAATCTAAATTGACTAAAAGAGACTGTATTACAACTAAACAAGGCTTAAATTAGATGCACTGAGAAAAGAAAATCACAGAGATTCGACTTACAAGTAGTTAAATCTATAAATTTAGGCCCTAGGGCATAATATTAAACGATATAGTTGTTAACCGTGACTAATATAATAATTCTACTATACTAATATTTTAGGGTACTTCCTGTTTTATCTTATCTAAGTCAAAACCATCTACCCGATTAAGGAAAACATTATGTGCAGCCCTCTTAACGGCATGAGTGCGAGCGAGAAATCCGATTAAATTACTTTTTCGGTTCGATGGTTGTGGCCTAGTTATAGTTCCATAGTACAGTCGCCATCAAATATATCGAAGCGGCCAAGGTAGTCAAAAATATCTGAACATGCACTTTATCACCTTGACAATAGGCGTTGTTCAGTATTTGTGACCACCTTGGCCGCTCCGATATATCTGATGGCGACTGTACTATGGAATCCCTTAATTAATAGGGTTTATATTTAGGCTACGAACTACAGGAAAGTACCCACAATGGCGGGGCGTCCATATTGGAACTCAATTTTAATTTGAACTGAATATTTTACTACAGGGAATGTGATAATCATTTTGGTAGCTTCTTGAGAGCCAATATGACGCCTCACCATTGATATCAATCGATATTATTTTTGGACGACACTTCTACAATTTTGATTCATGTAAATAATTATCTAAAGGATTTACACATAGTTTGCTAAATAGCAGGACATATCCGAATTGCTTACATATACAGATGTTATCGACTTATGTTACCAACGTAACAGAAATTTCAGCTTTCTAGTATTAACGATCACTGAGCTAGACCGTGTAAAGACGTACGGACGGACAGACAGAGGGATATGGCGAAATTATAAGGGTTTCTAGTTGACTACGGAACCCTAAAAATTGTGATATAATTAATTCGGCCTCTTGTCTGGCTATATGGCGAACCATGTGACCCCTAACATTTAAAACTAATTAAATATAACGATAATGATATACAATACAAAATGTATTTTATTTCAAAAGATCATTTAATTATAAGACAAGTTACGGCATATACTCGCGATACTCAAGTGTATAAATGTTTAAAATTGCGCCATAGTTTAAAATAAAAATACAGTGTAAACTCTTTATAACGTCACTCGATTAACGACAAACTCCTTAAAACGTCGAAATTGCTTGAGTTTGGTTGGTTTACCTTGTTTTGTATACAGTAATACACTTTACATAGCGTCACGATCACTCTATTTAACGACCACAAGATGGTAATAAAACATTAAGCAATACTTTCTAAGTTGCCGAAATTGATAAAAACTGCAGCTGTGTACGTTTTTTGTTTACTGTTTTGTTGTTTTATTATCCTGCACGTGTTTACTTTGACTGAGGTACCGGAGATTCTAAGAAATGTTGTCTTTTGTTTTTGTATGATGAACTTGCACATGTTTACGTCGGTCGGTCACTAGGCTTTTGTCAAGTTGTATTGCAGTTTCTTACAGACTTTCGAACTAAAAATGTGTAGGGTCAGGGAGGGTACAGTCGCTCGGTGGGAACAGTGGCTCGAATGTGCTGTGCGAGAAACGGAAAGAGCTTTATGTCTGTCGTCCACATCAATCGGAAGCGTTCCGTAACCTATCACGTACGAACTAGTTAGTGAGCCGCTTCGGCGCCATGCGAATGTATTATGGTGCATTTTTGTGTTGAATGCTATCAAAATTACATTTCCAGGTAAGTTTAACTCCTCTTTTTTCTTAACTCGAACGAGATTTTTAATTACTTATGTTTTTATCGAAGAGTGTGTCTAATCTACTTAGTATTGGCTGATAATTCAAGGCCCTCGATGTTTCTATTTGTTTTTAGTTCTATCTAAAATACAAAATGGCGCGAAGGTCAACAGTCGTTCGTTTCAGAAAAGTACACGGTGGCTCGCGAACCACTGTGCACCTTACAGTCCAACTGTACTAAAATTTACTTGAATAGGAATAAGAATAAAAGTTCTTTTATTATTATAAATAATTCTTGCATTCTTTTTTTAATAAAATGAAAGTGAATAAATCATGCGACATTTATTAGGTAAGTACCTATTTTAAATAAAGAATGAATCAGGAACGATTATTCCGAAATTAGGCTTACCTATTCTAATTACCGTTTATTCAACAAAAATGTTTTTCGTTATAAAGTTTATTTAGGTTCGATTCCTACGTAGCCATTGTGTACTGTTAGAACCACTGTGTACAGGGCGTAGTACACAGTGACTCGGGCCACTGTGTACTGTTAGAACCACTGTGTACTAGGGCGTCCTAGTCACTGTGTACAGCAACGGGTACGCAGTGGCTCGATTCCCAATTTCTAAAAAAGAATGGATATATTTTTTTTGATGAAAGTATCAGCAAATATATTTACTACATATGAAAGTTTAATAATGCAGTGTGCTCTGTACTTGCAACAATTAGTTCAGGGATTTATATTTTTCATGCTACAGCCTCTTGAAAAAATCCTAGCGACTGTTCCCTCCCTGACCCTAATACATACATATTAAATAGTAAATACATATTATTATAGAATAGTAAATTATATTTTGTTTCCCCCTATTTAACGACCACTCTCTATAACGCCGAAAAATGCTCAGTCCCTTGAGTGTCGTTATATAGAGTTTACACTGTAATTGAATTTTCATAAACTAATGTTATCTATATTTTACTTAACGAAAATCATAGCCAAATTGAAAAAAATACCGGCATTTTGGTCACATCTCATTTGTTCCATAAAACTGTAAAATCCTTAAAAAATAGACTTTGTTCGGACAGAAAGCGTCAGTTCTATGAAACTATTGGGAAGTAGCCGAAGTACGCCAACGAAATGTACTACTCGGTACTTGGGCGAGCCGCCTCGAGACGAAATTGACACGCGAATAGGGTTTGCAACCCGGATCCGAAATGTATGAATTAAGCCGTATCTGGATCGATCCACGGATCTTCCCATACATTTCAGAGCCGTCGTGCCAACCCTAACCAAACTAACATGGGTCGTTCACGAGTGAGTGATTAAAATGAGCTGTATCTTTTGATTCAACTCACTAAACATTTAACTCGCTCAGTAACTCATCTATCTCAGTGATTAGTATCACAGTGTTACCTGCTCGCTCTTTCTCACTCATGATTCGAATGAGCCGGCCGAGTCAAACGAGTGACACGATGCGATTGAGGCGAATATGCAAACAGTTCCACAAAGCGAAATGAGCGAAACGAGTGATACATATCTCCGCGAGCGAAAGATATGAATCAATCTTTTCAATTCAGTGAACCGTTTTGCGCATCTCTAGTAAAGACGCGTGGCGACCGAGGCGCGTTACACTACCCTAGCTGTTTCGCGCGGGAAATTCCTAGCGAGGCTGCTCGGCCTGTGAGGACCCGCCAAATGCAGTACCTAATATCTTATTGCAGGTGACTGTATATTCTACTACAAGAAAGTGTGACCGAAAGCAAATGCAAACTAGAGGCTACATTTCTTTTTTATTATGAAAGTAACAGAGAGTTCTAAACCAGGAGAGGCCTTAGGTATCATTTCCCCTCTGTACATCGGTGGACCTTATTAAAAAAGGCATAAGGTCCACCGATGGGCGATGGTACTCAAAAATATCTGAACATGGACTTTATCGCCTTGACAAAAGAGGCGTTGTTCAGATATTTGTGAACAACTTGGCCGCTCCGATATATCTACCGCATCCGTAGCATCGATACAATCATAAGGCAACCGCTAGCTAGTCTCGTAAATGGGGAGTCAATACAACCTTTATTCATTTTACGTCAATTCATTTTGAGGTTCCTTATTGCGTTGTAAGATACGTGTACCTACACCCAAGTATTTATTTCCTCTAGCGATAGGAACGCATCAACGCAGCCATACAACGCAATAGCAAACCACAGAGTTATTTTCTCAGAGATAATAATCCAAACTCATAGTGCATAGTGAGGTGTTTTTAACCTGCCAGTGGTACAGTCGCCATCAAATATATCGGAGCGGTCAAGGTGGTCATAAATATCTGAACAACGCCTCTATTGTGGAGGTGATAAAGTGCATGTTCAGATATATTTGAGTACCTTGGCCGCTCCGATATATTTGATGGTGACTGTACGAGATGTATACCTGCCTGTATAGTCACCGTTCATCCAATACAATATTCGTCAGCTTCCTTCTTATAAGCAAAAATTCTGTAGTGTTAAAATTCTTCTTACGCTCCATGATTCACACGTCATATAACCACTTGTTTGTAAAATTATAAGTTTCAGGCAAATTAAGTCTAAATACGATGGAACAGAGCTTGTTTTAGAATAAGAACCATGTGTTTTGCCCTATAATTATGCTTACTTGTTAAATAACCTTTATGTATACAAATCTGCGTTTACAACAATCAATACTAACATATGGCTTATATCAGTCTCGACTAGGTGGTATAACTAGGTACATTATTTAATTATATACAATATCGAAACTGATAATATTTACCCTAATTTATCGAATGAGCCCATCTACTTAAAGACGTTATACACTCTTAGCGGAATTCAGACCAAAGGCCAGCTGAATTCAGCTAACCATAGACAATATTCAGTAGTCTATGGGTTTTTTTGTTCGAAGCCCAGACAATTTTCCGCACCTGAATATATGGTGGGCAATTTTCCATGAGTTATATGCTGAATTCCGCCTGTGTGCCTTATACGTAATTCTTCCACTATACAAGCGCTATAAAATCATTATTATGACATTTCTCAGCACCAACTACAAATTAAATAGTTACTATACAAAATAAAGTAGGTACCATATACATATAATCAAGAAAATGAGATTTCAAGTAAGATCAATAAAATTTGTTTATTTTAAATTTTAATATGTAAATAAACTCTAGATCCTTAATTCATTCGATTGTTGACCAATGGCGAGTGTCATGATCATGAATATACCGATATTTAAGTAAGTATAATAATAATAATAAATCCAAACAATATTTGGCTAACTTATACTCCAAGATGTTGTATGGGCATTTCACTTCATGTTTTGTCGATCGGGTTGCGCTATTTGCATCCCTTTTCTCGATAAGTCAGACGCATATCACTCGGTTACGCAACGAAAAAACAAAACATAAAGATTTTTCTTCTCCAAGCCAAGCTGGTTAAAATAGAATACTATAAGTCTGCGCCACTGGTATTAGGGTGCATCCACAAATTACGTCACACCAATTTCATGATATTTGACCCCTCGTCCCCCTTGCCACTTGGTCATATTTTGTCCCCTTGATGTGATGTCACATATTGGTTTTAGTTTGAAATATAAAATGAAAATAACATTTAAATTTATTATTAGTTTCATTCAAAATATTTTAAATGAAACATCATCAGAAAAATAGCAATCCACACGACAGTCAGGGTTCCTTTCCTTTAAAGAAGTGAATTTGAATACCTACACTACACTATATTTTTGAATGTGAGGTCACACAAATTGAACCTCCCCTATCCCTTTTCACAACTTGTCACACTTGGTTGACTCCTTCTCGCCCCTTTAACGTATGACGTGATTAATGGATGGCCCCTTCTCATAAATCATAAGCCAGCTTGCTCGGAATTTACTTTCTCAGAGAAAGTGTATTGCAACACTTTGCTATGCTTGGCTTCATACGATTAGTTACCGAGATAATCATCTATGCTTTTAATAAGTACGAAACTATATACTCTTAATAAACTAACATAATGTAAAAGGAAAAGTCAATTCTATATACAAAAAATACGTAAAAGTTGCAATATTTCCTTAAATTAAATTGACGTAAATTAAGAGATTTATAAGGAATACCCGATTCTTAATAAACATATAAGAGAAAAGTAAACTCATTTAAAAAAGTACAATCCATCTCCTTCAATTTCACCTAACCAGATCATGACTAAAGGCACATTAGAAAAATAAACAAATACTATAATCAGAGAGTTCTAAACCAAGAGAGGCCTTAGGTATCATTTCCCCTCTGTCAAAAGTATTGGCAGGAAAATCTAGTACATCTATAAAAACTATTTTAATAATCGATGTCACGCACTTTCGTCATCGCTGTCGATGGATAACAAGCTCCGTGAAAATGCCCTTATGCGCTGTTTTTGGATGTAAAAAATGTTATATTTCGTCTAGTTTACAAAAAGATGAAATACCATTTCAGATGTAAGTAAAGTTTTACTTTATTTATCATTACTTTCGTAATAAAAGATTTATCCTAAATCGAAAATCAAGCTTCGTTTACAGAATCGATTCAAAGACAATCGTTTTCTTTCTGACGGGCAGTAACTATTTGACGTTTGACATTTCTCCATATTTAACGCGCTTAAGGATTGCTGTCTTCTATATTTTGTTTAAAAATACAATCAAAAATGATCCTTGGCTTTTTTGTTTGACATTTGCAAAGACTGCATCCAATAATGAACCATATGTTAACGTATGTACAGTCGACTATCTATTGCTCCATTTAGTGTTATGAAGTATAAAAAGAATATGTCAAATATGTTTGGTGTTTTCAAGTCAAAGGTACATCTTTGTCGGTTGTCAATAAAGCGTTACTGCCATAAAAAATCATTTAGAAATAAACTGTATTAACAACCGACAATGATGTACCTTTGACTAGAAAACATCACATGCGTGCTACCTCGCCCCCCTCAGATTTTGGCAGACTTTTTTGTTTGGAAAGATGAGGCGAAGCGTAATCCATTTATAGAGCTTTATGACTATAATAGAGGTATGTAAATCTCAAAATAAAGAATATAAATATCAGGCCCCAATATTACCAACACAGCAGCCCCCAGTTACAAAATATAATCTGGCTTATAACCGCGAAACTATTTTCGTTCGTTCGATTCGTTCGATTGTCTATCTGCATCTGCTGTCTTTCATGCAAGAGCGATAAAGACAGAGATAACGAAATGTAGACTTTCAATGTTCGTGGAAGGCCCGCTGGACATGAGTCCTTAGTTGCTTACTTGTTGATCAATTTCTTTAAGAAAAATCAGAGTCATAACATAATTACCATACCATAGCAGTAAGCTAAGGGCAAAATTGGTACCTATGAATACTTTATTCTGTGGCAATGGCAAGAATGGCTTGAAAACAGTTTGCAAGGTTGGCCACTCTCTCTAATGTTGGCAACTTTACCTCCTGCGGCCCACCATAAAAAAAATTGACACAGGAATTCTCGATCAGTCAATAGGCGTACCACACCTGACACTGACACACCGCCTCGCGTGGCAATTTCCTCGCGAGGCGGTGCGTCAGCTCGGCTAGTGTGGTGTGGACACGCGTAATAGTGTAGAAATTATAGAAGAATTTATTTAGTTCAAAAATCTAACAAAATAAACAAATGTAACTTTGTTTCAATTGAAAATTACCTGAACATTGAAGTAATTAGTCCCTATTATATATAAGTAGGATTGGGGGCATTAGGAGGTTAAGTTTAGTTTTAGTGTTAGCCAACATTAAGAGTATGGCCAATGTTAGGACAAATTGCTCTATTTATTATTACAGGGATATAATGCTGCCATGTAAACAAGGGGCCTAATTATAAAATTACATACCCTAGAATTGTGACAAAGTTTCTGTATAAAATACCTGAGTACCAATTTAAGAGGAACGACACGGTTGACATCTACTCACTGGACTTGACTCTCCGAGAACTACTGAGTCGGACTCGGCTGGTGGTCCTTCACTGTTGTCATGTTGCCTCTGAAATTATGTCAAAAAAATACAGTGTTTTTGATTAAGATGTAAGTTTTAACAAGCGTAAATAATAGGAATTATGTAATAGAATTGGATAATTAGACATTAGTCACTAATGGTGAGGCCAGACGAGCGTAATTTTTTGAGTTGCGAGTTGTGAGCCGCGTAATTTCTGCTACATACAAATGAGACAACTCATTTTGCATCGCTGTGTGGCAAAATAGGGCTTTTGTATGAAACCGAATGTAGCAGAAATTACGCGACCGAAGTTACGCGGCTCACAACTCAAAAAATTACGCTCATCTGGCCTGACCCTAAATGACATTAATAACTCCCAGAAATATTGTTTTTTGTATAGTCACCATCATATATATCGGAGCGGCCAAGGTAGTCACAAATATCTGAACAACGCCTCTATTCTCAAAGCGATAAAGTGCATATTCCGTAATTTATATGACAATGCTATCTACTAGGTACAATCAGCAATAAATTTGATGGCGACTGTACACACTTTTATTCTTAACTGAGATTATTTTACTTTAATGTATTTAGCCTAGTGTATAATTATGTAAGTAGCTTTATAGCGTATAGTTTATAGCTTTGTAGTAATTAATTTCTTTAGCACCTAACGTAAGTCCGGCAATCTATAAATGTGCCATCCTGCGAGACAGGCATAGCCTAGTGCAGGTGACACGGGCAATATATTCATGTACTAACATACAGCAGTGTTTGAGATCTAACTTGTTTATTTAGCTTAATCATGTTTTATTTTATAAGTTTCCCTGCATCAATAAACTATTTTGATTTGATTTTTTTATTGCTGATTGTACCTAGTAGATAGCATTTTCATATAAATTACGGAAGTACCAACCAAATATCAGCTCAATCAGACACTGGCAAGTGGTTGAAACTTAACTTACAAGATTTGAAGCACATAAATATACGAAGGGACAAGCCAAATAAAAGTATGTAAAATTAAAATGATACAATTGTATTAGCTGTTTCATGTCACATTTAAAGTCTGCTTAAGGGTGTATATTTACATTCATACTACCTAAGCCTAACCAAATCAGATATAAAAAATACATATTCAACTGATATTGGAAAGAACCACATTGGCTAATATCAAGCACAAAAAACATTGAGCATAATAAAATAGACTTGCAAATTAAATCGAATTTTAAAAGAACACTTTTTGCACATCTAATTGTGGTGAGTGTGAACAGATTTTTTATTGTCACATGGAGGTCATATTAGCAGCATTGCTATTGTATAGTCTAACAGATATTTGATTTTTATGTAGTTTGAGGGATACAGAATAACCATAATTAAAAAAACTAAGAATTGTAAACCATAAGATGTGATTGTAATAGAGTAATTTACATAATTTCTAGTTATAAATTGGAGGCATTGGGATTATATCAAGAAAATTAATGTTTCATATTGTCAGGTGACAACCTAACCTCACTAATTGCTTGAATTAAAAAAAAATCAACCATGTTATGTTACTAGCATGGTTCATTATGACTATGAACTTGTCTTAGTTAATTAGAGAGTTTTGGTTGTCACCCGACAATATATTGATTGATATGCAATATTTCTAACTTATATTAATAATAAATATTCTTTATTGTACACCACATGAAAAAAGAAAAATATACAGCAATACAGTGATAAAAGCTAGGTAACAACAGGCTAAAAAGCCATCTCTACCAGACAAGCTTTGGGTAGCAGGAAACTTTGAACTCACATCAATGATCGGGGTAGTGCCGATATAATTCTAGTAAATAAATAGTAAGCAATTACTTTTAAAACTTATACCTGATTTCGTAAACACATACTTATATCTTATATATATAAACACATACGCATATCACCATAATAACTAAGAGAGCAAATTCTATGCTATATAGGATCCGGAAAGCATTCCATGTGATTACTAAAGATCTATTTATTAGATTATACAAGGCATACCTTCGTCCTTTACTTGAGTATGCGTTTCAGATATGGTCACCCTACTTTAAAAAAGACATCACATTGCTGGAGAAAGTGCAGCGAAGAGCAACTAAAATAGTTGTCTCATTGAAAGAAAAGTCGTATCGAATTAGGTCTTACAACATTGGAGGACCGAAGGAAGCAAGGCGACCTTATTGAGACTTATAAAATTTTGTATGATCACTAGAATGTTGCAAATATTAAAGACCTGTACCAATTAAGCCAGAATACAAGGTTGAGAGGACACTCTAAAAAACTTGTCAAGCCTCTGTGTAATATGAATCCTAGAAAACACTTCCTACCGAATAGTGTGGTGAATATGTGGAACTCTCTACCAGAATTTGTTGTTAGTGCACCATCAGTGAACTCTTTCAAAAATAGACTAGACTCTTGTCTTAGAACTTTAGAAAGTGCAAAAGAAACACAAGTGCTGTGATACACACGCATCAGCTCTAAGAGCTGCTAGTGTATTAATAAATAATAATAATAATAATAATAATAGGTTCACGTGTATCTATTAATGTACCCGTGAATGGGTTAAACATAGCAAATTTCTCCAAGGGGCCTCTGTGTTGGATCTGTATCCCCACGCAAGCCTATCAAAAGACCGGGATATAAAGGCCCGTAATTCTCAAAGGAGATACAATTAAATAATAATAATACTTAATATATAAATACACAATAAATAAATACATGAATGAAGGCAACTTAAGGCAGCAAAAGGTAATGTGATTTCAGAAGATTTTTGGAGATGGGAAGAGTATAAGCACATCTTATATTATGTGAGTGGTAAAGTATTCCACATACGAACAACCCGAAAAGTAAATGATATGAGATGATGATGTTATATTAATTAAAACAATACCTTTAATTCTGTGGCTAAGCTCCGGAATGTGTCCTCAACATTAGTGTTGTCCTTTGCCGATGTCTCCAACACAAACATAATCTCCGGTACATATCGGCAGAAGGATTTTGGTTCATCAGGCTCTACCTCCCTTTGCTCCGCCAAATCGCACTTGTTACCAATCAGTGACACTATCACATTTGACGATGTATACCGCCTCACTTCTTCAATCCATTTTTGGAGGGATAAAAATGTAGAACGCTTTGTAATGTCATATACTGAAGAAAAAAAAACATGTTTAGTCATGCGTGAAGTGAATAGGTATGATATTCAATCGTCATTAACTTATCTGTATAATTACCAATAATTACTCCATTTGCGGAACGATAATAGCTCTGGGTTATTGTCCTGAAGCGCTCCTGACCGGCCGTATCCCATATTTGCAGCTGAAACATTAAATAAGTTTTTAAACATTCACACATTTACACCGTAGAAATCAAATAAGATTCACTAACCTTGACCTTCTTTCCATCCACTATTAGTGTTTTCATTGAAAAGTCAACGCCTATCGTATTCCCGTGTCTTTCGATAAAATTCCCTGACTTTAATCGTTGCACAATGCATGTTTTTCCTGTGCCGCAGTCTCCGATTAACACTATTTTAAATAGGTAGTCGAACTGTTCATCTGGGATGCTCATCAAAGTATTTGGATTACGGTTACTCATGATTCAAAAGCTTGAGTATTTTAATTAAATTTATAATAATTTTCTGTTTACTTCCTATCCATTTTTTCCTGTTTGACTGAAATACCAGAAATGTCAAAATTGTCAAATTAATGGTTGACAGCTTGCAGGTCTACTCTCTCTGGTCATCAGCATTGCATTCATAACTGCGTTTTTATTAGTATCTTAAACAGAAGTAAAAGGTCTTCTCAAATTAAGTTTATTACTTTATTACCTTGCAACTTTAATCACTTGCGATTTTTAATACATTGCGGTTTAATACATTCGGTTTGATCCATCAATCGATTTCGTTGCACCTACCTAGACGGCAACGTATTGAAATCACCGGCGATTTTTGCGTCAAAATTGCGCCGAGCATAGACCTTTTTACTGCTATCTGCATGGGCGGATGGGCTGTTTTATATGGAGTCCAAATAATACAATGATAGGCAGGATGACATTGACAGTAGACACTGACACTATTGACAGCTAAAATAAAAACTAATCTAATTGCTGTTTGCTTTGCCGTGAATGCCGTAATTACTGTTTTAATAATTTAATTGACTAAAACGAGTGCTAATGTGCACAAAATGTTGATATCAAATACGTTCTACATCGTGCTTTTTACAGTCATTACTTCAGTTCCATGTATATTCGCAGTAGAGGTACTTAAAAAGCGTTGTATGTCGTTCAAATTATTTCAACAGGGAAATAGATTTTTTAATAAAACTTATTGCTAGATTCCAGAAAGGTTTCAAAAGTCGAACCACACTAATAACTGGGCGGTGTTAGTAGATACAAGCCGGTTTTGGTTTAACTATCGGCATGTGGCAAATGTGTTGTCGACCTACAGGAGCGTTAAGCGGCTCGGGATCCCAGACAGCCAGATTATCCTGATGATATCGGACGATATGGCGTGTAATCCGAGGAATCCTCGTGCGGCGACCATATTTAACAATGCTCATGAGCAGATCAATGTGTATGGTGATGATGTTGAAGTGGATTATAGAGGTTATGAGGTAAGCATATTACACTAGCTTTCATATAATTATCGACAGTCGATATAAACATACATGCCGACCTTATCGGCTTCTAAACTGTTGCAGACTTTCCACTGTTATTTAATCTTAGGAGATTTAGGTCTTTACTAGCAAGGCTGTCCCAGCTTTATGTTGCCATATAAACCACTATCTTGTTATACAAAATCAAAGTGTTTCAACTGAAGAAGAAATCAAAATTATTTTAATAAATATTTTGATTTGTTTATTTTGAAGTAGACACACTACTATATAAATTATAAACTTATATAGAGGTCATATAGGGTAATTGTGCTAGTTTTCGTCCACTTATCGATTTTGCCAGCTTTGTGATGCAAAAAGAATATCTTAAAGTACCCTTACTTAAATGTATTATATTTCATTTTATAGCTTATATAGTCTAGTTTATGTTAATATTACGCGATAATTATCCATACTTGCGAGATTTTGTATAAAAAATATTATTTGAAAAAGTGGGGTATTCCTTAGTTTTCGTCCATAAATGTCAGTTTTCCGTCCTGGGCTCTGCTAGTTTTCGTCCACTGAGTAGGGCGATTATTTATGAAAATATTCACTTAATCAAAAAATGATAAAACAAACCTCAATGTTATTTTTAAAGTCCTATCGATTGATGTGCAACATGGTTATTTTTGTTAAAAAAAAATTGTTACATGTATGGAAAACCCCTTGGCCTGGCTCCCCCCTAAAAAAATCTTTTCAGCAATTTTACTACAATACTAAGTAGGGGTATACAAAATACACCTTCTGTTATAATTTCATCAATATTAGTTATAGTCTCCAAATAAAAAATGGCCATGGCATACGGACGAACTACGGACATGACGAAACTATAAGGTTTCCGTTTTTGCCATTTTGGCTACGGAATCCTTCAAAGTAATGATAGTAAGGATTAACACCGTGTTTCTTTATTTCCGTTAATATTAGCATACAGTTAGGTACGATTAAGGAAACGAAATGGCATAGTTAGTTTTTATAAATTTGTTTTTTCCATACAAGTATGTATTGTTAAATCGATCACGGTATTATATTTAACTCAACCAAACAATCGAATATTATAACTAAGGCATTTTATCACCAAACAATGATATTGTAGGCCTTTAATGTTAACCACTGTGACTGCTTGTACTATAAAGCCTTGGCCAAACTGCCAGCGTGGCGCAGCGCCGCGGTCGCGTGGCGCAGCACCGCGGTCGCGCGGCGCGAACGCGGCACATGTTAACAAGTTAGCGACGTCAAACAGACTGCGTCCCGCCGGCGCCGCGCCCCGCTTCTGTCGCGCCCCGCGCCCCGCGACCCCTGGCGTCCACGAGGCGCGGGCGCAGCGCTGCGCGGCGGGACGCGGCGGCACGTTGCGCCGCGCTGGGTCACATCAGTCGGACGTTAGGCAGCGCAGTGCGTCGTGCGAGCGTAGCAATGCACTGTGATTGTGATTATGGATATAGAAAAAAATAATCTTGGCTTCGGAAGGAATGAGCGACCCTCCGCGCGCGCATGATGTATCGGGCGCGAGTCACGCCAGCATCGCGCGCGGCCGCGCCGCGGTCGCGCGCGCGATGAGGGCGTGTTGAGAGTGCGAGGCCGGTGCGATCCGCGCGCGCCCTGTTTGAACAGTCACCGCGTCGGTGTCACGCGGCGCTGCGCCACGCTTGCTGTTTGGCCAAGGCTTAATGCAATTGACACGACTAGCGTAGTCAACCGCGCATTGGATCGTTCATTATTGGGTCGTTCCTTAGAGAATTCAACCCGGAGTAGCCATGTTTAACGGCCTCCTAGCCCAGTCGGTAGTGACCCTGCCTACGAAGCAGGTCCCGGGTTCGAATCCTGGTCAGGGCATTTATTTGTGTGTTTATCACAGATATTTGTTCCTGAGTTATGGATGTTTTCTATGTATTTAAGTATTTATCCATATTTATCTATTATATATATCGTCGTCTAGTACCCATAACACAAGCCTTATTGTGCTTACTGAGGGCCTAGGTCGATTTGTGTAAGATTGTCGTATAATATTTATTTATTTATTTATTTATGTCTGCCGTTTTCTTTACAAAGCAAGTCTGCCGATTTTTGCGGGGGAGGGGAACGTCAAGTGTATTCTGTGGCTATTCGTACGTAACGTACAAATAGGTGTATGCATGACCACTGGTCATATGTTTTCGGCAGAGGGGAACGCCTGTCAATGGCGACTCCGGTTGGTTGAATTCTCTAAGGGTCGTGCATTACCCGGAATCGTGCCGCCGAAGGTTTCCGATTGGTTCCGATCAGATCCGAAGGTAATGCGATTATTTTAAAAAGTAGCTTTTTTCATAGTAATCAGCTCAAAACACGAGACTTACTTTTTTGGATGTAGGTATTTGTTCAAATATTTAACAGCGCATGTTTTTGTTTGTTTGTTTTCGTGTGGTTTTAATTGCCGGTAAATAGATAAAGGTGATGTGATAGTGCTTAGTGAAAATAACGGATAATATTCATTGTGAAAGATGTACGGGTGTGTGTGTGTGTGTGTGTACGGACGATGGCAATAGCACGATCACAAAGCTTTATTTTCAAGTGAAATAAGCAGAGCACGCCATAGTATGGAGGTTATAATTGTTATTCTACTCATAGACATATAAAATAAGAAGACGTAGCGCCGTGAAGACAAAACTGTGACTCCACAATAAGCCGAGTTCAGACGTGTTTACGCGCGACACGCACACATATACAACTCGTGGACGAGCGGTGATTGGTTCAAACGTCAAAAGTGAGTGTGTGTGCACGAGATCGCGGCTCATTATGGAATCACAGTTTTATCTTCGTGGGATTCCGTCTTCTTATTTTATATGTCTATGATTCTACTACCATTTGGTCATTCTAATGTTAATAATAGTTTTGTCTACTCACAAATAACTCGTATATTAACGATAACAATGCAACAGAAGAGCTAGTTTTAGTCTTTGCTCAAGTCATTTAAATGTTTTATTTATTACATTTATTTACGTAACATTATATGAGGAAATGGACAGAAACTAAAGTGTGATAGGTAATCAAATATAATATTACCATACTACTATATACTAAAATATTACGTATTAATTAAGTATTTTGAAGTAGGCGTCAGCTAGGTAAATAACCATTAGAAATATTTACCTAGCTGACGGGTTTCCGGGATCAGGTGGTCGCAAAACTGAAATTTATACCAAATTGCTCTGCTAGTTTTGGTCCACAAAGTTTATATATTAATTATATTCTAACGGCCATATTCATAAAAAAAACCTTAATCGGCGTCTGATCGTCGAACCCGGTGATACGCCGATTAGCCTTAAATGAGGTTTTTAAAAATGCTTGATTTATAAACACATATTATCCTGCTCATATCTGATCCACCCAGAGAGTTCTAAACCAGGAGAGGCCCTGAGTATCATTTCCCCTCTGTCTAAAGTATTGGCGGAAAATCTAGTACATCTATAAAAACTATTTCAATAATCGATGTCACGCCATTTTCGTCATCGCTGTCGATGGATAACAAGCTCCGTGAAAATGCCCTTATGCGCTGTTTTTGGATGTAAAAAAATGTTATATTTCATCTAGTTTACAAAAAGATGAAATACCATTTCAGATGTAAGTACAGTTTTACTTTATTTACCATTACTTTCGTAATAAAAGATTTAACCTAAATCGAAAATCAAGCTTCGTTTACAGAATCGATTCAAAGACAATCGTTTTCTTTCTGACGGACAGTAACTATTTGACGTTTGACACTTCTCCATATTTAATGCGCTTAAGGATTGTTGTCTTCTATATTTTGTTTGAAAATACAATCAAAAATGATCCTTGGCTTTTTTGTTTGACATTTGCAAAGACTGCATCCAATAATGAACCATATGTTAACACTTGTACAGTCGACTATCTATTGCTCCATTTAGTGTTATGAAGTATAAAAATAATATGTCAAATATGTTTGGTGTTTTCAAGTCAAAGGTACATCTTTGTCGGTTGTCAATAAAGCGTTGCTGCCATTAAAATTCATTTAGAAATAAACTGTATTAACAACCGACAATGATGTACCTTTGACTTGAAAACTTCACATGCGTGCTACCTCGCCCCCCTCAGATTTTGGCAGACTTTTTTGTTTGGAAAGATGAGGCGAAGCGTACTCCATTTATAGAGCTTTATGGATCCACCGCTTATTGAAAGATTAGACGCGTTATGTTGGCACTTTTGGCAAAATCATAGACAAAAACCCGGTTTCATCGCAATTAAAAAAAAAGTTTGACAGAACATGACACATGACAGCGGTAGTAGCGGGAAATGCGTTAAATTTTATTACGTATTTTGCATGTTACTACGGTTTGGATAAATACTTTTGTAACTAATTTTAGATTAATGACTGTGTAATGTGTCGAGAAACATGAATAAAATTAATGTACCTACCTATAGTGAAGAAGAGAGACAGTAAACAATTGAAATGTAATAGTAGGAATGTGTTGTTACCTACGATGAATCACTGGACTAGTAATCAAAATAAGGTAAGAAAATCAATTAATTGATTGACTTATAACTAGGTTCGAACCATTTACAAAAGTATCTGCCCATGTCAGACATATTTCTCAGTATAAAACTTATAAACAAATGTTAATTGAGAACTTGAAGAACTGAATATTACTTAGCGTGCTTACCCATTTCTTACTGCTTACAGTGTCGATGTCATGCATACCGGCGTTCAGAGAATGGTTGTATAGCTCAAGAAACAGAAACGAGAAGAAATAAGAGTGGTCACTGATCAATTGAAGCCTGACAGCTGCTGCCACAAGTTGTAGTCTAGTAAAGGTAGGTAGTATTTGAAATTGATGCCTATTACAACATACCTGTACATTGGTTACCTATACATTATGTAAACATTTTAATAGTGCCAAAACCATAGTTTTATAAGTGCAAAATATACATTATTATTGTATGAAAGGCCTACAACTGCCTGTCAGAATAACCATAGTTGGGTCTTTAGCTCTGTCTACCAGCATTTAGATACAACCAGATTTAAATGTGGTTTTCAGATCTGCTCTTTTTCAATTTGTACAGCCTTATGAATATTGGTGTCGGTTAATACTAACTCGCAAATCGGGTCGGGTCGGGTATTTAAACTCGCAAAGGTAGGTAAAAAGACAATGAACGAAATTATAATAACTTATATGGTCACCGCAGTTCACTAAAATTAAATTACATAAAATATTTGAAAATATCTTTAATCAAAATTGTTATTTTATTTCCAGATTCTGAAAGGCCAAGTTACTCATGGACAAGCACCACCTACACACTTCCTTCAAGGAACTGTCACTATGGGCCAGCATGCCCCAGCAGCCAGCCTGACCACCTCAGCAATCACACTGAAACAAAAGGAAATGAGACAGAGAAACCCAAAATGCTCCGGCTTTGTGTTTTCTTATTAATCGGAACATTTGATTTTACTGAATAAATTATCTTATTTTATCTCAATAAAAATTTTGTATTGATGTTTTATTCTCCTTTTACTGGAAACTTCAGCAGCTGTTTGTGATCATTGACATATATTGTATATCAGAAAAAAGAACATGTTATGACTACTCAGAGATCATGACTGTAACGTTGGTGTTAAAGATGTGTATATTGTATATCAGAAATCAGAACATGTTATGACTACTCAGAGATCATGACTGTAACGTTGGTGTTAAAGATGTGTACAGTCAGCAGAATAATTAACTAAGCCGGTAAGGTGTTAGGTTTGAATTTAACCGATTACAATGAAATAGCAGTGAAAGTGTTGACATATCTTATATGTACCATCGGGTTCATAATTGGATACCCAATTTATCAATGAATTAATTCATTATTTGGGTATGCAATTATGAACCCGATAGTACCTATACCTTTTTGTAAGACATGAAAAATGTATACAAATGCTGCGACAAAGTTCAATATCATATATTGTTACTATTACATTTTTCACCATAGCTGCATTAGGTGCAAGCCAGGCAATCTTTGTTTGACACTTTGAGTGAGGTATGCTGTAGGTTTGAGTTGATCAGTTAGTGGAAATAGTTACCTTCCTTGTGAGTGGCGTTGGATAAAACCTTGAAGATGTGCATTGTTTACTGCCCTGTTGACTATGCTGCAACCACTTCTTCATCCGTCACTACTGCATAATCTTTTCAGCATCTGGATATAATAGTATAGTGTTGTACTGGGTTTTTTGCTATCAAGGGGTCTATGTCTGACCCAGATAGGCCACATTATTATTTTAGAATAAAGAAACTTATGTTTAGTTTTAAGGATTGAAAGTTAGTAAGTACATATACATAGATACTGCAGGTGTAGAGATCTACCCCTGAGGCCCTAAGACGGTGTGTAAAAAGTAATTAAGTATGATCATCATCTTCTATTCAGACTGGTTCAATATGAGCTAATTCCCAAAAAATCACCATGCTACCATTATTTTATTTGATTCTTATTGCAATCTAAACATGACTTGTCAAATTTTACTACAGTCTTTTACTTGGAATCAAGTACCTAAAGTTGTTTAATTGATTGCAATATCATGCAAAACTTTCATTTCGATAATAGTAGGTCTACTTCCCTCGTCTGGCCAAATATACTATTTAATATAATTTTAAACACGAAACTTTCGTGAGACTCAGATAAGTAGGGTGATTGTGCTCGTTTCCCGTCCATGGTCAGTTTCCGTCCACCTGACGGTTCTGCTACAAATATATGGGGAAAACTTGAACATAAATGAATTTTCCTGCGGAAGTTTGGTCTTGTTGCGGTCCATAATATCTAAGAAACAATTCTACTATCATAAAAAAGTAATTTGACAAATAGTGCCTTTAAAAATAAAACATTAATAGCCGCCTCGAATTCGGCCCTAGCAAATGTCATCGCAATGAAGAAAAAAACTTGTGGCGGGAAAAGTTTATGATGAGTTTTATTAATGATTTAGGCAGTGCACTAAATATGTTTGGCACGAATTATCTATTTTAAAGTTAATTGTACGAGATTTTACGTGGAGATTAAAGTTTTAGCATATAATTTATATATAATCTTTGTGGACGAAAACGGGCAGAGCAATTTGGCATATATTTCAGTTTTGCGACCACCTGATCCCGGAAACCCAAACAGCTAGGTAAATATTTCTAATGGTTATTTTACTTCAAAAGACGTAATTAATACGTAATATTGTAGTATAGTAATATTATATTAGATTATACACTTTCGTTTCTGTCCATTCCTCGTATAATGTTACGTAAATAAATGTAATAAATAAAACATTTAAATGACTTGAGCAAAGACTAAAACTAGCTCTTCTGTTGCATTGTTATCGTTAATATACGAGTTATTTGTGAGTAGACAAAACTATAATTAACATTAGAATGACCAAATGGTAGTAGAATAACAATTATAACCTCCATACTATGGCGTGCTCTGCTTATTTCACTTCAAAAGAAAGCTTTGTGATCGTGCCATTGCCATCGTCCGTATACACACACACACCCGTACATCTTTCACAATGAATATTATCCGTTATTTTCACTAAGCACTATCAGTATCACATCACCTTTATCTATTTACCGGCAATTAAAACCACACGAAAACACAAACAAAAACATGCGCTGTTAAATATTTGAACAAATACATCCGAAAAAAGGAAGTCTCGTGTTTTGAGCTGATTACTATGAAAAAAGCTACTTTTTTAAATAGTCGCATAACATTCGGATCTGATCGGAACCAATCGGAAACCTTCGGCGGCACGATTCCGGGTAAGGCACGACGACCCTTAGAGAATTCAACCAACCGGAGTCGCCATTGACAGGCGTTCCCCTCTGCCGAAAACATATGTATGACCAGTAACTGCAGTATGCTAAAATTAACGGAAATAAAGAAACACGGTGTTAATCCTTACTATCATTAGTTTTTAGGATTCCGTAGCCAAAATGGCTAAAACGGAAACCTTATAGTTTCTTCATGTCCGTAGTTCGTCCGTATGCGATGGCCATTTTTTATTTGAAGACTATAACTAATATTGATGAAATTCTAACAGAAGGTGTATTTTGTAAACCCCTACTTAGTATTGTAGTAAAATTGCTGAAAAAAATATTTTTAGGGGTGAGCCACAAGGGTTTTCCATACATGTAACAATTTTTTTTTACCAAATATCATCATGTTGCACATCAATCGATAGGACTTTAAAAATAACATTGAGGTTTGTTTTATCATTTTTTGATTAAGTGGATATTTTCAGAAATAATCGCCCTACTCAGTGGACGAAAACTAGCAGAGCCCAGGACGGAAAACTGACATTTATGGACGAAAACTAACGAATACCCCACTTTTTCAAATAATATTTTTTATACAAAATCTCGCAAGTATGGATAATTCTCGCGTAATATTAACATAAACTAGACTATATAAGCTACAAAATGAAATATAATACATTTAAGTAAGGGTACTTTAAGATATTCTTTTTGCATCACAAAGCTGGCAAAATCGATAAGTGGACGAAAAGGAGCACAATTACCCTACCTATATTAAATAACGGGTAACACTGGTTTTTTAAGTCGAATATTGCTCGACATGTTTTGCTCCATAACGAGAAGCTTATTCATGAGCCATTACACCAACTACATTTGACAATGATGCTGAAAATTAGTGTATTTCTCGCCTCCTCGGCCGCCGCGCCGAGCGCTCGGCCGCGGAGGGCCACGCGAATGGCTCATGACACATGAATACGCTCTCGTTATGGAGCGAAACATGTCGAGCAATATTCGACTATTTAATGTGTGTGTGTATATGGTTATTAACACAAGTAGGTAAAAAAAATACGTAGGTAACCTAAGATAGGTACCGCCTCGAACGATCAGTAGCTAACTAATATGCTTATAGGTAGGTACTTACTACTTTTATTGCAGCGCTTCTTCTACTTGATTTCTGTAAGGGACGAGGTCCTCATAGGATAGGGCAGATTATTATTTTAAGACACACGCACTGAAACTTGAAACTTCAGACGCTGGCGATTCACTTGTTTGATAACCTGAATTACTGACATTACTTGCATTTAATTACGATGGTTACTCGTCGAAAATCTAGATATTTGTTTCCTACCCATTTCCGATGTCGCTGGACTATTTATTGATATTACAATTATTTACTTAACAATTAAATCGAAACACAGAAACTTATAAACAGAAGTCTCCATCTGTTAGAAATCTCTTCGATTTCTGTACTGTGTAGCTCCTATCAAAATTCAAAATCAGCTGTTCAATCTTATGTCGGCCATCTTGTGACTTAATATGCGGATAAAGGAGGGTCCACGGGCTCGTAACTTTTGGCTTTTATAAGAGGTCGATCGTAGACAGATTAACGTTAATACGCGTTTATGCATCAAGAATTTTGGTACCTACCTCTGAGCGACCGATCAGTGAGCTCCTAACTTTTTATGAATATGGCTGTAAAACTTTAATCTCCACTTGAAATATTGTACAATTAACTTTAAAATAGATAATCCGTGCCAAACATATTTAGTGCACTGCCTAAATCATTAATAAAACTCATCATAAACTTTTCCCGCCACAAGTTTTTTTCTTCATGGCGATGACATTTGCTAGGGCCGAATTCGAGGCGGCTATTAATGTTTTATTTTTAAAGGCACTATTTGTCAAATTACTTTTTTATGATAGTAGAATTGTTTCTTAGATATTATGGATCGCAACAAGACTAAACTTCCGCAGGAAATTTCATTTACGTTCAAGTTTTCCCCATATATTTGTAGCAGAACCGTCAGGTGGACGGAAACTGACCCTGGACGGGAAACTAGCACAATCACCCTACAAAGGAAAAAGTGACCTAGATCTCCGGTGCCCATGGCTGGGATTGAACCAGCGTCTTCTGATTTTGCGGCAGATATTTATTGTTTATTTATTTCATGTTTTTCTAACTTAATAGACTAGTATAAAATAATAATTTTATACTGGTCTATAACTTCAATTTAACCAAAACAAAAACAAAAGTATAAAAAAATCCTTGTTTATAGGTTTCAGTAGAGAATTTCGTCCGCCTCCTCACTGACCGCCTGCCACCTGACACCCCTCGCTCCAAGCGCCTGCTCACTGACGAGGGCAGTAATATACTGATCTACCTCACAGGACATGGTGGGGATGGGTTCCTCAAGTTCCAGGACTCTGAGGAGGTGACCAGCCAGGAGCTGGCTGATGCACTAGAACAGATGTGGCAGAAGAGGAGGTATTTTGCTTCATCATTTTTGTTGTTTGTAGAGAAGTTATACTTACTTATAAAAGATACTTAGAGAAGTTATACTTAGAGAAGTACAGAAGTTATACTTTATGCCCAGAGAATTCTAAACCAGGAGAGGCCTTAGGTATCATTTCCCCTCTGTCAAAAGTATTGGCAGGTAAATCTAGTACATCTATAAAAACTATTTCAATAATCGATGTCACGCATTTTCGTCATCACTGTCAATGAGTAACAAGCTCCGTGAAAATGCCCTTATGCGCTGTTTTTTAACCGACTTCAAGATTTGAAAAGAGGAGGTTCTCAATTCGGCGTGTATGTTTTTATTTATTTATTTTTTTTATTTTTTATGTTTGTTACTCCATAACTTCGTCATGTCTGAACCGATTTTGAAAATTCTTTTTTTGATTGTAAGTATATATATACAGATTGGTCCCGTTTTTTTCAAAACGCAGTTCTGATGATGGGATCCATGAGGAATCGAGGGAACTCCTCAAATCTTAAAGGCATACATATAGTGATTTTTGTATTTTTATCAACAAAACCATCATTTTCATTCAAAACAGTGACATTTGATGAAGTAGAACTGCTGATGATGATCAGAACGGAACTCTTCAACGACGCATAGTTCACGTTTGGCGATTCGTCCTCTTCGCTGTGTTTGTTTAGCAAGTTTAATTGTCAGAACAAATGTTCGTCAAGTTCAAGTTCTGATGATGGGATCCATGAAGAATCGAGGGAACTCCTCAAATCTTAAGGGCTTACACATAGTGATTTTTGTATTTTTATCAACAAATCAAGCATTTTCATTCAAAAGAGTGACATTTGATGAAGTGGAACTGCTGATGATGAACAGAACGGAACTCTTCAACGACGCATAGTTCATGTTTGGCGATTCTTCCTCTTCGCTATGTTTGTTAAGCAAGTTAGATTGTCAGGACCAATTTTCGTCAAGCTCAAGTTCTGATGATGAGTTCCACGAGGAATCGAGGGAATTCCTCAAATCTTAAAGGCATACATAAAGTGACTTTTGTATTTTTATCAACAAATCAAGCATTTTCATTCAAAAGAGTGACATTTGATGAAGTGGAACTGCTGATGATAATCAGAACGGAACTCTTCAACGACGCATAGTTCACGTTTGGCGATTTGTCCTCTCCGCTGCGTTTTTTAAGCAAGTTATTTCATTGTATGAAATCTAAGTGCACCATCTACAATAATCCTTCACCGGCTACCCCCATTGAAGTCGGTTTTTTTTTCTTAAAAATTATGGATGTAAAAAATGTTGGGTCATTCCATCGTTTCGGGTGTTACACTTGAACTCATAAAATAAGGTTTTATTCAATGTTGTATTATAAAGACCTAGAGGTTATAACGTTAAATCATCAACTATTTTGATAATATTTTCTTTTCCTCAATTACAATAATTATAGCGTAAGGAAAAAAACACTGAAAAGTAGCTGTTTCGGGTGTTACACGAATTGGCCTATACCTTCTGACCATTAGTACTAAAGTGCATAATTCAGCGAATTTTCTTAAGTAACCTGTAGTTTTATTCATAACAAGTCATAGTATAGTTTTTTAGTCTACTAAAATGCTAAAATAACTCTCAATATAGCTTTAAAATATTTTTTAATGAATTTAAGTACCTGTTTCGGGTGTTACTAATGATTCGTTTCGGGTGTTACGAGTACAAAATTAAAACCGATTAATTCAAAATTTTGAAACATTTTATTAAACTTATAGTATTTATAATACTACATATTAAGAAAAATAGCAGCAAATGCTAAATTACTAAACAATAATGAATATTTAACAATAAAATAACTATTTCTCGAAGACATCAAGTTTCGTTGAGAATTCGTAGTAGGTGCTATCATTTTCGACGTATGAAGTAGGACGAGGTAATACGGAAATTATGTCCTCATAACGCACATAACTCACGTCCTTATTGTCAGGTCTGAACGTAGATGCGTTATCACCAACTACTTTTAAAAACATAATTTTTATCTCACCATCGTCATCACTTGTCGAACTCTGGCAAATACCTGCATATCGATATTCTGTTTTTTTTTTGCCTTTTAGTTGAAATTTAACGAGAACATTTGTTCTGCCTGGGACATTTGTCCCAGGCTTTATATTCTGCACAGATCCATCGGGATGAGGTTCATCCTCTTCCGAATCGGTATAAACTTCACTATACCGAAGCCGTCTTTTCGAACATTCAGCAACCTGAAAATCAGGGACCGATGCAGATGTCAGGGCAGGATTAGAGTCGCTTGTGACGTCAGATACATCCAGCTCTTCTTCGTGGGTTGTTTTCAGTACAGCTAGCGGTACCAAGTATTCATCCTCCCATATTTCTTGCTTTGTAACAACCACTTGAACAGAACTGGATTTGGATGTTTTGGCTACGATCAGTCGCCTGTAGTCCAGCACTTCAAAATAATGCTGCTTCCGAAGGTCAGGTATAGCTTGAACATCATCCCAGAGCTCTTTTAAAAACTGAGTATCTGTTTCAATATCCTCTTTTTCGATGTACATAACGTGTATGGCTTGGGTCTGGGTTTTGACGTAGGCATAAAAATCTGCAGCGGAATTCAGGATAATCTGTCTTGATTTAACACCCAACCATGCCAATCTCTTTATTGTGCCCCCAATGCCATCAACAGCTCCCTTTCCGTGAGATGCAGCGAAAAAGTGCCATTGCAGCTGTTTAGCGTTTCCGCGGTTCTTGAGTTCATGGAGTGATGACAAGGTATATTTATTTTTGAATTGGGCAGCACAATTGTCACTGAAGATGATAAATGACGTGATTGGATCGCTACGTATAGCTTGGATGTAATCAACAATCTTCTTTAAAAATGTCCAGACGGCTTGTTTTGTGTGAGAAGTGTCATTACTGATGATGGCAACTGGTTTAGTCTCTTTATTAGCAAACCAGATGCAGCAAGTAAAAATAGTCACTTGTTTATGGCTCCAATGTGCACTTTGTATTTCATCTTGATGAACGAGTGCATAATTTTCGGCAAAATCAATTTGGATTACTGCTTCATGTTTTGAGAGATTTTGTCTTCTGGATTCAAAATGGTCCGATTGTACTTGCTTTATATAATAATGAAGTCTGAATTTGTCTGACATGTTCTTTAATTCGTTTAAAGCCTCATCACATGTAGTTGTTTTTTTGATAATTTCAGGGCGGTTATTGAGAGAAGACCATTGGTTCCATGATACTTGTTTCGCACCTACGAGAGTCGTATCAAAACTACTCCAAAAGTTTTTTGGACATTTGTCACAAGATCCTGCCATACAATTCTCGTTTGTTATGTCACATGATATCATTTCAATAAGTTTTTTATGGGTTTCTGGCAAAGGTATTTCTTTTTTCAGAGATTCGAATAAGTTTATGAAATTTGCGTGTAGCGTGCAGACGCAGACATTGTGGGGCGTGTCTGATATCGGAAGAACCTCAGTTGGTCTTAGATTATAAAAGGATGATTTTCCAATGTTTATGTCAGGGTTGAGGTCTTTGAAGTATTCATAAGTTTCGCTAATAGTGGTAATCATAGTTCGTTTCTGTTTTTTCACTTTTACACCAGTTTCAGGGTCTCTTACCGTTTTACAGTCTTTCCTCCCAGGGGCTTGACGACTAACATCATCCCTGTAAAAAAAATCTCTTACTGCTCTCTGTGTCTCGATAGAAAGTTTAGGGCCCTTATTTTTGAAAAACTCAGAAGATTTTATTTCATAAGATCCTCCTAACACGTCAGTTATCACTTTCTGGATAACAGCAGCCTTCTTTGTTGGTGAAACGGGGAGAGATTTCTTTACCTTTTTGACAGCTTTTGAAAACGTTTGCAAGCAGTTGTAAGACCCTATTGGAGAATCACAATTTACATTTGCATTATTTTTTTTCCTTTCCCTATGTGCTCGTACTCTTTCACGCACTTTTAAACGATGTTTCATTTTAAGATCTTCTGTACATAGTTCTTCTTTCTTCCTTTTTCGTCTAATAGCATCCCTTTCCCTCTCTTTGCATAAATATTCAGCATATTTGACTGGATCTTTCTTTCTGTTTTCCCTTAGCTTTGATAACCGATCTTTTGTTATATGCCCTAAAAATACAATTACCATAGTAACACACACCATTGCATTATGAAAAGGACGGTATAAACCCAAGCTAGTATGTGAAATCAGTTTTAGGTAAGCTTACATCAATGTAACGCCCGAAACGGTTCGGGTGTTACACAACTTCAAACTTTAAAACAATACAACTAAAGCATACCTACGCAAAAGCAAAAATTATCACATATTTAAATAGGCCCACATAACAACCTTACTTTGACAAAACATGCTAGGCTACAGTTTATTAAGCGATAACTTACACCAACTATTATCTCTTTTTCGTTTCGGGTGTTACATCGAGACAACAGTTTAGAATACTCTTCTAAAAACTGATTAATTCATGGTTTTAAATATGTTTTAAGATTAATAATATAAATACATTATCTTACCTCAAATTACCGCGGGAAAGTTGTGACAGTTGACAGCTACTTTCTTTTTAATTAGTGTTGCCATATATTGGTTTATAAAGCACTTTGACGACAATGTTTCAAACGCTGCGTTCAAGTACACGGAAAAACATAAACAAATACTTATTTTTAAATTTTCTTTCTGATCATCGAGGTTGGGTATATTTTCTATAGAAATAGATTAGAATTGTCTTGTTAAACCAATATTAGTTTTTGAGCCCTTGGTAACTTTTATTATGGAATGACCCTGTTATATTTCGTCTAGTTTACAAAAAGATGAAATACCATTTCAGATGTAAGTACAGTTTTACTTTATTTATCATTACTTTCGTAATAAAAGATTTAACCAAAATCAAAAATCAAGCTTCGTTTACAGAATCGATTCAAAGACAATCGTTTTCTTTCTGATGGGCAGTAACTATTTGAGGTTTGACACTTCTCCATATTTAACGCACTTAAGATTGCTGTCTTCTATACTTTGTTTGAAAATACAATCAAAAATAATCCTTGGGTTTTTTGTTTGACATTTGCAAAGACTGCATCCAATAATGAACCATATGTTAACGTTTGTACAGTCGACTATCTATTGCTCCATTTAGTGTTATGAAGTATAAAAAGAATATGTCAAATATGTTTTGTATTTTCTAGTCAAAGGTACATCTTTGTCGGTTGTCAATAAAGCGTTGCTGCCATAAAAAATCATTTAGAAATAAACTGTATTAACAACCGACAATGATGTACCTTTGACTTGAAAACATCACATGCGTGCTACCTCGCCCCCTCAGATTTTGGCAGACTTTTTTGTTTGGAAAGATGAGGCGAAGCATACTCCATTTATAGAGCTTTATGTTTATGCCTCAATTCAAGATTTACCAATGGGGAAAGCATCTGTTGATGGTCTGACCAGATTGTGCCAGCATAGGTTGTCACTAGTACTGTTCTATGGGATTTCGCTTAAGAGAGATCTTACATTGCTACTTTTTGTAGCGATACAGTTGCGCGTTTCGTCAACGCGTTGTGGATGGAACGCATTGTTGAAAACGTCACATTTAACACATTCAGCACCGAGAACCCGACTGTCGGGTCCTCTCTTCGTAGCTCCTACGAGCTACATACGACGAATACGTGGCTACGGGCTACGAACGTAGCGCGTAGCACTGGGTGGCGTTGAATGTGTTAATTGAGATTACGATCACATACAAAAACCATTTCTTTCCCCAGATACAATGAGATGTTCTTCATAATAGACACTTGTCAAGCTTCTTCTATGTACGAGAAGTTCTACTCACCCAATATTTTGGCTACTGCTAGTAGTTTAGTTGGCGAAGACTCACTTTCAGTAAGTACTTTCAGTAAGAACTTTTACTATCTATCAAAGAATTTACCTATTTACAGTATTAACCTAATTCTATCTAGTCTTGGGGCTAAATATAGGTATGTGTTGGCATAATAATCATCCATCAAACATTGTATATGTTATGGACCAAGTGATTAATGCGGGCATTATTTATAATGCCCGGGCATTATGAATAATGCCCAGCTGTATCGAGCCAAGTGATTAATTATTATCTAAATTTCATTATTTATCACATTGTCTGGTCATTATGAATAATGCTACGTGACCATTGGGCAATTTGATCACAAAGTTATATTGGACGGGTTGCGGGGAGGGAAGCAATCGCAGCAGTGGGAAAATTTTAGAAATAAGAGCCTGAAATAATTCTGGAGAAGCTCATGTCAGAAATTAAAATACGAACACAACATACGAGAACAAGTTTATTATTACTCTGCCCATAGTTGATGGACATTATGTATAAAGCCCGGACAATTTAATTGTTTGAATAGCTATTATCGAAGGTTTATTACTCTGACAAATAGGTGATGGGCATTATGTATAATGCCCGGGCAATATAATTATTTGAATAGTTATTATGAAAGTGCCTGCTCATAGTGCATAGTGATAATAATCATTATAAGTGATAATTATCGTGATTTTTATGTCTGATAATTATCGATTTGATTTGTAACGGCGGAAGGCACAAAAAAAAATAGCGCGTCAGTGATAAAAATACTGCCAATGTTAAGCCGTCAGCCGTTCACTCTTGGCAAAGTGGATTACCCCACTTTAGGGCCCCAAAATACCAATGTTTGTAATGACCCCAAAATACCAATGTTTGTATTATTTTCCAGCATCACGTCGACTCTGCGATCGGCGTGTATATCATAGACAGATACACATACTATGTGCTGGAGTTCCTTGAGGATGTGCATCCTAATACACATAAAACTATGTCAGACTTTGTAAGTACTTGTTTGTAAAATATTATCAAAAGCGGCCGACTTTTTTTTGTAAATACCACGACGGTGGCAAACAAGCATTCGGCCGGCCTGATGGTAAGCAGTTACCGTAGTTGGTGGACGCCTGCAATCCCAGAGGATTCACATGCGCGTAGCCTACCCTTTAAGAACCTATATACTTATGTTTTTATTGCTCAAATACAATACATATTGAATCTGTATTCTGTATATTATACAACGTAAGCCCCTACCTCCTAAATCTCCTAATGGTACATTTTCGAAAAAAGGGTCACAAAATGTGTATGTGCACTTAATTTTTGTAATAATATTTCCTGTTGAGCATGATGACGAAACATGCCGTAAAACCTCTTACCGCTTTGTGGAAGTCATACTTTGGCCCTGCAATCTCCTAAAAAAAACACCCAAGTGCGTGTCGGACCACGCTTGGCTCGGGCATGTACTTTTGGAAAGGTGGAGTCTAAGTGAAGTCGGTTCTTTTTTGTTTAAAATTATTGCTTTATCGATCTGGGAACAAATAACCTGTAATTGACGATACGTTGCGGCATTTGATCTATAGATTGATTTCCTTACACATTCGTAGACGGCAAATTGCGTCATCTATCAGGAGTATACATTCCTTGCCTCGCCCGCTAGTTCGTAAACACATTCCAATTTTATTTGACTATTCCTTTCACTCGATTGTGGTCAAATGCTTACCTATTTTTGAAAAAATAAAACCATTAGGGTGTCCGAGGGTGGGCGAGGAAATTGCCGCGCGAGGCGGTGCGTCAGGTGCGGACACGCCTGCTCACTCGACTGTTGACTTGTTGCAGCTAGCAGTATGCCCCAAAAGCGCCTGCCTATCCACAGTGGGGGTCCGCGCAGACCTGTACAAACGAGATCCGAGCCGGGTGCCCATCACGGACTTCTTCGGGTCTGTGAGACCCGTCGTCGTCACCACAGATCCCATCGACATACTAGATATACCTAAGAGGAAGAAAAAGACTGAGCCAGAGTGAGTGACGGCATCGTCATATTATTATATATTAAATAATCTAAATATATAAAAGAAGAAACTGACTGACTGACTGACTGACTGACTGACATATCAACGCACAGCCCAAACCGCTGGTTCTACTGATTCCAAATTTGGCACGTAGGTTCCTTATAAGGTCTAGGGGTGCACTAAGAAAGGATTTTTCAAAATTCACCCCCTAAGGGGGTAAAATGGGGGTCCGAAGTTTGTATGGCGGATCAAGATTTGTTAGATTATTTTATTCGAAACTTCACAGGAGTATTCCTAACGGTAAAAGAGTAAACACGTGTTTCAGGTTTTTTGAAAATTCAATCCCTAAAAGGGGCAAATGTGATCACAAAGTCTGAAAATCAACATGGGTATCGTATCCTTTTTGAGTACTTATAAAACGCGGGCGAAGCCGCGGGAAAAGGCTAGTACTTACATATTGATGCAGCAGACTTGAAACCATAAGTTGTACAATCGCCATCAGATATATCAGAGCGGCCAAGGAGGTCAGAAATACATATCTGAACTACGCCTCTACTATCAAGGCGATAAAGTGCATGTTCAGATATTTTTGAGTACCTTGGTCGCTCCGATATATTTTATGGCGACTGTAACTGGATTGTCAGATTTTAAGAGTCCACGCCAGAAAAAAACCGACCAAGAGCATGTCGGGCCATGCTCAGTGTAGGCCGTAGTTGCCGGCCTGTTACTATACATCCATTCAAAAGGTCATTTAGTCATTTACTAAGGGATATTTTGCGACACGTACGTTCTTGAATGTGCGGCACTTACGTCCTTTTACTATGCCTCACTGGTATTCTTCAAAGTTGGTCCTATTGTCATCAGGTCAGGATCTGATTATGGGATCCTGGAGAAATAGAGGGAACTCTTCAACTATTATAGGCACACCTATAGTGATTTATGTATTTTTTACAGTAGCTCAAGCATTTCCTTTTGGAAAGGTGAAGGCTAAGTTTTTTTATACCACGACGGTGGCAAACTAGCGAAGTCGGTTCTTTTTTGTTTAAATATTTTATTGGTTAACGTTATAAATGTTTTTTTTTCTATTACAGACTGAAACCAGTGTTGCCAGAGAAACGCAGTTATTTACCGCAGTTCCCAGTGCATTTACTGGAAACAAAATAGTCCAAAGAGTGTAACTATAGTCAACATGAACAAAGGTATTAATAAACTTATATTAATTTCGTATATAAGGCATTTTTAATCCAGCAAATTATACCTAAATTCCTTTTTAAATGAAATAGTGTATTTTTAGGTAAGCGAAATTGTGTTAATAACAATTTTGGCGTGTGTGTGACATTTTTTAGGGTCCCGTACCTCGAAAGGAAAAAACGGAACCCTTATAAGATCACTTTGTTGTCCATCCGTCCGTCCGTCTGTCAATACCCTTTTTCTCAGGAACGCGTGGAGGTATCAAGCTGAAATTTATATCAAATACTCAGGTCTACTGTCCCTTGGAGCTGTGAAAAAATCAAACTTCTAAGCTAACGCATCAAAAGGTACAGCAGCAAATTTCGGCAAATTTTTGAAACTAGCAAGGGAATTAAAACCTACAGGGTACTTCCCGTGAACTCAGAATCTTGAGATTTGGTACGAAGCAACGTCTTATAGCACAGATAATAAAAGGAAAAATTGCGAAAACCGTAAATTTTTTGTTACCTCATATAATAAAAATATTTTTAATAATTTTAAATTTACTCCCCTATATACCTACAGGTTTGTACGGAACCCTCGGTGCGCGAGTCCGACTCGCACTTGGCCGGTTTTTATTTAATATTACGCACAGCGACTATGACTTTGTGAATCCCTACTTATTGTTATAAATGTGCAAGTAACTCTGTCTTTCTGCCTGTTGCCTCTTCACGCTTAAACCGCGATTTAGATGGAACATTTTATGGAGATAGTTTGAGTATGAGAAGAGGATAGGATAGTTTTTTTTAGAAAGTCGTCCCTTAACACATTAACCGCCAGACGATAAATGATGTCCTACTTCAGAAACCGGGCGTCCACAGCTACGTACAAAACGACCCGCCCAGCGAGTTGTCCGGCATCTGAGCAAAGTTTACGAGTGCCCACGAGGCGGGTTCTTGGTAGTGAATGTGTTAACCTTTTAAACGTAAAGTAATAAGCCATGCCCCTGACATAAGAGGCAAAAAAATGGATAAGCTAAGTAATAATAGATCAAGAGTAGGTCTACCTCATCGAGTAGCAGAATTCGGCTTGGGCAATGCACGGTAAAATGTTATGTATTTTAGTACCTGGTAGTCTGAGTCAAACTTTGAGCATTTTGCAGTCACCAAAAAATTACCCTTTTTTGACAAAAACTACTTCAACGACTTGGACACGTGGCCCATTCGATAGTCCTTATCGAAAAAATTGGTTGTTTGTAAAGTAGGTTGACGATCGAGATGTTTACGTGATAACGTCTAACCGCTCGTGAGGATTCCGCGTGACAAGTTTCACGGAATGACTGGCAGCGCTCGAGATGAGACGGGAGATCGGTCCGTCTCTCTCTCGTTATACCTGCGATCGCGCTCGTGAGGTTTTGGTGTGACACAAGTTTCTGAACATGTCACCCGACTAAAACGATTTTAAAGACGTTATCACGTCAAAATTCCAAAAAAATAGTGGTAGCCACACGCAGACCTGACAATTTAGGATTTTTATTATCGATACATTAATATAATATTTATTTTATTCTGTTTTTTTGTATTTGTTGTTATAGCGGCAACAAAAATATATCATATGTGAAAATTTCAAGTGTCTAACTATCACGGTTCATAATATACAGCCTGGTGACAGACAGACAGACAGGCAGACGGACAGCGGAGTCTTAGTAATAGGGTACGGAACCCTAAAAAATAGCGTTTTGAGGTTCATTTACATAGTAGGGGATTAGAAAAAAAAACAATCAAATATTAAATAATTTAATTATCTATAAGTACTAAGAATAATTTTCTGTAACATTACATAACACAACCAATTCATTTACCGCTGAACTACAAGCACGTCCTAATATTCTGATATGAGATCATAATCTATAGGACTATAGCACCATTTCAGTTACGATCATAGGCCATGTCTTTTTGGTCTAATTTATCTACATATTCATCCCGTATTCACTAACACGCAGGAGTAGAGGAAAAAGAGAGATAGAGATAGCGTATTGTGTTTCGACTACCGCATTCGAATTTTAAATTTTATCTTTATTTGCATTTAACTTGTAGATCATTGCAGTAAGTATTCGCTGAGCTCTCTTTGTCAATAGTCCGTATCAGGATTTAGGCTGCGTTTCCACCAGAGATGAGTGAGGATGCGTTAAGAGGATTTTTTTAAACCAATCCTAGAGCTACGCTGTGAGAGGATAATCCAAGTGATTCAATTTGTGCTTAACACATTCAGTGCCGAAATCCCGACTATCGGGTATTTTATGATTTCGTTCCCAGGCCGGACGACCCGATAGTCGGGATCTTGGTACTGCAGCTTTTTATGACGAAATTTTTGTGGCCTGGCGCGGATGTGTTGTTTGGCTGGGTGGCAATGAATGTGTTAATAAACACATTCCTCGCTACGCATCCCCGCTCATTCTGGTAAAAACGCAGTCTTATTGTGGACGTAGCTTCTCTAGAGGAACGCTTACTTTAAAAATGGTTTATCTCTACTACTAATATGCATTGCTAGTAATGTCAAATTGATGTCAAATAAAGTTAGATTTTCGTAGTTCGAATGAGACAAATAATTTTTTATGTATATACCTATTAAAACCGGGGCCTCTATTCTGCAACTAGTAAAATTATACACCAAAGTCTAGTCTAAATAACGATTTAAAACATATATAAACATTAATTCACAAACCATGTCTGAAATGCGTTTAATTAAAAAAGCTATCAGTAAAATTCACAATTTTTTTTTATATAAATTGGGGCGGTTATACTGGTTATAAATGGCATCCGAAGGGTTGATTGAGTAAGGGTTAACTCTAGTTACTAGATTTAGATTCATAGATCGGTCGAACTATTTTTTTAGCCAGCTTAAATAATTATTTAGCCCTATGACTAGGCAGATTTATAAAAAAAAGCTTATATCTATGGAACAACTTAAAAATATACTTTTACAAATTGTACATAAATACAGGCAAAACTCTGAAATATTGTAACATAAGTGGGTACAGTCAGCTACAAAAATATCTACACTCAAACGCTCTCAAAAATATCTGAAATCCCACTTTCAATGACAGAGTTCATGTAAATATATCTCCTAGTTGAATTCTTTTCAAAAAGTTCGATGATACCCAGCGTATATTTTTTAATAACAGACTGTACCTAAAAACAAATACAGAACACGTATTTAGTAAATAAATCATACATTCCATTTACTATTCATAAAATAAACAAGCTCGTAATATGTTACACTTGCATTCTTTTAAACTTTGTTTGTACTAATTAAGGTTTTTATAATACATCTTCTCATAGAGCTTTCAAAAGTTGCAGGTCGTTTATAAAATGACTTAAATGCTATAATTAAATTACAACTTATCGGGTAACTAGTTTATTTGGCTCAAATGCTCCTTAGCCGTAGGTTGTATTGAAGTAACGTAATAAATAGGTAATATTAATCCTTATTACGTATTTTAAAGACCAGGTTCTATATTATTCAGAGCAATGACGCATAGTTTCAGTGTCAGCGAGGCAACCGGATGGCTCGCGGTATTTAAGACGATTGTCGCCGGAGTGTCCTTGAGCGTTTGGGCGCTCTCTACCCGCGCCACCCGCGTACCCTTCTCATTGCGATCGTGCGTAAATCCGCCGCGATGCACCGCAATAATGTTCAAAGAATATGACTTTACTCAGAGGCGCGCGGGCAGATTTATAATAATCATACATAATCCATAATTATTTTACATGTTTTTAAAGTGGGTATTCCACTCATACATTAGTATGTTATTCAATCAAATACAAACATTGAAAACATTGAAAAAATAATCAACCCAGTTGGACTTGAACCAACATCGATACGCCTTACCGGGGCTCGATATCGCTTTATTGATTAACTGAACCCATAGCTTAATTGGAAAGCGATATCGAGCCCCGGTAAGGCGTATCGATGTTGGTTCAAGTCCAACTGGGTTGATTATTTTTTCAATGTTTTCAATGTTTGTATTTGATTGAATAACATACTAACATACATAATCCTTTTGTGGATGTTTTGTGATTTGAATACTGTGATTAAGTACTACGGTGATATTTTTTAGGAATGCTACTAAATAAGATAAGTAATAACGATCTCGATTAGTAGATTTTTATGTAAAAAAATGAAAACCTAGATTTTGAATTTGAAGTACAGTGAGCGGCAAAATATTTATGAATTTACGAAATATGAAAAAAAAAAATACTGACTAGTACAGCAATAAAAACTGTTGTTTTCATGTGAATTTGGATTTTTTTGCTGTGCAAGTGAGCTTAATAGATGGTTATTTTTTTGTCGCGATTTTAAATATTAACCGTAAAAATTCACTTAATTACGATAAATTAACAAAAGTAAGCCTGTTGCGAGTTGCGAATAGTAAAAATGCACATGTAAGGAGCGGTATTTGTGCACGAAATCGTCATACAAATGAGAGCTGTAAGCCCATTAAATTTAGATCTTTAAAATATAACACAGCGCAAACACTTCTTAGGGTTCCATAGCCAAAATGGTAAAAACGGAACCCTTAAAAGTTTTTTGAAACATGTCCGTCTGTCCGTCCGTATGTAACAGCCATTCTTATTATAAAACATATATTACTGAAATTTTATCTAGAGGTGTGTTTCATGTGCCGCTACTTAGTTTTCTGGCTAAATTGCTAAAAAAATCTTTTAGGTGAGGCACTCCATACATACATATGCCAAACTAAATGTCAAAAATATTTTTTTTTGTAAATATGAACATGTTGTACGATACGGCTTTAAAAATATCTTATATATATATAGAGTATTTTTAAAACTTTTTTATTAAGTCAATATTTTCAGAAATAATTGCTTCGAAAGTCTAAATATAATAGCCCCCATCTAACTTTTAATCCGTAAGTCTAAAAAATATGAAAAAATACCAAGAAGGCTTAGTACTTAATTTTCTACGAAAATTATTTCACATATTATCGGTTCATCCGTTTTTGAGTTATCTCCAAGAAACTACTTTCTACGGAACCCTACATTATACATGGTCCGATACAAACTTGGCCGGTCTTTTAAGGATATTTGATAGGTAGTATTAACCCTTAGTAGTAATTTATTTATTCACTTGTGTTGATAATTAATATAAAATTTGTATTTATTTGCATTTCACCGACATAGTAAAGTTTTTTTTAGGGTAGTCAACGCGCATGTGAATCTTCTGGGGTTGCAGGCGTCCATAGGCTTTATAACTGCTTTCAATCAGGCGGGTCGTAGGCTTGTTTGCCAGCGTCGTGGTATAAAAAAAAACCTTCTTTTCCTTTATTCTTACATACATTGAACTCTTAAATATCAGCAATTTTTTATTAGATTATCAAACAGGCTTTGCTCAGTGATAGTTAGTAGACTGAAATTTGGTATGAGTAATTATGTTTTAATTACGCCTACAAAGTGGTAAAACAATAAGTATCTGAAACCCATTGTTGGATAGGTCTTTCAAGAAGAATATGCCTTAAACCACTTTTGGATAAAACGAATACTTTCGTAAATAATAGCTTCGAAAGTTAAAATGCTCTTTGATTTTTGAACCGTGGGTCCAAAAAAATTGGGGAAATTCCTGGAAGTGAGGCCATTGAAATACTTATCACGTATTTTCAATAAAAACTATATGAATAAAATTGGTTGAGCCGTTTTTGAGTCATGCCTATAGTAAAATAACGTAAGTGCCACAAAATATTTCTTTATAGACTACCTTTTGAATGGATGTATTGTAACAGGCCGGCAACTACGGATCCCTACACTGAGCATAGCCCGATATTCTCTTGGCCGGTTTATCTGCAATCCTTTGCAGTTTACTTCGCAATTTCTAGATTTGAGAAATTAGTATAAAGTATAACATTAAATATTGTGTTTAATCTTAAAATAAAACGCATATTACATTCGTTTAGAACACGGTATTCTTAAAAAAATATGTTTAAATAAATTCGGTTCTTTGGAGTTTTTTATTAAATTAATTTTTAGTCTATTGTATTGCAGTACTAGCAGATTTCCGCAACTCGACGACTATTTAATACCTATTTTGCGTGATGCATGCGTCTACTAAAACATAATAATTTTAGTTTACTTACATGACCAAATTTGTTTTCAGAGCAATGCGAGATTCCTGATTTTTGTTTTTTCTCCATTTTTATTTCATTTGTTTTTTTACATGTATTATAATCTAAATAAAATACACTTTTTATACGAACGTACATAAACATGCATACGAGTACATTATCTTAAAAGATAAAATGTCTATACATTATTGATTCCGGGAAGACACGTTATATCCGCACCGCATGAACCCTCTGCAGTTATTTAGTCTTTAGGCACAGTAAGTCCGATATTATTGCTCACGGGCCAAGCACAAGTACAAGGCAAGCACGGAGCGACGAGTGACACAGCCTTCTCGTCTCAAAGCTAGCTCACGACTGCCAGCAACGCCGTTTTCGAGCTAATAACGCACGAAATGTGGAATTATGATCAAGTTGTTTAAGAAAATTTAATCAATTTAAATATCCTACGTTGAATTCGTAGTGTTCTGTAGTATATATTTTTTAGTTCAACAATATTTTAAATCGAATGAGCCGTTCAGTAGATATAAGCAAAATTAACCGTAAAACGACATTTCGTTACATTTACATAACGGAGAAACTATACGTTACACGAGTTATTCAAACGTTGACAATGTTGTACATGAAATGGTAATTAACATATATTTTTTTCTAAATTTTTGAATGACCCGTTATTGAGATATATCCCTTAGAAAGTAACAGTTTTCGGCCACAATCAGCGCCTAGCGCCTTAAGCTCCCTACATGTTGCAGAACTACCCTGTGCAACTCGAACTGACCCACGTTGGACTTTGTTTTTCATCATCCCCCCGCCTCCTTCAATTTGCAGTATCTGTACGTGATGATGATGAAGAACGAGCATGCAAATTGCCATTTACACCGGCTGGTCGGCTCTCGATCCACCAAAGTTCGAAGCCGGAAAAAAATGAGTAGTGGGAGGGGGAGATGAAAAACAGTCCAACGTGGGTCAGTTCGGGCTGCACAGGTTGGTTCCACAACACGTAGGGAGCTTAAATACCGCGGGCCATCCGATTGCCTCTCGGACACTGAAACTACGAGCCATAGCTTTTTATTATTTATCATTAGATTCATTAGGCTAAAAGGGTAAATGTGAAGATGATGCCTAATTGTTATTGTCAAAGAACGAAGCCGGTAGGTAAAGTACGTTGTAACAAATATCTACGCGAGTGAAATGTTAACAATGATCAGGACTATTGTTAAGAGAATAATATTACTTATCAAGATTATCAGTATCCATTTTCTGGATATTTATCTCTGCTGCAAACTATTGTTTTATTATCATGTCTTGTAGCGCAGTATAAAACAGAGAAGCTGGGGAGAGAGAAGGATAAACAATAGTGCACACTTTCATTTTCATCCTAATTTCGTAATACAGTCGCCATCATATATATCGGAGCGGCCAAGGTGGTCAAAAATATCTGAACGACGCCTTTATTGTCAAAGCGATAAAGTGCTTGTTCAGATATTTTGAGTACCTTGGCCGCTCCGATATATTTGATGGAGCGGCGACACAGTGCACCAATCATATTGGGTTGATGGTCTGTAATTGTATACATAATTCGAATAAGTATTCTAAACTTTAATGTTTAGAATACTAATTACCTTGTTTCTCATTGAACATAATCTCTGATATAAATAACTAGCATTAAAAAACTGTACTAGTTAGGTAATCTAGGGTTCGGATTCAAGCTTAAAGGAAATATTTTAACAACATGGCTATGTAACAATTCATAATAATACAAAATATTTACAAATTGATAAAAAATCGTTGTCAAAATTACTGGATAGTACAATACTAGATTACCTATTCAACATTACTACGGTAGCTATGAAACCTTATAAGATAAAGTTTTGTACCTATCGCCTACCTACGTTATGTACCAAAAGTTCAGAAAATCATCATTTTTATCACTAATCAAACTTTACCTTCCACGTAAAGCCCGCTCTACACATTGGGCCAACGAGATCGCGATATATCTTGCTCGCTCTAACGTATAACTGCATCCTTTAGATTGGCCAACGTTAGCCCAATGTGTAGAGCCCGCTATGCATAGTCTGCCCAAACAAGCATAATAACCACATTAACAGTCAGCAGGAGAAGTAGCGAAGCGGGCGAAGTGTTCAAAATGAGCTTGACACGACTTTATTGTTAAGAGAATAAGAGCGTGTGAAGGTCATTCTGAACACCTCGCCCGCTGCTGACTGTACCGACGTCGGCAAAATATGTTTGCAAATTTGCACCTTATTACAAAGGAGTAAGGTGTAAAAGAGTAAACATATTTTGCCGTCGACTATACATTTTACTGCAGGGTTCGAAATTATCAAGATAATTATTATCTCTGATATTTATCGCGATAATTATCCGATAATTATCCCCGGTATGGTATTTTTTTCTATTGTGGTTCAACTGCTAATGTTGTCACGCACGGTATTTTTTTTCGTGTCTTCCGCCTTTAAAAATTTTGAATAATTATCATATCGATAATTATCAAAATATCACGATAATTATCAAGATAACTATCATAGATAATTAGCCTTTCGAACCCTGTTTTACTGCGCGAAAATACCTACGATGAACAATGAGGGATGAGGATAAACGCGTAAAACTATGCACAGATGGCATCGCCATCGCAAAGAAACAAACGTTTCGTTGATTATCCAAACCAGGGTGGTTTCACAACACGTAGCGAGCTTAAATACCGGGTACCATCCGGTTGCCTCTCGGACACTGTAACTACGCGCCATTGCTTTAACTACTAAGACCTCAGAAAATCGTCAGAAATGGTTCCACAAGTTCCAGAAATGGTTTTCATCCTCATTGATTGAGTTTTTTAATGGCCTTTACTGATTTTACGCGTGGCGGGGCAGAACTTATGTCTATGAATAGTTGCTATACAAAACAAGCTAGATAATAATTATAGTAAGGCTTTCCATTTGTTACTTTCTTTGTTTTAAACAACCATCATTCGATGCCACTTTGACCTTATTTTAGACATTTGTCATCCATGGTGATCCTAAAGGACTCCATCTTTCATCGTTAATGACATTTAAAGAAATTATTTACATATTAAATACAACTATTTCCATAAACCTATATTATGGAAGCACTAAGAATTTTGTAATCGGCATCAGCAGAATACAAAACTAAAACAATATGTACAGTCGCGTCTGAATATATGGATACATTTAATGTGACAAAAATGTCCACAACTCTATTAGCAATGCGTAGTCTTGGTCACATGTTTTTGTCACATTAAAGTTATCCATATTTTCAGACGTGATCGTATATGCTAATACTATCACTACAAACTATATATCAGTTCAACAATTCATTTAAACTCTTCATTATGTAACTTATTATAAATTATAACAATTCTGTTAATACATCTAATCAAATAACGGACTTGTCATAAGATTAGCAATAGTAGTTTATCTACACCAATATCATAAATCCTCTATTCCGCGTTCGGAAACCGTATGTAATTACCACCATTAAGTAACGTAACATCTCTGACAGTGTGGTAAAAACGTATGAAAATTCATTACCCACGGTATCGTAAGATCCGCGCTCTCCCCGAGCGCCGGCACGCGCCCGCGCGACCGCCGACACAATCGAATTGGTCATGGCGGTGCCGGTGCAATGGCGGTCATTCTACTGGTTTCCGAACACATCATTTAGGATTTATAATATGTATGTAGATAAAGCAGTGTATGCAACTGTACGTAGTTAGGCCTTATTACGTAACAGTTACATAAACATATTTATGTAAGTTTTTGATTCTAGTTTTTATTGCAGACTATTTTGACAATTTAGATAGTCTACTTAACTTGTCAACCCGATTCTAATAAAACACCGACTCGTCGTTGCTGGTACTATCAATGCGATCCCTTATACAGATTGTAATGTGGCTATGTTCCAACAGTATCAAATATCGAAGCTAATTGCGTCCATTAAGGGGTATTGTATCGGCAAATATTAACTGACCAATTAGCTGTTCAGGCGGAAAATGATTATATACTTAGTGATAATAAGAAGGCTTAGGGTCCGTAAAGGATGGCCTCATATTATGAAATAACAACGTAGGTACAGTCAGCAGCAGAACTAACTAAGCGGGTGAGATGTTCAAAAGTATTTTGGCACGAATTTATTGTAAAACTAGCTTTTTCCCGCGGCTTCGCCCGCGTACTAAAAGTACTAAAAAAGGAGGTTCTCAGTTAGACTCGTATGTTTGTATGTAGGAATGTATGTTTGTCCGCGATCATCTTGCGTTTCGCTGAACTGATTTAGAAGCGGTTTTCGGAAAAGTATTCGTTACATTCTGGAGGTTTCGGTATACCACGTTTTGAAGACGGCGGTTCCCTCATTTTTTATTTTAATGAAATTATTGCAATAATTGAAAATAGATGTCATATACTTCAGAAAAAGTGACCAAACCCTCCGTGACCGGGTGGTCTAGTGGTCAGGACGTCAGCCGCGAAAGCTGAAGACGCCAGTTCGAGTCTGGCCTCGGACACCGGAGGGTTTGGTCACTTTTTCTGAAGTATATGACATCTATTTTCAGTTTATATATAGTAGTGTAACTACTTCAAAAAAAAAAAAAAAAAAAAAAAAAAAAAATTGCAAATCAAAAAAATATTTAACAAAATAATTTGATTTGCTTCAAGATTTATAGATGGCAGCACCATCTCTCTCGCTATACCAGAATCTCGTAAGGGATTCGTATAGGAGGTGCAAGCACGTACTGCGCATGCCCTTAGAGTATGGTCAACGGCGCCTAGCCGTTTCAAATTCAGAGATTGCATATACATGAGAAAATTTGTCAAGTTCCGCCGTGACCGGGTGGTCTAGTGGTCAGGACGTCAGCCGCGAAAGCTGAAGACGCCAGTTCGAGTCTGGCCTCGGACACCGGAGGGTTTGGTCACTTTTTCTGAAGTATATGACATCTATTTTCAGTTTATATATAGTAGTGTAACTACTTCAAAAAAAAAAAAATTGCAAATCAAAAAAATATTTAACAAAATAATTTGATTTGCTTCAAGATTTATTGCAATAATTGTTTAATTGTTACGCCATCAACGACTTACTACTGAGAGATTATGATTAATACAGATTTCTACTCTTGAATAGAAGCTTTTCCCCGCGACTTCATTTGCGTGGAATTAGTAATCCACCCTCCTTTTTACCCACTTAAGGAATGACTTCTGGGATAACAACTATTATATATCCTTCCCCAGAACGCAAAATATCTCCATACCAAATCATCTAAATAGGTTCAACGGTTATTAATTTCCCATACAAACTTTCAACCCCCGTTTCACCCCCTAGAGGGTTGATTTTTGGGATAAAAACTATCCTATATTGTTTACCGCGACTCAATCTATATAATATGTACCAAGTTTCATTTCAATCGTCTGTTCAGCGGTTAATAATTCGTCATACAAACTACCAACATGTTTTCTACCCCTCTAAGATTGATTTTCGGCTTAAAAAATATTCTATATTGTTTCCTGGGACTCATGGGAAATATATCCACAACAAAATTATCTAAATCGGTTCGCGGTAAAAAAATCTCCATACAAACCTCCAACCCCCATTTCACCCCCTTAAAGATTGATTTTCGAGATAAAAACTGTCCCATGTCGTTTCCCGGTACACAAACTATCTCTATACCAAGTTTCATCTAAATTGGTTCAACGTTTAAAAATTCCCCATACAAACTATCAACCCCCATTTCACCCCCTTAAGTGTTGATTTCGTAATCAGCGACCCGATAAACCATAGAAACAATACCCATGTTGATATTTAAATTTTGTCACCACATTTCCCCCTTATGGGTTGAATTCTCAAAAAAGCTGAAACACTTGTTTTCTCATTTATCGTTAGGAATACTCCTGTAAAGTTTCGAATAAAATAGTTGAACTAATCTCGTTTCCCATACAAACTTTGAACCCCATGTTTTCTCATTTATCGTTAGGAATACTCCTGTAAAGTTTCGAATAAAATAGTTGAACTAATCTCGTTTCCCATACAAACTTTGAACCCCCTTAGGAGGTAAATTTAAAAAAAATATTTCTAAGTGCATCCCTATGCCTTATAAGGAGCCTACGTACCACATTTGGAATCTCTAGAACCAGCGGTTTGGGCTGTGCGTTTATATGTCAGTCAGTTTCTTCTTTTATATATTTAGAAGAAGATTGCAATTTGGCACAAATACTTTCAAGAATTTTCATGTCCACAATATTAAATTTCAAAATCGATGCCATTTTCTTAATTAACGTCCCAAAAAATCACAAAAACGACACCCATATGGATATTTAGACATTTCAACCCCATTGTACCCTAACAGGGGAGATGGTATTTCACGTCCGCCACGTCGGATTTTAAAATAGTTGTTGTTTTCGTAATCAACGACCCGATAAACCATAGAAACAATACCCATGTTGATTTTCAGACTTGACCACATTTCCCCCTTTTAGGGGTTGAATTCTCAAAAAACCTGCAACACGTATTTACTCATTTATTGTTAGTAATGCTTCTGTGAAGTTTCGAATAAAATAGACTAACTAATCTTGTTTCCCCATACAAACTTTGGACCCCCATTTTACCCCCTTAGGGGATGAATTTTGAAAAATCCTTTCTTAGTGCACCCCTAGACCTTATAAGGAACCTACGTGCCAAATTTGGAATCTCTAGAACCAGCGGTTTGGACTGTGCGTTGATAGATCACTATGTCAGTCAGTCAGTCACCTTTGAGTTATATATATTTAGATTATTAGATTATAAAGAATAAGGGCGTGTAAAGGTCAACTGAAACACCTTTCCAACCGACTTCAAGATTTCGAAGGAGGAGGTTATCAATTCGTCGGGAACTATGTTTTTTTTTTGCAATTTTTTTCATTTTATATTATGTATGTTCACCGATTTTTTCGAAGACGGCTGGACCGATTTGGAAAATTATTTTTTTGTTTGAAAGAGTATACTTCACAGTTGGTCCCATTGTAACCAGATCAGGATCTGATGATGGGATCCTGGAGAAATCGCGGGAACTCTTCAAGGCAAGGCTTATTATAGGTACACCTATAGTGATTTCAGTATTTTTTATAACAGCTCGAGCATTTGCTGGAAGGTGGATGCTAAGTGAAGAGGGTTCTTTTATGTTTAAAATTATTTTACTACATATACCCCGACGGTGCCTGCCTTATGGTAACCAGCTACAGTAGGATCGTAGCCTATAACCTGCAACTTCAGCCGTATCGCATGCCCGTTGTCGATCCTTTAATGACGGTTCCCCGAACGTCAACACTGCATCTTTTGTGAGCTCTCTGACGACCTTAATAATCACCGGCAGGACCGCAACACTACGAGTCTCGTGCTATTTGGCTGTGGTTTTGCTGTAAGGTGAAGGTACTTCCCCAGTCGGGATGAGATTCGCAGTGGCCGCAGTGCCTAAACCTATTGAACCTCATCCGCTAAGCTACTTAAGCTACTTTACCTGCTGAGCTGACTGACCTATCTTGCATCGATATTCTTAATACTTTCGCAACCGGGCAAAATTTTGAACGATACCCCAGAAACCGACAGAACCCGCCAGGCGGGCTACGACGTGCAACGCAATGCCGCACGCCGCGTGCCCGGCATCTGAGCAAACATTACGAGTGCCTACCAGGCGGGTTCTCGGTAGTCAAAGTGTTAATAGCGCAAGACGGTAAACAATCGAATGTTTGCTTGTCTACTTCGCCGTAAACGTGGGCATCCACAATATAATGGTGTGTTCACATGTACAATTTCGTTCATAAGACAGATGCATGCAGCCCGCCGGTCGTGAATGTACATGTAAGCTCACCACTATGGTTTATGGTTTAAGAATTTATTTCTCTAAAAGAACATTATTATTCACTTATCTAGAGAAATTTAAAACATAATATTAGTTATACAGAGATTGACAGTACTATACCTTGACGATAGCGTTGCCGTTCATGGCGAAGTATTGAAAGCGACCAATAACTTTTCCAATCATTGTTTTTGCTTTTTTGAGGGGTGGAACAGTAACGTCTACGTCACGGACTTTAATGATAAGCCATGTAGGATTCACTTTGCATTGGCCATTTCATAGAGTACCTATTAAACAAAAGACAATAGCTTGAACCGTAAATGGCTCATGAATTAGTCCGTGACTGTATTCAGTGCTGGAGTGGGACGGATGTATATGATTTGTCGATGATAAGGAGACATACAAGCGTATTATTCCTTTTGATACGAATTTAACAAAACATTATATATTTTTTAATATCAAAAAGTAACAAAAGCTAGTCCATGAACTAAAGACCGAATTGACAACTACTATCGAATCGATTTCAAACAATCAGTCTTCACCCATCGCTAGCATAACCACGAAACTCCACTTGATCCTTAATTCAAAGACACAAGCTCTAATGTTCATCGCTATCATGTCTTTATTATCTTGGTCGGTACACCATTGATGCGTTAATCCTCTTTTACAAAGGTTCTAACTTTGTAGGACCTCCTAGTCGTTTACGCCCTTTTATAATGTGCGCATTATGTATAAATGACGAAGCCAAATTATATAATTACGCTCATCCATGGCTCGGGTCGTCGGGTTGCACGATTTCGAAATAGCTGTCTATGGTGTAGTTGAAGAGTTGAAAGTCGTATCTGCAAAAGAAATGTGTAAATTAGTCACGTTTTCTAAGTAATAACGAATGAAGAGCTAGAATTCATAAGGCGCAATAAGACACAGCGGAATTCAGCTATTATTCACAAAAATCAGCCAGAATGCGGAAATTTGTCTATGGTGAGTGGTTGTATAAAGCCCATAGACATATTTCCGACGGAAGTTACTAAGAATTTTTTCGCCTTCCGACTGAATTCCGCTCACTGTGTGTTGCGTCTTAAAAATACTACTTTTACTCGTACCAGGCCTATCTAGAGGCGAGGCTAATCTTTTAATGATTTAATAAAATAAAATAAATATTTAACGGGATCGGATCTACCAAAAGTGAAAGTCGGCTTACTCGAGAAAACGTTCCGTTAATAATATTGTTTTGGACATACTTAACTCTTTTGTTAAAACAAAACCGACAGAACAATCCTAACATGACAACTGGGAAACAGTCGACCCATTTCCACATTTCCCACAAAACAGCTAAAAAGGTTTTCCATTCGGGTTTACTAATCCGTCTGGGAAATACGATGCTGCAGGCGGTCCGGCGGGGTTTCGAAATTCAACCTTTTTTGCAGCGGGTTTTAGGATTTTCATGTGACTCGATAAGTTTTGTCACAAATCTGTCCTATCCATGTGACAAAATACTCAGCCAGTATTTTTTCTAATACGATATAATATAGTACTATGTACTTATAAGCATAAAACTCTCGTGGGACTCCAACATATTAAATATATTTATAACGTGAGTAACTTGCTATAAATATTTTAAATATATAATATGTACTCTTGGTTTTTAATCGTCCTCCGAAGTTTCATGACCACCACTGAGCATTAATTGAGTTCATATAAAATTAAGGACATGTCCCTAAGTTAGCAGTTTTATGTACAGTCACGTCTGAAAATATGGATACCGTCGTGTTGCGTATCTTCGCCTGTGCTACCTATGTTCGCCTATTTTTACATAAATTGACTTTAACAAAATGTTTTTAGTGCAAGCCTTACACAAAACTACTAAATACAAAGTATTTCTTACGGGTGTCAACATTCTTCGAACGATCTGTGGCTAACTTCATATAGTTGACATTCAGTGAGGTTTTTGCGCGACACCGACCACACGTTTTTTTAAGCCAATGTTTTAACTTCAGTTTTAAACAGTGATACAGGCCAGGTAATGTTAAACTTTTTACATGATTATATCCTGTAACTATTTCTTTTTAATATGTAACTATTATTTAATGGCTAGCTTACGTTTAGAAGTCACAATTGAATAAAACATTGGTGAGGGTATTTGGCGGCCATCTTATTACCGAACTTCGCCTACCCCTAGGGTTGTCAAATTTGTTTCCAAATGTACATATTTTCTTATGTTTGGTTTTTCGGAAATGGGATTAGCGATTTGGAGGAAAGTTAGTAAGATAAAGATATATGTAGATGTACCCAGTAGTACTAGTAGATACGTGGTATGAACAAGGGACCCTTAGAAGGCAATCATTGTACGGTTGTACGGTCTCACTTTGAAAAGGTAATTATGTGTAGAAGCCAAAGGTTGATTTGATCTCAATTACGAAAATACTGATAAGCGAAAAGAGATACGTTTTTTGTTTATATAATAAACATTTTTTTACTTATAAACCATTACTCTCCTTTATTTGACATGTTGGTTAATTTTTGGCAGCCCTAGCATCATTTTAGAAAATGTATGTAAACAACTTCAGACTGTTGCCAATCTTCGCCTACTACACATTTTTTTTTAATGTGCCTAGTCTGGTGTAGTTAAGGTTCATATTATATTAACACGTTCCAGGGAGATAAGACTTGATAGGTGTAAGTCCCAGAAAAGTTTATAATTAGCGGTAAGGCATGCCATAGGCGAAGATTGGAGAAAACACCCAAACTTCGCCTATTGCCTTCGGGGCCATTTATTGCCAAGTTACCCAATGAAATTCAAAGCTTTAATGGTATATAATGATAGTCAGGAGTACTAAAATACGTTTTTTGGCCATAAAGGACTAAAATGCTTTCAAATTTGAAAGATTTTTTGGGAAATGTGTCAAAATCCAGGCGAAGATACGGAACTCGACGGTACATTTAATGTGACAATAATATGTAGCCACGACTCTATTACCAAGGCGTAAAGTCGTGGATACATGTTTTTGTCACATTAAATGTATCCATATTTTCAGACGTGACCGTACATGAAGTCCTGTTTAAACAGAGATAAATCGTACTATTACTATTAAAATTGGTCAAAGGACTTTTGGAATTGTCATCAAACGAAAGTCATATTTGTAGGCAGTTGTATAGGAAAAATAACGCTGTCCTTAATTATCTGGCGACGACTGTAAATTCTTTGTCAGAGAATATCAACAAGCCCATGAAAGACATAAATAACTTTACCTACTTTTACGATTCGCCATATAATTATAATCTTAAAACTAAATTTTAATGGGCTAGAGGCTAAATAATTAACCCCACAACATAAGAAATACCTTTTTTAATAGCACCTGTAAAATTACTTGTTAAGGTTTTCGCCATCTAATTATCATCTTAAAACTAAATTTCAAGGGGCTAAACAATTAGCTCCACAACATAAGAAATAGGTTGTTTTCTCTTTTAATTACACTTGTAAACTCACTTGTATAGGTTATACAGGCCAACGAGCTGCTGTCGCCGCAGCCGCGAGTACAGGTGATTGATGCTTTGTTGCGTCTTGCCTTTCCCGCTGTTCCGCCACTCTGGTTTCACCACGTCTTGTAGCCGCGCCAGCTGAATTAGGTACCTTTGGTCCTCCTGTCAAACAAACATAAAATGTAGTGTGTAGCAAATAAATAGGTAAGAAAACGTAAGACCATTGCGCAGAATCCATGGTAGTCAATATATCTGACAACCTGTTCGCAACACAGTTTTTCAGTTACTTGGATGTTTGTTGAGCCCAGCTAGAACCACAGTGGAATCTGCCCTTACGTGTTCTTTCTTTATTCCTACGGGAGGGGCGGACAGGACGAAGATGCGGAAGGGTTAGATAGGTACGGTCAACCAAATTGATTCCTAGGCCACTCGTAGAACCTTGTCGTAATGACAGTTGCCGGTGGATACGTATAAACGTAACCTATTCGCTACCAAACTAGCTATTGTGACTAGGTTCTACAGTAACCTAGGAATCAAATTGCTGGACTGTACCTACCTGCTAGACCGTTAGAAGCAGTGTTTGTATAACCACGTGGTCGACAACAACTTGTTATACAAACACTGCTGCAGGTGCAGCCTTTACGTATGTACCACTACCTAGACGGAGTCTTGACATGCTCTCGGTGTGGGCGTACACAGCAGACTATGATTGGCTACTGCAGTTACATAAGGGCGCACGAGCTGGCGGACCAGCTTAGTTCCCGCAACTAAAGAACATTATTTAGTCGCTAGCTGTCGCCGAAATCGGCTAGGAAGAAGATAAAAATGTTATTGAGTAGAGATTTTAAGATTTTTAAGCTACGATTTAATCTTGTGTTATGTACCTACTTTTCTTTGAGCAAGGACGAGTGATATAAATAGGATTGGTGATAACTGATAAAACTTCGCATGTGAACAGAAACTTTCAATTAGCTATAAGTTCTTGCCAGTAGAAAATAAAGTTACATTACAGTCCTTCAGTTGATATAGAGTTCTCAAGACTTTAGAAAGCGGTTCTGGTAACAATGTTCACGTCTGCATGTCATACAAGATAATAACGAGGTCATGCTGTATAAGGTGAGAATATTTTTTATGAAATATAACTAATAAAATAAGAGACAGATATTATTGTTTATTCAATAAGTCACCAAAACAAAATACATTATAAACAAAATAACTTAAGGCTCCTTATTCCCTAAAAGGTCGAAAAACTGTATTAATGGAAAAAGCCGCATAAAATGCTATTTATAAGATAGTTTGAAGTATTAGTTATACAAAAAAATACGTTAGAACCATATTTATTATTATTAAGTACTCAAAAATACGATTCTTACAAAAAGTGTCCTGTGAAGTGTGATTTATAGGTATTTTTTTTTAAATTCATACTCTTTTTAAATTGACCACTATAGTAATGATATTTTTTTATCGTGATAGAAATATAGTCTAACTTTGTTATGGTAATATTTTTAGGGCTAAATATTTATAGGGTTTTCGTGGAAAAAATGAAATGTAACCGTGTTTTCATCAAAAAACTGGCATATAATCAGAAGGTATTTTGTCTATTATCCAAGATGAATCTTCGATTTTTATTTCGATGGCCGTCTCAGACATGATATACTCAATTGAATTTAATTCAAATTGAATAAGAATTGTTACCCTTTTTTGCGTAGTTTGGAAATAAACGTTACATCTAACTGGAAAATCCGGAAAGGTCTTCAAAGACAGAAGATTTTTTTCATATTTTTATTTTTAAAATGTAATTTTTGCTCCGATGGCCGCCTAGATAAAGAAATGAACTATTATATGCATCAATAGTTGATTAAAAAAAACTAAGATTTTTCGCCATAGCCTTCGAAGAAAATGAAGCATTTCGTGAAATTCGTGCGTTTTGGGAATAAGGCCTCTTAAGACTATCTTAAGCCTAGTCACAAAGTCCCCCTCACTAATTAGAGTAGATACGATTTTTTAAGATATCTAACTGGTAGGAAGAGCTCTTTCGTATATCTTCGTCATGTCATGTATTTTTACTGTATGACACTTGCCCCTGGTGTTTCCTGAAACCAACCTGACAGTATCAGAAAAGTTCTTTCATTTATGGCGCAACAACAAATATGATAAAATCACTGTAAAGTATCATCGTATCGTAACCTAACATCTTCCGTTAAATAATAAATTATTTCACCACCGAATATGATAATTAATATTAGGTATAGGCCAAGTCTCCAGACAGTCATCAAAGCACAAAGAAAATTCTATCTCCTGGTGGTCCGGACATAACCGTTATTGCAAGTGGAATCAATTAATTATCTATGTCTTTGATCTTCGCATGAAATGGCCATACCGACAGGTCATCATGATAATAAATTGAAGCGGATCTTGTCTTCATTAATAACTTCATTTCGTGACATTCCGTCTTTAATACAACCAACATAGCAATCGGCTAGTTAGTAGTAGGGCTGGAATGATCGAGATAATGTTTTGTTTTTCAATTTGCACATTAATAATATAGTTGTTATTGTTTATACCTAACTAAAACGAAAAGAAACAAGGAAGAGCTTCCAAACCGCGTCCGACGGAGCATCGCGACATTAATGTTTCCTGTTGTTCATAACAGAATTGGGGAAATCTTTTATCAATGACCTATTTCGATATTTTTGTGAGAGGTCGGTGAAATCACTTATAAGGAAAATTTGGCATCGTAGCAGTTCTTTGGGCTATTGCGTTGATATAATATATCGAAGCAACGGTCTCCCCCAAGTAACAAAGTTATCCTGTAGTGCACAGTTTACAGGCTTACAGCACTAGTACCTCTCTCTTAATGGTTCTAGGTTTTACCACAAAGCTTATATCAGGTTCCACGGAGTTTGTTTGGTTTTATAGTAGACCTGTTCTTATAAGCTGACTTATAGTCGTGTATAGAAAGAAATTATAGGCGCAGTAAAGGTTAAGAAGGCCTATAAAAGTGGTGCAAAGGTGTAAATACACTTGAGAATACATACTCCAGTAAGGTACACTTATAATCGCCTACAAGAAGTAGTTATAAATCCGCTACAAGTGTCATAAGCTAGTAATAGTAGTTTATTGAACTAAATGCACTTAGAACCTTTTTTACTTGTTACTGACCTTATAGGGGTGTATAAGTCAAGTTTAATCGTCAATTACAAGTGAATTAGTTCTGCAGTGGTTTCTTCTAAGAGTAAGTGTACTTGGTATTATTGTGGACTCTCGAATGCTGTTATAGACTTAATTTCTATATAAAGGTTTCTTGTAAAACTATTAGTGTCCAAAGATGTCTTCGTGAAGTCCGTTTAAGAAGACATTTGCTTTTAAAAATTATCGCATCGTCACAGCCATTTTGATTTCTTTTGAGGCATTGGGTTTTTATTAAATAATAACCAAAATGGATATAAATAAATGGAAGCGGTTAAAAAAAAGCGGTTCATATAAGAGGAAAGTACAGAAAACATACCAACAAATGATAAGTGTGCCGAGTTAATTTTAATTCGTCCCAATATGGCTCGAGAATGCTGTTAGGATTCATATTATTTTTAAACACAACTTAGTAAATAAGCCGTGTTCAAAAGGCGAACAAAAATTGAGATGTAAAACACAATATACTTCACCGAAAATACTCATGCGTTTGCCGCGCAAACATGTATGCACGTATAAAATTACATGTATTCTGTGGACTAATTATAAATGTGAAGTATAGATAGTTTAAATTACCTCTTAATTTTGTTTATTCTTCTCCACAAACGCACATCACAACAGAAAAGTCATACGGGTGTACGTTACAGGCCTGTCTGGTTCCATTAAATGCTCATAGTGAGCAAATGGTTCTCCGGAGTCTAACTATAAGTATATTATGGGCTTAGGTCGTGATGTCTGGTTCTATTAGTCGCTCCTAGTTGGCTTCGCGGGAGCAGATAGTTCTGCGTAGGTCAACTATGAGTGTATTATTGGTCTAAGTGGTGCTCGCCCAGTCTACTATGAGTGTTTTATTAGCAAAAGTACGCGTATAAAATGGGCCCTTTTCCGTCGTTATAAACTTTTACTAGCCTGTTATAGCCCTGGCTCCGGAACCACTACATAACCACATTTTGTTACATTTTTTGTGTCATGGCCATGACAGACGTTAAAATAATGTTTGATTAGTGTTAAAATTTCAGTGTAAAAGTCCGTGTATGGCTTTTACAATGCTTGCCAAGAGTCTTGGTTCACCGATATGTAGAAGCCCACAGCTTTGAACATGGATTATACTAGGAAAAAGTGGTAAATAGGTGTATCTGAATCTTGAAGCAAATCAAAATAATTTGATTTGCTTCAAGATTCATAGATGGCAGCACCATCTCTCTAGCTAGGTACACCAGAATCACGTAAGTGATTCGGATAGGAGGTGCAAGCACGTACTGCGCATGCCCTTAGAGTATGGTCAACGGCGCCTAGCCGTTTCAAATTCAGAGATTGCATATACATGAGAAAATTTGTCAAGTTCCGCCGTGACCGGGTGGTCTAGTGGTCAGGACGTCAGCCGCGAAAGCTGAAGACGCCAGTTCAAATCTGGCCTCGGACACCGGAGGGTTTGGTCACTTTTTCTGAAGTATATGACATCTATTTTCAGTTTTAGGTGTATCTGCTTACGTCTAAAGTCTCAAACTTAAGCACGACGTCGAAATCGAACTTGCACGGCGTACAGAAGTCCGTATAAGGCGTCCAGTGCATGTCGAGCGTCCGCTTCGCCCTGGCTTCGTCCAGTACGTAGGAGACAAACTCTTCAAACATGGGGTGCGGCGAATGCGGGGCGTCTGGAGATTTCTGGAAGTAATTACAGATTATTGATACATATACATAATATACATCGATTGATCGATTGAGTAGTACAGTACAGTCAGTAGAAGTAAGTGGGCGAGGTGTTTAAACTAAACCTTATTGTTAAAAAATTAAAAGCGTGTAAAGGTAATTTTAATCAACTCACCCGTTTTAGCTACCTACTTTTGCAGCTGACTGAACCATATAGTACAGGTACCTACTTAGCTGGTGCTGGTGGTTGCGAGGGTTTTTAGTAAGCTTTTAAATGAAGCCATGAATACCTGAATATCCTAACTAGGTATAGGTACTTCGTTTTATTAACACTAGAAGTCCGCCTCGAACTGGGAACTCACGATTTACTTGCAAACGGGTTGACCAATATAACAAGACCCTTATGAAGATCGTCTCGCGCCTTCTATTCTAGTTCCTTGAAACGCTTGATCGATCCTACTCATAAACGAACTCTCAAATTTTACTTACCGCTGCTACAACCTCACCAAATTTCATGAAGATCAGAAAAACGTTACTAAAATGATCGCGGAACAGCGATTAAAATTCAATAAGCTATCGAAATGAACAGACGTCTAGGTAGCCAGCTGACAGTTCCGTTGTGTCCGAAGTTCTCTGTAAGAACTTCACTTCGTTTACGCTCCGCTCGTTCGACAAAAAATCGTGCCATTACTAGGAAACTTTTTTTAATGTGCCTCTAATTTCCTTTAACGTATCTTCAAATCTAGGAGCAAGTACACTACTATGATGGCTAATAGGTATCGGGATTTCGAATTCGTCTAGACAAAAAAAAAACCAGTAGGTACCTATTGGAACTTAAGGTTTAAGTGGAACTTCCAATAGGTACCTACATTCCAATTTGGAAAGCCTAGCGTAAACCATTAATTATAATTAGCCTAGCGTTAATTATTTATTCAGCACAAAATACTAATTATACTATGTATGAAGTAGATTTAAGGGCACGCAAACTAAACCCAAGTTTCACAAAGGATTGCTTATGGCATATAAAACAAGGTCCCTCATTTGTTATGAATTTATGAATTGCCTTCATAATTATTCACGTCGAGGATTACGCGGCGGGATTCACCCCTTCACTCCCTTACCCCCTTTCACCCCCTTTGTTAGTCACCGTTGCCAGACGAGTCAGACGACGTAACAATGGCGATAGCAAATATTGTGGTTCTGGTCATCAATTATTCGAAGGCTTGCAAGGCTTGATTATCCTATGTCGTGTTGAGTGAACTAGGTCGTGATCGTGATTGTACCAAACCAAATAAGTAGGTAACACCTTCCATTGTCTTTTCAAAACATTGACATTCGGTACCTTAAGTACCTAATTATTCATTTATAGATTCAAAACTTGTTTATAACAGTTATTTATCTATTTAGTGGATTTAGTAGGTACTAATAACTTAGCTCGAATTTTACAGGTTTTTATGAAAAAAATATTATAGTGAATGCAAGCCGCGGTCACGGTCTAGATAAAAAAAAAACTGTTAATATTGCTTAAGCGGGTAACAATGTGTATCATAAGATATGTACAGTCGCCATCAAATCTATCGGAGCGGCCAAGGTACTCAAATATATCTGACCATGCACTTTATCGCCTTGACAATAGAGGCGTTGTTCAGATATATGTGACCACCTTGGCCGCTCCGATATATTTGATGGCGACTGTGCCTACGTTTCAAAGAAAAGGTTTAATATCGCACGCCATTGGTCATGTAACTGTTATGTCATGTAAACATTTTTACAATAAAAATAAAAATTCATTTTAACTTTCCAAGAGCATCTATACATATAATAAAGCTGAAGAGGGTCGAAAGTCTGTACATGGAAGATAATCGAAAAAAAGTTGGCTGGGGATACTTAGAATCGATAACAGAATACGTTCCAACAATTTTTAGAATTTTTGTCTGTTTATCTGTTTATCTGTTTGTCTGTTTATTTGACCGCGCATCACGTGAAAACGGCTGAACGGATTTTGATGAAATTTTGTATAGAGATAGTTTGAGTCCCGGGAAAGGATAATATATAGTTTTAATCCCGAAAATCAACCCTGGTGGGGGTGAAAATGGGGTTGAAAGTTTGTATGGAGAATTTTTTACCGCTGAAACGATTTAGATAGAAATGAGTATGGAGATAATTTGAGTCTCGAGAAACGTCATAGGATAGTTTTCAAACCCTTGTAGGGGTAAAAAGGGGGTTTGAAGTTGGTATGAGATTTTTTTTACCGCTGAACTGATTTAGATGAAAATTGGTATAGAGATAGTATGGGTCTCGAGAAAGGACAAAGGATAGTTTTCAACCCGAAAATCAACCCTAAAGGGGTGAAAAGGGAGTTGGAAATTTGTATAGGGAATTATTAACCGCAGAATCGATTTAGATAAAATTTGGTATGGAGATAGTTTGAGCTCTGGAAAAGGAAATAAAATAGTTTTATCTCGGAAATTATCCCTTAAGCGGATACAAAAGGGGTGGAAGTTTACATGGGGAAGAAACAAAAAATAACCGCTGTACGTATTTAGATGAAATTTGGTATTGAAATAATTTGTAATTTTTTGGTCAAGGTGTTCATATTTCAAATTCAAATTCAAATTCAAAAATATTTATTTCAGACAACGTGGACCATTTTTTTAGTTTACATTCTAAGTTGTAAGTAAGTAATCATATTAACATACTTAAAATAAAACATTAAACATCTAAAACTTATATTTTAAATTGGACTTTACCAGTTTGATCAACCCGTAGACTATCGCGCAATCAAATCTACCGGCAATCATCCTCAGAATGTTGTTGCTACTGCATATTTATAACATGTTACCCGTCGATGCTTTAAATTTACCTTTACCCGTTCTTAAGAAATATTTGAAAATGTCATGAATGTCAAAGGTTTATTGCAGGTTCGAGGACTATATATGACGGACAAAGTTGCATGGCCCAAACCAAAAAACTACTACAAAATCATCTAACATTTATAGGACACCGTTTAGGTAGGAAAACATATCAAACGTTTTGTGAAGCAGTCAGATTAGGATTTATTTTTATTTATAATTAAACAATGGGTACATTATCTGTCTCTCAAGATGTTTTGATATGCCTTCTTGAAGTACTACGCACTATTTTGTATCTTTAAGATCTAATAATGTATTACTGTTTTGAAAAAAAATAAGTCCCGTCGAGTTTCTTTTTCGGTCATAATACTTCTTGGGCTCAGGTGTAGGGTTAGAACCGGTGGTAGTTTTGGAACGAAGTTCCTTATCGGACGGTTCGCGGATGGGGGGCAAGGCGAAAAAAAGTCACGTGACCGTCACAAAAAGCGTCACGTCACGAAAACGCGACACCCATACGATTGAGAAACATGTAAAATGGAATGAAATAAAAAATATATGAAATAGAATAAAGTGAAGTGAAGTGAAGTGTAGTGAAAAGTGAAAGCGAGAAGTGACAAAGTGATAAAAGTCGAGAACCTAAAAGTAAAAAATGTCGAAAATGGCAAAATTTCTAAATTACAAAAATTTCAAAAACTTCAAAAATTTCCAAAATTTGCAAAATTTTCAAATTTTCCAAAATTTTCAAATTTTCCAAAATTTCCAAAATTTCAAAAAAAAAAAAATTTCATAATTAAATAAATTTCCACTATTTCAAAACTTTCCAAAATTTCAAAATAATTAAAACCACAAAAAATTACGAAAAAGTCAATAATGATATTAAATAAAATAACAACATCGTTCTAATCGCGTGCTTCACGACACTCGTGTATTTTATTTTTCTCTGACGTTCATTAGTGCATTGTAATGTGCTTACATTGAAGAATAAATATCTTGATCTATACTAATATCATAAATCCTCCATCGGAACCTTATGTAATTACCACCATTATTGCAACCAGTAACGTAACATCAGTGTATTATCTGTGACAGTGTGGTAAAAACGTATGAAAATTAATTACCTACGGTAACGTAATGAATATCCGCCCCCCGACCGCCGGCGCAATAAGGTTGGTCATGGCGCTGTAATGGCGGTCATTCTAATGTTTTCAATGGATATGAGTGTAGGTAAAGCGGTGTATGCTTCTGTACATAATTAGGCCTTATTACGTAACAGTTACGTAAACTACTATTTATCTCTTTTTAGGGTTCTGTAGTCAACTAGGAACCCTTATTGTTTCGCCATGTCTGTCCGCGGTCTAGCTCAGTTACCGTTCGCACTAGAAAGCTGAAATTTGGTGAGGCCTGATAAGAAAGGTTCAATATAAACTATATTGAATGAAATCGGTTCAGCCGTTTTTGAATTATCAGTCAAAAACGCATATTGAAAGGAAGTGTCGAATAGTAAAATGACGTAAGCGCTGCCGAATATCCCTTAATAAACGACCTTTTGAACGGATGCTTTGTAACAGGGCGGCATCTACGAAACTCTATTTGCATTGTTATCCCGAAAATCACCCCTTAAGGATTACTAATTCCAATTCAAGAAAATCCCCAGCCAGGTTATACGTAGCCTATAAAAAATCAACGTCTAAAGGGGGGGGGGGTAGCCACTACACTCGATTGAGTTTAATTTGCATGGGTCATGGATCCCCCCCCCCCCTACAAGTGCACCACAAATAGAAAAAAAACATTTCTGCATTTGTGACCCCCCCCCTTCCCCAATTTCAACCGCGCCTGTTCTTACCTTTGCTTAGACTGATTTGACGGGAGGATCGATTTGGATGACATTTACCGTGGACATGAACGTATAAATGCAAAAGTGGTCCTGTATCGTCCGATATACACCTACTACTCCATGTCGTTTAAATCATGCCAAAAAAAAATATTAATTTTTGAGGGTAGTTTCATTTAGTGGTAATTGTAAAATATTTTATTAGGACTACTGTCTTCTAGCGTATCCATCTGTCAACTTTACTTCAAGTTCCACCTCCAGGGAAGCGGGAGAGAAATTAGGGGTGAATTAGCCGCTTACTGACACGGACCGAATTCCACGCGGGCGGAGCCGCGGGCACAGCTAGTGTCATATAAAGTTAGAGTAATGATCATTAGCAAGCGACAGAACCGCAAAACAATCAGCAAAGTGCTCTATCGAAATGGCTTGCTTTTAACGTGATTGAAATTCCAGATTACCTTTTTCCTATACTTTTGAATAATCCTGTACCCCATCTTGTCGTGGAACGACTTAGGCCACGCATGAGCGATTTTGTCGTTGTACGCCGAAGCAAGCCTTTCCAGCGGATGTCTCACTATCAGGAATGATATGGAGTCTACTTGGGCTTTCTTGACCATTTCCGCAGACGGCCTGGCGTATTTCTTCCTGGCCAGCCCTAGAGGCACTTCTTTGGTTTTGTCTAAGAAAGCAGCTGTGTAGTTCGCCATTAGGTTGAAGTTATACATCCATGACGTGGAGGCCGCTTTAAATATGTTACACCTGAAACAAATAATGGAACTTTAAGTTTTTCTGCGGTATGTCACATTTAGGTCACATACATACCACTACAAATTGTTTAAGATTTTGATGGCGTTGCCGTTTTTTTGGTAGAGAGCCCAAGTGTTCAAAATATCTATTAAACCCCTTTCTACAAATCTGCTGCCGAGGGGTTCCTATTTCTGTGCTGTTTGGCCTTCGGCCATTAGAAGATACTTAACTAACCTAACCTACCTATGAGGGGTTATTCGCGGATGGTCTAGAACGCAATATGACTAGTGTAATATTTTGCCAATATCGCTTTTAGTCTACATCGCGAACGGTCTACAACGCAAAATGTCTACATCATTTTCGTCGTTTTATCCTTACGTTAGCGATGTCGACGGAGCCCCCTGCCGAGGGGCTCCTATTTCTGTGTTGTTTGGCCTTCAGCCATTAGAAGATAACTAACGAACCTAACCTACCTATGAGTGGTCATTTTGCGTTCTATGTAGTCCGTTCGCGATGTAGACTAAAGCGATATAGCCAAAACATTACACTAGTCATTTTACGTTCTAGACCGTCCGCGACTATACCAATTATACTGTCTTTTTTGGCCAAGAAATAAGGGATAAGTATATTTTTTTAATTCCTCTGTTACTGTAAAATTAGGATTGCCATATCTCGTACTCGCTCAGTTTTTTATTCAAAAACTAACGCCATGCCATTGTGGCATACAAAAAACAACGTAATTAGGCGTTACACGAAACTGGTACAGCCTAATTGCAGCAACGAAGATTAGCACTTTAGTGACGTTTCCGCTGGTTCAATTATACGTGAAACTCATTATTTGCAGTGTGATAAGTAGAATGAACTCGTTAAAATGGTTTTGAAGGACAGTTTAGTGTTATTGGGGGGTTATGGTGACACTGCATAAAGACTATTGCAGAGGCAGCAATGTAGGTTATACGGGCGTGACAAGTCAAGTTTGGCAAAAGGCCGACAAATTGCCACTTGGCGTGGGTTCAGATACTCGTATTCTTTTTTATTCCGCTGTCAGGCCTACTATCGAGGAGGAACGTTGCCGTTGAATCGAGTCTAGATGGTGTCCGGAAAGAAGTGTCGTGGTTTATATGGGAGGTCATACATTCTACGATACTTCTTTTTCCGGGCATACTCTAGTAGAAATGTGAATGTATGTATGTATTAAGGATTAGGGGCTGTAAAGAAAGAAGTAGCGAGGAGAAATTAGTTAGACGGTTTGTGTAAAAAGCGATTATGAAAAATTACCATTGATGTCTTACTGATGAAAATGATAATAATGTATTTCCAAATTGTTAACATGGTACTGGCGGTTGATGGAGGTACTCCCAGGCGTAGGCCTTGTTCCGCGAGCTGTCCAGCCCGAGCCACGAGCACTCGGACCACAGGAACCGACTTCAAATGCAAGATGGTCTTACCAAATAACATGGTACTGGCGGTTGATGAGGCGTAGGCCTTATTCCACGAGCTTTCCAGGCCAACCCGCAAGCACTCTGACCCCAGGAACCGACTTCAAATGCAAGATGTTCTTACCGAATCACATGGTATTGGCGGTTGATGAGGTACTCCCAGGCGTAGGCCTTGTTCCGCGAGCTGTCCACCCCGAGCCGCGAGCACTCGGACCTCAGGAACCAAATTCAAATGCAAGATGGTCTTACCAAATCACGTGGTATTGGCGGTTGACGAGGTACTCCCAAGCGTAGGCCTTTTTCCGCGAGCTGTCCAGACCGAGCCGCGAATACTCGGACCCCAGGAACCGACTTCAAATACAAGGTGGTCTTACCAAATAACATGGTACTGGTGGTTCATGAGGTACCCCCAGGCGTAGGGCTTGTTCCGCGAGCTGTCCAGACTAAGCCGCGAACACTCGGACCTCAGGAATTGACTACAAATACAAGGTGGTCTTACCAAAAAACATGGTACTGGCAGTTGATGAGATACCCCCAGGCGTAGGGCTTATTCCGCGAGCTATCCAGGCCGAGTCGCGAAACACTCGGACCTCAGGAACCGACTTCAAATACAAGTTGGTCTTAACAGATCACATGGTTTTGGCGATAGATGACGTACCTACTTTCAAGCCTACGCTTTGTTCCGCAAGCTGTCAAGCCCTTGCCGCGATACTCAAATCTCAGGAACCGACTTCAAATACAAGGGGGTCTTACCAAATAACATGGTACTGGCGGTTGATCAGGTACTCCCAGGCGTAGGCCTTGTTCCGCGAGCTGTCCAGACCGAGTCTTGAGCACTCGGACCTCAGGAATCGCCGCCGCGTCTCCATTCGCGCGTTCACCTCCATGAATTTGTCCCGCGTTAGGAGGCCATCGTCGTTCGTCCCGTTTTCGTACATGTACTGTAACAAGAGTGAAATTAGTAGGCGCATTGCTGCAAGCGCATTTTAGCACGTGATATGATGTGAGAAAGAATTCGTCACTTTCTGAGAACGCGCGTTTAGTAAGAAAGTGCTCTATCCTGATCGGCTGGATAGTTATATATAAATGTTATAATCGGGTTTTGATCGTCTGTCGCGACAGCTGTCACGTTCTAGAAGTGCGAGAGTGACGCATGACGCTGCTATCAGTTATGGAAGGTGTCAAGTCGCAAACCATATCACTAAATATACAGGTGCATAGCAGTAATTCAACTCCATAAAAAAGATTTAAACATTACTTTTAATACAGTGATAGGTAGGTAACGTTGCTATTGGCAATGAAGTTGTTTTAAATTCAAGTTGTCTACAATAAGTAATTTGAAAAAGCTTTATTTCGATAAATAAATAAATAAATAAATAACTCAGGAACAAATATCTGTGATAAACACACAAACAAATGCCCTGACCAGGATTCGAACCCGGGACCTCCTGCTTCGTAGGTAGTGTCACTACCGACTTGGCTAGGAGGCCGTTAAAACCTTTTAAGTTTGTTATACAATTTGAATATGGTTTACAAAACCTTATAGCGGGTTATTCTCGTAATTTCGATCGAATATCATAAACATACATAGGCTGCTATTTATATATCCGGAAACCGGGATTACAATCTTCTTAAATAGCATATTTTACCTCCATGGTAAAATTTGAACTTTTTTAAGTACTGGCCGGTATATTTTTTCTTTCTTATTAACGCTCGTGTTTTGTTTTTGACGGGTTTTAAATGTCATCTCGCAGCAAGAATGGAACTCACTCGTGAAAATATTCGTGCTATGATTTATTATGATTTTCGGCGTGGTTTAACGCAACAACAGTGCATAGATCAACTAACTTCAACTTTTGGTGATGAAGCCCCATCTAAAACTACTGTGTATCACTGGTTTAGTGAGTTCAATCGTGGACGTAGTATGCTTACGGACGAAGTTAAGGCAGGTCGCCCGAAATCGGTCGTTGTACAACAAAATATCGAGGCTGTGCGAAAACTTATAATGGACGACCGACATGTTACGTACTGCGAGATAGAGGCGACTCTGGGTATTTCTATGACCAGCATTAATAGCATATTACATAATTATTTGGCTGTAAAAAAAATTTGTTCGCGTTGGATACCCCACAACTTAACAAAAGAGCAAAAAGATGCTCGCGTCGAATGGTGCAATAAAATGTTAAGAAAATATAACCGTGGTGACTCAAAAGCCGTTTATAACATCTATACAGGTGACGAATCCTGGATCTATGCATACGATCCCGAAACGAAGCAACAATCAACGGTATGGGTGTTTCAAAATGAGCCGAACCCTACGAAAGTTACTCGTGCAAAAAGTACATTGAAACAAATGGTGGCCTGCTTCTTCGGTATTAATGGCCATGTAGCTACAGTGCCACTAGAAAACCGTAGAACGGTTAATTCAGAGTGGTACACGACCATTTGCTTACCGGAAGTATTTGAACAAATTCGTAAAACTAACCAGCGACGAAGAATCATTCTTCATCATGACAATGCCAGCTGTCATACGTCACGCGAAACAACTCTATTTTTGGAGGGTCAAAATGTGGAATTAACGGGTCATCCGCCGTACAGCCCTGACTTGGCACCCAACGATTTTTATTTATTTCCAAATATAAAGAATAAATTACGCGGTCAACGATTTTCGACCGCTGAAGATGCTGTCGACGCATTCAAACAACACGTTATGGAGGTACCTCAGGCGGAGTGGCAGAAGTGCTTTAAAAATTGGTTCACGCGAATGCAAAAGTGCATAGATCATCAAGGGGAATACTTTGAAAAACAATAAAACCATTTTCAGCCGTGTACGTTTGTTTGTTTTTTTGTTTCCGGATATATAAGTATGCATGCAGTAAAGTGTTTATTATACTCTTATTTACTTTATTGTATAACATTTTGTATTTCCAATTCCCATACAGACTCCGTTCTTAGGTAACATACACAAGCAACGAGTGAAATTTCATCGCAGTGACCTTGTTTAATAGTGTTAATTAACATAGTTACACTAATTAATCACTACCGCCACAGTTAAAACGGTAATCAGTATCTTAACTTCACGAGAACTAAATTGTACATGATTACATAGGTATCTTGACTCTATGGCAAACATTTTTCATGTTACTTACGTACTAATTTTTTTTATGTACAGTCAAGTGTAAAAATATGGGTATACTCATCTTACTCAAAAATATTTTTTTTTATTTTTATACCACGACGGTGGCAAACAAGCATACGGCCCGCCTGATGGTAAGCAGCTACCGTAGCCTATGGACGCCTGCAACTCCAAAGGAGTCACATGCGCGTTGCCGACCCTTTACAAAAAGGAGGATTCACTGTGTTGACGACTAAAGGAACAAGAAGGTCCCTCATCGTCAACACACTGGGTCCTCTTTGAGCTCTTTGGCAACCTTACTCACCAGCAGGAACACAACACTATGAGTAGGGTCTAGTGCTATTTGGCTGTGGTTTTCTGTAAGGTGGAGGTACTTCCCCAGTCGGGCTCTGCTCCAGATTTGAGCGATGACATTCGCTGAACGTGCCCTACCACACTTAGCGAGATGCCATTCGCAGTGCCCATACCTCTCTTTATGGCGTAGTTTAAGGACATACCCAGGTCCGGACGTAGTTTAAGGACATACCCCGGGTCCAAACAAATATGTCCCAGTATCTTTATTCCGTTGTAATAAGTACGTAGTACCATATTTATGAGACGATTTTTCGGTACGTATTTTTGCACTTGTCTGTACCTACCTACTTATTAATAATAGAAACCTATTCTGTCCTATTTGCAATTAAAACTGTCCTTTTGTTTGTGCTCAATAGTAAGTCAGACTGTAGACAATTAGGATTGGCCTATCGATATCAAGCTTCTAAGAATTCATTAATTGTATGTAATCATCATATAAAAAACAATATCATCTAAATACAAATTAAAATCATATGATTTTAGAGTAAATTGAACTATTGATTCCGCGTCTAATGAAATATTACAAACACACTATCTTATGTGTTTTTCGTATGTGATTTTAGACGAAGTCACGGTACTGCTTGATATTGTTATACTGTATGCTTACAAAAGTCGTAATTGTTCAAAGTGCTGTTTACTAATTAGTGTGTTCATTATCGCTTTAGTTTATTAGATTGTTATTGAATTTATTAACATACGGCGGGAGTAGGTACAGTATACAGACAGAAATTATAGATAATATTTATTATATCTTTTCACTTTTACAAAAAGTGGTCTTGGGTTTAGTTCAGTTATAAAACGAAGCGTTCATTGACATATATCATCCGATCTTTTCCCAAGCTAAACAAATGGCTACGGTGCCTACTCCAACACAAACGTTTTTATTTTAAATAACGGTTAAGGTAAATGTACGCTTCAGCGAACGTGCCGTATCGCCGAATATATTCCATTTTAAGCTATAAGTCGATTACTTACAGCAGATACTATGTTGTAATACTTTTTTCTGTGAGCTACATACCTACCCCTACGAATACGCGTCAGAGACGGCCATGTTGGGGCTCAGTTGCGACATGACAACTGATCTAGTCGGTCGAGTGCCACTTTGTATGGGCGCCGTTAACAAAATCGTTAAGAAATCGCGTGCACTTCTTAAGATCATAGTATCGTTTAAAACTATACGTGGGTTCCAAATTGTGGATTTAGAGTGGTGTTATATAATAAGTTTATGTATTTTGGTATTTTAAGTGAATTTAGTGCAGTTATATTCTCAGAATTTGAGATAAATGTGAATCCGGTTATGTGTGACCCAACTTTTTGACTGGATGGTTTAACCGAACAGGTACGGAATCAGGGAAAGCGTATGTCTTTGAAATTATTTTTTTACTGGTTTATTATAAACTATGAATATAAACTTGTTGATTTTTCAAATAATGAAAAGTATTAGTAATTTTATGAGCATTTACCGAACATCTGTAGACAGTAAAGACTATAGTAAATCGGCGTTTGAAATCTTATAGTTTTATGACTTTTTGAGTTAAAAATAAGCCTTTCGACAAAGCTATCTTTAGTATTTTTTTATAGTTATTTTACGGCAACATTAGTGAAGACTAAATACATGAACGTATTCGTAATCCTTCTAATTATTAGTTTCAATGTTAAATTAGTGGTTATGTCACAATTGTTGCAGTTTTGGTACTATTTTCAAACTTTGTTCGCGTATTAGGTTCCACATATTTTGCATGGTTTTTACCGAACGCGCGTTCGGTAAACCGTGTCCATACTCTCTGCTACCGAATTCGTATCTGCCTCGGCCTCGTTTGTATTCGATAGACATTAAAATATCATCCTTATTTCTCTCACAGCTAGGTCGACATTAAAATGTATTATTTTTTCTACCTTTTTATAAAGGCCAGCGCTTCTAAACATTTAAACATGTTCATTGGCCTGCTGTTGATAGGTCGGTTTGTATAAAGATAAATTGTATAATAATAAAATAAAATATTAAATTGTGTTTTTTATATTTTTAGATAAAATTTAACTTTTGAATTAATATTGTAAAAACTTCTATTATGTAAACACCCCAAAAGACGATAATGATGTTTATGTAATATATAAAAATAATGGTTAGGTATTTTGAATAAATATAAAAAAAATAAGGTTACTATTATATTGTTTTGTGTGAAGTAATTCAGTAATGTAAATTTAGCGCAGTTAGATGACATTATCTAAACAGTGAGACAGTTTAAGTTTGAAAATCGCTCAACACCATATTTTCCCATACATTTTTCTTCTAGTTCGGTAAAGTGGTCACCGGATTCGGTAATGTATGCAAATCATGTTTCTTAGTATTTTGTATTCTCAATATTTTGCACAGCGAGTAAGTATCGCTATACAACGTGGCAATGCGGCCAGCCTTCTGGGCACCCTACCCATTGGCAGCGATGTAGAGGATATATTCTATTTGTAGGTAGTTTTTAGTTTATAGTTATTTATTACTTTTTCTATTGTTTTGTCAGTTTGAATACACAATTGTTTCTTAGTTCGCTTAATGGTACAAATCAAGTAAGGCGGTCTAAAAAACTTTAAAAATATTTTTTAAATATGTCTAACCTTACAAATAATTTCTAAGTGCAATAAAATGATTACAAATGTATTTAAGTTACCAGTATAGTATTGACAATAACCGTATGAAAATGCCAGACCTTATTAAAAAATGGAACGTACATCATGGTCTTAAGCGTTCGTGGAAACGTACATTTACCTTACTACGAGTATAAATAGGTACCGAAAGTCGAAATCATTAGCTAAAATATTGCCGGATGCAAAACAAAAACAATCTCTCAACAAACTCTGTTTATGAACGCTTTAACCTATGATTTACAATTGATTTCCTTCACCGGTAGCATATATTATTCTGTTATAGTTAAATATGATGCTTATAGTATCATTGATAGAAGATTTATATCTGAATTTTGTGTTAGAAGTAGTTTAGCAACCGAGCGGTCTACGGTTTTTTTGACGAAGCTTGGAAAGCGATGAAGTATCATCATGAGGAGAAAGATTTGAAAAGTAGGTAACTATTCCATTTTCTTAAATATTATTGGATAGGTTAGGATAAAATAACTTCTTCGATAGGCCGCCACCCACCTAGTTGAAATTATTGCATTTAGTTATCTATATTTTTATGCAATTTTTTTTATACCACGACGGTGTCAAACAAGCATTACGGCCCGCCTGATGGTAAGCGGTTACCGTAGCCTATGGACGCCTGCAACTCCAAAGGAGTCACATGCGCGTTGCCGACCCTTTACAAAAAGGAGGATTCACTGTGTTGATGGCTAAAGGAACAAGAAGGTCCCTCATCGTCAACACACTGGGTCCTCTTTGAGCTCTTTGGCAACCTTACTCACGCGACCCCAGAGGATTCACATGCGCGTTGCCTACCCTTTATCAACCTTTGAAGAAATTATTTGTATTAGCAAAATTTCCCTTTTATCTTTAAGTTTAATTCGCTATTCTGCCGTATTGACTATTGAATTAAAATATCGTTATTAGCAATCAAAGTTCCTATTCCAATGCGTTCGCATAAAAGTATGTTAAGAAGTAAGCAGGTACGCCATGCAGTTTTCGCTTTCTCCAGTCTCTAGGCTAAAGTAAACTAACTTAGGTTTAGTACCTAACTTTCTTCACTTTCCCGCCAGAACCTGAGAGTGTGAACCCATTTGGCGACTGTCGGTTGCACTCGTCTTGAGAACCAGTGACTACAGAATTAATTACAGATATGCCACTGTCATATTTACAACAAGTATTACTAGACCGCGATGAGAATGGGATTAGATTTGACAGATTTGCCATGGCAAGTACATGTACTTACGTCAAAATTAATATGGATTGACAGCTACCTCAACCCCATTTTGATCGCGGTTTAGTGATACGTAGTCAAGATACCAGAAGTTTCCAACCACGGCGCGCCGGCTTAAGAAGGGCGGAAATTATAAAAACTTATTAGCTGGCTTTTTTTTTACCACCGCGAAAGGGAAGGTGAGAAAAAAACATCATCACTAAGCGTTTGCACGTAAAATAGACCTCTGGCTAGAAGAGAGAGTTACGGGAGAGGAGAGTCCCACATACCCCCCACTATGGCCCCCTACCTAGGCCCCCGGGGGGATGCGTAAAGCATTTTCACAACCAACACAAAAAAGGGGCCCTCACCCTGCCTATGAATCTGGAGCTACTGGGTTCGAACTGCGACATTTATTTGTGTGTATAATAAATATTTGTTCCTAATTTAGGGATGTTTTCTATGTATTTCTTTACATCTCCATATATGTATATGGGCCAAATTTACCCTCTATTAGGTCAAAGTAACCCAACTGAACGATACCTCCTACCCATAAAATGAGCCTTATTTAGCTAACTGGGGGACTAGATTAATTTATGTCTTTTTACTTTTATTATTGAATTCATAAGAATAAGAAAGATCCAAAAGTGAATTCTTCTGAGTTACAGGCGGCGTCTACAGGACACGGTACGAGTAACTGTCTACAACCAAGCGGGGCATATGCTTGTTTGCCACCGTAGTGGTATAAATAAAATTACCCTTACTTTCTGCAAGGAACAATGAGCTAACGATTAATCACAGGGCTGAAATTACAGGTATTATACCTATTAATAATTTATGGTCCACTTGTTTCAAGAGTGGCATATCTGCTGTTATGTGATCTACGATAGAAGCAATCTCAATAAAAATAAAAGTCCCCGCTTTTCTACGTATTTCAATCTCCTGTTTCGATCAGAAACTCGATCGAGAGTCTTCGAGGATAACTCGAGCGGGTTTAATCAAATATGTACGACTGTATGACGCGTTTATGAGCATTTACTGTTGTTACGGGAAGTTTTGACAAGATAACTTTTGGTTTAAGTGGAAAAGTTTTCGTTGATTAATATTTTACGATAAGGATATCCGCTTACGATATTAGAAATAGAATGTATGACTTGAAGCAGAAACTTTACGGATGACACGAGTTTAATCAAGTGGCATAAATAGTCTGTGTCTGTGTCTACCTATGTATGTACCTACATGATGTATACGTTGTTACATAGATTACACTTAATAGTCATAGTATGGCACATTCGAGTGATTAAAACCTTATCAGATATTGTTTTGTTTAACTTGAATAGGTATATGGTGAACATAATTTAGTGTTCACAGCAATTTTACTGATCTAGGTAAAGGTAATCACTAATCACTGTTTGTAGGTATATAAACGAGCTCTACCTAAATTTTACAAAAACCGTAATACTTGTATTTAAGTTAGACCGTTGCCAATAATAAATGAGAATCTGTCATAAGAAAAAATAACTAACATATTTTTTAAATTAAATTTAGGGTAAAACCCACGGATTAGGTATGATTGGTCATCAGTCATCTACCCTAAGTACTTTTATAGACCATTGAACGATTAATAATACTGTGTCATCTATCCATTGTGTCCACGGAATTCTCGGGATCGAACTCTCACTTGGCCGGTTATTACGATATATTTTATCTACACCCATAACATAAATCCTCTATTCTGCGTTCGGAAACGATATCATAATGACCACCATTATTGCATCCAGTAATGTAACATCCGTGTATTATCTGTGCCAGTGTCGTAATATAAATGTAACGTAATGAAAACTAGCCATCCTCCCCGACCGCGGTTATCCTCCTCCCCGACCGCCCGCACAATCGAGTTGGCCATGGCGGTGCAATGGCGGTCATTCTAATGGTTCCCGAACACGTCATTGAGAATTTATATTATATGTGTAGATAAAGCAGTGTATGCAACTGTACGTAATTAGGCCTTAAAACACTCGTGTGATCTTATTATGAAACTCAATGCTCTTCATTATACATGTAGCCGACACTTAAATTACTAGTAAATAGTGACGTTTGTACGATGCACGCGAACATTTAGTCAGAATGATAGCATTCTAATTGCTTAGTTACCTATATTATTATAGTCTAGAAATAATGTAGGTAGGTCAGTAGGTACGTTCTATGACTTGTCGATGAGGCGATTTCATTCCACAGGTCAGACATTAGTTTTCAAGGTTTCATATGTCATTTACAGCGCATATGTAAATGTATACAGGCTGTTTCCTGTAATAAGAGCAATAAATTAAAACGTAGATTCCACTCCTCAAACAATGAAACGTTTGTTCTACAATTTAAAAAAAATGAAGTTTTTATATTGTCTCTTTTTCATACATACTAAATAGTATTTTCAATGTACGTTAAAATCCGTCTAATTGACATTGCTTGTCACTCTTGTCACTGTTGTCACCCAACAGAAATAATAATTTTTGCAATACATTGCGTGTTCGAATAAACTTTAAAGTGAAATAAAAATCAAATTATAAGTTATTTTTAAAAGTCGCTGAACTAATATTGTCCAGTTTGAGGAGTAAAATCTACGGTTTAATTTATTGCCCCTATTACAGGAAACACCCGGTATACGGTTTATATTTGTAGTTTAAATACCTGAACAATGTAAGTAATTATACTAAGTGCAAAAAATACCTCGCTGGATTATTTTTATTGCAGTCGACGGAATTTAGAATTGAAACCTTTCGATATTTTTTACCAACTTGGCGTTTATTTCAACCGACTTTGAAGGAGCAGTTTCTTAATATCTCAATTCGTCGGGATCATTGTTGTTTTATAAGTAGTTCACTGAGTATTCGAAAACGGCTGGACCGATTTGGAATTTTTTTTTTGTATGAATGAGTATATTTCACATTTGGTCCCATTGTCATAAGGTCAGGATCTAATAATTGGATCCTGACGAAATCGTGGGAGCTCTTCAAGTATTATAGGCACACCTATAGTGATTTGAGTATTTTATACAGTAGGTCTGGCATTTGCTTTTGGATAGGTGGAGGCAGGCGCGGATCCAGGATTTCGTTCAGGGGTCGGGGGGGGGGCACTTTCCTTCTCAAAAATCTCGCGGTCCGAATCTATGGGCCCCGTAATATACGAGGTTTGCGTTTCAGGGGGGGGGGGGGCAATTGCCCCTGTTGCCCCCCCTGTATACGCGCCTGGGTGGAGGCTAGGTGAAGTCGTTTTTTTGTATAAATTTATAATACGAACACAACAAAATAAACACATTATAACAACAAAAATACTTTTATTTTTCTCAGTAACTGCCGTGTTTGTATCCTTGTCTATCACTTGGAAATAATTTCGTGATGTATGTCAATCGGTGCATTATGCATGGCACATCTTCAGAATTAATTTGCTAAGCGATAAACGCTAAGTATAAGCTTAAAGCGCGAAAATGTGCGATTAACGGGTTTCAATCAAAAAACGGCTTGGATTTGAAGAGTTCGGTAATCTTACTATAAGCATCGTTAAGATTGTTAAGAAGCATCAATTAGCGCCTAATCTTGTCAGTCCGAGATATTATCGTAAGTTACGATAGTTTTTATCTTTTTAGAAGCGTCGCTACAAATAGAAAGGATGATGAAAAAACTGATTTCTTGACACGTTTATTTATTTTACAAAAAATTTCAACATATTACGTTTGCTATTAGAATAATTTTTCGGAGGTAAGTCGGAAAATTTGGTAAAATCTTAAAACCTTATATCTATCTTGGTAACCACTTTTTATTTTAGCCCCCGATTAGTAGGGAATTATTTGTTGCTAACAAAGAAAAACTAACGATATTGTAAATATAAAGTTGCAAATGCGCTCTAGTATGTATAGCTTAATAAGGGCCTTGAACTAGAAGTTAGCCTCAAGCTAGATTTAGCTAACAAAAACGTGTAGGTATAAACATTTTAGCTGCACAACGAATTCGCTCAAAAGTATTTTGAAACCAACTATTTCTATACATACCCAGGAAATACATTCAAATCACAATTAATTGTGTCGTGTCGGTGACACAATTAATTCCTCGACTGGACCAGTGGTATTATATGACACTCAATTGAATGCGTTTTTGGTGAAGAAGAGAAGAATACGGTAGAAGAATTTTTGTCGGCGCAGCATATTTTAAGTGTAAGTCATACTTACTTTACTCTTTGCTGTAAGCTAATGACATTGTTTTCAATGAGGTACTTTATGTTTGATTTGACATGCTTATAATGCTATATTATGGGTGAATTATAAAAGCCATAAATATTAAATTATATTTATACCATTTTTGTTATTCCTGGGTAAAAAAAATATAATTCTATTTAGTCCGTCAGTTAGAGTATCAAAAAATATTGGACACGTATTTTTTATTTTGTCAATCAAACAAAAATTTGTGAAGATATAGCGCGTTAAAGTTCCGCGTGACGTCACATTATACTAAAAATTGTACTGAAATGTGACGTCACGCGGAACTTTAACGGGCTATATCTTCACCAATTTTTGTTTGATTGACAAAATAAAAAATACGTGTCCAATATTTTTTGATAATCTAACTGACGGACTAAATATATTTTTTTAGGAAAGTAGTCAATTAGGCCTTTAAACGCTGTATGATTACAAATATTATAATTGCGAAAGTAACTCTGTCTGTCCGTTTGTCTTTACCTCTTCACACTTGACACGTTAAATCAATTTAGATGATATGATATATTATTAATTAGGTATGAAGGTAGTTGGAGTCCCGACGAAGGTCATGGGATAGTTTTTACTATGAAAGTGCGATAATTGGAAGCTACCTGAAGTATTAATTCTACGTATGCTAATTCTACTTTGTCGGGCAGAAACTAGTTATTTATCAAGAGTAGGTAAATCACTATTATCAGTTACGGAAATTTTATGGGTCAATAAATGCTCACATGAGGTCATAGTACTAGTTTTTGGCGAGACTGAAAATGAAGAGCCGCAATGTGGTTGAACACCCAAAGATTATAAATTGGTTCGAACGAACTGTCTTTTGTTTTGAAACCCTTTACAAGCTTACAGATTTTGTCGTACACGGTGTATGAAAATCATTAGAGACATATGCAGAGATTTTTTTTGATGTGCTATTCTATCACCATCTTCATTGTACCTTGAAATAACCGCTTGCAGCTCGTGAGAGTCGCGAGCCATGGATTGCCGAGCCCTGCTGTGCTCTAATGCGTTTAAGTTAAAGCCTATAAGATTAGCATCTAATGCGTTGAATTAAGCTATAAAGCTTTTAATGAATGCACCTAACATACATTTCTCAGTGTGTAGATTCGTATTAGAGAGGAAAACATGAACAGTAGCTAAGATACCTAAATTTTATTTCAGTACCTACTTGAGTTCTAATATGAAAAACATAATAATTTAAGGGATTAACTAACATTGTTTTGACCAAAATAAAAACCACTAAACTTCCGAAACGTTTGTAAATCTCTATCAAAGTTTTTTTTTTCAATTTCATATTTTAACGCACTAAGCGAGATGTGAGTTGAGTGTGATGGCTGTGATACAATACGAGTATGCTGTATATCTTTCGTGTAAACCCTTCACTATCACTATCTTCCGTTGCCTAGTTTGTAAAATCTTGCATAAGACGTGCCACACCTTTGTTCTGAATTCAGAAAATAATTTGAGCGCCTTAGATGATAGAATTATGATGCACTGAATTGCGCAAGTAAAACAGTAAACTTAGGTATTTATTTGAACACGTCGACATTATAATATTTTGCTTTCAATTACTGTGAAACTATTATCCTATTAACTATTACTATTACTCACATCTAAAGTTAGTAACTAAAGTTACTATTAGCTACATTGGCAGTTAAAACTGCCTAGTTTGTCTAACAACCAAACTTCAAGCCCGTTCATTCGTTCATGAACGACTCTGAATGAAACTCTCCGGTCCGTTCGTTGTTTTATCGGACGGTTCGAGTTTGGAGCGGAATGAACTGTAGGTAAAGTTTGAATGAATGGAGTTCGGTCTGCTGGTCAATGATAGATATAACCGGGGAACTATTTTAGAACCAACACGAATCGAAACCCTATTTAATCATGGTTGAATTCTGCATTTAGACGGAAAACTGGCTACTGCATCTGGTATACAAACGGTGGAGCTACCAAATCCCCCTAGTTAGTAATTAGTTTGAATTACTATCCATTTAGGTACTGGATCCAGATCCGGACGCCTTGTAGTTATCTGCTGGTGGATCTCAAAGTGCATGTTTGACATAGAACATGGCTTAAAGACTTAGCGTGACAAGACTATAGGTAGTAAACACAAGTAGGTAGACTAGAAACATGAACGTGAGTACCTACATCACAGAATAACTAATAGTACTACCGCCTACATGTCTGAGTAAGCTGTATCTTTTTTGTTTGCTTGCTATACCTGGTTCATTATTCAGATTTGTGCTTGCGTCTTATCTAATAGCCGTCAAACACAAAACATCTATCACTGGTAAAACGCTTCTTAAATACATACATATTATGGTTGGTGTATTTTAAATGTATGGCAAACTTCATCGATGTATTGTGTATTGTATTGTTCTCTGCTGAGTAGAGGTAATCAGTCCATCAATTGTACTTAGTTGGGGCTACACGCTCTAAATGTAAGTAAAGTGAGAGAATTCCCCATATATAGAAATGAGAGTGGTTCACCTATATTGTCTGTATACTATGTACCTATAATTATGGTTTGTCGCCTACAGCCCAGTACGAAGCGATAAAATGAAATGAAGCATAAATTTTCATTTCAGCAGGCAGTCAGCAGAATAAAAATTAACTGCACTACAGCGTTCAGCGTGTCGTGTCGTAAATTGCAGTGCTGTTTCCGGGGCAAAGGGGTTGGAAATGTGCTTTTCTGATAAAGCCTTGTAACATTTTAAGGTAAATATCCAGACTCTCGTCACTGTAGTAGTACATATGTATTATATTTATCTTAATTCACAATAAAGGTGATTGCAGGTTAGCAGGGTATCAACAATTGGGGTGTCGCGTTTTAGAACTTTTACCTTATTATTTTGTGGATCGTTAGTTCCTTAACATTTATATGGTACAAGTTACTGCCAAATAATTATTTGCTACCGACAAACATTTTTATATAATTTTTATATAGGTCAGTCAGATCTGTTCTTTGCTGTTAATGTTATTTTTCATCCAGGAGTATCTTAGGATACCAATCTACTGCCGCATCGGATCACCAGATTGCAATTCAATAATGCAGCATACTCATATTCATATTATCGCATTGCTTATTTTCCCACATATATTACCTACGGTAGTATACCAAAATTCAAATTTTAAATTCCACTTACAACATTTGAATCAACAAAATAAATATACGTAACTAGGTCACTAAAATTAGGTAAGCTGCATTTTAAAGCAAAATTATATTACTTGTTGATACGCATTGTTTTACACTCATGTATGTATATATTTTTTAATTCGATCGTAGGATTCGTAGGTAGCATGGATCAAATCTTGACAACGTGTAAGCACGACAGCTAAAGTTCGATAAGCATATACACGGTGCCCGTGAGGAAACGGAAAGATTTTAACAGTATATTCTAGATCGTATTTAGAGACAAAAATGTCATATAAACTTTTTTGAAATTCGCCTAGTTTCAGAGTTAATATCAATTTATAAAGAATTTTATTTTATTTTGTTTCTGTGCTAAACCCCTTTTTGATGGCACTGTCGCCACTACGGGGCCTAGTCTAGACGGCCTTATTGACAGATATCAAAATTGATATAACTAGGTTTTACGAACAAAAATGTACCAATTCATATTAATCGATAATTTTTCCAAGAATATTTTACTTCTTATGTATAAAACATTAAAAAGTCGAAAAAAAGCAAAAATATTTTCTTTGGCGGTATCGACCTAAGCTTGATTTTTTTCCTTGTTATGAATTCAGGAACGTGTGGTTAATTTTTTTCCTTTTCCTCACGGGCACCTCGTATTACATGTCCCAAAGGCTAGAGGACATCAATTCTGTTTGTAGAAGTCACATTTTTTATCAAGGCTGATATCGTGAGGAACAAACTCGTTGCAGAAGATCAGCCAATACGTCGGGCAGGGCTCAAATAGGGCCCCAGTGACCCATGACCCAGATCTAGCGTCGAATCCGAATATAGACTGATGAAGAGTGATAGGTTCGGTTCTGTTCCAATATTACAATTTTACACCGAGGTCAAATATATGTTCACACTTGTGCATGTTACTCCTTTATTATAAGGTGCCGTATTCTAATTTTAAAATACATAAAAAATATATAAAACACAATCTATTCCCAAAACTCCAAACCAACCTACCTATAGTTTATAAGTTGTATTGGAGTTGCATCGGAATATTTTTCAAACTTTGGATCGTATGTTTTAAAGTTAGAATACGGCCAATGGTGTAAAAGTGTTAACATTATAAACTTATATTGATGTCATGTGTCCAGGGCTGGGATCGAACCATCGTCTTCAGCATTCGCGGCAGACGCCTTAACCACTTGGCCACCCGGGTCACAGCTGCACCGGTCGAATTTTCCCGTGTATATGCAATCTTTTTGTAAATTCTAAGGAGCATTTTAGCCTATCATCTATATAAGTTTATATTTTATATAGTAGTGTGTCTACTTAAAATAAACAAATCAACATATTTATTAAAATAATTTGATTTGTTTTTCAGTTGTTAATATTATCTTAGACGTCAACGGAGCAAGTATACATATCATAACTTTTATATTTTATAAGCTAATAGATTAATCACTAAGTGATGACTAATACTATTTAAAAGCTTGGTCGGGGTTTGCGATACAAGTTTTATTATCGATTAGATAATAAAACGATTGTATTAAAATGTTTTAATTAGCAGTATGAGCGTAAATATGCATACCTAAATTGTTAGATTTATATCGCAGTTTCCCAATAATTGTCCTTAATTATTTGGAAATAATATTACAAAGCAATATGAAATTAAATAAATGTTAGGTTAGGCACTCTGTTTACCAACTAAATTGGGGACTAGTTGTTGGAAAAGGCAACCGTGTTTGGGTAATTAAAGTTCTTTCTCCGACTTACCTATTAAAAAGTTAAATTTTTAGTGCTTATAACAAAGTACATTAATTTTCTTGACATATTTAGATCCAATTAAAAAAAAAAACAAAAACCATAAAAGTCGTAAAACAGTATAGGTAGGTACACACACACACACACACACACTAAAATAACATAGCTTAAACATGTAATTTGACTTAAACCTACAAGTATCTTTCATTTCAAATACGAAATTAATAACATACGATATCTACCCTTCGCATTCATGTTAATGCCATTTTTGTTTTTTATTTCTGCGCCATGCCAACATAATGCGAAGATTCCGAAGCGGGCAGGCGTGCAACACATTTAGGAGCAAATATGTAGCAAACGGTTGCCGTTATTTTTTATACATACTTATGTAAGGCGAAACAAAGACTGCTAAGTGAAACAGGTGAACCAAATTCTAAAATTGGAGAGCATTAAGTTGATTCACGTGAAGCTGTTAATATCCTCAAACCGTGCGAGACTGCCAGGTGTAAATTATAGCTGGTAGTGCTAGTACATGACACTATTTTACAGCTATTCGTATATTTAGTCTGTCTTCATGTTACTTATAACAAAGAGAATGTATAAATATTTAGAGGAGTTACCTGAGTTACCGCATAATGTATGGCGCCGTACAGCGCCATTTAGTAAAGCTATCAAACTTGGAGCACAAAAAGTCTTATAAAAAGATATTTATTCTTCAATTTAGGGACATTACAATGCACTTATGAACGTCAGAGAAAAAATAACTACCACCGGTTCTAACCCTACACCTCTGACCCGAGAAGTATTATGGCCGACAAGAAACTAGGCGGGATTTTTTTTTTCAAAACAGTAATACAGTAATATTATATCTTAAACTATGTTCCTCTATTTATATACATAATTTTTGTCTATATTCATAAAATGCGAGTAAATATAAACACAGTACGAGTAGTACATTTAGTGAATAATAAAGTTTGTGGTTATAATAATAACAATATTATACAGATTAAAATTTTAATTAATGTTATATCGGTGGCAGACGGCAAGCATTTACCGCAGAATTATGAATGCATGCAAATTAAAGAATGTCACATGCGCGTTGATCTGTTCTGTAAAAATCTGCTTAAGTAAAAGCCTTCCTTAGAACCTTAAACCTATAGTAGTATATCGCGCAAGGATATAGTTTTATTTGTCATCATCACTCATCAGTCATCAACATCATATTGTTATTTGCTGAGTTAAGTTTTCACAAACCGTTCCTATAGCTGTTTAAAGAAGATTGCTGAATTTGGCGTCTCTTTGCACGGTGCTTCTTCTGAGAGTACTTTCTAGTTCTCCTTTCAAGCGAATTCAAGTTACCGATTTTTTGAGAGAGTCACCAGGAAAGAAAGAGACTACAATTCCAAACATGTTTTTCAAGCAGGCAGAGAAAACGTTTCATTCGTTAGATACAATATCCTAGCTAAATACAAACAGATCGATCGAAATCTGTTGATTAAGAACTTGCTTTAGGATGGAGACCTAATAAGCTCTCCGAAACATGTCGCATGTAGTGACTTGTATTTACAAGAGAGTAAAGCCGAGAAATTTATATAGTGTTAGTACATATGTTTCACAAAAGTTTAAATTCAATACCTTTATAAACACCTCTCCGTTTGCCTTGCGGGTTAAGAATAGATGTTCCCCTACTTAATTATGTACTAAAGTACTCTGATCCGGCACTAGAAATACCGGAGAGTAACGTTGTTTAAATAATTCGGGGTCTCAAAGAAAACAGCCTAAACAATTTATACTAACAATTTTCGTGTAATCTGCACAAGGAACTTGTTGGACAGTATGTAGATAGGTTATAGAATTTTATTAGCGTTTTTAAAACTGTTTTTTTACCGTTATCAAACTAGATTTCTAAATAACCTGTTGAGCTTCTTAGCAATAAAATGTCGTGGCTATTAAGAATACTTGTAGGTATATACTTATTTCGAGTTGTAGTAAATATTCCTCTCCAGTGCCAGTTTATCGTCCACCTGATCAAACTGCTACAAATACATGGGAAAAACTTTATAAGGTCAATAAATTTTATATTTATATTTTATTCTTTAGTAGAATTTAAATATATAAATGTGTATGGACGGAAAACTGACTAGTGTAGACGAAAACTAGCACAATCACCCTAAATCCAAATCACTTTATCTGTTTTGAAACAATTTTTGGTCACACTAATTTATTTCCTGCGATGTAAGTACAAAAATTTAGACTTTATTAATAATTCAACGTGGTAATGCCGCAAGTGTTATGGGCACCTTCGTGCCGGGAGCGATTGGGAGCGAGCTGTTTGTGTAATTTTTTGTAAAGTGTAGGTACTTTTGTAAATAATATCCCACCAAAAACATTCTGTAAAAAACTAGCCAAGTCTCGATGGAGCTGCTTGTTTATCTCTAAAAAGTAATGAAATCTAGACAAAGTCGTGCCAAGTCTAAGGTTCCTTATTGCGATTTCTTTATTATTATAGTTAATGTTGTGTGACTTGGCCGTTGAAGGGTACACAAGGGTATTGAATAACCAGCCATGACTGGTTATTAAATCAACGTTTCCCAAGTGGCAATTTTCCATCGTCAATAGGTAGCGGTTCTGGACACAGATTGGTGCAATGGTGTCATGGAGCACCTGGTTTTGTACCCTTGTGTACCCTTCAACGGCCAAGTCACACAACATGAACTATAATAATAAAGAAATCGCAGTAAGGAACCTTAGACTTGGCACGACTTTGTCTAGATTTCATTACTTTTTAGAGATAAACAAGCAGCTCCATCGAGACTTGGCTAGTTTTTTACAGAATGTTTTTGGTGGGATTTCACTTCTTTTTGTAGAAACGTGGGCTTATTGATTTATTTTATTAGATTTTCTTATTTGACACAGTTTTTTTCTTGTGCGGGTATCACCGTTCTTAGTCCAATGCATTATGCATTATATTTTGACCAAATTTTGTTTTCTAATCAGGGTCACCAGGTACTCCAGATCTTCGATTATCCTAGTTTTTATAGTTTTCCCTTTATGTGGCCATTAAACCCTAACTCTGTACCAAATTTCAGCTCTCTGAGTTTATGGGAAGTACTACTTCTATTTTTATGATCATGAGTGAGTGAGTGTCATAAATGCGAAACTTTAATTTCGCTTAACTTCGGAACTAAATGACCTACAGACTTGAAATTTTTGATTTTAAGTATGTGACTATAGCTTACTGGATGACGAAAATTTCTGCATTCTGGTCTTATCCAGAGGTTCTCAAATAGGGGCCTGAAAATGCGGCGAAATGGTTCCAGTAAAGGATGGTACGGCAGTGTTTGCTTCGCGCTCGACTTGGCGGGGTCACTGCCGTGCCCCCAGATTCGTTATTAATAATAAAAACAGGATACATAAAACAATCTGAATGCGTTAAAAATATGAACATAAAACTGAATCGGTACCACCTGTATTTCAAAGCTTTGATGCTTAGGTAGATATGGCGTCAGTAATCAGTCGACTTGTTCCGACCTTCGGGGGATAGTGGGGATGGATCAGTGTAATAGCACAAGGCTGTGCCGCATTTTGATGCACTAAGGACTATTTCCCCTTACTACCTTTTCTCCCCCTCTTATATTCCTATCGCTTTTAGTACTGGCGTAAGTTCGACTTTAACTTACCAGTGGGTACTACGTAATCAGGTTATTCCGAACGAAATAATTGCAGGTGGTTCTGAAAATTGTCTATGATACGATACTCGTATAATGGAATTTTGAGTGATTTTTGAGTAATTTGCCAAATAATGTTTGTGGTGCTTTTCTTAACTAAGCAGTCAACTTTAACTTTATAGATGGCGCTGTACCTAATCATGTTGTCAAGATTTAATTTAATTTAATTTACTTCTGTTTTATAGGTACCTACCTACCTCGAAGTGAGATCCATAACAACTTCGCTTAACGCAATGGTTTTCTGGAATATATCTCTCGCTATGGTTATTAGAATAACGACTCTTCTCCCCTATCCGATGTCCGTTTCAATGAAATTGCAGCCGCTGCAGTTTAATCGAACATTCATTCCACTTCCATTCCATGCCTATGCTTTATAGCGCGGCGGTGTTTTAAAATTAGGTATTGATTGGTACTTGTGACTTTATTTCTCTCAACAAAGTAATTTCTTTCTCTATAAAACTATAGTACCTAACCTATTCTTACTATTTTTAGGGTTCCGTACCTCGAAAGGAAAAAACGGAACCCTTATAGGATCACTTTGTTGTCCGTCCGTCCGTCTGTCCGTCTGTCAAGACCCTTTTTCTCAGGAACGCGTTGAGGTATCAAGTTGAAATTTATATTAAATACTCAGGTCTACTGTCCCTTGGAGCTGTGAAAAAATCACACTTCTAAGCCCACGAAATCAAAAGATATAGCCGTTTATGCCGCAAATTTTCGAAACTCGCAAGGGAATCAAAACCTACAGGGTACTTCCCGTGAATTCAGAATCTTGAAATTTGGTACGAGGCAACGACTTATATCACATATGAAGGAAAAATTGCGAAAACCGTAAATTTTTAGTTACATCATCTAAGAAAAATATTTATAATAATTTTAAATTTATTACCTCTATATACCTACAGGTTTGTACGGAACCCTCGGTGCGCGAGTCCGACTCACACTTGGCCGGTTTTTTTGGAAATATCTTGATTTGTTAAATCAAAATTCAAGTTCAAATAACTCAACATTATTATTAAACAAAAAAAGCACAATAAAATATCGAGAATAATTCAAAATAAATACGTGCTACTGTGTGGGCATACAAATAATTTGTTGTCAGTAATTAAGTGGTGGGTGTATGTTTGACGTCAACTATGATTAATGATTATAAATATATGTCCAAATAATGTCCACAGCTATTATTGGTAATTACTTCAAACGTTATCGATTGAAAAAAAGTGAGAGAAAACCACTATACTATTATTTAAAACTTAAACTCTATCGTTGACTATACTCGTAATAACTAGATGGATTAAATACGAACATGATTTATTAACCGGCAATTTAAAGTAAGTTAGTTTGGACATAGGTATATAGACATATGAGTGCCTGAAATTATTAGCGACTTACACATCCAAGCATAAAATGTTGTCATAAAGTATTTTATAAGAATTTAAATCTTTAGAGTTCACCTATCTATATTTATTTATCGTATGGCTACATGTCACTGGATATGGATAGACATTTCTTCTCTGGGGTAGTAGTAGTGGGAAAGCGGATGATGTAGAAAATTCAGTGAGCGCTGCGAGGTCCAGATGGGACAGTGCAGCTGCCCATAGACATAGGTATATAGACATATGAGTGCCTGAAATTATTAGCGACTTACACATCCAAGCATAAAATGTTGTCATAAAGTATTTTATAAGAATTTAAATCTTTAGAGTTCACCTATCTATATTTATTTATCGTATGGCTACATGTCACTGGATATGGATAGACATTTCTTCTCTGGGGTAGTAGTAGTGGGAAAGCGGATGATGTAGAAAATTCAGTGAGCGCTGCGAGGTCCAGATGGGACAGTGCAGCTGCCAAGTTTGTTACTCTTTTAGCACCACCCAGGGATCACGTGTAGGGTTGTCTAAGGTGTTTCCTACCGACGCAGAGAAACATTGATCCCCAGGATCCTCTATATATTTTTGGAAGCGGCGATGATTACAACAAACTATTATGTTGCGTTATAAACTTATATACAAGTAAATATTTACGATCCTTCACCGGTTTCTTAATCTTTAATACCGGTATCTTGTGTTGCATCACTGATAGTGTGATTTCATAATATGCTAATGATTATTATACAGGTTGTAACAAAAATGCTGGTGATCCGTTTAAGGGCATAATTGGTCCTTATCGTATTCTAATAACGAAAAAATAAGACGAAAAAATTTCTTTTTTGTATGGAGGGTTGACTGGCTGGGACGACGGGACCCATACAAAAAAAAATCTTAGTCTCAATACGATACCAATTATGCCTTTAAACGGATCACCAGTATTTTAGTTACATCCTGTATGAATGGAGAGCGAGAATCAAGAAAACTGCAATGGATCCTAATGTCAGTTTATATTGCTTGTTGCGAAGCCTACTTAAACTTTAAATTAAATAGGTACCTACATGGCTAGGGAAGAGAAAATATGACTTGAATAAAGGAAATAGGTGTTCCGTCCATGGTGATCCGCCAATATACTTACAAAATACAGGTATAGGTAGGTTGTAATGTAATGTGTAATTCCGAAACTAGGCAAATTTCCAAACTTACTTACGAGTATATGTCATTATAGTGTCCATTTTCGGAATTCTCGGCTGCTTTTATCCACTTGTATTGTATTTACCCAAATTTTTGTACTTGAGTATAGTGTTAACACTGGTAACTTTATTGGTTTATGCACTATTTAGTTATACTAAATACTGATTGTTCTGCTCGTGTGCGTATAAATTTTAGTATAACATTCAGACATTTAAACGTAAAATGTCAGACACCATCACTCGTTAGACATGTTATGCAGATTGTGTCACATTATTAAAAATTTATGCGACTAGACATTTGCCCCATTAAGAACTTTGAAATATTTTTCATTGTCCTATTGCCGTTTTATGTTTATCGTTAAACTAATGAGTCCTGGCATTTGGTATGCTGGTCAAAGCTCCTCGTCTAATCTATTAGTTAGGTGTCAAAAACAAATGGTATGGCCTTGTTAGTGTTCTGATTAATGAGGTCATAACTTGTTGTGGAAAAATAGTTTGATATTTTAATACGTAGCGTGGGTAAACATACCTAAAAATCCGCTGTTGCTTTTCCTTTTTCAAAATTGTTAATTGCAGCCATTTTTTATTTGTATTGCAAATTTCCCGTTACTTTATTGCATTGCATAAGTATGTCTTTTTTAATAGTTATTAGGTACCAGGCACAGATAATAGGCATAAGGGCAGTATTTAAATTTGTGCCGGCGTCTAAGCTCCGTGCTTGTAGAGCATAACTACCTAGTTGGTTACTAAGTTCTGTTACCAGATTTCTGACTGATAAAATATAAAATAAAGTTTTAAATAAAAAATGAAAGTAATTATTTAATACCCTAATTTCTAATGAACATAATATGGTATAATAATATACAAATCAGATGGGAAATTTATTGAAAATCCTTGTAAAGCACAAGATTGCCTGAAGACGCAAACACGCGGTAAATTTAAGAAAATTACACTTTACAAAAGTGCATCAAATAAATATTGCACCTTTGTTTAGAAGGTTCCATTGCTTGTTTGTAAGAAACCTGTTTATTTTTTTTTTATTTTTTTTATACCACGACGGTGGCAAACAAGCATACGGCCCGCCTGATGGTAAGCAGCTACCGTAACCTATGGACGCCTGCAACTCCAAAGGAGTCACATGCGCGTTGCCGACCCTTTACAAAAAGGAGGATTCACTGTGTTGACGACTAAAGGAACAAGAATGTCCCTCATCGTCAACACACTGGGTCCTCTTTGAGCTGTTTGGCAACCTTACTCACCAGCAGGAACACAACACTATGAGTAGGGTCTAGTGCTATTTGGCTGTGGTTTTCTGTAAGGTGGAGGTACTTCCCCAGTCGGGCTCTGCTCCAGATTTGAGCGATGACATTCGCTGAACGTGCCCTACCACACTTAGCGAGATGCCATTCGCAGTGCCCATACCTCTCTTTTTGGCGTAGTTTAAGGACATACCCAGGTCCGGACGTAGTTTAAGGACATACCCCGGGTCCAAAAATAGAGGTAATTGCGCGGGTTTATTAGAGGTAATTGCGTGACCACCATTTCATTTTCTTGCGATTTTATCCCACGGATATTCCCATTAGAAACATTGCCTATTTTGAAGTTTTTCACTAAAGACATAGATTTAGACTGCTATGGAACAAGCAGACTTGCAACGTATAGTCTAGTATTTTATCGGATAAATCCACGTGAACTATACATATACCAAATTGAAGCTAAAGGATATAGCTACCGAATTGTGTAAGACTGATGCGTCTTAAACGTGAATAAAAATAAAAAGGATTTAAAATCAACATGAACAAGGCGCGTAATTTTGACGTATATTTTTCACGCCTTTTCCCGAGTGTTATAAAGAATTCTGAAAATCTGCGACAATAATTTTCAATTCAATATATTGTAATCTATTGACTATTAAATAAGCTTTTAAATTATGTACGTGTATAATTAAAATGTTGCTACCTATTCCTATTTATTTAGTGAAAACTATAGTAACAGAACTTAGTAACCGACTAGGTACGATACGACTGATACACGCGAAGCAACAAAATATTTCCAAAACATAGATTGTATAATCTCTCCGTTAAATTGATAGTATCTTTTCCTGATTTTACTACTCTTTCATTCCAATAAATTTTTTGTGCGCTCGCTAATATTTTTCAAGTGGAAACTTGACAAAATAGGATAGATAACTATTTAAAGTGCGCATTTCTCCTGCTAAACATCGCAGCATACCACGATTGGAACTAGAAAGTGCATGCATGGCAGCGAGACAGGCACATAGTATAATTAAGGAACACAAAATGAACACGCAAAACATTTACTACTGGACTGATAATACATGTGTACTTCACTGGATATATAACAATGCGCGTACCTACAAAGCATTCGTGGCGCATCGGCTTGGGGAATTAGATGAATTAACCCAACCTAATCAATGGAGATACGTACCTACAAAGATGAACGTAGCCGATATAGCCACACGAGATACCTGTGAACTCAGCTTGCCACATCCAGCATCTGCCTGCAGTCTTTCGCAGATCGTCATCCCACCTGGCCAGAAGGGCGTCCTACACTACGTTTGCCGAGTCGCGGTCTCCACTCAAGAACACGTTTACCCCGGCGGTTGTCGGTTCTTCGCGAGATATGGCCGGCCTACTGCCACTTCAGCTTGCTAACTCTTTGAGCTATGTCGATAACTTTGGTTCTCTGTCAGTAACCGTCCGTCTGCCTGTAACTACAGGATCTGCCCAAGGTGTACTCAGAAACAATTTCAAGAAGGTGGCCATGTACAACGACCGGTCCTGGATCAATGTGGCCATTGATCATGACTTTGGTTTTATCCAAATTCATGCCAAGACCGATGCGTCGCGAGGCTGAAGCTAGGCCGTCCAGCATTCAGGCCGGTCAGCTCCTCTAGCGACTCCGCCATTACGACTATGTCATCAGCGAATCGCAGGTGTGAGATGTAATCGCCGTTTATGTTTATGCCCTTACCTTTCCAGTCCAGCGTCTTAAACATGTCTTCCAATGCACTTGTGAACAGTTTCGGGGATATGACATCCCCCTGTTTCACCCCTCTGCGCAATTGGATGGGCCATATTAGTCAGCCGTATATACCTACAATTTTACAATTGTAGGTATACGAGTATAAGGCTGTTGAAGTAGCTTAATCGACAAGAGCCTTGCTTTTTAATAAACGGTGAACTTTAAGTACCAATGCAATACTTATATAAGTCGTTTACTATGTATTTTTTAGGTAGGACACCAGGTCATCGGCCACTTAGGAGGGCACATTTATGAAAGTGTATCGTGTTAATTCCAAAAGCAGACGGGTTGGCCGAAATGAAATATAGCGTGACTAGGTACAGTTTGAGGAGATACCCGAATCGTTTATTTTATGGACGTCGATTCGTGCTCGTGGCGAATGGGAACTGGGTCCGGATTGTTAAAAGGCGAATGTATCGTGAAAGTTTAATGTAGTTACGGTCTTTTGAATCTGAGTTGTAGAATAGCCATAGAGCATGAGGCAACTCATTCGAGCAGAAACGTGGTAATTTTTGCTTTTTGTTTTTTAACTAACGGGTTTGAGAAATTTAGCAAGTTTTAGGTACTATTTTAGTTTTGCGATAGAATTGCTAATTTGCTAATGGTTTTCTATACAAAGATCGCTTTAGATAGAATAAAAGGGAGCAACTTATAATAGGCAACTTTCCTATGTCGTCAAATCAGCTACTCTTTGGGAAACTTCAAAACGATTTGTTACTATGGAGTTTATATGGGATACTAATATTGTGACGTCACAATACTATAAGATAAATACATCTCCTATATAAAAGTTTAAACCATTATAAAATAATTTAAAGCACAAACAAATGTTACACCTGGATATACCCGTGTATTTTTGAAATTTCGATTTTATGAATGCAACGATATAATTAAGTTTATCTATTGGAAAGTGCCTATATCCATACAAATATTGGCGTATTTCGGATTTGAATAAAAAACTTATGATATAGCTATGTATATGAAGCGATTTTGGATTGTTTTAATGACATCATTGCGGATATCCATCCGCAACGCATGTGTATCCACACATGAGCATTTTTGACACAAACGCAGAAACGAGGCATGTTACCAGCGAGCTTTTAATTTCTATTTAAAATGCCTTAATTAGGTAAACTATAAACAGCTTTAATAATGTCTATTATTTACTAAAACTCACTCCTTAAACTCATAGGACTCCACAGTAGTTACCTGCGTATGTAAATTACATCATTTACATAAACGCACCAGGCCAGTCGAAGGGATTTCCCTTCGACTGGCCCCCCCCAATACCCCATATACCCCAATTCTCTTAAAACAAGTTTTTTTCGTGTTTTCGCTCTAATAACGCCGCTGTATACCATACAATATTTGCCTTTATCCAGGCAGTAATGTCACGGACGGGCCTACGCGTTGTCTTGTCAGCACGATTCTCACCTTTGCACTCTCTGTGGCGTGGGTGCCACAGGTAAAGTTTTGCTGACTGTAAAATATGGCTAAATAAATAAAGCAGCCATATATTATAAGCAACTAAGAAAGCGAAGTATTCAAAATAAGTATGACGAAAAGAGTATTCTCGACATCGGGCACAAGTTTTTCGCGATTCTCTACCACAACGGAACTAGGGATATTCGGACGGCACGTGTAACAGGAATTCCCAGTAGATACTATCGTCCGCATAACAATGAATGTCGCCGATAGACAACATATCATTGATATGCAGCAAAAATAGCGTTGGGGATAGCACGGAGCCTTGCGGCATACCAGCGGGTGTAGCTTTTGTATCCACCTGACGAAACCTGCGAGGTGGATTTTAAAATTTGTCGATAAAGTAATTATTTATGATTAAATAAATTTTCGCTTTTTATTTAATACTTGGAATTACATATATTAGAATGAAACAAAAGTTGTTAAACCAAGTTCACCCTGATATGTCGCGTCAAAATTGTGTCACCCACAATTTGGACGTTTCATTACAAGATATCAAGTTTTTCCTTCAAAAATTATTTTAGTAGTTAAGTTACGTAAATGAAACTAAGTCAAGCCTCGATGTTTTTGTAACAAAATGGGGATAGGAAGTAATTCCTCGGCGATACAACCGGTAATTGGAACCACCAATAATTGTGCCGTGTCACGACATACGATGGATATTGAGCTGTGCATCTTTTATGTACAAAGACACGCAGCATCATATATTACATTTTATTACGTAGTAATAAAGTTCAAAATGGTTAGTTCACATTTTGCTAATGGTACAGGTTACCGTAAAATCTCCTGTAACTTTAGTCTTTTACGTAAATAGGTGTAAGTTCATGTAAGGTTTCTATGTATTATGTACGGTTTGGAATTTATAGGTGCTTTGTTACAAGTAGGTAGGTAATGAAACCATTACATAAATAGGTAATGATCGTGAATATAATAAAATGATGATGTTATTATCTATTAATATTTAAAATGTTAATGTTTTTATTAGTTTGGTAGTAGATAGGTAAGATGATATGACGGAAAAATATAACAATTTTGTGGAATTTACCAACTATTGACTGCATTTTTGTAACACTAAATCATAAGAATATACCAATTACCTATTATATCAAATTAAGATCAAAATAATTATCATCGGCGTACCTATTATAATTGTCATTGGCGTACCTACTTACTTACAAATGACACGAAACATAAAAAACTTCGATAGACAAAAGATAAAAGAGTCAACTCATTTATTAATCCCAAGCTGATTTCAATTACCCGGTCAAGAGTATATTGGACATGACATGACGTGTAGTGTAGTCCCTTTTTGGAAATTAGTCACGGAGTAGGTACCACAACATGGGCGGGGGGCGGGCAGGCCCTGGCGAGATGACCTGGATGCGTTTGATAACGACTGGCCTGAAATCGCACAGGACCGAGACGGATGGAAATCGAGGGGGCATGCCTTTGCCCAGCAGTGGGACACACAATAAATTGGAAAATTAAATTAAATTAAATTAAATATACGTTTATTTCAGGCCCGGGAGCCCATATGAATTGTTAGTTACATGTCTTAGTGTCTACGTTAGCATACAACAGTACTTAATTTAGATTATTTTACAACAAAATTCAAACACTCCGGATAAATAAATAAAATATAATGTTAACATTAAAATTACAGAAACACGTTAGAAATTCATATTACATTGCTACTCAAAAATTATAATAGTCACATCACATTCAATTAATACATTAAAATTGTCACACCAGCCCAAGCATTATTTGCCTCCATTTGTCATAAATAGGACAGTCGAACCTGTACGCAAACACTCTCAGGATTCCGTTGCTGCTCCCTCGAACGCGACTGAGTAAGGAGGCCACTTTCTTGCGGATGATGGCATGGAACCCATCCGTGTGCGCCTCTGCGAACATTCCTGACGCGCTACAGAACCGAGGGAGCCGCATCAGCATCCTGAAAATGTTGTTGTATTGGATGCGTAGAACACTGGCAGCCTTACGGGTATACTTCACCCACAGACTGCTCGCATAAAAGGATTGGCAATATGCCTTAAAAAGTACTACTTTAACCGGCTTAGAGCATCGAGCAAATCTGCGGGCAATCATGTTTCCTCTGACTGCCAGCGCCCTACGCTCTCTTTCAAGGTCACTGTCATCATTCAGGTCTTCGGTAATGACATGACCTAAATATTTAAAATTAGTCACCACCTGAAGAGAGCTGCCGTTCAGTTTTATGGGCGGAACATTTAACGGTTTCTCTTTCCCGCTCTTAAAAACAAGCACTTCACTTTTGTCCGAGTTATATCTGAGCCCGTGTTCCGTCGCATAGGCCTCACAAATAGCGACGAGTTCTCGGATTGAACTCACTGACGGTCCCAGCAACACCATATAATCGGCATAGCTGATATTGTTTACGCACGTATTATCTATATGACAGCCTGTATGTGTGTTGCTGAGCTCACCTATGAGGTCGTTGACATATAAGTTAAAAAGCAGAGGAGACGTTAGCCCTCCCTGCCTCACACCACATTCCATGCCATACGAGTCTGACAGGGCTGAGCCCCACCTCACTTGATTCTGTTGATGACCGTACCAATACCTCAGGATAGATATACATTCATCCGGTACACCCGCGCCCTCCAGTTTGTCCCATAGCTTGCTGTATAAAACGGTATCAAAAGCTTTTGACAAATCTAGAAAGCACGCGTATACCGGTGATTTTCTTTCTGTGTAGTATTTGACAGTCCCTTTGAGACATAAGATGGCTGATTCTGTAGACAACCCAGTCCGGAACCCGAACTGGGCATCATGCAATTTTATATGCCGCAACAAAATGTCATTTAATAGGGCATCAAAAACTTTTGCAAGGATGGTAGCAAGTGAGATAGGTCTGTAGTTAACAATACTGGCCACATCACCGGTTTTATTCTTTATTATGGGGACTACAATCGTTTTTGTCAACTCGTCAGGCAAGAAACCATGCCCCAAACATAAATTAAACAAAAGCGCAAGAACCCTAGGCAAGTGGACACCCGCATGTTTCAGGTGCTCAACACTGAGGCTGTCGTGACCCGGTGATTTCCCGCGCTTCATTCCTTGGATAACCTTTTTAACCTGCTTAGCCGAAAATTCGACAGATCGACTGGTCACACCCAGCTCAGCATTGCCCGCCCGAACCGTATTACCAGGCGTGCACGCCCGGATACTAAAATGTCGTTTAAACAAGTTAGCGATCTCGCTATGATCACTTATCCCGTCTATATCGGTAGGTTGGCCCGGCTTGACATTTAACTTGTTCGTCTGTTTCCAAAATTTTTTAAAATCGTTACTAGCGTGCAAAGAAGCTAGGTTATCCATTTTTAGCTGCTCCTGTCTATCTTGGCACCATTTTAATTTGCGTTTAAAAACCTTTCTACTTTCACACATATTGAGATACATGGGACCACATGTGGGTTTCCCCGCTTGAACCCAGGAAAGAAAATGTAGCCGAGCCTCCCTGTGATAACGAGCAACATATTTATTCCAGCCCGAGATGTAACCACCTCTTCGCTGCGGTTTCCTTTGTTTGTAACACGAACGTGCCGCATCTGACAATATACTAACAACATCACAATACATATTATGCAGTAACTTTCTATGACCTTCACATGTACAAACACCATCAGGACATTGAGTGAGTTCAGATGGGAAAACAATTTTCCTCAAGTTTTCATCACACAACCTCCGATAGAGTTCCACCTGCTCAGATTTCCTTTCACCCCAAATAACTTTATTACTTACTAAAATACTTTACTTTCAAACGTTAGAGCTCGCAATGAATTAATAATTCACAACTTTTTTTACAGCTATAAAAATGTAGGTACATGTCATGTAGCCAATTTCGCACTTAAAATACATAATGGAGATATGTAGTAGGTATTTACGGGTAAATAAATTGTTCCAAGTCCTATACGCGCGCACGTCAAATCAAAATGTTGTTAAAGTGTCTATACATGTTCTTTCCGTGTAGGTACCCTCTAGCAATGATATTTACTATGGATGGGTTATACTCTAACAAAATGAGCAGAAAAAATACTTCCAGAGTTATTTCATAACCTAGCAACGATTGTGTTATGTTTATCGATTTTGACAATCATTACATCTTTGTCACTCTCATTGTTAGTAAATTAAAGTTTGTCTCTTTCACACACGGGTGGCGGGAGCTCATTGGCACGTCCGCATCTCACGCTGGCCGGTGCGCGACTAGCGACAGTAATTGTTTGAATTCACTCATATTAAGTGCTTCACTTTTGGAGCGTACATAACCCATCTGTCATTATTATATATCATAGCCCTCTAGGCGATTATCACACTGGCGCCGCAACCGGATGCGGCGACGGTGTGCAAGCGTGACAGCGCTATACACATGCAGAGCGCTATCTCGCTCGCGCACCGGCGCTGAATGCTGAGACCGCAACAGTGTGAAAGCCGCCTTATGTGTAAACCTAATCCAAACGTAGATCATAGTGTGCCGTAAGTAGTGCAATGACCTCTGAGGTTTTCCTCACAGGTCGTTCAATAACACTAGGCTATCCTACGGGCCTTTGTGGGCATGCTTTATTTGTGTTGATAACATATTCAGCATATTGGCCTACTGCGGTATAGTTAAGTTTGCGTTATAAAATCAAATTGTATGTTTTCACTTTATGAAACTAACTACTAGCGACCCGCATAAAAAATGGTTATTGTGGGTTATCCCTAAGAGATAGACGTATACCATCACGGACTTTTTTGTAGACTTTTTAAGATGTACAATACTGTAGTGCATTATTTTGATCTATCTATACTCAGCCAGCGTTTGCAATGTAAGCGCAAAAAATGGGTTTATTTACGACATCAATGTTTCTAATGAGAAACCTCTAGAATCATCAGTGTTTCTCTACTATATAATGCATGTATTATACATATAAACCTTCCGCTTGAATCCCTCTATCTATTAAAAAAAACCCATCAAAATCCGTTGCTTAGTTTTAAAGATCTAAGCATACCTAGGGACAAACAGCGGAAAGCGACTTAGTTTTATACTACATAATATGTATTGATTACAAAAAAAAACAATACATAGTACTATACCGAATTCATCCTTACTCGTCTTATCATATAAACAAACAGTTCTCAAAGATATTATTACATTTGTCTCTGAGTTTATCACTTAAAATTATGTTATACACGGTAGTACTATTAGTTATTCTGAGAAACTCATAACTCATAATGTATAGAATTCAACCAAGTAAGCACAGAAAAATATCAAATCTATTAAAATTTTCTTCAGTAATTGAAGTAACGAACGAATAATCCCAAAAATAAATGACATTACGATGTCTAGATTGACAAACGTCTGTTTACAAGATAAGACAAGTTAGGATGGATTCGGTATACTGGATGTTCCGCGATAACTTTAGTAACGTTTTTCTGATCTTCATGAAATTTTTTGGGGTTGTAGCAGAGATACATATAATTTGAGAGTTCGTCGACAGGATCGATTTTGGGGTTATGGAGCTAGAAGGCGCGAAAAAATCATCAAATGGGTCTTGTTATATTGGTCAGTTTGTTTGCAAGTAAATCGCGAGTTGTCAGTTCGAGGCGGACTGGACTACTAGTTTAACTAAATAAGATATAGTATGACACAATTGACACAGGTACAGTCGGCGTCAAATATATGTTTACAATTTTGAACCTTATTACAAAGGAGTAAGATGCAAATGTGTAAACATGTTTTTGACGTCGACTGTACGTGTCCTAAATAAACAACAGCCAATCCCATTGCTGTGAGTTTTTAATTTATATTAACTAATAGGGTAGGGCCAAACTTGAAACAAAACACTGGTAATTTTTTTTACTGATACGAGTATGGATGGTACAAGGAGGATCGGTCTCTCTTATAGGAAAACGGTCGAAAAAGTGTCCAGCGGTAAGCAGTAAACAATAGTTCCAAATATCTCCGGGTGGCGCTAGGTATAGTTGAGCATTTGAAATGACTTACCAATATTTAATACTTATATGACATTCTAAATAAAATTAATATTCAGAGTGTTTTTCTTCTCCGCAAATAATTATTTTGTAAATATGTACCTATGGATTAAATTTTTTAATATCAAAATTAATTTAGTCAAATTTAGTATCATTGTGGCGCCATCAGTTTGTCGCCTTCTGACGGACACTTTTGTAGCATAGAGATTTATATCCTCCTTATACCATCCATCACACCAAAACGAGATCCATCACACATCCATATACGAGTTGACAGTTGAAATTTTCACACATGATATTTCTGTTACCGCTATAACAACAAATTTTAATAAACAGAATAAGAAAAACTTATTTAAGGAGCTCCCATACAACAGACATCTTTGTTTTTGCCGTTTTTATCTGTCACCAGGCTGTATCTCATGAACCATGATAGTTAGACAATTGAAATTTTCACAGATAATGTATTTTTGTTGCCGCTATAACAACAAATACTAAAAAAACAGAATAAAATAAATCACAATAGACATTTGTTTGCCGTTTTTATAGATAATGGTACGGAACCCTTCGTGCGCGAGTCCTACTCGCACTTGGCCGGTTTTTTATATTCCTCCTGCTAATTATGCCACACTTAACTGTAACTTTTAAGCTGTCAATGAGATTAAATTAAAATTGGATTCAGATATCTTTTGTTTTGGAACCAAAGAAGAGTCTACACACTTTTTTATCTGTTTTATCGGATCTAACCTACCGCAGTAGGCCTATGATGGCTGATTTTATCAGCGGATAAGTTGATATAAAACTGATAAAATGACAGTTGCCTTCATTGTTTGTCATTTTATCAGGTTTATATCAACTTATCCGCTGATAAAATCTGCCATCATAGGCCTGCTGATTACATATATGAATATTGAGTTCTTTGCAGGAATGTACCTATTTTGCCTATTTAACTCCATAGACTCCAAGGCGCTCATTACCTTCAAAAAGCGACTCACAAAAACCCATATACATAATTAAGCCACGTTTTTTACAAACCTTTCTATAATGGCGTTTTTCTACACGCTTTTAAAACAATCCCAGTATATTTATACCGTTATGCTATTGACTCCAGGCTGTCTCGAATACAAATTCAATATTTCAGAGTATTTTTCGGTCATTGTTAGAACATCCGCGTTGAATAACTTGAATATTTTATGAAATTGCTCTTCGAAGCGTAACAAAATTAAAGGTAGGGCCGCGTTCGGATACTCGCTTAATGAATAAATTTATGTTCTGTAAAAAAATATTAAATTTAATAAGGCAAGGTTTGGAGCGGCTTATAATATAAAGATTCAGGTTATTTTTAATGACATGGCGTTCAGGTTGTTAAAATTTAGTATTTTTTCCTCTATTGTAAAAGCTTCAACGAAATGGAGTGAAGTAACGCGCGGCTCCGCGCGATAGATGTCATATGATGAAATATATCCTAAGTATTCTACATTTTTTTGTTTACATATTGTTTTTTTGTGTAATAAATTACATGTTTTATAATATAGACACCTAATATTAATAGAAATGAGGATCGAGTTCTACATTTGTTTAAATTGTATTCAAATTTTTGGCATGACTTTGTATTTAAGAAAATAAGAGCGTGTAATAGTACATTACAGCAGGGGCCGGGAAAACAGGGATTACCGGGCAAGTAGGTATAGACTATATTACATTGCATGTTTAAGAAAATATTATTTTGAACACCTCACCTGCTAAGCTACTTCTGCTGTAGACTGATAACATATTATTGAAAATAAAAGACGTTAAACCTCGTAAAAATGCAATAAAGTTTAAAAACGTCCGATAATATTTACATTTCCAATTACCGATCGCTATCGGCCATTAGTTAATGTACAGAAGTTATTCCATTACTGGACATGGTCATTATGGCCGCCATTAAATGTAAACAGCAATTTGGATAGGTATAATGTAAGTCAATTAATAAAATTTGTTTGCCAGCAAAGTTTGCCCATTATATTAAGCATTACCAACATCTGCCTGGAATATCGTGCACGACTGCACGTAGAAATCGTTTATCTGATTGTGACCCCCATTGTATATCTTATCTTAAGGATACATTCGGAGATATGTATAAGTTTGTTGTCCTTTACCAGGTTACAATATAAATGTGTGCCAAATTTATTCCAAATTCGTTGAATTGTTCTCGTGTTAAGAAGGAACAAACATTGGAACATCCTCTTTGTTGGAAAGTCAAATAGCAGGTCAATGAAATATCGCTTTCATAAGAATTAGTGTCTATTTTTTTTACATTCTTCTAAGTAGGTCGACGAGCGGACCCTAGGCTACAAAAGAGCCGGGGCAAACGCAGGAAAAAATAAATGATTATATTCTATATTATTATAGTGATTAATCTTCTAGGTCAAGATTAATCACTTTTTTTTTATACTACGACGGTGGCAAACAAGCATACGGCCTGCCTGATGGTAAGCAGCTACCGTAACCTACGGATGCCTGTAACTCCACAGGAGTCACATGCGCGTTGCCGACCCTTTACAAAAAGGAGGATTCACTGTGTTGACGGCTAAAGGAACAAGAGGGTCCCTCATCGTCAACACACTGGGTCCTCTTTGAGCTATTTGGCAACCTTACTCACCAGCAGGAACACAACACAATGAGTATTAGGGTCTAGTGCTATTTGGCTGTGGTTTTCTGTAAGGTGGAGGTACTTCCCCAGTCGGGCTCTGCTCCAGATTTGAGCGAGATGACATTCACTGAACGTGCCCTACCACACCACACTAAGCGAGATGCCATTCGCAGTGCCCATACCTCTCTTTTTGGCATAGTTTAAGGACATACCCAAGTCCGGACGTATTTTAAGGACATACCCCGGGTCCATCCGGGAATCACTATAATAATATAGAATTATAATCATTTATTTTGGTACACTAATAGAAACGGGTCATCTTTCATAGCCCGTGCGTATATTATATACACAAGTAATAATAACTCTTATGATGTTTATTCTCAAGTTTTTTTTTCGTTCTATCCTCAAAATGAGCCAGCGGTCGAATTCCGTGTAAATCTGTTGTTTGTTCATTCCTGGCGCAAGTAAACATTTACAAACTAATTTCGTCTGAACTTGTTTTATTTTGCTGAGCTCATGGTATAGGAATGTTAAAATCATTATTATGTACGTTTTTTTTATCTAATAGCGACTAGAAATTAATATAGAAGTTTCTTTATTTGTATACATGAAAAAAAAAATACGTCGTTAACAAAGTTTTGGAAGTACATAATCTAAATTTTAAAATCCGCCTTGATTTGTCATTAGAAGATACCAACTTGACATGACCCGAGTCAAGTTCATATCATATTTATAACAAATAATGTTGTGATTATTAAAGTTCGAATAGGCCTAGTGAGTAAATATATGACTTTTGCAGCAATACACAGTTTCAGTTACCATGTTCGGCAAACAAGCTAGGCCATCAATCATAGTGTAATTAGGTGAGTGTATTACGGAAGTACCTACTCATATTAAGTAAGTTCCAAACATGAGCTAAGTGCCTAACCAAATCAAGTAACCTTAATTCATAGACATAAAATAAGGACTTAATCGCGTACACTTACTTTTATTATTTTCCTGACGTTTCGAGCGTGCCGTAACGCTCGTGGTCGCAGGCAGACTGGCGAGGAATTGTATCAGCATCTCCTAGCTGCGCGGGTTTTTCGAACTACCCGCACTTGGTCTCGATTATGCACATTCACGCTAGTGTTATCACTTTGCCTACACACAACACTCACGACATCTGGTGGTTTGGAAATGCAAGTATTTTCACGCTTACATTTGCTGATCACTGGATTTCACGAAGACGAGTCCCGTTTTTGTCATAATAATGAGTGAAAATCGTGTAAGTTTAAATCAGTACATAAAATAAGGAGACATAATCCCACGAAGATGATAACTGTGATTCCATAATAAGCCGCGGTGTCGTGCACACACGCTCACTTTTGACGTTTGAACCAATCACCGCTTGTCCACGAGTTCCATATGTGTGCGTGTCACGCGTAAACACGAGGAAATCAGCTTATTATTGAATCACAGTCTTGTCTTCAGTGTTACGTCTCCTTATCAACCGACTTCAAGATTTCGAAGGAGTTTATCAATTCGTCGGGATCTTTGTCCATTCGGAAAATTATTTTTTTGTTTGAAAGAGTATACGTCAGAGATGGTCCCATTGTAACCAGGTCAGGATCTGATGATGGGATCCAGGAGAAATCGAGGGAACTCTTCAACACCTATAGTGATTTGAGTATTTTTTACAGCAGCTCGAGCTTTTGTATAAGTGAAGTCGGTTCTTTTTTGTTTAAAATTATTATTTTATATGTCTATTTCACCTTATACCTTATACTGTTCTACTCTTGGTATAACCGTGAATTTTGCAGCTTGTTACCTCCAAGTTCTTGTTGCGGTAGCTCTAGTTACCAGACATACTCTTATTACCTAGGTAATTTAGTTCAGTATCAAAATATCAATCAAGTGACTGGTTATAAAATATTACTGAAAATATTATTTTGAGACTATAGGCGCAGGAGCAAGGTCTTTTTCTGGTTGAAAATTTGTAGTATCGAGAAAGAAGGCATCAAAATAACCACCTACTTGACATGTTTTCCTGACCCACAACTTAGGGACCAGAATCACATTACGTATAGCCAAACAATCATGTTCACAGCAAACCTTATACTTACTTGCTTACATATTTTGTAATAGGTACAGTCACCGGCAATAGTCTCTTCTTCCTACACAAAGGCCGCAAAATATGTGACACGCTCTTATGGCCCTACAGATAAAGAGCGTGTCACATGTTTTTGCGGCCTTCGTGTAGGAAGATACTATTGCCGGTGACTGTACAAGTACTATCTAACACTGAACATCAACACATTTCTACACATACACAATTACACAAGTCAACATATACAGTTTTTAATGGACATCACTTACAAGAAAGCCTTATTTTATTCAGATTGCTTTAATAATTGCCATGATTTTACTGTATCGACCAAGCGGCTGAAACATTTTCCTGTTAGAGAACTATTATATAATCTGTGCTTTTAGCTTAGGAAGTAATACTTTTACGTGGCCAGATGTCCCACATTCCTCAACCTTTTCAAATTCTTGTAAAATTTAGTAAGCACTATAATTTTTTTTGGCGACTCAGTTTTACGAAGTTTTATAATTCAGCGGAGATACGGAGCTTGCAAAAGAAAAATTTTTTTTAACCATTTTACAGACTCGCGAGGTTTACAGTTCACACAGCCACTCGTTTTTTTACTGTTTTGACCTCTTAAAAATGTTTCTTTAAATTAGGTGTAAGAGTTTATGATCTTGATCTAGAGCAATTATACTTTATTCATCACGAAACAAAAAATATATGAGGGAATAAATGTGGTTTTAATATTTCAAAATCTGCGTTTTGTATTTAATTCTGGGCTTAATATAAATTACGGGGACTTTGTAGACATTCAGTAAGTGAAGTGTAGGTACTTGCTTGTACTTACAATGTTAACAAACCAAGGCAAGAACAATTTTCCAACGTACATATGTAAAACAAGGTGTAAGTAGGTCGTTAATGTAACATATTTACAGTTTTTGTAAAACATGACAAAGTACTACAATTTTCCCTAAAAAAACGATTAATAAACATTATTAAAAAACTAAAAAAACATTTCAATTCTTCTTGTATTTTGGTGAAATTATGAATATTTACTTACCTACTTACTTAAAAATTTAAGTAATTAAAACAGCTTTTTTAAATCATAAAAGCTATCGCAATGAAATTTTCGGGTAAAACCTTGTTGACCGTATATCAGCCTAACTACTACATATTATAACCCGTTCATCGTCCATAGTGTAAAGCGAGGTCGGTGTGTCACAGTTGCGGGTGTAGAACAATCGTGCAGAGTCGTCTTCAGACCTTTGAGGGGGTTAGGAGTGCAATTTTGTGACCGGGAACTTAGTTATATGCCTATGGAATTCCATTTGTTTTTTTTTTCAATTAACACGGTTCAACTATTTACTCGTGGCTATTAGGATCTATACTATACTAGTAATTACGGTACGAACTGTACGAGTAAGTTTACTAAACTATAAAGAATATCATTTCAATAAAATAATTATTACCATTTAAAATTTCCTTTTCTTACTATTTTTTTTTTCGATGTTCACAAACTAGTATCAGTTTCTGACTGACAAATTTATATACATGGTGCAATGATGTTAAAAATGCTTATCAAAATAATAATTATACAATTGGGTACTTTCCTGGGTAAACAAAATATAATTCCATTTAGGCCGTCAGTTAGATTATCAAAAAATATTGGACACGTATTTTTTATTTTGTTAATCAAGCAAAAATTGGTGAAGATATAGCCCGTTAAAGTTCCGCGTGACGTCACATTATACTAAAAATTGTACTGAAATGTACAATATGGCTATTTTTAGTATAACTAAGTTCCGTCGTTAACACGTAAAATTGCCTTCGTCTGTTCAGGGCTGTCAGTAAAGCGTGGGTGCAGGTGCCATATTCCACAGTTCAAAGTGTTCAAACGACACTTCGTGACATACTATTTAAATAAATAAAAGTTATAACGCCACTTTCTCAAAATAGGCTTTGTGACAGTCATGTCACGAACTGTCGTTGAAACAAGTCGAATAGGGCCCCAAGTGTAGCGCCGGGTCAGGTGGGTCACATCGATATCATACGTGTGTCTGTTACCTGTGTCCGTGACAACGGGGGACCCGCGTATGCGGGCATGTAATACGTGCCGTTTATTTTATAGAAGTTACTCTGGAAAAGAAGAAATTTGATGTATCTGAAGAAGATATGTTATATATCAAGAAGAACCCTTACGGTCATACCAAATAGAGAACCGATCTATTGTATTATTCTACAAATTAAAAAAAACGTGGAAGAATTAAATCCAAGTATTATTTTTAACCCCCTAAAGAAAGACAAATTGTTTTGACTCCAGCCCGCGTTAAACGCCCAAATTGTACGTCCGTAGTACGCACATTACGTCTAAAATATTATGTGTTGATTGCCGTAGGAACGCTCGTAAATCTCTGAAGTAAACATCGTTGTATTGAGGTATTTTCGTTTAGTTTTCACGGTGTGCGTTACCATGGGAGCGTTGATTCATAAAAGCTGAACGAAATTTGTAGTCTTTCTACCATACGGCGCAGCGCCATTTCTTGTGAATTGACCTAGAACGCACCTACCTAGTAACATTTGTGTTAATTACGTATCATCTAAAAAGTTAATTGATCTTGTACTAGTCTACACATAATATCTTTTTTAGGTACAGTCGCCATCAGATATATCGGAGCGTCCAAGGTGGTCACAAATATCTGAATCACAAGGACTCTATTGTCAAGGCGATAAAGTGCTTGTTCAGATATTTTTGAGTACCGTGCCCCTCCGATATATTTGATTGCGACTGTACTTGGTATGTAGTAGTTAACATTTGAAATTCTTATACTTATTTATGGAGAATAAAAAAAATCTCTTCCGTTCCGACAAAAAAAGACAGCTCAAAAAGGTTTTTAAGTGATTGGTTACGAATAACTCCCACCCAGGTTATATTTTATTGACCAGTGGGGAGGTACCTTACCATCATTATTAATTGACTATATCGATCGACGACATGGTTTTCGTAGGTCTAGATTCTAGACTCTAGAACCACCAACCGTTGCTGGGTCCACTCCGTTATAGTAAAATCACGTAAAAAGGTCGCGTACGCTTAACGGTTGGATGGCGGAAAAAACGCCACTAAACGGTTCTTAGCGGTGATAGAATGGACCTTAGCAGCCGAATGGAAATTAGATTAGATACAGTTGGTTACACATTTTGTAAATGTATGATTGAGTTAGGCAATAGTGCCCACACACGTAAGTAAAATACAGATTTAGGTTTCAATTTTGCCTTTTTTCTGATAGGTTTCTGAAACACATTGGAGCATTACTTACCAATGTCTTTAGTAGTGGCTAAGTTTACGTCGGAAGTGCATGATTTCGGGAACATAGTTATATTAAGTAACATTCCCAAACCACGATTGTATCTGATCATTACAAACCGGACTCTTCCATAGACTAAAGAGATTGGGGCCGGCTCAATCTGAATTAAAATAAAAACACTACTTGCTCAGAAATTTTCGTAAAAGGCGAAGATGCCACATGCAGGGCATGTCCTCAAAGGCAAGATGTGTTCTTCAATTAAGGCATTTCAATCGATGCCCTCTTTAAATCCTCTTATTATAAGTAAGAAAATGATAAGACTGGTAAATACGAGTAGGTATGGTAGCTTACCTCTTGATAGAAGACACGTTTGGAGTTGTAGGTGAGATTGTACTGCTGGTCAGCGACCATCAGCAGGATTGTGAAGGGCAGCAGGAATGCGGCCGCGGCCAGGAAGGCCACGCACCTCCCCAGCCGCATCATGCTCACGTTCCTTCTCCCCATGGCTGAGCTACTTCACGCAGCTGCTCAGGACACGGCTGGAGGTTTTGTAGCACTTCATTCGGGTAGTTGAAGCGTTGAGGTGAAAACCGAGTTAATCTGAAACAAGAACAAGATGGCTTAATAATAGCAAGTACCTAATCTATTTGGTTTATAAGTATGTATTATATTTGCGCAGAGCTCGTCAGTAGATTCGAAAATATTTTAAATAGGGCAATTTTAAACCATATTTTCTTCACACAATGATTAAAGAGGATTGAGATATTGAGGTTTACGAAATGGTACAATTGCAAGCATTGTCAGACTCTATTTTTAGTGTCTAAATAATTGAACGATGACTTTGCAACTACGCTAATTTGTCACCAAAATAATGATGTAAGGTTACTCAGCAGTCACGGATGTTGCAAAGAGCATCCAATTTACTGGTTCGAGTCTATTATTACGCCGCCTCTAATTTCATGATTAAACTATCATTATTTTTGCATTACGCTAATACCTAGAATAAGCAATGATTTAAAGTCAAGCGAGCTGTTCCGTTGGTTGAGCAAATTTGAAAACTCTCTCTCTCTCTCTCTCTCTCTACAGAGTGTTTTTTCAACAATTAGCCATATTGTACGACGTGATTAGGGGTCATAGTGAACAACTTTTTCTATGGGACTAACCCAAAAATCCCAAAAAAAATGTTGGCCTCCCCATAGACTGATCAGATGGTTGATCGGCCAAAATGTATGACACAGCCAAATTTTTATGTGATTTCGAAGTACATAGGTCCCAGAGAAAAAGTTGTTCAGTATGACCTACCTAATCAGCTTGTACAATATGGCTAGTTATTGAAAAAACATTCTGTATACACCTAATCTTAAAGCTATGAAACTAATTTGTTATTAATGTTATATTTATTTGTTATTTTGACTTTACAGTATTTATAAAAACAAATTACTAGTACAAAAATAAAGTTAGGGTACCTAACTAAGTAGGTATACTTAGGTACCTAAGTATATTATAACTTATAACCGTGGAGTGGAATTAAATATTGCAAATACATGTGTGTTGTGCATTGGCTGCTAAAGTCCAGATTTCAAGGTCGCAGGCACCGGATAACGACAGTGAGTCATTGGGTAAACCTGAGAACCCTACTTAATGAGCTCATTTTGGACACTTGAGAACGGTATTTACATTTTAAACAAGCTTAAGTACTTAGAGTACAGAGTAAGACAACGTAACTAATCACTTGAAAAAAAACTTATATTTAACTTATATTTGATGTTTAATTACGTGTACTTATACCTTTAACGCTGACTAACTATTATTATTTGGTACGTTATCAAGTCAACGGTACAGGCAGCATTGTCGGTTGTTAATAAAGTTTATTTCTAAATATTTTTTTATGGCAGTAACGCCTTATTTACAACCGACAATGATGTACCTTCGACTTCAAAACGTCACATTTTCCTTATTTAGTACAAGTGCTCGAAATTATGTACCTCATTGTCACCAAAATACAGATCATTTGATATTTCATTCCCATTTTATATTCACCCATCACTTTATATTTCATTACAAAGAATATGATAAACATAGTCTCAATTATTGTGGGTGTGAAACATATGTACTTAAGTAAGTAAACACCTACCAAACCATGACTTTTAAAGATACATTTAGGCTCCGTTACACGAATGACAATTAGTTCAGAGCCAGTGCATTTTCGTTACACAATTGAAAGTTAAACAATGATATTTATATGGCGTTCAAATGTGCTTTTTAGGTATAAAAGTAAAAGTGTGTTAATGCACGTTTAAGAGCTGACATTTAATAACTTCTTTTATTGGAATTTGGAACAACACCTTAAATCAATTAATAATAGAATATTAAATAATACCTAATCATTTGATTTCTGTTAATTCGGTCAATGACAATCCTGTATGAAAGATACAATACCAGGCTTGTGATAGATATATGTACCTGTCCCGTCAAAAACACAAATATAAAATTATTTTAACTTAGTAAATCGTTTTGACAATAAAATAAGTGAGATCTAGCTTAATAGTGTTCTTCTGCTTCTTTCAAAACTTCTTAAACCACAGCTCCTGCCTTTGTTAACGTTCTTTAGTGCAACTTGTTTTTTCTTTCTTTACCGTACTATGTACGAGGTTGCTACTTATATATCCGGAAACAAAAAAACAAACAAACGTACACGGCTGAAAATAGTTTTATTGTTTTTCAAAGTATTCCCCTTGATGATCTATGCACTTTTGCATTCGCGTGAACCAATTTTTAAAGCACTTCTGCCACTCCGCCTGAGGTACCTCCATAACGTGTTGTTTGAATGCGTCGACAGCATCTTCAGCGGTCGAAAATCGTTGACCGCGTAATTTATTCTTTATATTTGGAAATAAATAAAAATCGTTGGGTGCCAAGTCAGGGCTGTACGGCGGATGACCCGTTAATTCCACATTTTGACCCTCCAAAAATAGAGTTGTTTCGCGTGACGTATGACAGCTGGCATTGTCATGATGAAGAATGATTCTTCGTCGCTGGTTAGTTTTACGAATTTGTTCAAATACTTCCGGTAAGCAAATGGTCGTGTACCACTCTGAATTAACCGTTCTACGGTTTTCTAGTGGCACTGTAGCTACATGGCCATTAATACCGAAGAAGCAGGCCACCATTTGTTTCAATGTACTTTTTGCACGAGTAACTTTCGTAGGGTTCGGCTCATTTTGAAACACCCATACCGTTGATTGTTGCTTCGTTTCGGGATCGTATGCATAGATTCAGGATTCGTCACCTGTATAGATGTTATAAACGGCTTTTGAGTCACCACGGTTATATTTTTTTAACATTTTATTGCACCATTCGACGCGAGCATCTTTTTGCTCTTTTGTTAAGTTGTGGGGTATCCAACGCGAACAAATTTTTTTTACAGCCAAATAATTATGTAATATGCTATTAATGCTGGTCATAGAAATACCCAGAGTCGCCTCTATCTCGCAGTACGTAACATGTCGGTCGTCCATTATAAGTTTTCGCACAGCCTCGATATTTTGTTGTACAACGACCGATTTCGGGCGACCTGCCTTAACTTCGTCCGTAAGCATACTCCACGATTGAACTCACTAAACCAGTGATACACAGTAGTTTTAGATGGGGCTTCATCACCAAAAGTTGAAGTTAGTTGATCTATGCACTGTTGTTGCGTTAAACCACGCCGAAAATCATAATAAATCATAGCACGAATATTTTCACGAGTGAGTTCCATTCTTGCTGCGAGATGACATTTAAAACCCGTCAAAAACAAAACACGAGCGTTAATAAGAAAGAAAAAATATACCGGCCAGTACTTAAAAAAGTTCAAATTTTACCATGGAGGTCAAATATGCTATTTAAGAAGATTGTAATCCCGGTTTCCGGATATATAAATAGCAGCCTATGTACTTATGTAGGTTTAAAACGAGTAGGTAGAATACAATTTAATGCCTGTTTATTATCCCTTGCTAACTGAAGTTATTGTGTAAAAATCCTGGAATTTATCCCTATATATCTTAATCTATTTTGTAAGCATTATTATTTTTTAAATACTTTATCTTTTAAGGGTAACTACTTTTTATTTAGCATCATCTTAAAAGAGTGTCAATTGAATATTCCTCGTTGTTCGTTCACACCATTTTGTAATGTTTAAATGGCGGGTATACAGCTGCGGCCGCCATTCGGATCTTGACCAGATTGTCGTAAAGACCTCATGAAAATGTTATTATCATAAAATGAAATCGATTCATATTTAAAAAAAGCTTGTAACAGACTGATATAAGTGAACATACTGGTAAAGTCCTATTATATTTTATAATCCCAGTAAGTAATATCTCCAACTATTATATATCATATCGGTTATTTTTATTTGTGGAGTTGCCCGCAAATGACCTAGTCACGTTCAAAGTTCACAAGATCGTGACCGAGTGGAAAGGCACAAAGCGATGCACGATGGTCGATTGGTAAATGTCTATAATGGTTAGAAAAACAAAGTTGGCAAACAAGTCGACGGTTTGTGGTCGGCCATTAGCCAAAAGGGTAATAAATATTCATTCGCTGGCTAAGCGCAAGTTTTCTACATGCGGGCGAATATTTGGATATTAAATCGGCAAAAAGTAGGTTGCAAGAGCAATCTCACGAGTATTTTGTACTATTTGAGACTCGGTGAAATTAGGTACCTACAAGGGTTTCCTGTTGATCTTCACTCACAGACTACACAGACTACTCATTATTAAGTTTTTACAAGGAGCACGGGGTCACCACACATCAGCGCAATTTTCTTCGTTAATTTCTACGACTCGAACAGCACATCTCAATAGTATTCTACACCATTTTGTAGTATAACAATTCAGGTTAGTCCCTATAACTTGATTTTTGTGGATATTTTTAATTCACTTGAGTAATTATTAAAAACGTTAACTCAAATTAAATAAGCAGTCGCGCTCTCATACTAAATTAGTACGGCAGCGTTGATGTGTGGTGACCTCGAGTTGTACTTATGATCTATCTAGTGGTTGAGGTTATTTGTGTCTTCACTAGAAACCACAAAATTATCAAAATGTAACGCGCAAACATCTTTCCATCCCTTTCCCTAGTTTCCCTTACCATAAACCAAGTTATACCCACTTTAATTAACCTTCCTCCTTCTGAAGTTCTTAATTATAAAATTTAAAAGTGAATTACCTCTTAATAGATGGACGGGATTATGACGCTTGAGTACATCATAGCTATTTATAATACCTATTTTTAACCGGTTCTACTTAAATGTCATCCAAATAAGGCCTTGCAAAGTGCAAAAGTTCAAATAAGTTGTTAGATTGGTCGTAATGTTCTTTTTTAAATACTCTATTTGTTTTTTAATTCTATTAATATTTTATATAATATGAAATTGTGCAAGAACTTATAAGCAAGAACAATATTATTTTAAATTATACACTAGAAACCGAAATAAACTTTCAATCACTATTTTTAGTAACTAATTTGTATCTTGATAGTACTAAATTTTACTCTTTTTAAGTAGGTACCGACCTTATAGGCCAATCAAATCAGACTTTTTCGAAGAATAAAATTCCAGCAAGCTGGACATCGTTTTAATACCTTCATTTGGTCCTGAATTCGTGTAAATCGAGTTTGCCTAATCCCAGGAGGTGTGCATTATTTTTGGGTAATTTTTGCTCCTGCGGTGATCCTGAACACCTAATTTCAGCATGTCAACTATTTCTGGCAGCCCTGTATTCACCTAAGGTATGAGACCTCCTTGGACAAAATCCGCCACGAGATGTTTTCAAAATCCCTCATAAAGCCAACTTTCAATCTGGCCTCTCTACCCCCAACAAATCCAGCCGAATTTGACCATTAATATTGAATGGATTGACTTTTCCCGACGGACCTTTTTTGAGCTACAAGTAAATAACTGAAAAGAGCAAATTGGGCAAACTGGGACAACACGCATTTAGGACCAAAAGGTATTAAAACGATTTCCAGCCTGCTGGAAATTGATACCTCAAAACGCTTTTATGGATCTAATTCTATTAGTATACACTAATAATAATAATAATTTTGTTTCTTTGTTGAGGTTATGCCGACTATGTTAGGTCAGGAGCAAAGTGGCCTCATTATTTATGACACCGTGTCACACAGAGCATTAGAAATCGTTTAATTTTATTTAGATCTACCAAATATTTGTATTGTGCCAAAATCAATAATAAAGATCCTTTATCTTTTGTTTAACCGTTTAATATAGTATTAGGTAATTAAACCATGACTATGCTTACATAATCTCAAGTAAGAATAAGTGGTTGGATCATACAGATTCTATTGCTGTATGTTATTGCTTCGCGTCTTTCTTGTAAAAATCGAAAGCTAGGTATATCGGCGAGTAACTTTTTTTCAGTACTTGAAAATCAAATAAGAAAAACATGATAATTATTGATACTCGAGCCTTTTTTTTTGTTGCGTCCACAGAAGTAAACATGTAAGAAAATGTGTTTGATCAATCCTATGTATAAGGCTCTCGGCGGTTTGGCCGGCATTAGCACATTTTGTTACTTGTCAATATTATATAATAATTTTATACAATAAAAGAGGTTCTCATTCAATAGCAGATTAAGCACAAAATAGTGTACTTCCGTTTAGTAATTACAGGAAACAAGCGACGAGAGGTTTGCGTGAGCGTCGCGTACACGCCATGAAGAACACAACTTTATTGTATTGTTGATTTGAAACCCACAATTTTCTAATAATCAGGTACTTAACCACCTACATAATTATCTTTTTATAAAATTTCTATATTCTCTTCTTAAAAATTGATGATAGATAAATAAATATAAGTAAGTAGTTTAGATTTTTGCTTTTTATATTAAATGAAGATATCATTAATTAAAAATAATAATTCATCCAATTGTGTAACTAACAGTAAAAGCTTATTATTCTGGAACGAATTAAATTGACCTTCATTATTTTACGAAGTTTTTTAAATTGTCTCCTTCTTTCTATTTGCCTTTTCCCACGTTAGGTAGGGTCGGCTCTCCTAATTAATTTGCGCCAGATTGATCTGTCCGGGGTTGTTGGGTCCTGGATTTGGGCTTTCTCCATGAGTTTGATCATACTGGCCCACCATGTCAAGGGCGGACGTCCCCTGTCTCTTTAAAATAAAAGATTGTAAAAAATAAAATTTTCGTTCAGATTAGCATAAGTCTCGGTAGAGGTAAGTTTTGGTCACCTATTTATACGTAGTTACCTTGAAGACTCAACACAACGACGAAATAACAGAAATGTCTGTCGAAGTGCTTGCCTAATATTCTGTCCTTAAGTTCGTAATTATCACCTCATTTGTGTTGTGTAACGTTTACCTACCTAACGACTCTTACGAGTTATGAGAGGACTAAACAAGTTGGTTAAATAAAAACTAAATTGTATTCATAAACATATGGTGCGAGGTGTGCTCTGAGCTTACCAGCACCAGCTACACCGCGACGCGCTGGAAGACTACCCGCCACCTGGTTCATGACGATCCAAAACGATCTGAAATATATAGGAGTAGAAAATACCGTAGCTCTAAATAGAGCACAATGGAAAATACAGACAAGGAGAGCCGACCCCAGATAATGAGATAAAGCTTAGGGCGAGAAGAAGAACTAGAAGAAGTATTGGTAAACATATTGGGATTTACTTCTGATAGATACCTACAGACATCTAAATTAGGATTGTGATTTGAAGACGTGCTAAAAGAACCTTTTCTACAAGACAAGTCTAAATCGGCTTATTGCCACCCTTGTTAGTTAAGAGTCCGGTAACGATTTGAAAACGAAAATCACTAATAATTAAATTATGCACATGAATCGCATTTGATAAGATAGTTTGAAGTCTTGTGATTGCAAAAAAGTTTTTTGGGCCTAAATATATTAATATTGAATACCCTAAAACTGAATTCTTACAGAGCTTGTTTAGTGAGGACGTTGATCCGTGCAATCTTGTCGCTTGGTTATTTAGTTATTATTTTTTATGGTACCTAATATGTTTTATACTCTCTAATTAAAGCATGAAGTACAATTTATTTCTCTATTTTTAGGATTCCGTACATCGAAAGGAAAAAACGGAACCCTTATAGGATCACTTTGTTGTCCGTCTGTCTGTCTGTCTGTCTGTCTGTCTGTCTGTCTGTCAAGACCATTTTTCTCAGGAACGCGTGGAGGTATCAAGCTGACATTTATATCAAATACTCATGTCTATTGTCCCTTGAAGCTGTGAAAAAATCAAACTTAAAAGCCAACGCAATCAAAAGATACAGTCGTTTATGCTGCAAATTTTAGAGTTTTTCGGCACTTGCAAAACCTACGGGGTACTTCCCGTGAACTCAGAAACTTGAAATTTGGCACGAAGCAACGTCATATAGCATAGACAATGGAAAAATTACAAAAAGTAGACAGTTTTAGTAAAATCATACTGTTAAATTGCGGTCCGCTTTACCAAGTTAAATATTTCCTTATTAAATTACGTTTCGTTTTTCTTAGTTAATTATTTCCTTAGTTTTGTGATTTAACTTAATGCCTGTCGAATCTGAAGCCAACATGTATTTTTAAATTGAACTTCCGTTTCTTTATAAGTGTATTTCTTTCTTTATTTGCTGCTGGCGGGTAGATTGTGGAGTTTTTGTTTAGTTTTTACTGTATATATTTTTATAATTATTGAATATTAGTATACACTTATTATGTTTTTAAATTTACATATATTTTTCAGATGCCTTTCAGTGATAACAGTGATCAGTATTTATCTTTTTCCTCCTTAGATAGTGTAAGTGAAGACAGTTTCCATAGTTTGCCTCCTTCGCTTCACGACTTTCTGGAATCTCAGTTTAATGATGTACCTAAAAATTTTAACGTTGTGCATTTAAATGCGCAAAGTATTCCTGCACATTACAGCGATATGTTACTCTCTTTTGACATTAAGAACATTCATGCTATTTTAATTTCCGAATCGTGGCTCAGACCAGCTTTGCCTTCAACGTACACAATACTCCGCGGATGCCTTCTCATATCATGATCTGCTCTATCTCTCTTACAAAATTCGTCCTCCCAAATCTAAATCAAAAACTCTTTTGCAGCGCAATTTTAGTGGATTAAATGTGGAAAAGCTTCGAGATGACGCTTTAACAATCGATTGGAGCAGTATCGCTCGAACGGGTTCGGTAGACGATCAAGTTTCTCTCTTTAATTCGCTCCTCATACAACTTTATGACGCTCATGCTCCTGTTCGTGCAATAAAAGTCAAGCATCTCCCTGCTCCTTGGCTCACTGAGGATATTAAAGCCCTTATAGACAGGAAGAATCAATCTAAATCTAAGTATAAGGCTAACAACTCTGAGAAAAATAAACTTAAATATCATACCCTGCGCAATCGCTGTAGCACTATATGTCGAGATGCTCAGAGGCGTCATATTCACAGTTCTGTTGAAGATGGAAATCCAACCAAAGTGTGGAAATTTTTGAAAGGTCTCGGAGTTGGCCAATTTCAACAGGCAACCAATTTAAACAATATTAGCGTTGACCAGCTTAACCAGCATTTTTCATCGTCCACCTGTTTCAGTTGTCCTAAGAAATCTAACTCACTTCATCATCTTTCATCACTTCCTGCCTTAGATTTCTCTTCTTTCTATTTTAGCCATTTCTGTGAGAATGATGTTAGGAAGGGTATATTGAATATCACTTCTAACGCCGTTGGTGTTGACTGTGTTAGCCGAAATATGATACTCCCTCTCCTTGATTTGTTTGTTCCTATTATCACCGGTATTCTGAATTTTTCCATTTCATCAAGTACTTTTCCCAGTCTGTGGAAGGATGCCAATATTATTCCTTTATCCAAAAAATCCAACCCCAGTTCCTTCTCTGACTATCGCCCCATCTCCATTCTTCCTTTCCTATCCAAAGTCCTCGAACGGCTAGTGCATCAGCAACTAACTTCCTTCCTGAATAGAAATGACCTCCTAAACCCATTTCAATCTGGTTTTCGTCCGGGCCACAGTACTACCTCGGCTCTTGTCAAGGTTACCGATGACATCCGTTTGGGTATGAATGACCAGAAGCTTACACTTCTTGCACTTCTAGATTTCAGTAATGCCTTTAACACGGTCGATTTTGACATTTTGCTCGCGTTCTTACAGTCTCTTAACATATCGGCTGCAGCGATTGCCTGGTTCCGCAGCTATTTGGTTGGTCGTCGGCAAAGAATAAAACTAGATTCTTCGTGTTCTTCCTGGTGCAGCACATCAGCTGGTGTTCCACAGGGTGGTGTGCTGGCTCCTCTTTTATTTTCTATCTTCATTAATTCCATAACTCTTGATCTCTCCTCTTCGTATCACCTCTATGCCGACGACCTTCAAATATATTCGCAGGGTATGCATAGCGATCTCAATTCAGTTATAGAAGCCACGAATCTTGATCTGCTCCGCATATCAAATTGGAGTCAAAATTACGGTTTAAAAGTAAACCCCCTAAAGTCACAGGTAATTGTGATGGGTAGCGCTAAACAAATCTCCAAAATTGACTTTCTCAGGCTCCTTCCGATAGTCTTCGATGGTATCCAAATTCCTTTTTCCAACCAAGTGAAAAATCTTGGCGTAATCATGGATCGTTGTCTATCATGGGTGCCTCAGGTGAGTGAAGTGAGCAGGAAGATGTTTGCTGCCATAGGGTCTCTCAGACGGCTCCGGAATTTCCTGCCAATTGCTACTAAAATTGCGCTTGCTCAGTCGTTACTTCTCCCCATTCTTGATTATGCAGATATCTCCTATTTAGACCTAACCGAGGAACAACTTAATAAGCTTGAGCGTATTTAAAATGCCTGCATTCGGTTCATTTTCGGATTACGCAAATTCGACCATGTTTCTAGTTTTCGTTCTCAACTCAAATGGCTCCCTATCCGTCACCGCCGTAACTCTCACATACTTTCTTTACTCTTTTCTATACTTTTTAACCCTGCAACTCCCCGCTACCTCAAAGAGCGTTTCTCTTATCTTAATTCTATTAGATCCTCTCAAAAATTGCTCCTAAAAGTGCCATCTTCATCTTCCAAATTTTATAATTGCTCATTTACGTTCCAGGCCGTTCGTTTGTGGAATTCTCTCCCTCTCAACATAAAACGCGCGCAATCTATCGGTAGCTTTAAATGCAACTTAAGGAATACTATTTATCTCTTCCTTAGGTTTTTAAGTTGACACTGTTGTTTCTTATTGTGTGTATTATATATGTATATATGTACGTATATGTATGTTTATTTTGTATTTATTTAAGTATGTATATTCATATGAATGTGCTGTGTTATCTATTTCGTCTCTTTTGTTTCTATGCACCACCTACTGCTTATTGTTTTTCTCTAGTCTCCACTACCCAAAGGTTGTCTGGAAGAAATCGCTCATTAGCGATAAGACCGCCTGTTGTTACCTCTACCTAAATTTATCTAATTGTAAAATTTGTGCTTGTAACTGTATGAGGTGTGCAATAAAGAGTATTTATTATTATTATTATTATCATACAAAAATTTTTTTTTATTTAATTTTAAACTTACTACCTTTTTCCTCGTAAACGCGTGGCGGTATTAAATTGAAATTCATGTCAAATACTCAGCGCTATAAGACCTTTCAAATGTAGCAAAACCAAACTTTTATGTCAACGCAATCAAAAGAAATTGCAATTTAAGTAGCTTATTTTGAAACTGAGTACTCGCAAGAAACTCAAAACCTAAAGGGTACTTCCCGTAAACTCAGAAACCTGAAACTTCGCACGAAAAAACTTCATATGGCACAGACAAAGGAAAAATTACGAAAAGTAGACATTTTTAGTAAAATCATACAAAAAATATTTTTTGAAATTTTAAACTTACTACCTTTTTCCTCGTAAACGCGTTGAGGTATTAAATTGAAATTCATGTTAAATACTCAGGGCTATAGGACCTTTCCGATGTAGCAAAACCAAACTTTTATGTGAACGCAATCAAAAGAAATAGCAATTTAAGTCGCATATTTTGAAACTGAGTACTCGCAAGAAACTCAAAACCTAAAGGGTACTTCCCGTAAACTCAGAAACTTGAAACTTGGCACGAAGAAACTTCATATAGCATAGACAAAGGAAAAATTACGAAAAGTAGACATTTTTAGTAAAATCATACAAAAAATATTTTTTGAAATTTTAAACTTACTACCTTTTTCCTCGTAAACGCGTAGAGGTATTAAATTGAAATAAATAAATAAACATACTACAACTTTTGCTTGTTACAGTTTTGTACGGAATCCTCGGTGCGCGAGTCCGACTCGCACTTGGCCGGTTTTTTTATTTTTATGAAATGCTTTAATCTCTTCTCAAAAATATCACCTTCATATCATATTAAACAAATTTTCATAAAATGGCTCTAGCTAAACATAGGTACGCTCCCTTAAAATATATATATGAAAATTAAAAAAAAACTGTTAAACTTTTTCCTCAGACGACTCATTTTCCAACGTATTTATGTATTTTACGTACTAGTATAAATTAATTTTAGTCAATAAAAACCTTACTCTTTTAACCTCTCCAAGCAAAAATCGCGAAATAGGTGTTAGATTAGGGTGAAATACTTATAATTGAAACAAGAAAATAAAAAAGCGTTCCACTTATACAATTTAAAAAGAAAGTTACTTTCAAGATATGTATAAAAACTGATAAAAATTTCGTTAGTTACTGCAAAATAGTATCAAAAAGTTAAGCGAAATCGAACAAAAAGTTTACTGGACTCTTAAATTCATTTCTCCGAGGTATTTGGATTAGTATCCAAAAAATTAGATTAACACTGAGTGTTATTTTTTAATCGCCGACATAATATTCTTTCAACACAGTTGCTCGTAACGTTTTTGTTCCATCGTTCTTAGGCTCATCATCGTAGATATTAATCACGCGGGGTATTTTATTATATTATTGAACTAGTGCGGCAATTAATAACCCGATTAAGTTACGTTTATACCCTTGTACTTAGTTGTATGTATGCACACGAAACTTTATAATTTAGACTAGTATCAGGATTGTTTACTGATTTAATTAACGCAAGTGTGTTGCAAATCGTAGTATGAAACGCGTAGCCAGGTCATTACAATACTTAGCTTCCTTATGCGCACTCACTATCGTTCGTTCGCACAATATCGCTTCGTATGGAATGATCAACTGAGAACACTTGTATCATAATGTACAGCCACGTCCGAAAATATGGATACATTTAACGTGACAAAAATATGCAGCCACGTCTCTATTCAAGGCGGAAGGTCTTGGATACATGATTATGTCACATTCGATGTATCCATATTTTCATACGTGACCGTACTTTTAATCGTTAACATAATTTGACATAATAAATAATATAACTTCGCATTTAAAGTACCTACCTAGTTTGAAAAATTGTACAGTAATTAAAGCTTTTTTGTGAATGTTAAGTTAAACTGCGCTGCAGTAAAAAGTCGTGAGAAACCACAAAATTAAGTTGATTCATTGGCAAAAAACCTGGGGGCCCACTGTCCATAGAGCACAAACGAATCGAAGGAGATTTATAAAAAAATGACTTCTCTTTATCGGTTTGTTTCTTGACTATTTAGTCTTTGGAACATTTTGTTCAAAAGATATAGAAATATTAATATTAATATAAAAAACAGACATATTTTACGAATTTAAGAATGTTATCTTTCTTTAACTTCGTTAGGAATACGGTGGTAGGACTGGCTCAGTAAGTTGTGTAATAAAAAAAAATTCACACCATGCAATGTCGCCTGAAAGACTGATGCAGACCGCTTGTTGTATGCCCCTTTTTATGTCCATCATGTACGAGTATTTGATACTGTGTTGTAATTTATCAGGTGTGCAATAAAGCATTCATTCAATGTGGCAAATAAACATAAAGCCCGTATGCAATTTTCTGGGGTGTTACGTGCATGTGCACTTTAATGCAGCAAGGGGTTATTACAGGGTCGAGGACTATATACGGACAAAGATGCATGGCACAAACGAACTACATACTACAAAATCATCTAACATTTAGAGGACACAGTTCAGTTAGGAAAGCATATCAAACGTTTTGTAAAGCAGTCAGATTTGGATTTTATTATTATATTGTGTCTTTTTAATTAAACAATAGGTAAATTGTCTGTCTCTCAAGCTGTTTTGATGCTTTGTCTTCTTGAAGAACTACGCATTATTTTTTATTTTTAAGACCTAGTGTATTACTGTTTTTGAAAAAAAAAGTCCCGCCGAGTTTCTTGCCGGTCATAATACTTCTCGGATCAAAGGTGTAGGGTTAGAACCGGTGGTAGATTTTTTTTCTCTCTGACGTTCATACATGCATTGTAATGTGCCTAAATTAAAGAATAAATATATTTTATCATTTTAAGTTGCCGACCCTTTAAAACCCCCTTAAGTACATCTATCCATGTGTTTAAGGAACCCTATGCAGTAAACCAACTCAACTTCTCCTGTTTTAAAGCAACCCAAACAAATGTAACAAAAACAATAAAAACTCACAAAAAGTAGCTGAGGTATCTGTGATTCCCAGTAACTGCGTGTCAGCATGAACTGTTTTTCTATCGCCAAGGTTACGTGCTGAACACAATCCAAATAGACTATTTCGAACTGATTGCATTCAAAACAGTTCGAGAGCTTTTAGTGACAGTTTGTATTCGTATGGTAACAAAGCGACTGGTAAATATACAATAATATTCAGTGTTGACAAGTTACAGCCGGAGTTTCACGATATGACCAACATAATAACCTATCAGGGCTCGAAACCGGTTTTCGCAAAAAAACCCGAAATAAAGTAACATATTTAATTATTTTATGGTTTTTATGTACAACTCAATATTGTATTTAGTAAATGACTTCATATTATAAGAATTTACGATTAAATATGAAATAGTAAACGAAAGAACGAAAAAAAACTTAGTATGGAACAAATACCCGTTTCCGAGCCCTGTAACCTATATGAGTTTATTAAATATATGAAAAAACTTTTCTCATACTTTTTATAGGTTGTCTAATGGGTTGTCTAACACATGAAAACTGATAACCAGTAGACGCCAGGTTTCCGCTTTGAAGGGCAAAATAAACATAACTTACTACTAACCTACCCATGGAATGGAATACGTCACCCGATGACCTTCAGATTGACTTTACTCAAACAGTTTTTTAGCTATAACTACTTGTTTTGAGGAAGTAAAAAAATATTTTATTAATATTGGTTATATTTGGAAGAACTTCGCTAATTCCGATACACGATTGGACGAAATCGGCTCGATAGAAAATTATTCCAAAGTTACATCTTAAAATTAGCTTTAAACAGTTGTATGTCTTTAGTTTCTTGACTTATACGTCTGTAACTAAGGACAAAATTCAACACACTAATACTAAAAAAACTTCGTTGTTTTATATTTCTCAATGAATGCGTAGTTTTTTTTTGTTCATCATTTTGCAAAATTTTCAATGAGCTCCCATACTAGTCGCAACACAGTGTTTCTCTTTCACTCGCGCTGAAAAAGATCGGGAGGGAATTTAGCTGTTGTCAGCCCCTTAACAAATATATAATCAAAAGGGATCTGAAGGAAATACGAGTACTTAAATGACAACGTAGCTCAAAACAGAGGAAAATGGAAAAGGCAATCAAGGAAAGCTGGCCCCCAGATACTATTACCTATTATATTAACTTATTCTATGAATTATGCCTAGATTGCCTAGTGGCTTATTTTTTTTTATACCATGACGGTGGCAAACAAGCATACGGCCCGCCTGATTGTAAGCAACTACCGTAACCTATGGACGCCTGCAACTCCAAAGGAGTCACATGCGCGTTGCCGACCGTTTACAAAAAGGAGGATTCACTGTGTTGATGGCTAAAAAAACAAGGTTCGGGGATTATTAATACATTAAAACTCAATCTACTTTAAACATAACTCTAACACACAACAAATAATCAACCAAGATTGAAGCTGTAGGTATTGGACTTGCATCGGAATAATTTTCAAGCAAATTGCGATATTTCTGATTCAGACGTTTAGACGCTAGCTGTACGAGTATTGCTTAGTTAATGCTTTGGAGTTGTATTGAAGTTGGATATATCTAAATGTGTTTTAAAGTTAGAATACGGCCTAGGGGCCGTCAGTCAGTCGTCAGGCTAGGGCCTCAGAACAAGAAGTGAAATAAATAAAAATTACTTCTTAACCAGGACGTGAAACATTATCGGGCAAATAAAAGTAGGAGCTTAAAATAACCTGAGCTTATACGGCCCGAACCCCGAACCGCTGACTAACCCTGACTTCCAAAGACTTGATGTAGTAACGTCAGGTGAAATGGGGCGTGACACAGTGAAGCTAAAAGCGCCGCGGGACATATGCAAATACGATGACAAACGACTGTGTAGGAGCCGTGACGCAATGCCGAAGTCGGCCATTAGTGGAGTTTGGTAAACTTTGTTACTTTTGATTTACTGGTATGATAATCTTCAGCTGCAGACAAACTCTGTAGGTACTTGTATTTCGGCCTATACAATACCTACTACGCCCTACGGCCCTACGGCCTACTCGTAGGTACGAGTATAACAAGTTTTTTAAAGAATTAACAGGCCTGTAAATACGGGTCGTCGTCGGCACGGCGTCACCATCAGATATATCGGAGCGGCCAAGGTGGTCACAAATATCTGAACAACGCCTCTATTGTCAAGGCGACAAAGTGCATGTTCAGATAATTTTGAGTACCTTGGCCGCTCCGATATATTTGATCGCGATATTACTAAACGACAAAATCACGCATTGCGTCGCGTTTGACTATACCTACTGGCTATAGTTATTAGCCTCCGTTCCCAATTGTCGGATGTCGGGCCCGAATTTTAGTTCCACGTGACAGAATATTTTATATGAAGCTATTCACAATTGTCCGACACCGATTTTGTATGAGGCGCCAAAACCCGATTAAAATTCGGAGCCGATATCCGACAAATGGGAACGGGGTCTAACACAATTGCGTGTCTAACACAGGCACAGGCACATCCCATAAGCTAGCCATAAGGTAAATGTACGCTTCAGCGAACGCGCCGTATCGCCGAATATATTCCATTTTAAGCTATAAGTCGATTACTTACAGCAGATACTACATTGTGATATTTTTTTCTGTGAGCTACATACCTACCCCTACGAATCAGCGTCAGAGACGGCCATTTTGGGGCTCAGTTGCGTTGCGACACGAAAACTGATCTAGTCATTCGAGTGCCACTTTGTATGGGCGCCCTTAACAAAATCGTTAAGAAATGCATTTCTTAAAATCATAGAATCGTTTAAAACTATATGTGGGTTCCAAATGGTGGATTTAGAGTGTTGTTATTTAATAAGGTTATGTATTTTAATATTTTAAGTGAATTCAGTGCAGTTATATTCTCAGAATTTGAAATCAATGTGAATCCGGTAATGTGTGACCCAACTTTTTGACTGGATGGTTTAACCGAACAGCGTACTGAATCAGGGAAAGCGTATGTTTTTTAAATTATGTTTTTACTGATTTATCATAAACAATTTATATAAACTTCTTGACTTTTCAAATAATGAAAAGTATTTGTAATTTTATGAGCATTTACCAAACATTTTTAAACAGCAAAGACTATAGTAAATCCGCGTTAGAAATCTTATAGTTTTACGAATTTTTGAGTTCAAAATAAGCCTATATTTAATAAATGTTTATAGTTATTTTACGGCAATATTAATAAAGACTAAATACATGAACAGAATCGTAATCCTTCTAATTATTAGTTTCAATGTAAAATTTGTGGTAATGTCACAATTGTTGCAATTTAGGTACTATTTTCAAAATTTGTTCGCGTATTACGTTCCACATATTTTGCATGGTTTATTTACCGAACGCGCGTTCGGTAAATCGTGCCCATAGTCTCTACTACCGAATTCGTATCTGCTTCGGCCTCGTTTGTATTCGATTGACATTAAAATATCATCCTTGTTTCTCTCACAACTAGGTCGACATTAACATGTATTATTTTTTCGGACTTTTTATAAAGGCCAGCGCCTCTAAACATTTAAACATGTTCAAGGCACTGCTGTTGATAGGCCGTTTTGTATAAAGATAAATTTTATAATAATAAAATAAAATATTATGTTTTTTAAAATTGTGTTTTTTATATTTTTAGATAAAATTTAACTTTTAAATTCAAATTGTAAAAACTTCTATTACGTTAATACCCCAAATAACGATAATGAGGTTTATGTAATATATAAAAATAATGGTTAGGTATTTTGACTAATTATAAAAAAAATAAAGTTACTTTTGTTTTGTATGAAGTAATTTACTAATGTCTGGAGATGCAACTTTAGCGCAGTTAGATGACATAATCCAAACAGTGAGACAGTTGAGAATCGCTCAACACCATATTCCCATACATTTTTCTTCTAGTTCGGTAAAGTGGTCACCGGATTCGGTAATATATGCAAATCATGTTTGTTAGTTCGCTTAATGGTACAAATCAAGTTAGGCGGTCTAAAAAAGTTTAAAAATATTTATTAAATATGTTGGCCTTACAAATAATTTCTAAGTGCAATAAAATGATTAGAAATGTATTTAAGTTACCTGTATAGTATTGACAATAATCGTAAGAAAATGCCAGACCTTATTAAAAAATGAAACGTACATCCAGGCCTTAAGCGTTCGTGGAAACGTACTTTTACCTTATAGGTACGCACGGATTTGTACGCCGAATCTAAGTATGTGGCGGAAATTGGGCACAGATGTGTCTGCGGACGGAAATGACGGAATTGAAATCACCAAAGCGCCATACGTTGACGGATTTGTCCTTCAGACATGTCCGGCGGACAATTCTGTGCGTATAAACAATAAACATGTGAGGGGCAACGGGTAAGTACCTTTATGTAGAACATAAAAACGTTAACACTAGCGGTGCATAGTTAACAGTAACAATGTCACGTGTCCCGTATGTCATGCTGATGTCGCGGCGACGCTAACTGCACGCTAATAGGCGGGAGAATTTCCCACTTACCATCACTCTTTAATCAAAAAAAGTCTATACACTATTTACTATCTATGTACATACGACATTTTACATCAACGCAGCACCATTGTGGTCTATTTATGGAACTCGGTAAATGGAACTAAGTGGGTAACCTGCGATTTAAAACGCGAATTGATAATTCCGCGATTCAAAAATGGATAATAAATTACTTCCCGTCGTTATTTGGCGGAAGCTTTTAGAGTTCATTTTATGAGAATTATTCGAATGATATTTTATTACGGGCGAAGATGTATGAATAATTAAATTACCATATCCGATTTACTTATAATTTTAGTAGGTACAAACAGCAACACTCTTAACTGTACAATTGTACATCGGTGGACCTTATTACAAAAGGCATAAGGCCCACCGATGGGCAGTTAACAGTGTGGGCGATGGTATATACACAATTTAAAAATCTTACTTAAAATATTGAAAGCTAAACGTTTTAGTGCTCGACACGCTAATACCCAGTAGTTGACAGCACCACCATTATTGCAAATGACTTAAGTTTAATAATCATCTTCTTCTTAGTCGTATACTCTTGCCAGATCAGTCGTAGTCATTATGGTCGTACTTATAATGTAGAAAACATATACACCACGTCGCGAATAATTTTTTTTCGCGTAGTTTTTATATTGTAGAGGCCTTAAAATTGTATATATTTAAAAATTGCATTAAATATGCCTCCTTATAAAAATTTTTTTATTTACAAATAAATGATATTTATTACTTATACAACGTTCTAAAAAAAAATATTTTTTGAGTGTTTTTCCTCTTCGCAGAACTTTTTTTTAATATGGATTTTTACTTTTTTTAATATAAAAAATGAATTCTGCATATCTGTTTTATACGGAAATGATACCACACAACTCCTAGCAGCCTTACCCAGAGAGTAATAATAATAACATATTGCACGGGACCCCTGATTTTGACGTGAAGGTCCAAAAAATTTACGGACCTCCAATACTAAAAAATATTCAACGTACGGCACTCTATCCATGCTCAAAAATTCACAACTTTTTCTCGATGCGCACAATTTTTTTCACTTTTGTACTGAGAGAAAACCCTACTAATAGATATAGTGTAATAATCATAAACAATTATTTTTTACACAGAGTTGGCTAAACATAGCGGGGATAAAATAGCTGGCAGCTTCCTCGCCCAACGCCTAAGTATTGCGGTTCAGTGAGGAAATGCTGCCAGCATCCTCGGTTGTCTCGGTACCATGCCACAGGGGCCAACATTAGAAATAGATTTATAAGTGTATTTAATTAAGGTTATTTTATTGTAGGTTTATTTAATTATTAGTTTACTGATTATGAGCCTTGAAGCTTGAAATAAATGAATTTTATTTTAAAAACAAATGAATTTTTTATTTTATTTATTTAAAAAAAATTGGCGCAAAAAACAAACTTTACCCATTTTATTCACGTTGATTTTGTTTTTAAATATTATCAATTTATCAAGTGGTATCTCGAAGTTCCCGTCAAATCCTTTCTATCGTTTGTTATAAATTTAAACGCCTGATTAATATTTTTCAAAACTCTTTTCTTCTGGCAACGACTATAAAATATAACTAATCACTAATCAGCAAGCCGTTTCTAAAATAAAAGCTAATAAGAAAAATAAGTAGACCAGATAGAGATAGGTAGTTACATATAGTAGATTTCTAGGCAAGAACTTAGACTTAACTAACTAATTGGTCTGAAAAGTCAACCAGCGAGCTAAGTAGCAGAGAGCTGCCAACTAGGCTGGCTATATAAGAGCGTTAACTAGTGAGCTTTTCAGCCAAGAGATGTATAAAACTGGGATAAGAGTTAATTAAGTAATTAATGGGTCAATTGGAGCTTTAAATGGAAATTAAAACAAGTACTGGAGCCTAAAACTTCTTTGTGTGTGTGGCTTGTTGCCACGGCTCTATTAAGCCTGGGGTCCGCTCGGCAACCTAATCCTGGGAATTAGCGTAGGCACTAGTTTTTGCGAAAGCGACTGTAGATGGCAGTCCTCCAACTCAAAGGGGAAGTTAGGCCTTATTATCGTCCTCACGATGTTTTAAATTAAATATCAAATGACATTTCGTTCATACGTTTCGAAAACTCAGTGGTACGAGCCGGAGTTTGTACCCGAAACCACCGGATTGAAAGTCTCACCACCACCATAATAAATTAATAACAACATACACTCAAAGACAAAGAAATACCTAATAAGAAGAAATGCCTATACTAAAGCATAATATGTATATCGCGATCAAATGACACGCAAGATATTGTATCAATATGATATACCTAACTAGAAGCATGTCCAGTAAACCGCATAGTCTAATAAACGAGGAATAGCTTTTTATATGATAATAAGTTTTCATTTAGAATATGAAAAAAAAAAAATGTTATATCTGGATTACACAGCTTTCCACATGTTGTACATTTAATATTTTTAGGATTTGATATTTCGTAAGGTAAGCCTGCAATTAGTGTTCTGGAGCTCCTGAGCCCTAAACTAGGTAAACCTGTCTTATAGGGAGGGACAGGGAATAAACCGCCACTACTACTAGAAACACCGCAAAGATTATTGTTAGCAATTTTTTCTTTTATTTCCTTTTTTTTTTCTATTCATTATTTAGGGTACTATTGCTTTTTGTTATTACTATTAATTATTTTTGACATTGTATAAATTGTTATTTTATGATTTTCATATCCCTAAGTATTCTTTGACATTAATAATTAAATGTTTCTTGTTAGATATATTTATAACTAGTAACATAAATAATGTACCTATTATAACAATTGTTTTGACGATCGCTATACGATAAGTAATGCCTGTGTACTCTTACATTATGTATGGAAATTGTATTTAAGAGATAATAAAAAAACTAAAAAGTAAACTAAACAACAATTTGAGAAAAAGGTAGGAAAGATTAGCTAACCCATAATACAGGGTGAGGTAAGAGAATCATAGTTTATTTTGTCCCGGAAAATAGAAACAGTTAATATAGAAATTTCATACAGGTGTTTCTCTTATCGCATCTGACCTTCGAACGAAATAATTGAAGAAAAAAAATCACAAACATTACACACCATTTTATGTGTTAATAATTATCAGCCCTGTTGATCGGACTAGCATTGTATCTGGCACAATTGATAGATTGGCAAGATTGATTAGCGCTCGATAACGGATGCTGTGAGACGCGTAACTGTCAGACTATTATTTTCTGAAGTGACGAAAAGGGAATCATCGGAAATAACACCTAACAGGACTGCTTCATATGGATAACAGACGATACAGTCACAGAAATCGTGATGTGAATCGTCCTCTCAATGAAAATCTCAATTATCCAATTTAGCGACCCATTATAATTTTCGCAAGAAATGGCAAAGTGAAAGTGGAGGTAACTTAACGGCCTCCTAGCCTAGTCGGTACTGACCCTGCCTATGAAGCAGGAGATTACAGGTTCGAAATTTGTGTGTTCATCACGGATATTTGTTTCTGAGATATGTATTTTAGTATCTATCTATATATATTACATATATCGTCGCCTAGTACCCACAACACAAGCCTTATTGAGCTTACTGTGGGACTAGGTTGATTTGTGTAAGATTGTCCCATAATATTTATTTATGTATGTGCTTTTGTAATGAATAGAATAGAATAAATTTTATTCAGACAACACGTCTGAATAAAATTTATTCTATTCTATTCTATTATTCAATTATAATTATTGATATGGAAAGGACGCAGGACCTCGTATTCTATGATGAAATGAAACGAAATGGTATCTACAACATAATATCTTATTCTCATTCATATCTATTCTATTGTGTACTATATTATGTAACATGCTGTCAATGTATGTACCTACCTTAGAGATGTGGCGTTCTTGACGTTTCCCATATAAAACGGCACACTCTAACCTACCTACAATATATAAAAGCATCACACAGAAATAGATACTGTTGATATTGATAGGGACAAAATTTGTGGCACTCTAATGAAAAGGTACCATTTGGCGGCAGGCGCTTATGTCGTACGTTGTACAGATTCAATATCGTCTTCTAGCAATAAGAGCGTAAGCGCCCGGCAGATGTAGGCTTTTGATGTAGACTGTCATATGTACTAAAATAAAAATGTTATTGAATAAAACTAGTTAAAATGAAGTTAAAGATACCCAAGCCGCAGCCATATCTCCAGTGAATATGCCTAGTTCAGCTGTCGGTCGACCTACTTGTCAAGGAACCTTGCCAAGGCTCTCATCCGGAAACAAAAGAAATGGTCTCATGAATAGCATAGCGCGGACATGCGAATTCAAAATGCACGCCCAATATTTCTTCAAGAATGCATGGCCAATATTTGTTCAAGAATGCATGATCAATTTTTGTTCAAGAATGCATAGCCATTGTTCAAGCAGAAAGTACTCCGTAATCTAACTTCGGGATACATAAATGCTTGTCCTAATTCTTAGTAAGATTTTCGCTAGCTCATATCCTAATTGAGTAAATGAAAAGCAATATGCACAGATTGCAGTTAGCTTAAAACAAAAAGAGGAAGGAAGTATTATTATAGGTACAGGCTATGCTTTTGAACAAATAAATAGGTATTAAGGAACTTAAATATCTCGGTATCGTTATAGCTAAATATTTTATTATCTGTATAACAGTGCATCCCTTGAATTGGGTCACAAATAAATTAGATGCTAAATCATAACAGAAAGTCATTAAGATCATATTTAACGACGTGTAAGAATATTTATGAATGGTGGACGCATCTACCAGGAATAAATATTTTTACACCTGCAACCAGAAATAACATTAAAGATAATATATGTTAGCGTTAGGTAATACAGATAACTTCAAGCCGATATATATCATATATGTATAAGAAAATATAGGTTAAATACTTTCAAATAGGATGTGCTGACTGTCGTAAAATTCATTGTGCAGTTCCGATATTAACCACCCCATATAACCATTTTTTTGAAGACCACAAATATATGGGTTACAATCGGTTACAAAGTTACCTGATTATGTCGACACCGTGTTGACTTGAAACTTAAAGTAGGCAGTAACAAAATTGAATCTAGAAGTGCGCCCCCTACAAAAAGTTTTTACCGGCTTATCCTATTGCCTATAAGTATAGTTGTGTCATTCTCGAGATCGTTCTCGCTTTTGTATGGAGAATAATTTCGCTCGAGAATATCCCCCATTCAAATCCGAGGACGGCAAGGACAACTCTACCTACAAGCAATACTTGAGTGATAGTCCCGGTACGATGGCAAAGGCGACAAAGCGGAGGTCAAGAAGGAAATACATCCGGCTTCAACTTTCCAGAGATATTGCCACTGCCACACTGCCATGCGACACTGTTTGACGTTGCATTAAACTCAGTCTCTCGTTAGTACCATCGCCATAACTGTTAACTGACCATTTGTAATCCCTATTGCAACACCATAAGGTCTATCGATGGTCAGTTAAGTGTGTTGCTGTTCTGGTTTATTTGGGTCAAATAAAATAACCTTGTCAGCAAGTTCTGCAGTTTCTGTAATTATGCATTATATGCATTGCTGACCGCGCTGTCTAAATATTTATCACATTAAGGTAAATTGTTAGTAACTGGCCACTTTACTACCTTGCTTGCTTAGAATGTGTATTGTGATTACCTGTAAAGTGATATCGCTCATATTATTATTTTAGGGGAAGAAGTGAATGTTGAATATTTATAACAAGTGTTTAAGACGATAACATTATTTATTTCCTGAAATATGTAATTGTTTTATTGGACATTACTTTTAACCTAGTAACTAGCCACTTTTTTTCAATTACTGGCCACTATGTTTTTAATGTTAATTAGAATAGATATCCGACAAAATAAAATACTAACATAGGTAATAAAAGCTTCTTAACGTAAAAGAAAACAATAAACTCTTTACGAATTGATCCTTCATTCCTCATTATCCGAAGAGGAACTTGCCTGGTAAAGATGATAACAAATATGATATATATATGGTCCAATCACAGGTAGGTATCCTATTTTTATGAAACAAGGGAACACATTCTTCATGGAACTATTTACTGCATCGTAAACAAAGAAGCTCATTGATATGTCCGATAATATTAAGTTCACAAATTTCACATTTATCTCTTTTGTGTACCTACAACTTCTGAAGATGCGGATGGTTCTCCGACATTTAATATCGAGTTATCGGTGTTGCCTTTTTTAATGCTTGTATTTTCATCTGAACCTCTTTTTTTCGTATTTATTTTCACTTGATTAGGTTTGGTTTCGATTACTTTACTAAGGACATCTATATTTACTTTTGGTTCTAGTTTTAGATTTTTTTAAATATTTACTTTCGTTTTCTTAGAGTTGGATTCGATTATAGTACTTAGGCCATTTGCATTTACTTTTGATTCTTCTTTCACAACTTTTTTTGTATTTACTTTTACTTTCTTAGCTTTAGCTTCAATTGTAGTACTTAGGATATCTACATTTACTTTTGGTTCTTCTTTCACGACTTTTTTTGACATGAAATTGAAAACAGTGCATAATTAAGGGAGAGTGGGTAACAGTGGATTACGTGGAACAGTGATTTTTTTGCCATAACTTTTTGTATAATATGCATAGCTCAGACTAGTCATAGCAAAACGGTTGAAAAAACTTAAGACTTCGGAAATATAACATGCATAGTATGGGTAATCAATCAGTTCAAATCGCGTTCCGTTTTCGAATTTTAATTGTTTTGCAACTGTTTAGCGATGATTAGATTGATTAGTCAAGGCTATGATAATATGCATACACGTACAAGTAGGGCTTGCAATTATCCGGATATTCCATACAAATTACTATTCGAAATATCCGACTTGCAAGCCCTACGTACAAGAGTTTGCGAAAATGGTCATATTACAATTTACTATTTATCGAACCAATTACATTTCAAATTCGAAGCAGGATATCCCATCAATAAGATATAATCGCCAATTTAAAAACAAAATAGTCAATTTTTAAGAGTGTCGCAAAATCTAGGCCCTTAACATGGTGCGATCACTAAGGGGAATAGTGATCAATCTGGTTGGGGTACAGTAACTACAGTGGATCTATTAATTCATATATGACAAAAAAAATTGAACACGCTATGAAAGCATTATTAAACTACACTTTACATGCTGACACAGCATTGTTGAGGAGCATGCAGTTCCACAAAAATATGTATATTCAACGCGTGCACAAGAATGCCAGAAGGGCGTAGGCCTGTCAAAACGAGAATCCATTACATATACAATGATTTTTCGATCTAAACGCCTTAAATAAGTGATTTAAGGTTATAACAGCTTGTTACGTCCAATAATAAAGTGTACTTACACACATATGGGGGTACAGTAAATCTCCCATTTCCGTTTTAAACCTGTTAATCTTTTATACTAATCTTTCAAATGTCGTTTTTAAGTCAGATAAATGCTTTAAAGTTTTATAGAAAAATAAAACATTTTCAAACCAAAAAGGATGAAACGAAAAAGATCCACGATTGTTAGTTCGAGTCTCACCTGAGGCAGTGATTTTTTCCACTTTTTCTTTATTTCTAAGTATTGTGGTATCGTTAGCAGACATTTCTGCTTAAAAAAACTAAATAAAATGTATAAATTGTTGAGTTACAAGGCTTGAAAAAAAAGTGATCCACTATTGCCCACCCTCCCCTACTTCCTAGATGACCCGCTGAGATAATTTTTTCTCATAATTAATTTTAATCTAGTAATTTTAGTATCTGGCATAGGTGGCTAAGTATTTAAAATGGTGTCGAATTGAATTTCAGAAACTAGCCATCGAAATGAGTTAAAGAATTTGAAGTTAGTAAGTAAATTAATAGTGAAATAATTATTCTCTTACCTTTTGTGATCACATTTACTACACTGACGTCATTAGTCAAATTTATAACAGAAATTCGTAATTTGAAATGCATGTACGCTAATAGAAAAAATAAGCAACTAGCCAGTTCGACTGCTCGTCAAATTCAAACTCATTTTAATATGAACTCTTACGTTAATCGATGGATATAATACTTGATTAATGGCCTGTTTCACAATCTCCAGTTAAAGCATATCTGTCAGATAAATGTTTGCTATCCTTTTCTTTTATATGACTGGAGAAAAGGATAGCAATAATTTTAACTAATCAGATAAGTTTATCTGGAAATTTTGAAACAGGCCCTAATACTTGAGATAACTGCTGTTATCAGATGGTTTACTTGAAGTGTGTGGATATATTATAGAATTCTTAATTCAATAATTTTAGTATAATGTGGCCAGTTATTGGGGGGGGGGGGTGGCTAGTTACTAGCGGTTTACCCTATGTGGTTGAGAATTTCCATAACGCTACGCTACTCTAATAATATTGTACTGATTACATTGGTAATGCTAACAATGATGTGTTAAAAATGTCATATTAATGAAGTAGGTATTAAATTAATGCGTACGTACAGTCACCATCAGATATATCGGAGCGGCCAAGATGGTCATAAATATCTGAACAACGCCTCTATTGTCAAGGCTATAAAGTTCATGTTCAGATATTTTGGAGTACCTTGGCCGCTCCGATATATTTAATGGCGACTGTACCTACATTATTATTGTCTTGAATTTTTTCTTAGGAACAATAAAATGCATGCATGAGTATTATTACAAGGCTGTCCAGAAATAAATTAAATGTTTTCATTTTGTTTAATGTCCTGGCTTTGACATATTTTGAAAGTTTGTAGGAATCCAAAAAAAACAATAAGGGGACACCTCGGTATCTATATATATATAACTCAAAGGTGACTGACTGACTGACTGACTGACTGACATAGTGATCTATCAACGCACAGTCCAAACCGCTGGTTCTAGAGATTCCAAATTTGGCACGTAGGTTCCTTATAAGGTCTAGGGGTGCACTAAGAAAGGATTTTTCAAAATTCATCCCCTAAGGGGGTAAAATGGGGGTCCAAAATTTGTATGGGGAAACAAGATTAGTTAGTCTATTTTATTCGAAACTTCACAGAAGTATTCCTAACAATAAATGAGTAAATACGTGTTGCAGGTTTTTTGAGAATTCAACCCCTAAAGGGGAAAATGTGGTGACAAAGTCTAAAAATCAACATGGGTATTGTTTCTATGGTTTATCGGGTCGCTGATTACGAAAACAACAACGATTTTAAAATCTAACGTGGCGGACGTGAAATACTATCTCTCCTGTTGGGGTGCGATGGGGTGGAAATGTCTAAATATCAATATGGGTGTCGTTTTTATGGTTTTTTGGGACGTAAATTACGAAAATGACATCGATTTGGAAGTTTAATATTGTGGACATGAAAGTGTTTGTGCCAAATTACAATCTAATCTAAATATATAAAAAAAAGAAACTGACTGACTAACTGACATATCATGACTGACAAATGGAGATAGTTTGAGTACCTGGGAAGGATATATAATAGTTGTTATCCCAGAAGTTATTCCTTAAGCGGGTAAAAAGGAGGGTGGATTACTAATTCCACGCAGACGAAGTCGCAGGGTAAAGCTACTATTCAAGAGTAGAAATCTGCATTTATCATAATCTCTTTTAGTAGAAAGTGGTTGCTGGCGTATTACATTCAACAATGATTACAATCATTTCTTGAAAAAAATAAGGGAACCGCCTTCACCAAAACGTGGTATACTGAAACCTCCAGAATGTAAAAAACACTTTTCCGAAAACCGCATCTAAATCGGTTCAGCCAAATACGAAATAAAAGCGGACAAGCGGAGGAACATACGGGTCAAACTGAGAACCTTCTTTTTTAGTACTTTTAGTACGCGGGCGAAGCCGCGGGCAAAAGCTAGTTACTATATATTTATGATTAGATATACAATGGCAAATATGACTGATTCTTACAACTGCTTTTCTTGTCTTTAGATTTATTACTTTCACTGAAGTATTTATAAGTAATTACAGGATATTTTTACTTAAACTGTAAATAACATGTTACTTAATGTGTATAAATTGACGATTGCACCATGGTTGTTCTTTAAAAGTGCGTGATGCGAATCAATTAAGGTAAATTGTCTTGTTTACATTACTTGGCACTTCAATTGATCATCTGTATACATCAATCAGAAACACGTTCTTTGTTACCTATTTACTGTTTGTAATTTTAACGTTTTTTTTAAGCTTTTATTAAGTTTTACCTGTCCCGTTATTGTCTGTAATCAAATCTTGCGAGTTAAATTTGACCCACTTCCCGATTTTCGGTATATCGTGCATATACAGTGTGGAAAGATAAGTCGGGCCCTGGAGGGAAACTACCTTAAAACGTTGAGACAGCTCAATTCGCTGAAAGGAAACATTCTTTTATTTTACCTAAAAACTAAAACTGCATTCACAGTTTTTTTCTTAATTTTCACTTTTTTCCATACTAATTGTATGAAAAATATTTTTATATATATCGTCGTCTAGTACCCATAACACAAGCCTTATTGAGCTTACTGTGGGCCTAGGTCGATTTGTGTAAGATTGTCCTATAATATTTATTTATTTATTATTTATTAAATTTGACTCACTTCTTGACTTGTTTGAGTTTGTTAGAATCGTCTCGTTAATCAGTAGAAAACTTTTGGAAGAAAAGTACAGTCGGCTTTAAAAGCTTGTATTAAAAATGACTTTTCTGTCAAAAACTTTTTATTCAATTAGGGCTCAGACTCAGAGTAAAACCCCGGAGGTTAGCACAAATTCGTGAAGTTCGTTCATTAGCGTACGGATGCTGCATTACATCTGTTATCTATTCTTAGTTCCATTGAGTTACATTTCACCACGAGTGTTTGGAATGTCAATGTCACTGCGTCTATCTTCTACAAAATATTTCAATCTAATTTCTATCAACCGATTTTAATAACAGCCACTACTCAACATTGTAATTTCTTTTCTGTGATATTGATTTGGATAATCTTATCACGAATTTGCTTATCATATCAGCTTATCACACTCTTATGACCATGATGTATACAGCGGTTGTGTCTTAGCCTGGGTATAGTAATGTTTTTTTGGATGCCAAATAGCTCTTTAGTAACATTCGGTTTCGGACATCCTAAAAAAGTCAATTTCCTTGTTATTAATAGGTTATCATGTCCATGTGAACTACATATCAAAATGATATTGTTCAAATGTCAATACGATGCGTCAATCGTTTTAGTGACATGCCATAAATCTTGTTTAGATGTCATTTCGGTATCAAAATACGAATTATTTTCATTACGAATCATTAGGTACAAATACGTAACAAGTTTTTTTTTTAAGTCCGAATTCCGCTCCGCTATGTCAGTTACATTTCTAATAGTCTAAGTAAAACTAAACCGGTTAGGTATTTAAATTAAAATTACCTAATCGCTATTATTTCACCACCGTATTTATTCGGTTAACGTTGTATAATTTATTAACACCAACAATTCAATAAGATGTTGGTTTCGTCACGCGAAGCAGCCATTCAAGTTTTGTGGCTCTACGACTTATTACGACTTTCTTTATTATTAAGATGGGAGTTCAGAAAACTCATTAGCCATGCAAAGTTAGAATTTAGAATAACTCGAAGCTTTACAATTTCTTTCACCCTTTCAAAAAATCTATCTTATTAAAGCATCACACAGAAATAGATACTGTTGATATTGATAGGGACAAAATTTGTGGCACTCTAATGAAAAGGTACCATTTGGCGGCAGGCGCTTATGTCGTACGTTGTACAGATTCAATATCGTCTTCTAGCAATAAGAGCGTAAGCGCCCGGCAGATGTAGGCTTTTGATGTAGACTGTCATATGTACTAAAATAAAAATGTTATTGAATAAAACTAGTTAAAATGAAGTTAAAGATACCCAAGCCGCAGCCATATCTCCAGTGAATATGCCTAGTTCAGCTGTCGGTCGACCTACTTGTCAAGGAACCTTGCCAAGGCTCTCATCCGGAAACAAAAGAAATGGTCTCATGAATAGCATAGCGCGGACATGCGAATTCAAAATGCACGCCCAATATTTCTTCAAGAATGCATGGCCAATATTTGTTCAAGAATGCATGATCAATTTTTGTTCAAGAATGCATAGCCATTGTTCAAGCAGAAAGTACTCCGTAATCTAACTTCGGGATACATAAATGCTTGTCCTAATTCTTAGTAAGATTTTCGCTAGCTCATATCCTAATTGAGTAAATGAAAAGCAATATGCACAGATTGCAGTTAGCTTAAAACAAAAAGAGGAAGGAAGTATTATTATAGGTACAGGCTATGCTTTTGAACAAATAAATAGGTATTAAGGAACTTAAATATCTCGGTATCGTTATAGCTAAATATTTTATTATCTGTATAACAGTGCATCCCTTGAATTGGGTCACAAATAAATTAGATGCTAAATCATAACAGAAAGTCATTAAGATCATATTTAACGACGTGTAAGAATATTTATGAATGGTGGACGCATCTACCAGGAATAAATATTTTTACACCTGCAACCAGAAATAACATTAAAGATAATATATGTTAGCGTTAGGTAATACAGATAACTTCAAGCCGATATATATCATATATGTATAAGAAAATATAGGTTAAATACTTTCAAATAGGATGTGCTGACTGTCGTAAAATTCATTGTGCAGTTCCGATATTAACCACCCCATATAACCATTTTTTTGAAGACCACAAATATATGGGTTACAATCGGTTACAAAGTTACCTGATTATGTCGACACCGTGTTGACTTGAAACTTAAAGTAGGCAGTAACAAAATTGAATCTAGAAGTGCGCCCCCTACAAAAAGTTTTTACCGGCTTATCCTATTGCCTATAAGTATAGTTGTGTCATTCTCGAGATCGTTCTCGCTTTTGTATGGAGAATAATTTCGCTCGAGAATATCCCCCATTCAAATCCGAGGACGGCAAGGACAACTCTACCTACAAGCAATACTTGAGTGATAGTCCCGGTACGATGGCAAAGGCGACAAAGCGGAGGTCAAGAAGGAAATACACCCGGCTTCAACTTTCCAGAGATATTGCCACTGCCACACTGCCATGCGACACTGTTTGACGTTGCATTAAACTCAGTCTCTCGTTAGTACCATCGCCATAACTGTTAACTGACCATTTGTAATCCCTATTGCAACACCATAAGGTCTATCGATGGTCAGTTAAGTGTGTTGCTGTTCTGGTTTATTTGGGTCAAATAAAATAACCTTGTCAGCAAGTTCTGCAGTTTCTGTAATTATGCATTATATGCATTGCTGACCGCGCTGTCTAAATATTTATCACATTAAGGTAAATTGTTAGTAACTGGCCACTTTACTACCTTGCTTGCTTAGAATGTGTATTGTGATTACCTGTAAAGTGATATCGCTCATATTATTATTTTAGGGGAAGAAGTGAATGTTGAATATTTATAACAAGTGTTTAAGACGATAACATTATTTATTTCCTGAAATATGTAATTGTTTTATTGGACATTACTTTTAACCTAGTAACTAGCCACTTTTTTTCAATTACTGGCCACTATGTTTTTAATGTTAATTAGAATAGATATCCGACAAAATAAAATACTAACATAGGTAATAAAAGCTTCTTAACGTAAAAGAAAACAATAAACTCTTTACGAATTGATCCTTCATTCCTCATTATCCGAAGAGGAACTTGCCTGGTAAAGATGATAACAAATATGATATATATATGGTCCAATCACAGGTAGGTATCCTATTTTTATGAAACAAGGGAACACATTCTTCATGGAACTATTTACTGCATCGTAAACAAAGAAGCTCATTGATATGTCCGATAATATTAAGTTCACAAATTTCACATTTATCTCTTTTGTGTACCTACAACTTCTGAAGATGCGGATGGTTCTCCGACATTTAATATCGAGTTATCGGTGTTGCCTTTTTTAATGCTTGTATTTTCATCTGAACCTCTTTTTTTCGTATTTATTTTCACTTGATTAGGTTTGGTTTCGATTACTTTACTAAGGACATCTATATTTACTTTTGGTTCTAGTTTTAGATTTTTTTAAATATTTACTTTCGTTTTCTTAGAGTTGGATTCGATTATAGTACTTAGGCCATTTGCATTTACTTTTGATTCTTCTTTCACAACTTTTTTTGTATTTACTTTTACTTTCTTAGCTTTAGCTTCAATTGTAGTACTTAGGATATCTACATTTACTTTTGGTTCTTATTTCACGACTTTTTTTGACATGAAATTGAAAACAGTGCATAATTAAGGGAGAGTGGGTAACAGTGGATTACGTGGAACAGTGATTTTTTTGCCATAACTTTTTGTATAATATGCATAGCTCAGACTAGTCATAGCAAAACGGTTGAAAAAACTTAAGACTTCGGAAATATAACATGCATAGTATGGGTAATCAATCAGTTCAAATCGCGTTCCGTTTTCGAATTTTAATTGTTTTGCAACTGTTTAGCGATGATTAGATTGATTAGTCAAGGCTATGATAATATGCATACACGTACAAGTAGGGCTTGCAATTATCCGGATATTCCATACAAATTACTATTCGAAATATCCGACTTGCAAGCCCTACGTACAAGAGTTTGCGAAAATGGTCATATTACAATTTACTATTTATCGAACCAATTACATTTCAAATTCGAAGCAGGATATCCCATCAATAAGATATAATCGCCAATTTAAAAACAAAATAGTCAATTTTTAAGAGTGTCGCAAAATCTAGGCCCTTAACATGGTGCGATCACTAAGGGGAATAGTGATCAATCTGGTTGGGGTACAGTAACTACAGTGGATCTATTAATTCATATATGACAAAAAAAATTGAACACGCTATGAAAGCATTATTAAACTACACTTTACATGCTGACACAGCATTGTTGAGGAGCATGCAGTTCCACAAAAATATGTATATTCAACGCGTGCACAAGAATGCCAGAAGGGCGTAGGCCTGTCAAAACGAGAATCCATTACATATACAATGATTTTTCGATCTAAACGCCTTAAATAAGTGATTTAAGGTTATAACAGCTTGTTACGTCCAATAATAAAGTGTACTTACACACATATGGGGGTACAGTAAATCTCCCATTTCCGTTTTAAACCTGTTAATCTTTTATACTAATCTTTCAAATGTCGTTTTTAAGTCAGATAAATGCTTTAAAGTTTTATAGAAAAATAAAACATTTTCAAACCAAAAAGGATGAAACGAAAAAGATCCACGATTGTTAGTTCGAGTCTCACCTGAGGCAGTGATTTTTTCCACTTTTTCTTTATTTCTAAGTATTGTGGTATCGTTAGCAGACATTTCTGCTTAAAAAAACTAAATAAAATGTATAAATTGTTGAGTTACAAGGCTTGAAAAAAAAGTGATCCACTATTGCCCACCCTCCCCTACTTCCTAGATGACCCGCTGAGATAATTTTTTCTCATAATTAATTTTAATCTAGTAATTTTAGTATCTGGCATAGGTGGCTAAGTATTTAAAATGGTGTCGAATTGAATTTCAGAAACTAGCCATCGAAATGAGTTAAAGAATTTGAAGTTAGTAAGTAAATTAATAGTGAAATAATTATTCTCTTACCTTTTGTGATCACATTTACTACACTGACGTCATTAGTCAAATTTATAACAGAAATTCGTAATTTGAAATGCATGTACGCTAATAGAAAAAATAAGCAACTAGCCAGTTCGACTGCTCGTCAAATTCAAACTCATTTTAATATGAACTCTTACGTTAATCGATGGATATAATACTTGATTAATGGCCTGTTTCACAATCTCCAGTTAAAGCATATCTGTCAGATAAATGTTTGCTATCCTTTTCTTTTATATGACTGGAGAAAAGGATAGCAATAATTTTAACTAATCAGATAAGTTTATCTGGAAATTTTGAAACAGGCCCTAATACTTGAGATAACTGCTGTTATCAGATGGTTTACTTGAAGTGTGTGGATATATTATAGAATTCTTAATTCAATAATTTTAGTATAATGTGGCCAGTTATTGGGGGGGGGGGTGGCTAGTTACTAGCGGTTTACCCTATGTGGTTGAGAATTTCCATAACGCTACGCTACTCTAATAATATTGTACTGATTACATTGGTAATGCTAACAATGATGTGTTAAAAATGTCATATTAATGAAGTAGGTATTAAATTAATGCGTACGTACAGTCACCATCAGATATATCGGAGCGGCCAAGATGGTCATAAATATCTGAACAACGCCTCTATTGTCAAGGCTATAAAGTTCATGTTCAGATATTTTGGAGTACCTTGGCCGCTCCGATATATTTAATGGCGACTGTACCTACATTATTATTGTCTTGAATTTTTTCTTAGGAACAATAAAATGCATGCATGAGTATTATTACAAGGCTGTCCAGAAATAAATTAAATGTTTTCATTTTGTTTAATGTCCTGGCTTTGACATATTTTGAAAGTTTGTAGGAATCCAAAAAAAACAATAAGGGGACACCTCGGTATCTATATATATATAACTCAAAGGTGACTGACTGACTGACTGACTGACTGACATAGTGATCTATCAACGCACAGTCCAAACCGCTGGTTCTAGAGATTCCAAATTTGGCACGTAGGTTCCTTATAAGGTCTAGGGGTGCACTAAGAAAGGATTTTTCAAAATTCATCCCCTAAGGGGGTAAAATGGGGGTCCAAAGTTTGTATGGGGAAACAAGATTAGTTAGTCTATTTTATTCGAAACTTCACAGAAGTATTCCTAACAATAAATGAGTAAATACGTGTTGCAGGTTTTTTGAGAATTCAACCCCTAAAGGGGGAAATGTGGTGACAAAGTCTAAAAATCAACATGGGTATTGTTTCTATGGTTTATCGGGTCGCTGATTACGAAAACAACAACGATTTTAAAATCTAACGTGGCGGACGTGAAATACTATCTCTCCTGTTGGGGTGCGATGGGGTGGAAATGTCTAAATATCAATATGGGTGTCGTTTTTATGGTTTTTTGGGACGTAAATTACGAAAATGACATCGATTTGGAAGTTTAATATTGTGGACATGAAAGTGTTTGTGCCAAATTACAATCTAATCTAAATATATAAAAAAAAGAAACTGACTGACTAACTGACATATCATGACTGACAAATGGAGATAGTTTGAGTACCTGGGAAGGATATATAATAGTTGTTATCCCAGAAGTTATTCCTTAAGCGGGTAAAAAGGAGGGTGGATTACTAATTCCACGCAGACGAAGTCGCAGGGTAAAGCTACTATTCAAGAGTAGAAATCTGCATTTATCATAATCTCTTTTAGTAGAAAGTGGTTGCTGGCGTATTACATTCAACAATGATTACAATCATTTCTTGAAAAAAATAAGGGAACCGCCTTCACCAAAACGTGGTATACTGAAACCTCCAGAATGTAAAAAACACTTTTCCGAAAACCGCATCTAAATCGGTTCAGCCAAATACGAAATAAAAGCGGACAAGCGGAGGAACATACGGGTCAAACTGAGAACCTTCTTTTTTAGTACTTTTAGTACGCGGGCGAAGCCGCGGGCAAAAGCTAGTTACTATATATTTATGATTAGATATACAATGGCAAATATGACTGATTCTTACAACTGCTTTTCTTGTCTTTAGATTTATTACTTTCACTGAAGTATTTATAAGTAATTACAGGATATTTTTACTTAAACTGTAAATAACATGTTACTTAATGTGTATAAATTGACGATTGCACCATGGTTGTTCTTTAAAAGTGCGTGATGCGAATCAATTAAGGTAAATTGTCTTGTTTACATTACTTGGCACTTCAATTGATCATCTGTATACATCAATCAGAAACACGTTCTTTGTTACCTATTTACTGTTTGTAATTTTAACGTTTTTTTTAAGCTTTTATTAAGTTTTACCTGTCCCGTTATTGTCTGTAATCAAATCTTGCGAGTTAAATTTGACCCACTTCCCGATTTTCGGTATATCGTGCATATACAGTGTGGAAAGATAAGTCGGGCCCTGGAGGGAAACTACCTTAAAACGTTGAGACAGCTCAATTCGCTGAAAGGAAACATTCTTTTATTTTACCTAAAAACTAAAACTGCATTCACAGTTTTTTTCTTAATTTTCACTTTTTTCCATACTAATTGTATGAAAAATATTTTTATATATATCGTCGTCTAGTACCCATAACACAAGCCTTATTGAGCTTACTGTGGGCCTAGGTCGATTTGTGTAAGATTGTCCTATAATATTTATTTATTTATTATTTATTAAATTTGACTCACTTCTTGACTTGTTTGAGTTTGTTAGAATCGTCTCGTTAATCAGTAGAAAACTTTTGGAAGAAAAGTACAGTCGGCTTTAAAAGCTTGTATTAAAAATGACTTTTCTGTCAAAAACTTTTTATTCAATTAGGGCTCAGACTCAGAGTAAAACCCCGGAGGTTAGCACAAATTCGTGAAGTTCGTTCATTAGCGTACGGATGCTGCATTACATCTGTTATCTATTCTTAGTTCCATTGAGTTACATTTCACCACGAGTGTTTGGAATGTCAATGTCACTGCGTCTATCTTCTACAAAATATTTCAATCTAATTTCTATCAACCGATTTTAATAACAGCCACTACTCAACATTGTAATTTCTTTTCTGTGATATTGATTTGGATAATCTTATCACGAATTTGCTTATCATATCAGCTTATCACACTCTTATGACCATGATGTATAGGGGGAAGCGGGGCAGATTCGTACACCTTTTTTCAAAACTGATTTTATAGCCCAAAATGAACCTAAAATCCTTTTTTTTTGTACCTACATGACAACATATTTATTAAAGTATACAAAATATACGTTTTTCTTGTTAAATGTATACCCAAAATCAAATATATATTGATTTAAACAAAATATGGGATTTGTTTCGTTCTGCCCCACCTACAGGGCACTTTGATATCTAGTATGGGACACTTTGATACATCGATTTGGGCCACTTTGATACATGAATCAAAGTGCCCCTTGAGTGTTTCAAACTGCCCCTAACAGCGTGTTTCAGGACCACAGACTTAGCTGACCAGTGATGAGGCTTTTTAACATTACAAAATGTTTATTAATGGTTAATTAAGTGTGGTGCTCTTTATACCTACGTACTTATTGTAAAGACTATAACGAACTCGGCCCAGATGCTCAGTTCGTATGATCTTTACAATAATAAGGTTATTAGGAGGGTGGACTGAAACTATAAAATGAAATCAAATTGTTTTTATTTTTAATCAAAACAGCGTTTTAACAAAATCAGTCTATAAAGTTTTTATTTGAGATCCATATTTGTTAATCATTCAACAAAATCTTTTTATACCTATTATAGATTTAAGTACAAACGTATGTACCCAAGTAACAAAATTGTATGTCTCTTTTATGCTAATTGTTATTTTATATATTCACCACAAATATTACAATCAAAAATTAAATAAAAACACAATTGTAGGAACTTTGTACCAAACTAATCATCTGTTAGTAAAAAGTTGAATATAAAATAGGAAGAGAAGTCGTCAGGAGTTCTTCTAACTTTTAATACTGACAGAATACTTATTGTTTGGCAAAACAAACATATTATTAATTTCTACAATTAAAGAAACAAAAATAAAAATAATAGAAACAAAAAAACATATCTTATGTCCATTGGTAATGCAAATGTGCATGTTATCACAGTTAAAATTAAACTAAAACATAGTCGCTTTAAAATAAAAATAATATACGTGACGCTGTTCTTATCATTGCACATGTTTAATTATACATATATCTAAGTTTAAAAGTTGTAATCAATTTTCTTTTGTAATTATGAGAGATGCTTTGAAAATTCAAACATATCTGTAGAACTTACAAAAAAGACAGCAACACTTATTTATTGAACGTTATATTGACTAAAATCAACGGAAAATTTATAAAGCCCTGACGTCCGAGAAGTACCTTTGGTGAAAATAGGCTTAGGTAAGCGTAGTACAACGTCACTAAAATCAACGGTCGCCTTGTCTTCTACGGCTGGGAATACGAAGATCCATGAGCCTGGTTTTTTTCTCAAGTATAAAACTTGGTATTCAGTCAGATTATGTTTTTTTGTTACTTTAGCCACATAGTGTAGAACAGTTTTTTTCTTTGCGAATTTTACCAGCAAGAAGTCATCGACTTTTATATTGGCCGGATCGAGATTGAAATCAAAATTCTCAGCACTGTCGTCATGTTCAGAAGCGACGTCAATGGATTCGTCGTCGCTTAACTTAATTGACGTTTGACTGGAATCCGAGTCACAATCAGGTAACGAGGTACGGCGCCGCTTTTTCGCAGGTTTTGAAGTTCCAGCCAAACCTAACAGTTTTCTTGCTGTATTCATTTCTTTAACCTTTTGTCTTATAGATTTAAGCTCCTGTTTTTTTAGTTTTTCATCATGTAGTGCTTGCAGTCTATTTTTTTCAGGCGTGTCGCTATAAACCCTCGATTTGCCCTTTTCTCTTCCTTTCTTTACACTTGTTTTCTCTTGTTGGGCTTGCCTTTTTTTATTAGGATAGGGCCTGACAACTTCTGGCGACATGACAGTTACTGAACTTGATGGCAATATTGGCAATGCTGCAGCAGGTGTAGATTCAGCGTTTAACTCTGACTGACAACTGGCGTTAAGTGGATCATCAGAGGTGGTTGGTTGTGGTGGATCTTCATTTTCATCGTTACTATTTAAATTTACAAAAGTTGTTTCTTGTGTTTCTTGATTAGAAGCGGTAGCTAATTCCTCAGAAGTCGCATTGTAGATCTCTATCGGTGCATAATCTTCATCACCGAATGCAAATCTGTTAAATGGCCATATTCCTGGTTTTGAGAATCCACTTGAGATATTTCTTGGGGTAAATGCCTCAAGAAAAGCCGGTTTAGCAAGCTCAGCAATATTGCATATGTTTAAGGTTTTGCCTACATTTCGAGTATGCCAGTCGTTAAATGAGACTTTCGATTTTGCCTTGAAGGGCCCAAAAACAGAAACATCTAACGGCTGTAATTTGTGCGATGTATGAGGTGGCAAGGACAAGTAGACAATGCCGTTCTCGCGACAATAATTGACTGCTTCAATTGAAATATGTGACTCATGGTTGTCACATATTACCAAAATCGGGTTCTCAACTGTACATAATGTACGACGCTGAATGTGTTTGAGAACTCGAATATGTAAATCGCTCGTCATCCAGCCACTTTTGTTGGAAAGACCAAGGCTTCCTTCTGGAGCTCCATTGAGGAAGTGCTCTTTGAAATGTACTCTCGGGAATACAAACACAGGAGGAAGAGCAGCTCCAATTGCTGTCACTATGCCACAGAAAGTAACTAATTCTCCTCTTTCAGCGGACACTGCTTGACCAACTTGTCTTTGGGTTTTATCTGCCAGAATCTTTGGGGTAGGCAACACTGTCGATATGCCAGTTTCGTCTAAATTGATGATTCGATCCGGTGTAAATTTGTGTTTTGTTAATACGCGTTCATAATTGTCAAAAAACTCGGTAACTGCAGTTTTGTTGAATGCGAAACTTCTAGCTGCACTTGTGTTTTCTGGTTTTCTCAAACTAATACTTTCGTTTCTTTTTCTGAATCCACGCACCCAGTCTTCACCAGCAAAACCATTTTTTTCCCAAGACTCAGGAAATTTACGTTGTAAATGTTTAGCATATTCATAGGCCAAAACCATTGTCTGCTTTAATGTTAGACCGTAATGCATCTTGCTGCATTTAATTAGATATTCAGACAGTTTTTTTTCTTGTTCGATGTTGAACACTTGCGCAACTGTATATTTGGACGCATACTCCCCACGCGATAGCGCTGGATTTTCTACGCCGTTCTTAATTCTTTCAATTCGGTGTTGTAGGGTTGATACTGGAATATTATATTTACTTGATGCTGCTCTCAGTGATAAGGTTTTTGATGCGACTTCGGATATAGCTGTTTTCATAATATCTTCATCGATTTTATTTCTATTAGTCTTTGGTTTGTAATTTCGCACCATTTTCTAAAACAAAAATGCTTTTTTTAATGTTTTCTATTGAAAAAACTAACAGGGGCACTTAGGTACACTAAAGGGGCACTTTGATACGTTCAAAACTGCCCCACTCCTTATTGTACCAAAGTACCCCATTTGTCAAATTAAAATAAAATATTTATTAAAAATATACTTTGAGGTTTTAGTTCTAAATAATAAGCTCACTTGATTACTAATTAGATATACTTACCGCTTTTGATAATGCTCATCCATCAAACTCTCTGAATTCGGGGCACAACTCGAAGAAAAACACGTAATTTTTTTACTAAGGGACCGCGAAAACACGTTTTGACGCGTTGAGCGGCAACGGCTGACTGGCGCGCTGCGCGGCCGCCGGTACGTCACTCACACATACAAAGGCACGTCTGAGAGTTGCCGCAGGGGAATATAAGCTTGTAGGTAAGGAGTTAGTGTGGGTGTTCAAAACTGCCCCTTGTGCCTAACTGCCCCGCTTCCCCCTACAGCGGTTGTGTCTTAGCCTGGGTATAGTAATGTTTTTTTGGATGCCAAATAGCTCTTTAGTAACATTCGGTTTCGGACATCCTAAAAAAGTCAATTTCCTTGTTATTAATAGGTTATCATGTCCATGTGAACTACATATCAAAATGATATTGTTCAAATGTCAATACGATGCGTCAATCGTTTTAGTGACATGCCATAAATCTTGTTTAGATGTCATTTCGGTATCAAAATACGAATTATTTTCATTACGAATCATTAGGTACAAATACGTAACAAGTTTTTTTTTTAAGTCCGAATTCCGCTCCGCTATGTCAGTTACATTTCTAATAGTCTAAGTAAAACTAAACCGGTTAGGTATTTAAATTAAAATTACCTAATCGCTATTATTTCACCACCGTATTTATTCGGTTAACGTTGTATAATTTATTAACACCAACAATTCAATAAGATGTTGGTTTCGTCACGCGAAGCAGCCATTCAAGTTTTGTGGCTCTACGACTTATTACGACTTTCTTTATTATTAAGATGGGAGTTCAGAAAACTCATTAGCCATGCAAAGTTAGAATTTAGAATAACTCGAAGCTTTACAATTTCTTTCACCCTTTCAAAAAATCTATCTTAACTCATACAGATAAGGCACATTGATATTTATAAAAAAACATGTTTACATTTATACATCATTAGTTATTACTATAATTATATAGTATAGTATATAAATTACAATTAATCAATACCTGTCAAATTAGTCATTTTACTCAATTCTTATTGTGAATAACATTATACCATCTAATCCTAGTTTTATTAATTAGGTGACTAAATGTTAAATAAATATGGCGGAGCGAACTTTATTTACATAAGCTGTATTTAGTTCAGTAACATAACATAAACATAAATACTCTTTTATTCCACACTTCAAATTAAATGAACTAAGTATACACAAGTTAGAAAAAGTACAGGTTAACCAATTGGCGATTTTATGGCTAAAAAGCGAGTTCTTCCAGAAAACCTTAGTGACTAAGTATATTTTACTTATTTTAGGAGCGGTATTCAGATTTTAAATATTGACATTTTATGGTTATGTTATGATTTGGTCTGGTTATACTATACACATTAATGCGGGAGAGGCCACACGCATCGTGTCATTTGACGCCTCTCTCGCACACTGACGCGCACGACGTGGAGAGCGGGTTGTCTCAAGATCGTGTCATAACAAAAACAAAACATTTCAAACTTTAAATTTAGAATCGACCTCTAGGTATTTTCTAGTGTACCGTCACCGGCAATAGTATCTTCCTACATGAAGGCCGCAAAAATATGTGACACGCTCGTATTCGTAAGGCCATAAGAGCGTGTCGTGTCAGATATTTTTGCGCCCTTCGTGTAGGGAGATACTATTGCCGGTGACTGTACAAAACTCGTAACTGGTCCAAACAACAAAAAGATAAACAAAACCAGATGACGCGTGCCAAAATTGTGAACTTAATGTACCTACACATTGTAAATTTAGTTCACGCCATCATATTTACATTATTTTTTTAGATGCACAATTTATCTTGTCACATCCGTTGAAAAAATGATTACTCGTTGCAACTGAATCGTTATAATATCTAAGAGACAGGAGAATAGATGTCACGTTGCCGCAATGCACAATAATACTAACAGCTAAAGTATAATAATAATAAGGAATCAATGCCTCTTTTGCGGCCAGATTTTGAAATGATTACGTCAATGATTGGTTACAGACTATTTTGTGGCAGATATTTAGTGTCGATTTTTTATAGAAAACGGATTTGTTAAAAGAACCTAGCTTACCAATAAAAGTAAAAAGCTTATAAAATATGTCTCAGAGGTTACTAACCTTTTTTGTGTTGTCCTCTCTCTGACTGACTAGTCATTGCTAGTGACATAAAAAGTAATTAGGAGGGCTCCTTTAAATTTTGTGGTGTAAACAGACCGAAAGAAATTGGGTTTTCTTTATAGATATACTTCTACTCGTTACGCTTCCTGATTTTACCCGACAATATTTTATTTGGATATCGATTAATACGAATTTATTGAAACACGATTCATGAAAATAAATATCGTAACAGCAAGGGTAGGGTATAAAAAAGCTACAACAAATGTTTTGTTTCCTAATATCATAGAATAAAGTTACTTTCTAGCAAAAATAGCTATCGTTCGTATCGAGGCACCAAATATAAATTTTTCAATTCGTATATTTTCGGATAAAGGATCCTGATTACGTTTAGATGTAAATTGAAAACGTTTTGCATTTTAAGATTAGTTTAAAACTATTCTTTATTCTGCGCCTAAACTCGCTCGCAATTTAATATTAATGGAACAAGTAGAAAATTATATTAATTTTAAACATTTAAACCGATGGTAAAAAGGTTTACCTCTTCCGTTTTATTGACTTTACAAATATACCTACTTATTTAATTATTTCCTTACAATTTTGATTAAAAGCGAGATCGTATTTATTAAGCCTTACACCTTATAGTTAGCCACAGTTGGTTTTATTGCATTTTATGAAAAACCTCTTTCTTTAACCCGACTCCGACAACGCAAAAACGGGGAAAATAATAGAGGTAATGTCACTATTGTAAAAAAGCTTAGGTCCTTGGTTCTCCGTATAATTTAGTTGACACAGTTGTTTATAAATTGCTAAACGTTAAGGTTGTTATAAAATTAATGTAATGGTGATAGTAAGGAATGCTGTATTTGCATAACGTAATTATGTAAGATGAGACCGGATCTGCAGAAGAATAAAATTTATTATACTCTGAACGTAGACTGGGGAACGACACCCGAGACCTGAAGGTTATCTGACCAATTCGGCTATTACACCATTGCTTTATGACTTATGACATCCACGTGACATACTCAGAAACAGCATTAGGCGTAATCAAAATGTCTGTAGAGTTGTAGATGTTTTTTATTAATTCAGGCTCTATTATTATAATCTTAATCCTCAAAACGGAACTAAAATACTTAAAAAATCATACGTACTGGTCCAAATGTGTTCCAAGATATTTCCTATGACTGAAATGTCTGTCAAAAACTAACAACATACAAAGTTCCGTTTTGTTTATACTGAATTCACATAGACCGGTTGCGAGCAACGAGCGACATCAACACGAGCGTAGCGGCATGAACATCCACGCTCGACGAGCGGCGCGCCGACACTGCCGAGCCCTGTGATGTATCGACCCTCTCTGACATAACAATGAGAGGACCCCGCAGTCTCGCTGCAAGAGTACTACTGCACTGCAGCTTTATTTTTGGCAAAGCACCCGATAGTGGAAGCCGGGCCGAGTTTGAAGCGAATTCGTGCCAAGAGCGCGAACGGATCAGTCAGCGACCCCGTTCCGAAGATTGCGGCTGAGAATAATTTGCACTAAATATTTGCGTATCATTTGCTTTTAGAATAACAGTTCCCAACCAGTGTGATATACTCCCCTAGGGATGCGAGAGGAAGCGGAGAGTTTTATCAAATAAAATTAGTATTTTTTCCGATTTTTAACTCTACTTTTATCCCTGCCGATTCGACGCATAAAAGGTTGGAAACCCCTGCATCGGAATGAATTTGGTTTGCCGAAAATTCTACCTTTTTGAATCTATTTCCTAGATTATAAGGTTCACAATTCTGTAGGAATCTGTTAAGCGCATGCGTGAAAGACAAGCAGAGACGCAGAATCTTGCAGCGTCGGAGATTCATGGTCACTTGTTCAAGGTTGCGTGGTGCATTCATTATAGTTTACAATAGTTATCGCAGATAAGTTTAGTAGCTTATTGTTCTAATTAATCTTAGATAAACAGTCTTAAATGTTATATAAAGTTTGTTGAGTTACGCACAGGTAGTTGAGATAAGTGGGTAGGTAGTTAAAGTTAGTTGACTTAAAGTTATATAACAATACAATTAAGTATGAATGTAAATAACACTCTAACGGCCTCCTAGCCCAGTCGGTAGTGACTCTGCCTACGAAGCAGGAGGTCCCGGGTTCGAATCCTGGTCAGGGCATTTATTTGTGTGTCTATCACAGATATTTATCCATGAGTTTTGGATGTTTTCTATGTATTTAAGTATTTATCCATATTTATCTATTATATATATCGTCGTCTAGTACCCATAACACAAGCCTTATTGAGCTTAATGTCTGGCCTAGGCCGATTTGTGTAAGATTGTCCTATAATATTTATTTATTATTTATTTAAATAACAAGTACACACCATAAAATGGGGCTATATGCGAATAGCGAGGCTGTTTGGAAACGAAAAATTATAAGTTTTGAATGTCTATATTGTTTTTCATAGTAGTGATAAAAACGAAGATTTTTCTAGAGGTCCAACGTCTTACGTAAATTGAGTTACTGTTCGCAGTCGCAGTAGAGTCGGCATCAAAAGTAACTACGCAATCGAAGACGTCAAAAGCTTTTATTCCCTTTTAAAAAAGACTTTTGACGTCTTCGTTTGCGTAGCTACTTCTGATGCTGACTGTACTCGTAGGTTTCGCTTACTTTAAAATCTAGACTGTGTCGATTGGTTGTGGGGTGAGCGGTTTTTAACTGTATACCTCTCAAAGAATATATTCTCGGTAGTGTTTATATTCTATCTATATCACATAAATTGAACCCTTTATTTTCTATTAGATTTTGTAAATTTTCTGAAAGGAGATTATTTGAAATGGTATTTAGTGATATTTGGTTACATGTTTCTATTGATTTCCCTACACAGCCTTGCTCAAACCTTGACGTTAAAAGAAATACATTATAGATTCCTGGCACCCAGGGCTATCACAATATACCTACCCCATCACCCCGATGTAGGTAAACCGACTTTTCGTAAACTGTTTTAACCTCCTGGATCCCCGGGTCCTCACTTGAGGACATAAGATTTAAAAAAATCTCCTGTCAAATGTCAAACCTGCTTAACAAGTTTGCACGCATAGAACGTTTCCGAACGAAACTGTCAACCTGATAAAATAAACACCGAGTCACAGATGGCCAATCAGCGAACAGTGCGGCTTAGACATCTGACACTACCGGCTACACCATGCTCCGCGGTAAGTAAATCCAAATTTATCTCAATGAAAGTCTAATTATATATTTTTGTTTGGTTTTTATTAGTAAATATATGATGTATTTCATATGTTAGTAAGTGGATTTCCTCCATAACCTCCTGGATCCTGGAGGTATCGATTCTGTCAAAACTGATATTTTATTCAAAAAATCGATTAAGTATATAACCCATAATATCGGAAAATTTGTACAAAAAATCATGGCGTTTTCCCCTCGATTTTTCCTTATGTTCTCAGGCGAGTACATGGGGACTTTGTCCTCACTCGAGGTACCAGTATCACTTAAACAAAAAACTACAATAACCAAACTTACTTGCATGTAAGGGTAAAAAAATTACTTATTTGAACTTATTACAGTACCAGCATTAATTAATTCAGTCTCAAATAAAGCGAAATTCTATACCTCATGAATCAACCTACTAACTAGAAATCACAGTTACAATTTTATCTTGAGTCTGACATTTCTTAGGACATTTTTATCCTACCATATAGTTTAGTTTTAAATTCAGTGACTTAAATCTTCATTCTTACATTAGGAAATTTTCATCTTACCTTAAATATTAGTTTTTAGTTCAGTCGTTACCAAAATCAGTCAGTCAATATCAGTAAATATTTTAAAAGTGACACAAATCTGTTCTCAAAAATAATCATCTTAATTAACAATATAAAATAATAAGACTCATAAAAATTTACTGTTCTTTGGTATGAAAATAGGTATAACAGTTTATCTGAATAGTTATAGTCTCTGAATAGTCCTTCTGCTGTCGAAGAACATACATCTGGCGGTAAAAAAGATGAAAAAAACTTCGTTTTTAAAATTGTATGACAAATTTGGAATGCACTGCTTATTTCACTTCGTAAACATGGACTACAACATCTTGAATCCCCTCTATTTCTATTTCCAGAGCTAGGCTAGTTACCGCCAAAGTTATATCTTCTGACAACCTTTGAATACTTTCAAAAATATCGCTAACTTCGTCATCGCTTTCCGACCCATCTGAATCGGAATGGTTTGGTACATCTGTACTGGAACCATTTCGTTCAAGATTACTTCTGACATGAAACATTTTCGCCTTAGGAAAGACCGTCGGATTTATCGAAGTTAAGGTATTCCTCTATTTCACAGTCCTTTAAGCCTGAAAATCGGTAATAAAACGTAGTTAACTTTCATGTGAAATCAAAAAAATTTACAGTATTGAGACCGGTTGTACTCGTACGAGAACATAAATTACTTGTTTAAGTCCGCGTATACTCGCACGAGTACATAAACTTCAAAGCTATATAAAGCTAAAGCTTTTCAATTTTATGGAGGAAATCCACTTACTAACATATGAAATACATCATATATTTACTAATAAAAACCAAACAAAAATATATAATTAGACTTTCATTGAGATAAATTTGGATTTACTTACCGCGGAGCATGGTGTAGCCGGTAGTGTCAGATGTCTAAGCCGCACTGTTCGCTGATTGGCCATCTGTGACTCGGTGTTTATTTTATCAGGTTGACAGTTTCGTTCGGAAACGTTCTATGCGTGCAAACTTGTTAAGCAGGTTTGACATTTGACAGGAGATTTTTTTAAATCTTATGTCCTCAAGTGAGGACCCGGGGATCCAGGAGGATAAAATTGAAAAGCTTTAGCTTTATATAGCTTTGAAGTTTATGTACTCGTGCGAGTATACGCGGACTTAAACAAGTAATTTATGTTCTCGTACGAGTACAACCGGTCTCAATACTGTAAATTTTTTTGATTTCACATGAAAGTTAACTACGTTTTATTACCGATTTTCAGGCTTAAAGGACTGTGAAATAGAGGAATACCTTAACTTCGATAAATCCGACGGTCTTTCCTAAGGCGAAAATGTTTCATGTCAAAAGTAATCTTGAACGAAATGGTTCCAGTACAGATGTACCAAACCATTCCGATTCAGATGGGTCGGAAAGCGATGACGAAGTTAGCGATATTTTTGAAAGTATTCAAAGGTTGTCAGAAGATATAACCTTGGCGGTAACTAGCCTAGCTCTGGAAATAGAAATAGAGGGGATTCAAGATGTTGTAGTCCATGTTTACGAAGTGAAATAAGCAGTGCATTCCAAATTTGTCATACAATTTTAAAAACGAAGTTTTTTTCATCTTTTTTACCGCCAGATGTATGTTCTTCGACAGCAGAAGGACTATTCAGAGACTATAACTATTCAGATAAACTGTTATACCTATTTTCATACCAAAGAACAGTAAATTTTTATGAGTCTTATTATTTTATATTGTTAATTAAGATGATTATTTTTGAGAACAGATTTGTGTCACTTTTAAAATATTTACTGATATTGACTGACTGATTTTGGTAACGACTGAACTAAAAACTAATATTTAAGGTAAGATGAAAATTTCCTAATGTAAGAATGAAGATTTAAGTCACTGAATTTAAAACTAAACTATATGGTAGGATAAAAATGTCCTAAGAAATGTCAGACTCAAGATAAAATTGTAACTGTGATTTCTAGTTAGTAGGTTGATTCATGAGGTATAGAATTTCGCTTTATTTGAGACTGAATTAATTAATGCTGGTACTGTAATAAGTTCAAATAAGTAATTTTTTTACCCTTACATGCAAGTAAATTTGGTTATTGTAGTTTTTTGTTTAAGTGATACTGGTACCTCGAGTGAGGACAAAGTCCCCATGTACTCGCCTGAGAACATAAGGAAAAATCGAGGGGAAAACGCCATGATTTTTTGTACAAATTTTCCGATATTATGGGTTATATACTTAATCGATTTTTTGAATAAAATATCAGTTTTGACAGAATCGATACCTCCAGGATCCAGGAGGTTAAAACGTTTTTATTAGAAACTATGGGGTTTACATGATTTTTGCTTGAAATAAGTATTATGTAGGTTTTTTAGGGTTCCCTATCTCGAAAGGAAAGAACGGAACCCTGATATGTTCACTTTATTGTCCGTCCGTCTGTCTGTCTCCCATGCTATATCATGTTCAATAGGCAGAACCTTTTCATACCTCACTACTCGGTTTTAAATGATAGTCTCAAATGTGACATTTAGGGCTACTAGTATTGAATAGGTAACAATGGTATGTTAGAACAATAGCCTCGACAATTAGGTGAGGTGCGTATTAATAAAGGGCTCTCATAGGTCGACAAATAGGCAGGTGTAATCGGTTCTTTGTATCAAGTCACTACAGAGACCAGAAATGATAAAGAGTGGTAATCATATCTAACGTTTTTTTTTCTTTGTAATTAAACAATAGGTAAATTGTCTGTCTCACAAGCTGTTTTGATATATCTTCTTATAGAAGTACGCATTATTGTGTATCTTTAAGATCTAATGTATTACTTTTTTGTAAAATTAAGTCCCGCCGTGTTTCTTGCCAGTCATAATACTTCTCGGGTCAGAGAGGGTAGAACCGGTGGTAGTTTTTTTAAGCTCTTACGTTCATAAGTGCATTGTAATGTGCCCAAATTGAAGTATAAATATCTTTTATCTTTTTTATCTTATCTTTTAATCAAGTGGTAATTTTATGTTTGTGACCCCATAACTCCGTCATGTCTGAACCGATTTTGTAGATTCTTTTTTTGATTGTAAGTAGGTATATAGGGTGATTGTGCTAGTTTCCCGTCCATGGTCAGTTTCCGTCCACCTGACGGTTCTGCTACAAATATATGGGGAAAACTTGAACGTAAATGAATTTTCCTGCGGAAGTTTGGTCTTGTTGCGATCCATAATATCTAAGAAACAATTCTACTATCATAAAAAAGTATTTGACAAATAGTGCCTTTAAAAATAAAACATTAATAGCCGCCTCGAATTCGGCCCTAGCAAATGTCATCGCAATGAAGAAAAAAACTTGTGACGGGAAAAGTTTATGATGAGTTTTATTAATTATTTAGGCAGTGCACTAAATATGTTTGGCACGAATTATCTATTTTAAAGTTAATTGTACAATATTTTAAGTGGAGGTTAAAGTTTCAGAATATAATTAATATATAAACTTTGTGGACCAAAACTAGCAGAGCAATTTGGTATAAATTTCAGTTTTGCGACCACCTGATCCCGGAAACCCAGACAGCTAGGTAAATATTTCTAATGGTTATTTTACTTCAAAATACTTAATTAATACGTAATATTATAGTATATAGTAGTATAGTAATATTATATTTGATTACACACTTTAGTTTCTGTCCATTCCTCATATAATGTTACGTAAATAAATGTAATAAATAAAACATTTAAATGACTTGAGCAAAGACTAAAACTAGCTCTTCTGTTGCAATGTTATCGTTAATATACGAGTTATTTGTGAGTAGACAAAACTATAATTAACATTAGAATGACCAAATGGTAGTAGAATAACAATTATAACCTCCATAGTCCATACTATGGCGTGCTCTGCTTATTTCACTTCAAAAGAAAGCTTTGTGATCGTGCCATTGCCATCGTCCGTACACACACACGCACACACACCCGTACATCTTTCACAGAGAATATTATCCGTTATTTTCACTAAGCACTATCACATCACCTTTATCTATTTACCGGCAATTAAAACCAGACGAAAACAAACAAACAAAAACATGCGCTGTTAAATATTTGAACAAATACATCCGAAATAATTTTTAAGAAAAAAAAACCGACTTCAATGGGGGTAGCCGGTGAAGGATTATTGTAGATGGTGCACTTAGATTCCATACAATGAAATAACTTGCTTAAAAAACGCAGCGGAGAGGACAAATCGCCAAACGTGAACTATGCGTCGTTGAAGAGTTCCGTTCTGATTATCATCAGCAGTTCTACGAGCAAATGTCACTCTTTTGAATGAAAATGCTTGATTTGTTGATAAAAATACAAAAGTCACTTTATGTATGCCTTTAAGATTTGAGGAATTCCCTCGATTCCTCGTGGAACTCATCATCAGAACTTGAGCTTGCCGAAAATTGGTCCTGACAATCTAACTTGCTTAACAAACATAGCGAAGAGGAAGAATCGCCAAACATGAACTATGCGTCGTTGAAGAGTTCCGTTCTGTTCATCATCAGCAGTTCCACTTCATCAAATGTCACTCTTTTGAATGAAAATGCTTGATTTGTTGATAAAAATACAAAAATCACTATGTGTAAGCCCTTAAGATTTGAGGAGTTCCCTCGATTCTTCATGGATCCCATCATCAGAACTTGAGCTTGACGAACATTTGTTCTGACAATTAAACTTGCTAAACAAACACAGCGAAGAGGACGAATCGCCAAACGTGAACTATGCGTCGTTGAAGAGTTCCGTTCTGATCATCATCAGCAGTTCTACTTCATCAAATGTCACTGTTTTGAATGAAAATGATGGTTTTGTTGATAAAAATATAAAAATCACTATATGTATGCCTTTAAGATTTGAGGAGTTACCTCGATTCCTCATGGATCCCATCATCAGAACTGCGTTTTGACAAAAACGGGACCAATCTGTATATATATACTTACAATCAAAAAAAGAATTTTCAAAATCGGTTCAGACATGACGGAGTTATGGAGTAAAAAAAAAAAAAAAAACATACACGCCGAATTGAGAACCTCCTCTTTTCAAATCTTGAAGTCGGTTAAAAAGGAAGTCTCGCGTTGTGAGCTGATTACTATGAAAAAAGCTACTTTTTTAAATAGTCGCATAACCTTCGGATCTGATCGGAACCAATCGGAAACCTTCGGCGGCACGATTCCGGGTAATGCACAACCCTTAGAGAATTCAACCAACCGGAGTCGCCATTGACAGACGTTCCCCTCTGCCGAAAACATATGACCAGTGGTCATGCATACACCTATTTGTACGTTACGTACGAATAGCCACAGAATACACTTGACGTTCCCCTCCCCCGCAAAAATCGGCAGACTTGCTTTGTAAAGAAAACGGCAGACATGGCTACTCCGGGTTGAATTCTCTAAGGAACGACCCAATAATGAACGATCCAATGCGCGGTTGACTACGCTAGTCGTGTCAATTGCATTAAGCCTTGGTCAAACAGCAAGCGTGGCGCGACCGCGGCACATGTTTACAGGTTAGCGACGTCAAACAGACTGCGTCCCGCCGGCGCCGCGCCCCGCTTCTGTCGCGCCCGTGGACGCCAGGGGCCGCACGGCGCGGGCGCAGCATAGCAATATACTATGATTGTGATTATGGATATATAATCTTGGCTTCGGAAGGAATGAGCGACCCTCCGCGCGCGCATGCTGTATCGGGCGCGACTCACGCCCGCATCGCGCGCGGCCCCGCTGCGTTCGCGCGCGCGATGAGGGCGTGTTGAGAGCGCGAGGCCGGCGCGATCCGCGTGCGCCCTGTTTGAACAGTCATCGCCTCGGCGTCACGCGGCGCGGACGCTGCGCTGCGCCACGCTTGCTGTTCACTCTTGCAATCACAGTATATTGCTACGCTCGCACGACGCACAGCGCTACCTAACGTCCGACTGATGTGACCCAGCGCGGCGCAGCGTACCGCCGCGTCCCACCGCGCAGCGCTGCGCCCGCGCCGCGTGGACGCCAGGGGCCGCGTGGCACGGGGCGCGACAAGCGGGGCGCGGCGCCGGCGGGACGCAGTCTGTTTGACGTCGCTAACCTGTAAACATGTGCCGCGGTCGCGCCACGCGACCGCGGCGCTGCGCCACGCTTGCTGTTTGGCCATGGCTTAATAGTACAAGCAGTCACAGTGGTTAACATTAAAGGCCTACAATATCATTGTTTGGTGATAAAATGCCTTAGTTATAATATTCGATTGTTTGGTTGAGTTAAATATAATACCGTGATCGATTTAACAATACATACTTGTATGGAAAAAACAAGTTTATAAAAACTAACTACGCCATTTCGTTTCCTTAATCGTACCTAACTGTATGCTAATATTAATGGGAATAAAGAAACACGGTGTTAATCCTTACTATCATTCGTTTTTAGGATTCCGTAGCCAAAATGGCAAAAACGGAAACCTTATAGTTTCGTCATGTCCGTAGTTCACCCGTATGCCATGGCCATGTTTTATTTGGAGACTATAACTAATATTGATGAAATTATAACAGAAGGTGTATTTTGTATACCTCTACTTAGTATTGTAGTAAAATTGCTGAAAAGATTTTTTTTAGGGGGGAGCCACAAGGGGTTTTCCATACATGTAACAATTTTTTTTTACCAAAAATCATCATGTTGCACATCAATCGATAGGACTTTAAAAATAACATTGAGGTTTGTTTTATCATTTTTTGATTAAGTGAATATTTTCAGAAATAATCGCCCTACTCAGTGGACGAAAACTAGCAGAGCCCAGGACGGAAAACTGACATTTATGGACGAAAACTAACGAATACCCCACTTTTTCAAATAATATTTTTTATACAAAATCTCGCAAGTATGGATAATTATCGCGTAATATTAACATAAACTAGATTATATAAGCTATAAAATGAAATATAATACATTTAAGTAAGGGTACCTACTTTAAGATATTCTTTTTGCATCACAAAGCTGGCAAAATCGATAAGTGGACGAAAACTAGCACAATTACCCTATATACACAGATTAGTCCCGTTTTTGCCAAAACGCAGTTCTGATGATGGGATCCATGAGGAATTGAGGGAACTCCTCAAATCTTAAAGGCATATAATACATATAGTGATTTTTTATATTTTTATCAACAAATCCATCATTTAATTCAAAACAGTGACATTTGATGAAGTAGAACTGCTGATGATGTTCAGAACGGAACTCTTCAACGACGCATAGTTCACGTTTGGCGATTTGTCCTCTTCGCTGTGTTTGTTAAGCAAGCTATTTTATTGTATGGAATCTAAGAGTGCACTATACCATATTTTTCACCGGCTTCCCCCATTGAAGTCGGTTTTTATTCTTAAAAATTATATCTTGTTTGATCTATTGTGTCCAGAATCATAAAAACTCTGGCTTAATAAAATAATTGTTTTTTTTACCGTCCAAGTGCCGTATTTTAAAATACATAAACAATACACCAACAAGACAATTTATATCAAACATAACTCCAACACACAACAAGTAATCAACCAATATTGAGTTGTATTGGACTTGCATCGGAATAATCTTCAAGTTAATTCTGATATTTTTGATTCAGACGTTTAGGCGCTAGCTGTATTTCGTAGGTAGTTAATGCATTGGAATTGGAGTTGTACTGATGTTGGATCGTATCTAAACGTGGTTTAAAGATAAAATACGGCCCCAAGTCGTAGATTATCACGTGTTATCTTATGACACAAACGTAACTCTAATACATTAATGCAGGGGTGTGTGCGGTCCAAGGGGATAATGTACTAAATAATTAATAGAAGTCATATCTACTGGTTTTAATTACTTAACTCATTAAGTAAATTAAAAAAGTGTAAACAGACATTTGTATAGTAGGCGAGCCACATACAGTTGAAATGGAAAAGTGTGGAATAAACTGAGCTTTTTGCGTAAACAAGCATTACTTATAGTTCAGTGGTTTTAACGAGAAGAGGTAAAAAAACAGAGTTAATTTCGCAGTTATTGTATTAAGTAGTTAAGGAATTATGTTCAACTCAAACGCATAGTGAAAAGTGGGTGTCAATTGCCATATGCGCGCGATGGAGGTGGGGACAGATCGGACTACACTACATCGAAATGAATACCAAGGTCTATCATACCGAAACATTGACATTGCCGCCGGTGTCCGGCCGCGGAGGAAGTTACCATTTATCGAGACTACACTCGCGATCAAAAAAATCGACTCAAGCAACATTTTTTACTTTTGGTCGTATTTCCGGAAAGCGGGAAATATTTTAATAAAACTTTGAATGCAATTTTATTACGAATTTATTCAGCTACAAAAAACAGTAAAAGACATCGATCTCAGTTGCGTAGTTTTTAGGTTATCGCAGTCTTTGTACAAAATGGCATTTTACATGGTTATGATATGCACGAGTTGTGCCCTCTTGAGACCAATAAAAACCGGTGTAACCGGTTATTTCTTATCATTCGCTTATCAGAAGTTGACCAGTGCACATCTCCTCGCAATCTTACACCGGAATCACCTTCGAAAAATGGATACCACCGAAGCTGAAGCCACCGAAGTCGTCACCTTGGTGAATCGAGGATTCTCGCAGCGTTCTGTTGCTGAGAAGCTGAATTTAAGCCAGTCTGCTGTCTCCAGAGTTTATCGTCGGTTTTGTCGGTTTGGAACCTTGAAACGGAAACAAGGATCTGGCCGTCAGCGGTGCACATCGGAGAGGGATGACCGCTTCATCGCCACCTCCAGTCTTCGTAATCGCCACCGTACCGCTGTTGCCATCCAGCAAGACCTGATGCGGAACCGGGTTGTGCCTGTTAGCACCTCAACAGTTCGGCGAAGACTCAAGGAAGCCAACCTTACCCCAAGAAGACCTGCTACTGGGCCCAAACTGACTCAGAGGCATCGGGACGCTCGGGAGGAATTCGTGGCGACCTACGAAAATTGGACCTACGACCAATGGAGCCGCGTACTCTTCAGCGACGAGTGCAGAGTGTGTCTCCATGGCAGCGACAGAAGAGGACGGGTGTACCGAAGACCTGGAGAGAGGTTCGCCCAGTGTTGCTTCGGTGAAACAGTCGCCTACGGTGGAGGTTCCGTCATGATGTGGGCGGGGATTTCCATGGAGGGGCGGACCGAGCTGGTTTTTGTTGATGGCGGGGGTCGAGGCGGTGGTTTGAATGCAGACAGGTACATCACCGACATCCTGCAAGACCATGTCGTCCCCTACGCCGGGTTCTTTGACGAGGGGTTCCATTTCATGCAAGACAACGCCCCTTGTCATACCGCCCGCGTCACAAAGGAGTACCTTGACGCAGTTGGCATCCCGACTCTGAAGTGGCCACCTCTGAGTCCTGATTTAAATCCTATCGAGCACTTATGGGATTACCTGAAACGCAAGGTTCGAGCTCGCAATCCTGCTCCGGAGACAATTTTGGCCCTGAAAGAAGCTTTAGTCGAAGAGTGGGAAGCATGCCCGCAGGATACCATCAGGAAGCTGATAAGGTCAATGAAGAGACGCATGGCATGTGTGAAAAAGGTTTTTGGTGGTAACACCAGGTATTAAAGATAAAAATAAATTGTTATTCGTTCATGAAAATGTTTTTTCTTTCGTTGTTAAGGTCATTTTTGGACCCAAATTTTACACCTCCTTGGTATGCTAGCTTGTTTTTCATGAACTGAAAATTTTCGCCTGAAAAACATGCTCGTATTGAAAGCTGACACTGTTAGCTCTAAAATGGTACCGTTGCTTTTTTGATCTCATGATTGGTTCCTGAGATATTAAACGATGAAATTAAAAATTAGTTTGAGTCGATTTTTTTGATCGCGAGTGTATTTTAAGACCGACATCTGTAGGTGCGCCCATAGACATATAAAATAGGAAGACGTGGTCCCACGAAGATAGAACTGTGATTCCATAATAAGCCGCGGTCTCGTGCACACACACTTTCACTCACTTTTGTACGTTTGTACCAATCACCGCTCGTCCACGAGTTGTATATGTTTGCGTGTGGCGCGTAAACACGAGGAAATCGGCTTATTATGAATCACAATTTTGTCTTCTCTATGGTCTTCACGGCACCGCGTCTTCTTTTTTTAATTTGTCTATGGTTGCGCCATTAAAGCTAGCATAGATCGGAGTGGGTCAAACTGTTATTATCACAAAGCACGGAGCACGGGTGATTAATAATTAGGTTAGGTACCTAAACTAGTAGCCCGTCTCGAACTAAGTACTAGTGATTCTTGCAAACCAGTTAGATGACCAGTATAACAAGACCATTGAACAAAACTGTTTTAGGCCTTCTGATTCCAGAACCCCCCGATCAGTCCAGCTCATATAAGATCTCTCTAATTATATTATTTATCTCAGGTTCAACCCCAACAAATTTCATGAAGATCAGAAAAACGTTACGAAAGTTATCGCGGAACAAACATTCACAATCAAAAAGCCATCGAATCGAAATGCACGGACGGCACTTCCCAATAGTTAGCTGACAGTTCTGTTGGGCCCGAAGATGTCTGTAAGAACTTCGCTTCGATGCTCTCGCTCGTATCGTTCGACATTAACGGCACGAGTAGGCTAAGCCATCATTAACCCTCGTTACAATTCGTCAAACAGAAATGTACGAGTTAATACGGAATTAATGTTGTACTGCTATGTTAATCATTTGTATTTTTAAGTCGATGAATGCGCGAGCTTATAGTATGTCTTTTTTAAGATGTCCGAATTGTAGGTAGAAATCTCTAGCAACATTCCGACATCTAAAAAAAATTCCACCTCACAAAGGTAGGTGTATACAGGGTGGAAAGATAAGTCGGGCCCTGGAGGAAACCTACCTTAAAACGTTGAGATAGCTCAATTCACTGAAAGGAAACATTCTTTAATTTCTTTAAAGGGACATAACTGCATTTACAAATTTTTGTAAAAGAGTACAGTTTTCAAAAAAAGTATTTATTTTGTAATTTTTGCCATAAATAATTTTTATGACAATTGATGCCAATCGATCCTGTTTCCATCGAGGATAAAAACTTCTAAATACCAACCAAGTTTAGGGCACAAGAGAACCCATAAACAATAATAATAATATTGTTCATATAATTAGTATGGAAAAAAGTGATAATTAAGAAAAAAACTGTGAATGCAGTTTTAGTTTTTAGGAAAAATAAAAGAATGAGCGAATTGAGCTATCTCAAGGTTTTAAGGTAGTTTCCCTCCAGGGACCGACTTATATTTCCACCCTGTATAGGTACGCCCCTATGCCGTTCTAGAGATGGATTAAGACTACAAAATAGCCCAAATCTTATAATGCAGACAGTCATTAAGTCATCGCTCACGTACAAACAGGTTTTCAGAGAATTCCTAAGAGCATTTTCAACCAAAATTACTTGTAACCAATTGCTTTTTTGCTCTACCTGTGATTCATTTATAGGTACGTCAAGTGAGCAACATAAATACAATGACCAGTATCTTATTTTAAAACTGCTGTAGAATATAAGAATATTGAGTTGATAGTTATGGCTGAAATGGTGATGGTGTTCTTAGTCTAATGCCGTAGTTTATTCGAAATATTTACTAACTAGGTCTTGCCCGCGGCTTCGCTCGCGTTAAATTCGGGGTAACACGGTTCCCCTTTGCCCCCCGGAATGCTCCATACAAACTTCCACCCCCCATTTTAGGAAAGTGGGGGGTTAGAAAGGGACAAAAAGTAGCCTATATCACTATCCATCCCTTCAAATATCTCCACTTAAAAAATCACGTCAATTCGTTTTGCCGTGAAAGACGGACAAACAAACACACACATACACTTTCCCATTTATAATATTAGTATGGATTATATAATGTGTTTGGCTGACATTTGTCTAACAGTCCACCTATGTTGTTTGGCTGATGTTTGGCTGACAGTCCACCTATGTTGGAGCCGTTAACCACGTATAGTATGATATATTTTATCGACAAATCAACCCCCATACCATTTTGTTTCTCAACCATTTTTAAACTACACCCCTTTAAAGTTCTATGACATCACACTCTATCCTCCGTGGTAAATTAAACATTATTTGTCAAAATATTCTTCGCAGCTTCAGCAGCTTACAAACTAGGGCATAAATTTCATTTAACAATGTTGCAGAAAAGTTTCCACAATTACTCGAAAATTTGCTACGGACAGCACATCTGTCTGGCGGGTATGCCCAGTGGGCAGATACATCAATGTATGGCGAACAGCACATATCCGAGTAATAATAAAAGTTAAAATACTAGATGGAATGTTTTAATGACCGTGGACCGTAGCATAATTTCCTGTCAATTCAAAAAGAAGCGTTCAACCGTGCGCTGCCTCTTCGCGATCCATTTGAATAAATGTGACCTTCCGCTTCAGAACCAAGGACCATTTAATACCTGGATTGCGTTTCTCTAAAACGTGCTACTTTTTCAAATTGTGCAATTTTCTGTAAATTTTATGTTTTTATGCTTTTTTGTCTCAGACTCACGAGTTCTTTCGATTATTTTGCATTTCCCTTATACTTTTTAGGGCGGTATCTGTCACAAAGAATAGTTCAGTTTCTGAATATAAATAATGTAAAATTCTTACTAGTAATATAATTTCTCGTAGTGGTTTTTTTTAAACTGATAATATGTATATAGGTACAAAATTGCGCTCAATGCTAAATTCAGGGAATAAGTGCCAGGTACCGGCAGCGCCATTTATTAAGGGAAGTCGAGTTAATTTACAGTAAATTTACGAATTAAATGTACCAATGAGGAAGGCAACTGTCGAAGTGGCATCTCCAGCAGTGGTCCTTCAAAAAGCTAAATTGTATTTGTATGGCGGGAAGTGTTTTCATTTATTTTCGCGAAAATGGCTTAATGTTTTGTCTCGAATCGCTGCGAAATAGAAGTCCACTGGTTTCTGAAATACCCTAAAATTTAAATCCTGGAGTGCGATTTTTGAATCTCACCAAGTGACTAATTCTCACCGATGTGAGTGATTTCCGAAAGTAAATCACTCACATCGGTGAGAATTAGTCACTTGGTGAGATTCAAAACTCGCACTCCTGTAGATTATTGCCGTACGGAACATTTTTGCCCCCGCGATATTGACGCTTTAGATGGCGCAAGTGCATTTGCTAGATTTACGGGAAAGTGATTTTGTATATGTAGGTAGACATCAGTCCAGTTATTTTACGGTCCTTGCTCAGAACCATGCCCTTGGCTCGTTTTAACAGGGCAATTAAAAACTCTGTCACGTATAGCGGGGTTCTCGAAACCTGTCGGGAATGACGCGAGCTGAGAACGTGATTGAATGAAAGTGTGAATACTAATCCTTACTGTAACCACAGAACTAGAATGACAAGAATGCTTGTCAACAACCAGAAACGCTATGAAAGGTTGTCAAACTTTTGGATTTCACGATTTTTACGTCTATCTCTTTCTCACTAATAAAATGTTCACCTACTTAAGTGTGGTCCTCTCATTTTTACACTTTAGCTATCTTTAAGCGTTAGTGCTCTGCTTGATCTATGACTGTAACTAAGAAACCTACTACAAGCACTTCAGCTCGTTTGTGGTTCGCGTGTCATGGCCGCTGCAGAACACCATCGCAAACTGCTGACTTCTGGCCAAAGGGTGTCGTAGTTCGGGGCAATCTACTGAATTCTATGTCGGATCAGACCAGACGCAGTGGATCCACGCATCAGTTTCGTCGCTTAGGAACTAAAGTTTTTCTTTTAGTATGATTTTTGAATTTGTAGTTCACAGTGTCTTAGTAGCGATAGCGATGCGATACTGTAATGCTGTGTAACTTATTTATTTATTTAAACTTAATTGGACAAAAGAAAAAGTTGATGTACAAAAGGCGGACTTAATGCCATAACTACTTTGTATAACTAACTTTGTAATAACTTTTTTTTATACCACGTACTGTAATGTCATGTCTATTTGACGGTTACAGTCCTATCTACTTATACACTGTTTTGTAGGTACTTACAGATGTGGTTATAAACGATATGCATTTTAATACAGTTGCTTGACGCCTTTTTTAAGATATAGGTAGGTTCAGCAACTAAACAATATTACAAAAGTAACTAGGGACATAAATATTCCGTAAGTTACTGAATAGCATTTCAAACAAGTGTTAGAAGTCAATAGAACTGAAGAAACAATCAAATTATTTTAATAAATTTTAATAAATATTTAATGATATTGCGCGCGAACAGGCCTGTCTAGACCATATATTCGTAAGATCTCAACGCTTAGTAACTGGCATTGTGTGTGAGTTCAACATAACAGATCACAAAGCAGCCGCTATTGAAATTTCTTCTCATCTGCCATTTCATGTAAAGCGAGACAGAACTAAAACTGTAACTGATTATGAAGGCGTCGCTCAGGAACTCTCAACAACAGATTGGCGCGTTGTTTTGGATGAATCTGATGTGAATATAGCAAATAACACTTTTATGACTATTATTAAGAAGGCCGTAGATACAAACTCAAAACAAGTAAAGATTTCCCGTTCAAAATTCACTTTGAAACCCTGGATGACACCAGGACTCCTCCGTTGTACCCAACATCGCGATAAACTACATTTAAGATCGAAACAGTATCCACATGACGCCGTGCTACAGTTAACATATAACCGATACAAAAATTTTTGTAATAACTTACTGAAAAAGTTTAAAGAACAGTACGAAAATCGTGAACTTTCTTCTAATAATCATAATACAAAGAAACTTTGGAAAACACTAAAAACAATTTGTAACTTAAAAAAACAAAACACTCTAGCTACAGAACTCATTTCTACACGTAATCCCGAGGAGTCTCTTAATAACTGCAACACATTTTTTTCATCAGTGGGTCAAACCCTAGCTACTAATATCATTTCACAATTCGGGAACTCAGAATTAGACTTAGCCAATAATCTTCAACTTCGCGTTAGCACGACCAAATCTTTCTTTATGCACCCGACGGATTGTAATGAAATTGAAGGCATTTTCACGCAGCTAAAAGTGGACAGTGCTCCAGGCCTAGACGAGATTCCGAACAGTCTCTTAAAATATGTTAAAAATAATATTATAGTGCCCCTAACCCACATCTTAAATTTAAGCCTTGGTTCTGGTTATTTTCCAGATCAATGGAAAACAGCATCCGTTACTCCTATTCATAAAGAAGGACCAAAAGATATTCCCAGTAACTACAGGCCAATATCGCTACTCAGTACTTTGTCAAAAATTTTAGAAAAGTTGGTTAATATTCGCTTAGTTAAATATCTAGAAAACTACAACTTCTTATCGGATCGACAGTTCGGGTTTAGGCGGAACAAATCCACGGAAGACGCCACCTCAACTCTTATAAACCATCATCATTCTTAGACAATAATCTTAATGCATTGGCGTCTTCCTGGATCTGGCTAAAGCCTTCGATACTGTGTCGATACCGATTTTGCTCCGGAAACTTCAAAATTTGGGCATTCATGGAGTTCCACTGTCTTGGTTCGCAAGTTACTTGTCAGGGAGAAAGCAACTTGTTAGAGTAGGTTCCTGTAAAAGCTCTACGGAAAATATTAACTTCGGCGTTCCTCAAGGAAGTATTCTTGGTCCCACTCTGTTCACAATATACATTAATGATGTCCTAAATCTCAAAATTCCTAATTCCGAAATTCTTTGCTATGCAGACGATACAGTTATACTTTTTAATGGCATATGCTGGGAGGACACTATAGCTACCACAGAAAAGGGCATGAAAATTGCAGCAGACTGGTTTCACTCTAACCTTCTAACCCTAAACTATAACAAAACTAAATTTCTATGTTTTCATAAAACCTCAGTTTCGAAACCTCTTTCCACTCCTATCATAAAAATCCATTCATGCACAGACTTCCCTACTACTAACTCATGTAGCTGTAATTCCATTCAGAATGCTAATGTTATAAAATATCTTGGTCTTTTAGTAGATGAAAACCTAAACTTCAAACACCACATTCACACACTCTCCGCGAGAATTAGAAAGTCCATGTTTATTTTTAAAAAACTCCGTAACTCAGCCGATTTTTCACTACTAAAAATGGTTTATGTCACACTCTGTCAGTCTGTAATCAGTTACTGCATCATAGTCTGGGGAAGTGCGGCAAAAACTTATATGCTGGAAATCGAAAGGGCTCAACGCTCAGTTTTAAAAGTGATGCTCAAAAAACCGTTTCGATTTGCAACCGCTGACCTATACGCACAAGCTCACGTCTTAACCGTCCGTCAGCTATTCTTACACAAAATATCAGTACATACACACAAAACCTCTAAATTAATGCCTTTCTATAACTCGCTAACTAAAAAACGCATTTTCAACCTACCGATTCCGGAAGTTCGTTCCGCCTTTGGGAAACGTTTTGGGGATCGCATCAAAGTTACAACATACAACGCTATGCTTAAATATTGTAACCTTAAAGACTGCACCACCACTGAAGCAAAGAAACTCTTATTTAAATTTCTTAACTCGCTTAATTATTGTGAGACAGAAGATATTTTAGATAAAATAAGTTAGTTTCATCTACATTCAAAATGAATGTTTTCTTACTTAATTTTAAGTTTTTTACTTTATTGTATTTGTCACGATTTACCTAATTACCTTTATGTTTGACTGTCATGGTCAAATATATCAATAGCTAAACAACTACCTATGTATCTAACCTAAAGTTTAAAATGTGAAAAATTGTGTTTTATTTGATTTTGTAACTTACTTCTTAAGTTTAACTGTAACTGGTTCACCGCGATACAGGCGAAGCCTAGTGCGGAGACCCCTGACATATCCTGTAATCTTTTATTTTTGCAATAAACTTATTCTTATTCTTATTCTTATTTGTTTATTTGGCCAAATGCGCCTTAGCTTTTACAAAGATTGCATATACACGGGAAAATTCGACCGGTGCCGCTGTGGTCCGGGTAGCCTAGTGGTTAGGGCGTCTGCCGCGACTGCAAAAGACGCTAGTTCGATCCCAGCCCTTAGCACCGGAGGCCTAGGTCACTGTTTCCTTTGTATATGACATCTATATATTCACATCACACACACACACACCCATATAACATCCACACACACCACATATGACATCTATTTTCAATCTATATAAGTTTATAAGTGTTTGAAGCTTCATAACAAAGATAATGTATAAATAGAGGAGCATAGTCTAAGAACCTTATGAGGCTCTAAGTTTGATAGATTTACTATATGGCGCTGTATAGCCCCATACATTATGTGGTAACTCTGGTTTAGACGGTGCTTCAGAGTTACTGTATAATTGATGGGGTCGTAGAGCACCATCTATTAAAGCTATCAAACTTGGAGCCTCAAAAAGTTCTTTTACTGTGCTCCTCTATTTATACTTTTTTTTATATAGTACGACGGTGGCACACAAGCATACGGCCCGCCTGACGGTAAGCAGTTACCGTAGGCTATGGACGCCTGCAACCCCAGAGGATTCACATGCGAGTTGTCTACTGGTTAAGAAGCTATACACTCCGTTTTTGAAGAACCCTTCCCTTTGATAATAATGATTGTGATAAATTATATAACTTCTCGGCTCAAAACATCGGGCTTTTGTTCCCATGAACTTTCCGAGATATCTATTTCTGTCGAATAAGCGGTAAGGGCGACTGAACACGAACAGCTCCCATAAATGACATTTGAACCTTTACACGTGCATTTCTTGTTGTTTGTGTGACATAACTAAATAAGTAGGTGTAGGTAGCACCGATCAAATAACACCCCACAATAGTACTGCAAGAACGACTCGTGCGGTACTTTCTTTGACAGTCTTATAACGGTATAAGACTAGCCGGTTACAAATTTTCACAAGCCATATTTTCAGTAAATCTTGTTTGAGTCCTCCTCCTCCTTTACATCGTTGCTCGAAGCGAAGGTACAAGTTATATTACATGATATTTGTGTATTTTCTAATATAATGTCACTATACTGTTTCAGAGGCTGGAAAGTTTCCTATAGACAGTTAGTTTGGGGCCTATTTTACACTAATGAAATATTATATTAGTGATATTCCCTTTTCGCACACTTTCTATATGGTTAATGGTTATTCGATTTTTTTAGGATAGGTATTCGCGATTTTCGAGTCATTTAGTTTTTTGACACACATTAACACTCCTGCACATACCGTGCATCCTTACGTCAACTGTCAAAGTCCATTTGCGAATGAATTTGAAAATCTTCACGCTAATGTGGATGGCCAGCATTATATTACATCCAAGAACAATCACTCGGGCTTTACAACCAATGTAAAATAGACTGATCCGATCAGCTTGAATAGGACTTCTTATTGGACGCTGCACTCCTATTATTCCTACAACATACCGGCTGATACTGTCCAGTTTTCTTAGTTAGATGAACCACTTTAAGAATGGCTTTCTATTGTTTTTTCTTTACTTTCAAATAACCTTGTCTCTCTGTTCCTGTAGTGGCTGTTTCAGGTTAGCAATAAACAGTTATTTTATTGAGTTGGTGCGGAAAGAGAAGTCTGGTAAAATTCATTCGTTCCCATATAAAGTACGACACTTCTATTTTCTCACAAAGCTTTAGTTGAGGTTTCTTTCTCCGCTATATTCCCTTTTCAGAGATCTCGTTGTCATGTCTAGACCATTTGATATTTAGAAATCTCGTGGGACCGCCACGAGTTTGACAAATAATCCTCACCGTGTGACCTTAAGAGGACCTACCCGCGGCTTCGCTCGCGTGCGTTTTAGGTAGGCTTTATCACTTTTCGTTACCCTCAACAGTCCATTGCTAAAAGTTACCTACGCATTCAACATGTCAATAAGTCAGTGCAGCAGTTTACTAACGCAGCAGCAGCAGTAGACTAAGAGCGAAATCTATGTATGATTAAGGGAAGCGTATGAGGGGGAAGATCTGCCAAGCTGAAGGCAGAACTCCCCGTGGAGCCGAAAGCCGATAGAGATCGAACACAAATTAATTATTAATGTCATCAAGTGACCCGGAGCGCGGAAAGCCCGACAATAAGGCAGCATTTTCACTGAGGCGGTGATGAGAGGAAACGTCGAGAACCAACCAAAGCTAAATTCACTTTTTCCTATTATGTATTTTTTAGTGTCCGACCGAAGTTTCGGTTTCGGTTTCGGTTTTGGCTAATTTCGGCCAAAAAAGTGATTTCAGCCGAAGTTTCGGTTTCGGCCAGAATCTGGCCGAAACCTTCGGCCGGGCCGAAATTACTTCGCGGCCTCTCGCGGCTCTCGCATCGGGAGCGCTCGGCTTGATTCGGTTCGGGCGCGCTCGGCCGGGTAGGTATAGGTAATGCATCGGCGGCCGGCCCAGCTGGGACCATAGACATATAAAATAAGGAGACGGAATCCCACGAAGAGAAACTGTGATTCCATAATAAGCCGCGATCTCGTGCACACACACTCACTTTTGACGTTTGAACCAATCACCGATCGTCCACGAGTTGTATATGTGTGCGTGTCGCGCGTAAACACGAAGAAATCGGCTTATTATGGAATCACAGTTTTGTCTTTACGGCGCTACGTCTTCTTATTTTATATGTCTATGGCTGGGACCAGCGACAGTAGAGACGTTTGTTTGTGAACCACGTGGCGCGCGACAAAATATGGTGAGTGTTGTTGATTTATTAAATTATTATTTACTTTTTAGAATCTGTTACTGCATTTTATGCTGTGATTATGATTAATGAACAATACGTTTGATATTATGATTGTGAATTTAGTTTAGACGTGATAAGAATAGGTTGTTTGTTTTGAATAATATAATACCTATGCTCGAATTAGTGAAGTCTTGATAACTGCAGTAAAAGAATACATTAAAAATAAACGTTTTTTATTATGTTTAACAAAAAAAAAGTAACTGTTCTCATATAAGAAATCCTTGGAATAACCTTTTTCTTACGATTTGTACAGTAATTTTGAATATTTTGATACGTCTTCAAAAATTTCGGTTTCGGTTTCGGTTTCGGCCGAAATCAGAAAAAAACCGAATATTCGGTTTCGGCTAAAAATCGTGTTTCGGTCGGACACTAGTATTTTTGCACTCTTTAGAAATAATGATCTACAGGACGATTCAATTCCACACACACACACTTTTGCGGAAAAAATGCACCACTGAGCGAGCTTTATGACTTTCGAGGTCCGAGGATAGTCTCTTTCCAATACACAGTGTAAATTGTCACATGTGTCTTTATTAAATAAACCACTGATCTTCCTAAAGCGAGTCTGCTCAGTAGGTAAGTGGAGGGAATACAGATCTTGATCCGTCGTAGCGTAAAGGTTTTGCGGCTCCGGATAGTATACGGTATCGGTCGATCGTCGATCGGTTTGAATGAGCGAGGATGAAGATTACTGAGAGGATGAGGTTAAAGATTAGGAACTTCTAATGCGGAAACTTTATGTAGATATTATGTAAGCTGTACGTACAATATGTACACAACGATAACTGTATGCAGTGTAGCTATTGCATACCCTCACTATCACTTCGAACTCGAACTTTAAACATGCTTAAATTGTAAGTAGATACTACTACCACCACAGTAGTCTATAAAATACTTTTATAGACTACTGTCTGTAAGTTTCAGGGCTCCAATACTTTGTCCTAGTGATTTTAAATTGCTAGAAATTTTATAATGATAGCTCCTTCCTTCTACTGTGCTTATTTAGGTCACGGCCGATTTTTGAAGTCTAGGTCAATTCATTCTGTTAAACAATTATGTATTCAAATGCCCGTATTCATAAAAACCGGCCAAGAGCGTGTCGGGCCACGCTCACTGTAGGGTTCCGTAGTTTTCCGTCCGTCACAGTAAGTGTCCCCACTTAAGAGTTAAAATAACACCGCCATGTAGGATATGATATGAGCGTTCCACGTACAGCGACATCTATCGGCAAATTAAGTAAACTAGCGCGCGAGCATAAAGTATGGAAGATGATTTTTATGGGATAATTCTTTATTGCGTGAACCGATTTTCACCGTTTTTACTTTATTTGAAAGCACGTCATTTCATTGTAATTTTGTAGAAATTACAGGTACAATAAACACCTGCTTATACGGTTAAATTACAAACTTAGTTCAGAAATTATTTTGTATTTTTTTAGCAAAAACTATTCATCCTATCAAGTTCAAAATAATTTTCCTAGAAAGTTTTTATAAAGTTCTACTTTTGAGATTTTTTTCATATTTTTAAAACTTATGGTTCAAAAGTTAGAGGGGGGGGGACGCATATTTTTTTACTTCTGGAGCGATTATTTCCGAAAATATTTACATTATCGAAAAATGATTTTAGGAAACCCCTATTCATTTTTAAATACCTATCCAATAATATATCACACGTTAGGGTTGAAATGAAAAAAAAAATCACTCCCCACTTTACGTATAGGGGAGGTACCCTAATAAAAAAATAATTTCCACTTTTTATTTTACCACTTTGTCGGCGTGATTGATATACATATTAGTACCAAATTTCAGCTTTCTAGTGCTAACGGTCACTGAGATTATCCGCGGACGGACGGACGGACGGACGGGCAGACATGGCGAAACTATAAGGGTTCCTAGTTGACTACGGAACCCTAAAAAGGTCTAGACTTTAATTAACTCTCCCGCTTCATGCATATTGTGGGAAAGCCACAATTCATATTCTGAAATAAAATTGTCTCACAACTTTCAAGCGAAAAGCAACCTTATCTGAAATATATATGGTCCAAATCAGACTACTGTAAACATGATCGTAGTGTTTTTATCGCCGGTACTTTATGCAAATGAAGGTTAAATACAAGTTGCATGTATTGTTGCACTTCTATTCAGCTGTCACGCCAGGCCGCGACATAGCAGCGTGAGATGGGAATCTCATTGGAATAACAGTTCATAGTCCAGTCAAGTTAAGGGTTTACGAGTAGGTACATTAAGTTTGTTGTAAATTATTAAAATTTTGTTCATACCTAACCATAATGCAGAGCAAGTGCTATTCTAGATACTCTACTTATATGTACAATTAAGTATGCTGTATACCTGTTTTACTTGTGTTTAATTGCGTAGCTGCGTAAATTGATATGTAAGTATCTCATTTATTGCAGTAGTTAAAGCGACTGTTACCACTTTGCCACGTTGGCCTCTTTCTAGTGAGAACAACAAAGAAAGTGATATCTATCACAAGAAAGTATGAAAAATGAGTGGCCGCTAGAGTAGCGGCTACCGGCGGTGTATCCGGATGGTGTCAGGCGCCGGCGCCGCGTCCATGACAATCAAATGCAAACGTATGGCAGTAGCCTCAAGGAACGCTCCTCAAATACCTTTGGAAGCTCAAAGCAACGCTGTACGCGTCGCAGAAAGTGTCATCAGTCACTCGGACATTCGCTACTTAGGCCTAAAACGCGGGTATTAGACATTGCAATTTGTAGGGTCCAATCTGTTGTGTACCCTGCCTCTCCCATCCCTCCTTCAGCTCCCTAAGGGCCCTACTTCTTATTACACCTCCCAACTTGACAGATTGGGCCCTACAAATTGCAATGTCTAGACACAGAATAACTAATAGTACTACCGTACAGAAAATTCACTCCTTCACAAAAGGCAGATTTAGGTATAAAATTATACCTATACTCGCCGCTTGCAAGCAAAATTGAAACTTATAACCGCGCCCGAACCGTGAATCTTCTTTGCGCGCCGCAGTTTTATCACCGAGCTGTGAGGGTTGTGACTTGACAAGTTTTTGTACCTAAAATACCTACTGGTTTATTATTTTTAAGATAAACATGTAGGAATTACAAACGTTGATTCTGTAAACATTAAATTTTTATCTGAAGATAGTATGTCTGATTCTCACGGAAGTAGGTATGCCACAGCCGTATTCTTTTGAAGATATGTCGGTCAGTTCCTAATAGTGTTTATGGGCAACCAATATTCAATAAATTATTTTAACTATTACCTACTAAGTAAGGACTTCGGGACCTTTCAATATCATTCGGTATTTAAAAAAAGAATTCTGCTTCCTTGTTTTTCCGTTTATTCAGACATCCGTAAACAGAACAATATATTTTATACGGATTAGATCGAGATTTAGGTTTCGAAGCCATTTTCAATTTTGCTTGAGTGCCACGTGACACGAGTCACGACTATCGTGCGAGCCGAGCGGCAGCCCACGGCCATACGCCTGCCCGGGAGGCGCGCCGGCCAAATGTAGGTACCTAAACTGCGTAAGTGACACCCCCCTGGTCTAGAACGGGTATTAGACATTGCAATTTGTAGGGCTCAATCTGTTGTGTACCCTGCCTTTCCCTTCCCTCCTTCAGCTCTCTAAGGGCCCTACCTCTTATTACACCTTCCAACCTGACAGATTGGGTCCTACAAATTGTAATGTCTAATACCGGTTTAATACCGGTTATACATTTAGGCAATACCACAGAGTAATATAATCATATTTCATTTAGGCAATACTGACGTTGACGGCGTTTCTTGAAGTTACGGCCTGACTTGAATTGGCTGAAAAAGACTCCTTTAATTGGGGTAGAAAGATTGCAATTATTAATTGGCGACATTGTACCGATTGTACGGTGTCGCTATTTATACCATTCATTCACGACAAGGCAATTCCAAGTAATCACTGTGCAATTGGTTATATTGTGTAGGTACCTGTTCGGGGCGTTACCTAGGTAAATACGTAAATAGGCATATTTATTAAATAGGCATAGTGCAACTACAGGACACTATTAGGCTACAACCTAATTGCAGAAATGACCATCATAGGATTCATAATGAAAAATCTTCTTTTTTTGTTTTCAATTAGAGTACCTATTTAAAGTTATTCCTATGAGTAGTTATTGTTGGTACCTATCTACCCATAGTCACCTGGCTAAGCTCAAAGATACCTGAAGCAATATCGCAAATATTCTAATTCGAAAATTAACTATCTGATTTTGTATCCCTATTGCATATTCAAATGAAAGAGAGAGACAAAAAACCAGTGGGCTACCGACCGTGAACATCGAAAAACGAAACGTTAGTTAACGTGCGTGCGTGTAACTAGGTATTATCGAACGAGCAGAACGTAAGCGAAGTGAAGTTCTTGTAAACAACTGTCACCTGGCTACTGAGACGTCTCGGCTTTTCGATGGCTTTTTCATTTTGAGGGTTTTTCAACTTTAGTAACATTTTTTTATACCACGACGGTGGCAAACAAGCATACGGCCTGCCTAGTGATAAGCAACTACCGTAGTTATATTGGTCACTTCGTTTACAAGAAAATCGCAAGTTCTCAGTTCGAGGCGGACTACCAGTTATTTCACTTTAAAAAGTTTTTTGAATCCAGTAAGCGCCAAATGGCGCTGCGCCCATTTCAACTATTATTTAAAAAACTCAAAAATTTGTGTAACTATACCGCACGACAGATTTTTTTAGGCGTTTAAAAGATATACTTAAACGGTCCGAGTAGATTTGCTTTCCGTACAGATCTAGTATAGACAGATGGATTGACAAATATCAAAAGTGCGACAAAAACTGAAATGCTAGAGTGTGGGTAAATTGTCTATGTGAGCGTAAAAAATAGTGGTGCCAAGTACAACAGGTCAATTATTTATCGATATTTGACTTTATTATCGATAAGTTGCAACGTTAAATTTATATTCATGTTTTATACTAAACGGCATATTAAAATTCTAGAAAACTAAAATATATTTATTCAGAATTATTTTATACTAGCTGTGCCCGCGGCTCCGCCCGCGTGGAATTCGGTCTGTGTCAGTAAGCGGCTAATTCACCCCTAATTTCTCTCCCACTACCCTGGAGGCGGAACTTGAAGTAAAGGTTGACAGATGGATTTATCCTATTAATTTTTATTGGCATGATTTAAACGACATACAATAGTAGGTGTATATCGGACGATACAGGACCACTTGTGTATTTATACGTTCATGTCCACGGCAAATATCATCCAAATCGATCCTCCCGTTAAATCAGTCTAAGCATGAAAGGTAAGAACAGGCGCGGTTGAAATGGGGGGGGGGGGGGGTCACAAATGCAGAAATGTTTTTTTGTCTATTTGAGGAATTAGTAATCCTTAAGGGGTGATTTCTGGGATAACAATGCAAAAACAACCGGCCAATAGCATGTCGGGCGATGCTCAGTGTAGTTTCGTAAATGCCGCCCTGTTACGAAACATCCGTTCAAACGGTAGTTTATTAAGGGATATTTGGCGGCGCTTACGTCAGTTTACTATCCGGCACATCCTTTCACTATGCGATTTTGACTGATAATTCAAAAACGGCTGAACCGATTTTATTCAATATAGTTTTTATTGAAAGTTCTTATCAGGCCTCACCAAATTTCAGCTTTCTAGTGCGAACAGTAACTGAGCTAGACCGTGGACAGACGGACGGACATGGCGAAACTATAAGGGTTCCTAGTTGACTACGGAACCCTAAAATGAGATAAATAGTAGTTTATGTAACTGTTACGTAATAAGGCCTAATTATGTACAGAAGCTTAATTTGTATAGAAGAAGGGGTGGCGCTAGTGTGCCGACACGTCAACTTGAGCTCCGTATAAAATGTTATAAATAAAAGTTAATTCGCCGAAAATTACCTCAAATTCAGTGTCAAACTGACCAACAGTGAAAGACTCGCACCATTAATTGTTATCAGTGACTTTCATGTACGGAAACGGTGGAAAAGTGTGAAAAATGTGACTTGCAAACAAACGTGAATAACAGTAATCAGTGACGATTTCTTGGTTCAGACTTTTAGCAGAAGTGTATTAAGTGCCTACAGGACGTTACAATCTGACCATACGAAACATTATAGTGTATTATTAAACGAAGTGGCTGGCATTATAACCTAAAAATTACAACGTATGTTATACATAACAATACGTATACGCAATCGAAATTGCAATGTAATGTTCAAGCTCGCATTGATTTAAGCGCCATCTAGCGTCGAATAGCAAAACAACTTGCACAGCACACTTGTTATAGCCCATTATAGATCTGTAGATCTACTGCTGCTACTCGTCACCAGAGGGTGTGGTTTTGTTAAATAAATAGTACCACAACATTATATGTTAATTGTTAACGATGGAGGCTAGATTGGAAGAAATAATGGCAACATTACACACAATTCGACACGACCTGGAATCAAGTATTAGAGCAAATGCAGTGAGCGTGACTGAAAACATACAGAAGACATTAGATGAAAAATTTTATTTGTTACAAGAAAAATATGACAATTTAAAAGAACGTGTCGAAAATCAAGAGCATCGCTTATATTTTATAGAAAAACAAGCCAGACAACGAAACTTAGTATTTTTTGGCATCGAAGACAACGAAAAATCATACGAAGAACTTGAAACAAAAATTATCAATTTTACTAGACAATACTTTACTTTGGAACTAAGCTACAGAGATATAGAATCAACCAGGCGAATAGGGAAAAAGACTGACAAGACAAGGCCCATTGTCGTGACATTTACGACTCTTCACACAAAAATTCAAATTTTAAAACAGAAAAGAAAATTAGCAAACTCACATTACTACATCAAGGAAGACTACCCAGAACAAATCTTAAAAATTAGAAGAGAGTTACAAGCTCAAGCACAATTGGAGAGGGACAAGGGAAATAAAGTCGTAATCAAATACGATAAATTGGTTATACTGAAGCACAAGAACGGGACTAGAACACCGAACAATAAGAGGAACTTGTCACTTTCTCCACAAAGCCGCCTCTCTCCAAATGGCTCAGCAACGAAGGAACAAGCTAGCAAGAAAAATAAATACATCCCAATCGCCCCACATGCTGACCCTAAGAACAAACACAAACAAAGAGCTGCGGGCTCCTCGGAGGGAGTAGTCAAGCCAGGCATATTAAACTTTTTTAATCCCGTAAACTCTGCCCCTCCACCACTACAAAAAGATTTGTTAAACGAATAGCAACTAGCAACCCCTTCTCAAGCACTGAAACAAGCACTAAAACAAAAACAAACCATACAACATCTCCCACGCCGGCTGGTCACCGAGGGAGATTATGACCACAACCCTCCAGACGAATACAACAAAAACAACTCTAACAAACTCTACATCGCTACATACATATAATATACGATCGCTATCAACATATGAAAAATTAACCGAACTGTGGCACGCATTGAAAAATATCCACTTCGACGTTATTGGCATCTGCGAGGTTAGAAGAACTGGTTGTTCAATAGAAGAATATACAGACTTTATCCTCTGTACCGTCGGAACTACACCTGGGCAGTATGGCGTAGGCTTTATTGTAAACAAATCGCTTAAAAAATCTATAGAAAGCTTTATAGGGCTATCCGAACGAATAGCTCTCCTTACTATGAACATTGCCAACCTGAAAATCGATATAATACAAGTCTACGCTCCGACTACATCAGCAGACGACGAAGAAATAACATTATTCTACGATTCAATCAACGAGGCGCTGAAACTTACAGGAAAGAACGTGATACTTATGGGAGATTTCAATGCAAAAATTGGCCAACCGAAACCTGAAGAATACTTAATAACAGGGCACCATGGTTACGGAACAAGGAATGAAAGAGGAGAGAAATTGATTCAATTCGCGTATGAAAATAAGTTATCCATACTCAATACCTTTTTTAAGAAAAGAAATAACCGACGATGGACTTGGAGGTCACCCGATGGAGAGACTAGAAATGAAATCGACTACATCCTATCAAACCGGCCAAAATGGTTTCAAAACATTGAAGTTCTTAACACCATGTACCCATCGGACCACAGACCAGTACGAGGTACGATAAATCTTCAGCATAACAAAAAATGTAGAGTCGACTACAACAAATTACCTAAAAGTCTATTAAAAACGAAAAATGAAATTGATGCTTATATAGACTCTTTAGAGACTTTCAAGGCAGACCTTCTCGATTATGACGCCAACACGACAGTAGAAGACTACCACGCAAAGGTTGTAAGCGCAATTATACGAAGTCTCGAAAAAGCGCAGCAAGCAAGAAAAGGCCAACCGAAAAGCTCTCACATTACCAACTCAACTAAAAAACTAATAAGACGTAGACACGAGCTACATAATACAAAACCGAAATCATTAATAATGAAAAAAGAGTTGAGCGCGCTTTACAAACTAACAAGTAAATCCATTAAAAACGACCACAAAAACCACAGACTAGAAATCTTCAAAAAACATCTTACCTCGTCTGGAAGTTTAAAGAAAGCGTACAAAGAATTAAGAACGCACAAAACATGGATAGAAGGAATAAAGTCATCGGAAAAAAAAAAAATAACACATAAAAGAAGCGATATTTTAACTACGGCCACCAACTTTTACAGAGCTTTGTATCAAGAAAAAAAGTCGCCAAGTAGCTGTCAAACGGAACAAAGCAGACTATTTAATACAGATAAGGTCAATGTAATCGACGAAATCGAGGTTATACAACACATTAAGAAACTGAAACTAGAAAAAAGCCCAGGTCCGGACAAAATAAATAATGAAGCACTAAAATACGCCGCAAACATCCTTGCCCATCCACTTGCGCACCTGTTCAACCTAATACTAGAAACTGAACTCACGCCTAAGCAGTGGTCACAATCAAATATTATTCTCTTGTATAAAAAGGGCGATCCCAAGGACATTACAAATTATCGTCCTATAAGTTTGCTACCATGTCTATATAAACTTTTTTCTTCAATACTAGAAAAAAGGATAAGTAAATCACTAGAAAAATACCAACCAGTTGAACAGGCAGGCTTCAGAAGTGGCTTCTCTACAATGGACCACGTGCACACGGTAGAGCTTCTAATTGAAAAATACCAGGAATTCCGGAGGCCGCTCTACATTGCCTTCATAGATTATCAAAAGGCTTTTGATACCCTGTCGCATTTATCGATATGGGATGCTTTAGAAGCACAACAAGTGGAGCTCCAGTACATTAATATCTTAAAGCATCTCTACAAAAATTGCACAAGTAAAGTACAATTGGAATCAACCGGCCCGCCCATACAAATCGAACGCGGCGTAAGACAGGGCGATCCCATATCACATAAGATATTCATTGCTGTGCTAGAGTCGATAATTAGCAAGCTAAACTGGTCTAAACTTGGATTGTATATAAACGGTAGCTACCTCCAGCACCTAAGATTTGCTGACGACATCGTGCTTCTTTCAGAAAGCTTTTCAGACTTAGAATACATGATACGCACTCTGCAAACTGCCAGTAGAGAGACAGGCCTCGAAATAAACTTTACCAAATCAAAAATAATGACAAATAACTTACAAATACCACTATGTATTGATGGTACTGAAATGGAGTACGTAAAAAACTACATATACCTGGGTAAACAAATCTCATTTGACATGAAAAACAACGAACATGAAGTGGACAGGAGAATCAAAATCGCGTGGAATAAATTCTGGAGCCAGAAGGAAATACTAAAGAGTGAAATACCCATCAAATTTAAAAAGGAGATAATGGACTCATGCTTACTACCATCGCTTACATATGCTGCGCAAACCTGGAAATTTACAAATAAAATAAAAAACAAAATAACTACATGCCAAAGAAGCATGGAACGGAGTATAACAAATATAAAAAAAATACAGAAAATAAAGCATAGCACTATCAGATTTTGATTACGTTACCGTAGGTATTGAATTTTCATACACTGATGTTACGTTACTGGTTGCAATAATTGTGGTAATTACAAACTTCAAGGTAATCACATTACAATGCCCTAAGGCACTGGTCCCACCGCGAGCGAGTAAGCTATGAGCTATCGGCTATTTTCTAGCCCAAGAAACGAACAAAAGATAATCGCTTCCGTGTAAATAAAAGAGAGAGATATATATTTATAGTTCATAGCTGGCTGTTCACACTGCGATGAACTATAAATATACATCTCTCTCTTTTATTTACACGGGAACGATTATCTTTTGTTCGTTTCTCATAGTTACTCGCCCGCGGTGGGACCAGTGCCTAATGAACGTCAGAGAAAAATAAAATACGTGAGTGTCGTGACACACTCTGTTGGAACGAAGTTATGTTATTTACTTTTATTACATTTTTGACTTTTTCGTTAATTTTGTGGTTTTTTTTTTTTTTGTATTTTTTTGAAATTTTTGTAATTCTTGAAATTCTAGAAATTTTTGAAATTTTGAAATATTTCAAATTTTACAAATTTTTGAAATTTGAAATTTATGAAATTTATGAAATTTATGAAATTTTTTTGAAATTTAGAAATTTTAGCATTTTTGACATTATTGACATTTTTGACATTTTTTACTTTTAGGTTCTCGACTTTTTTCACTTTTATCACTTTGTCACTTCTCACTTTCACTACACTTCACTTCACTTCACTTAATTCTATTTTATATATTTTTTATTTCATTCCATTATTTGACGCTTTTTCGTGACGGTCACGTGACTTTTTTTCACCTAGCCCCCCATCCGCGAACCGTCCAATAAGGAACTTCGTTCCAAAACTACCACCGGTTCTAACTCTACACCTCTGGCCCAAGAAGTATTATGACCGAAAAGATACTCGACGGGACTTATTTTTTTCAAAACAGTAATACATTATTAGATCTTATAGATACAAAATAATGCGTAGTTCTTCAAGAAGACATATCAAGAAGACATATCAAAAGCTTGAGAGACAGATAATATACCTATTGTTTAATTATAAAGAAAAATAAATCCTAATCTGACTGCTTCACAAAACGTTTGATATGTTTTCTTACCCAAACGGTGTCCTATAAATGTTGTAGTAGTTTTTTGGTTTGGGCCATGCATCTTTGTCCGTCATATATAATACTCGAACCTGCAATAACCCTTTGACATTCATGACATTTTCAAATATTTCTTAAGAGCGGGTAAATGTAAATGTTAGGGTAGGCAACGCGCATGTGAATCCTCTGGGGTTGCAGGCGTCCATAGGCTACGGTAACTGCTTACCATCAGGTGGGCCGTATGCTTGTTTGCCACCGTCGTAGTATAAAAAAAAAAAAAAAATTTAAAGCATCGACGGGTAACATGTTATAAATATGAACACCTTGACCAAAAAATTACAAATTATTTAAATACCAAATTTCATCTAAATACGGACAGCGGTTATTGGTTGTTTCTTCCCCATGTAAACTTTCACCCCTTTTGTATCCGTTTAAAGGATAATTTCCGAGATAAAACTATTTTATTTCCTTTTTTAATTGATTATCTCCATACCAAATTTTATCTAAATCGATTCTGCGGTTAATAATTCCCTATACAAATTTCCAACTATCTTTTCACCCCTTTAGGGTTGATTTTCGGAGTGAAAACTATCATTTGTCCTTTCTTGAGACCCATACTATACCAAATTTCATCTTTATCAGTTCAGCGGTTAAAAAATCGTCATACCAACTTCCAACCCCCTTTTCGGGGTAAAAGGGTTTATTTCCGGGATGAAAACTATTCTGTCGTTTCTCGAGACTCAAATTATCTGCATACTAATTTCTATTAAAACTTTTAACCCCCTTTTCACCCCTTCCAGACTCAAACTATCTCTACACAAAATTTCATCAAAATCCGTTCAGCCGTTTTCACGTGATAGATGTATAGATAGATAGTTTTTATTGAAAGTACCTTTCAGGCTTCGCTTCCATTATTTTTTTCAAATTTTTTGGACCTACGGTTCTAAAGTAAGGTGGGGGGGGGGGGGGGGGGGCTTTTTTCAAGATGAAACTATCCTTTGTCCTTTCTCGAGACCCATACTATCTCTATACCAATTTTCATCTAAATCTGTTCAGCGGTAAAAAAATCCTCATACCAACTTCCAACCCCCTTTTCACCCCCACAAGGGTTTGAAAACTATCCTATGACATTTCTCGAGACTCAAATTATCTCCATACTCCATACAAAAATTCTCCATACAAACTTTCAACCCCATTTTCACCCCCACCAGGGTTGATTTTCGGGATTAAAACTATATATTATCCTTTTCCGGGACTCAAACTATCTCTATACAAAATTTCATCGAAATCCGTTCAGCCGTTTTCACGTGATGCGCGGTCAAATAAACAGACAAACAGATAAACAGATAAACAGACAAACAGATAAACAGACAAAAATTCTAAAAATTGTTGGAACGTGTTCTGTTATCGATTCTAAGCCAACTTTTTTTCGATTATCTTCCATGTACAGACTTTCGACCCTCTTCAGCTTTATTATATGTACAGTAAATAAATTTAAAATGAAGGCAGAATAAATATTGTAAGTGCTCGTTTTATTTTTCAGAATATGTAACGAGTATATCCACTCACGTGCCCTGCGCAACTACGGTTGCATTTTGTCAAAACGCAAAGTGCTCTCGCAACACTAGTTGCGAGTTGGAGTACCAACGGTTTTTAAATGATATCTATGTGCAACGTGTGAAGAGCGCTTTTCTGTTGACTTAGTTAGGCAGAGGATTAATGTGGCAACATTAAAAAAAATAAAAACCGCAGTCTGTGGAACATTTTTACAAACTTCAGATTATTGTTTTGGTGACTGTCAAAGTTCGGTATGTCAGCGAGGGAGCTAGTCATTAAAAAAATGCCGTCAGTACTCAATTTCGCATATTTTAATTAGCATTGTATATCAAATTATTCCTTGTTTACTGCTCCATACGATAAAGCATATATTTCAATACTAATTTAAATATAATGTGATAAATTCTTGCAACAAATTAAGTCTAGTGATGAAAATTTTGCGTATTTGATTTTGAATCGTACATTTATTATACGATTAAGCCATATTTCTGTCTAGGCTATTAGAATAAGTTAGTTTGTCTATTAACCTAAGCGTTAATCCTCTTTAAATGAGTAATTATGTATGTTTTGAACAGGATTAGGTGAAATAAACTTGTGATGTCCGTAAGTACAACTATACGCAACAGTAGTTGCTAGAAGCATTTTAACAGATCCTCACAGGGTCCGCGTTTTATGTCATAAGGCATGGTGCACACTGGGTTTTGGTTGCAGATTAATTTAATTTAGCTTAGTGAATTTAGAGTGTTTTTATTTTCATTTGTGGAGGCTATTACTCATTTTTTGATAATTTTTAGTTTTTTTTATTAATCGGCGAAGGATGTTTTATCTTCTATCTTTAAGTATATAAAAGAAGAAACTGACTGACATATCAACGCACAGCCCAAACCGCTGGTTCTTCCAAATTTTGCACGTAGGTTCCTTATAAGGTCTAGGGGTGCACTAAGAAAGGATTTTTCAAAATTAACCCGCTAAGGGGATGAAATGGCGGTTCAAAGTTTGTATGGCGAAACAAGATTAGTTAGACTATTTTATTTGATACTTCACAGGAGTATTCCTAACGATAAATGAGTAAATATGTGTTTCAGGTTTTTTGAAAATTCAACCCCAAAAAGAGGGAAAGGTGGTCACAAAGTCTGAAAATCAACATGGGTATTGTTTCTATGGTTTATCGGGTCGTTGATTACGAAAACAATAACGATTTTAAAATCCAACGTAGCGAACGTGAAATACCATCCGCCATGTTGAGGTGCGATGGGGTTGAAATGTCTAAATATCAATATGGGTGTCGATTTTATGGTATTGTGGGATGTTAATTACGAAAATTGCATCGATTTTGAAATTTAATATTGTGGACATGAAAATTCTTGAAAGTATTTGTACGAAATTGCAATCTAATAACATTAGGTAGCTTTCATCCAGAAAATCAACCCTTAAGGGGGTGAAAAGTGGGTTGGAAGTTTTTATGGCAATTTTTTAACAGGTGAACTTATTTAAATGAAACTTGGTATACAGATAGTTTGAGTCCCGGGAAGGAACATAAAATTGTTAATATCGCGAAATTCAACCCTTAAGGAGTGAAATGGGGGTTGGAGGTTTGTATGGAGAATTTTTAACCGCGAACCGATTTAGATAAAATTTGGTATGGATATAGCTTGAATCCCGAGAAACAATATAGAAACGTTTTTATTCCGAAAATCAATCCTAGAGGGGTATGAAAGGGGTTGATAGTTTATATGGCGAATTATTAACCGCTGAGAAGACGATTGAGATGAAACTTGGTACATAGATTTAATATTAGAATTGAATATTATAAATACGAAAGTATGCCTGTCTCACTGTCTGTTACCTTTTCGCGCTTAAGCTGCTGGGCCGATTTAGATGAAACTTGGTAAAGAGATAGTTTGAATCCCGGGAAATGACATAGTGTAGTTTTCATCCCGAATATCAACCCATAAGGTGGTTGGAAGTTTGTATGGGAAATTTTTAACCGCAAATCGATTTAGATAAAAGCTGTGGATATAGTTTAAGTCCCGAGAAACAATATAGGGTAGTTTTTATTCCGAAAATTAACCCTACGGGGGTAGAAAAGGGGTTGCTTGTTTGTATGGCGAATTATTAACCGCTGAACAGACGATGGAGATAAAACTTGCTACATAGATAGTTTGAGTCCCGGGAAACAATATAGGATAAATTTTATACCGAAAATACCGCTTTAGGGGGTGAAACTGTGGGTTGAAAATTTGTATGCGGAATTAATAACCGCTGAGCCTATTTAGAAGATTTGGTATGGAGATAGTTTGAGTTCTGGGGAACGATATATAACAGTTGTTATCCCTGAAGTCATTCCTTAAGCGGGTAAAAAGGAGGCTGTTTTCTAATTCCACGCAGACGAAGTTGCGGGGAAAAGCTTCTATTTAAGAGAAGAAATCTGCATTAATCATAATCTCTTCGTAGTACATAGTAAGTCGTTGCTGGTATAACAATTCAACAATTATTGCAATCATTTATTAAAAAAAAAAAAAAATTAACCACCTTCACCAAAACATGATATACCGAAACCTACAGAGTGTAACAAATACTTTTCCGAAAACCGCATATAAATCGGTTCAGCAAGGTACATACAAACATACAAGTCTAACTGAGAACCTCCTTTTATAGTAATTTTAGTACGCGGGCGAAGCCGCGGGAAAAAGCTCGTTATTAATATAAATGGTTCAAATTCACGGTGATGCTGATAGTACAATATATAATATGTATAAGAATAAAATTTTATATGCATAGCTTATTTTTAACAGAAATTTTCATGTTACGTAATATTTTTTTGAACAGCATAATCTTGTAGGTACGTAAAAAAACCATTAGCTTACTTGTGAATTGTAACTCCGTTCAAAATTATTCAAATCGGTCAGTTAATTCTGGTTTCAGTAATTTACGAGTAGATATGCTAAAATCTGCCCGTACCTACTATAACATACTATGTTAGTCTTTTGTGTGTAGTTTTTGTTAACATACTATGTTAGTGATATAGATCACGACAACCACTGTTATTAAAATATAATTTATTAATTCAGGAATATCAAATCTGCGGTTCTGCGTGAGTGAGCCGCTGCGCATAATATTTAATTTCGTATTAGCATTTTATACTTAAGTTATAATTATTCATAACTAGCTGACCCGGCGAACTTCGTACCATCAACAATTTTTTTTTAATTTCTCCAATATTTTAATAGCTATTCTGCTTTCGAGGCGAAGATGAATCCAACAAATTAATCATCATTAAAATCGGTCCAGCCGTGCTTGAGTTATAAATGGTGTAACCGACACGACTTTGTTTTACATATAAAGATAGATACAATAAAATGTAAATAATATATAATTTCAATGTTGAAGATGTGATTTCGTTGCTTGTGTATCCCGTCCTTATACCGCCGCCATCTTGAATGATGGCCGCGCGAGGCCCGCCCGGTGACATCTAGTATGACTTTTGACACTCAGCACGTGGGTTTGTTTACTTTTGTAATGAAAAAAACAGTACATATTGAGTTGGTAATCGTCCTGATATGTATTTATTTGTAAAGTGTGACATGTGAGTGTATTTATGTTAAGTGTATATGTGGTTTGAAGTGGTGGGAATTGTCGGTAATCGGACGTTAAAAAAGGCACTCGTTACGGTAGGTATATAGGCCTATTTTTTGTTATTGATAATTTGTGACAGAAATTGCTGCGAGTTTGACAAAACTGGCACATGTTATTTAAAGACTAATAGTATCTTTATCTGCGTATGACAATATTTTTGTCCTAATTTGCGTAAATTATTCGTAAAAAAATCATAAACAAACCACGCGGTTTGGCGGTCAATTGCTAAACTGACATTTTAGAAATTGCAAATGAAACAAGTTTTATGCAAAATATTTCCCCGCGATCATATACTTTATTTGGTATCAATCGAAGCGTAAACTATTGAAGTTTCAAATAAACATAAAAAATACATACGTTATCGATTTAGATTTTTTTTAATAAATATATTTCTGCCTAAAGTCCCCATTCGAAACTGTATGTCAACTTTGTGATTTTTTTAAAATAATTTTTACTACTATGACCTATCTAATTATTTATATAAACAAATTATCCGTTTCTTTAGCTTTAAAACGTAAAAAGAATCATTACAAAAAGTTCAGTGAAAGCCAAGCAATCGATTTATTAACAAAACATGACACGGTGCCGCTGGCGCGCGGTAAATCTTGGGCACTTCACAGCACCCTTTTTTGATTCGCGGGCACTCAAGTGGATATAGCGTGCCTCTGACGGCTCCGACCATTTACTAAATTTAAATGTAAGGATCGATTATGCTCATAAAACTTAGCTACTTTTAGTCTACAGCCTTTTGAATAAAGGTTATTTAATTATTATATTTTTTATACAAACTAAATACTATTTTTAATGTATGTCATCCAATGAATCAATAAATAAAGTATGTAGACAAACGACTGCTAATTTCATTTTAACAAAATATAATCTTCTAAATATATAAAAGAAGAAACTGACTGACTGACTGACTGACTGACTGATTGACTGACTGACTGACATATCAACCCACAGCCAAACCGCTGGTTCTAGAGATTCCAAATTTGGCACGTAAGTTCCTTATAAGGTCTAGGGATGCACTAAGAAAGGATTTTTCAAAACTCACGCCCTAAGGGGGTAAAATGGGGGTCCAAAGTTTGTATGGCGAATCAAGATTTGTTAGACTATTTTAATCGAAACTTCATAGAAGTATTCCTAACGATAAATGAGTAAACACGTGTTTCAGGTTTTTTGAAAATTCAACCCCCAAAAGGGGCAAATGTGGTCACAAAGTCTGAAAATCAACATGGGTATCGTATCCTATTTAAGTACTTATAGTACGCGGGCGAAGCCACGGGAAAAGGCTAGTATCACCATAATTAAAAAATATGCATAATGAATCAATTGACATCGTCTGTCTCACTTCAAACCCTGGCCGCGATTCGATTGGTCTCACATTGGTCACACATAGTACCAATGTGAGACCAATGTGTGACCAATGTGAGACCAATGTGAGACCAATGTTGAATGAAAATCTGTTCGAATAGCAAATGCCAATGTCGTTATAGCGTTGAGTTGAGTAAATTTCCAACTATCTTTTCACCCCTTTAGGGTTGAGTTTTGGAGTGAAAACTATCATTTGTCCTTTCTTGAGACCCATACTATACCAAATTTCATTTTTTATCAGTTCAGCGATAAAAAAATCGTCATACCAACTTCCAACCCCCTTTTCGGGGTGAAAGGGTTTATTTTCGGGATGAAAACTATTCTGTCGTTTCTCGGGACTCAAATTATCTGCATACTAATTTCTATTAAAAAATCTCCATACAACTTTCAACCCCCTTTTCACCCCCTCCAGGGTTGATTTTCGGGATGAAAACTATTCTTTGTCCTTTCCCGGGACTCAAACTATCTCTACACAAAATTTCATCAAAATCCGTTCAGCCGTTTTCACGTGATAGATGTATAGATAGATAGTTTTTATTGAAAGTACCTTTCAGGCTTCGCTTCCATTATTTTTTTCAAATTTTTTGGACCTACGGTTCTAAAGTAAGGTGGGGGGGGGGGGGGGCTTTTTTCAAGATGAAACTATCCTTTGTCCTTTCTCGAGACCCATACTATCTCTATACCAATTTTCATCTAAACCTGTTCAGCGGTAAAAAAATCCTCATACCAACTTTCAACTCCCTTTTCCCCCCACAAGGGTTTGAAAACTATCCTATGACGTTTTTCGAGACTCAAATTATCGCCATACTCATATCTATCTAAATCGTTTCGGCGTTTAAAAAATCTCCATACAAACTTTCAACCCCATTTTCACCCCCACCAGGGTTGATTTTCGGGATTAAAACTATATATTATCCTTTCCCGGGACTCAATCTATATCTGTACAAAATTTCATTAAAATCCGTTCAGCCGTTTTCACGTGATGCGCGGTCAAATAAACAGACAAACAGATAAACAGATAAACAGATAAACAGATAAACAGACAAACAGATAAACAGACAAAAATTCTAAAAATTGTTGGAACGTGTTCTGTTATCGATTCTAAGTATCCCCAGCCAACTTTTTTTCGATTATCTTCCATGTACAGACTTTCGACCCTCTTCAGCTTTATTATATGTATAGATTTCACACGATTAAATATGATCTGTTAAAAAGCGGGTTCATGTTATTTTACAGAAATTAAGATGTTGGCACGCCTTTAGATTTGTGGAGTGTTTATATACGTGATAGTTTGTTTTTTACATACTTCTTTATTATAGCGTTATTAATTGTGACGCTTACAAAATCGCATGCAAATGTAGTCTTGTATCAATGCAATCTTGGTGGAGTGTAAGTTGGGTGGAAGTCTAAGTGGTAGGCGCAGCACACACTTAAGCGTGGAATTTAGCTTTCATAGATAAAAGTAAGCGGAAGTCGGAAATTTCTCTATGGGGGCTGAATTTTTGTATGGAGCACATAGACAACATTCAGCCTGATTTCCGTTTTTCGCCTGCCTTTTGATGGTAGCTGAATTCCGCTAAGTGTGTTTAGCGCCGTATTTAAATGAAATAAAGTTTAATTTAAATCAGTCTTTAATAATTACTATAACAATTTCTTAAATGAATATAAATCAGTCTTTAATAATAATTCTTCTCCCCCTTCAAATATTTTTTTAGCTAAAAAAACTGGGTAGCGGCCATTAGCGGCACATAAAAAACGTTATAATTTCATCAATATACGCCTTTATTTATATACGGCTGTGATATAGGGACAGACACATGACAAAGCTATACGGATTCCATTTTTTCCATTTTGACTATGGAACCCAAAAAAGAGATAAGAGGATATAGATCTTGTCATGATTTTCAACACCTACTGACATTAATAATTTAACCAATCTCCGCTACCTTAAGGTTATCTGGAAGAGATCGCTTCTTAGCGATAAGACCGCCTGTTGTTTTCCTTAAGTTTTGTACTTTTTCTGTCTTAGTTTCTTTTATTGAGGTGTACAATAAAGAGTATTTTTTTATTATTATTTATTATCGTGTCTTACAAATAGGTAAATGTAATAAATAAGCCCCTAAATCGGGTATTACAGTTAAAATTTACTATTTATCGTTTGTCCGAAAAGAGAAGTGTCGTGGTTTATATGAGAGCTCCTCCATTCTACGATACTTCTCTTTCCGAATAGGCTCTATCAAGCAAGATTCAAAACGGGTACAAAAATACAATAAGAACACAATTTAACATTTATACGTAATGAATGACATAATGTTAATACGAGATTTATTTATTTATTATAATTCTTTCGAAGCTATAATTATAATTTTCATATCGAACAGTTATCGATATTATGTCCCTACGATATTTTGTCAAACCCTAGCGTAAACTGACAATTTTGATTTTTACACAAAATAATCCTTAATATTAACTATTATGATAAAATATTCACATGCAGTAAAAGAGACATTAATATTTAATGGTATCAAACGGTTATTTACATGATTTATTTGGCTAATTTGAATTATATGGTTTCAAAAACATCGATCGCAATATCATATTTACCTGTGAAACGAGTGATTGCCTGGGTTTTTTATTTATGTAATTTAGACGGGGGCCAAAAAATTTTACCTTGCATTAAATCCTACACTTTTGGAAGCTTTTTCTAGTTTTTAAGTAGGGTAGTCAGATTCCCACTACATATTTTTCCCCAGTGACGTGATTGTGCATTTCAGGAAATCGAAAACATTATAGACAACGTCTGGAACACTACATTGACTAAATCCTACACTGGAGATCTAGCACTATTGTATTTGTTTAAATAAGTGATGACTAAACTTAAAGATTTCCCGAATTGTTTCTCTGAGCTTTCGTCTATAAGCTTCATTAAGTGACATTTTTTCTTTATATTTATAAAAAAGTGACTTTCTAATTCGAACACAATTCGAAAATTTGGTAGTATGGTACTAATACAGATGTAAGTGTTACCGTAATTTTTCACCACGGTGACATGTTTACATCTATTTATTATGATTTTTTTTAATTTTTTTGGCGAATATGATCACTTTATACGAACCTACACTTGTGAATATTTTTTTCCTTAAATTGTCTATTTATTTAACATACATAATCAAAAAAATATCGTAAATACTAAGTGCTTTACGAGCAATCGAAATAAACAACTTATAATTTAAGGTTCGTATTTTAAAACTCCCACCTCCGCGGCAAGGTTACTACGTAGCACAGATTACTTACCTATTAGATAGAGCAAATCAGAAGACTCGCAAGTACTACAGGTTGGTAAAGAGATATTTTATTTAAACTTATTTCTATATTTCTGATTTTCGATATTGAAATGTCATTATGTTTGCCCCGATCAGTCATTTCAGAACAGAGCATATTGTGGTTTTAGGTTCGATGGTTAGATAGATGCAATCGAACTGTTATTTTCGTACCTGGGAAGCACACTCCTTCCATTGGACAAACGTCGGTCAATATAAAGGACGATACACCATGAGAATTTATTTGCTATACTCAAATAAAATATCAACAAAAATCGAGTTTATGAGTTAAATCATTCACATGGATTGTTGTAAATTTTGTATAGGATAGAAGCGATTGACGCCATTCTCAGCTCTGAATTTAGTGGTCACGTCATGAGAAACTTCATAATGCGTATTGAACACACTTATTTATTTATTTATCATTCAAAACAGTTACACAGTATTACAGTAAATCCAAGGCACTGCGAACTTCAAATTAAACATATAAAATAACTTAATGCTGGGTCGATTTAGGCTTCATAATGCGTAGTCTTGTGACCAGTAAACTGTTCGCAGACTTCATGTGACTCGCTTGTAAGCTATGAATGAATAGGAGAGCTATACCTGCTATTTATAGCTCCTTTGCTAGGATACCCATTGGATAATACCGTTTGTTTTGATGTTTTCGGTTTATTGCGTTTGTTTCTTTGGTGGATACGGCGCTGAAAGACTAATAATAAAACCGGCCAAGTGCGTGTCGGACCACGCATAATGGAGGGTTCCGTAGCTTTAATGGAATAAGAACCAGACTAATGCCAAAAGGTCGTATCTGATATCTATGGAAGAAGTTTTTTTAGAAATAACTCAAAAATGGCTAAACCGATAATGTTCAAAACAATTTTCTTGGAAAGTATATGCTAACGCGCATCTTCTTAATTTTTTTCATATTTTTGAACTTACGGTTCAAAAGTTACATGGAGGGACGCTATTTTTTCGAGTTTCGAAGCGATTATTTCTGAAAGTTTTCACTTAATCATAAAATGTTCAAAGAAACCTCAATGTTATTTTTAAAGACCTATCGAATGATGTGCAACATGTTTATATTTGTTTTTTTTTCTTTGTTACATGTATGGAGCGCCCCCCCTAAAAAAATTTTTTTCTGCAATTTAACTACAGTTCTATATAGCGGCATACAAAATACACCTTATGTCTCAATTTTATTAAGATATATCTTATAGTTTACGAGTAAAACGGCTGTGACATACGGACGGACGGACAGACGGACATGACGAAACTATAAGGGTTGCCATTTTAGCTACGGAAAAATGGATTGTACAGTCGACTACAAAGAGCTAAGCTGTATCTACTTTTTCACCTTAATCCGTTGTAGTATGTATGTTGTAGTTGTAGTCGACTGTATAATATCACAGCTATCACTTAATAAAAATGGATGTGAATAGTATACATATCAATTATATAATCTACTAGCTGTGCCCGCGGCTCCGCCTGCGTGGAATTCGGTCTGTGTCAGTAAGCGGCAAATTCACCCCTAATTTCTCTCCCGCTACCCTGGAGGCGGAACTTGAAGTAAAGTTGACAGATGACGCTAGAGGACAGTAGTCCTAATAAAATATTTTACAATTACCACTAAATGATAAAAATTTTATAATTTTTTTTTTATCATATTATTCGAGGCATCATTTAAACGACATAGAGTAGTAGGTGTATATCGGACGATACAGGACCACTTTTGTATTTATACGTTCATGTCCACGGCAAATATCATCCAAATCGATCCTCCCGTCAAATCAGTCTAAGCATGAAAGGTAAGAACAGGCGCGGTTGAAATTGGGGGGGGGGGGGGTCACAAATGCAGAAATGATTCTTTACTATTAGAGGTGCACTTGGAGGGGGGAGGGGGCCATGACCCATGCAAATTTGAGGCCGCCCTGTTACAAAACATCAGTTCAAAAGGTCGTTTATTAAGGGATATTTGGCGGCGCTTACGTCATTTTACTATTCGGCACTTCCTTTCACTATGCGTTTTTGACTGATAATTCAAAAACGGCTGAACCGATTTTATTCAATATAGTTTTTATTGAAAGTTCTTAACAGGCCTCACCAAATTTCAGCTTTCTAGTGCGAACGGTGACTGAGCTAGACCGCGGACAGACGGACGGACATGGCGAAACTATAAGGGTTCCTAGTTGACTACGGAACGCTAAAAGAGATAAATAGTAGTTTATGTAACTGTTACGTAATAAGGCCTAATTATGTGCAGAAGCATACACTACTTTACCTACACACATATTAAAAATCCAGGGGGGGGGGGGGGGGGCGTGCCGGCGGTCGGGGGTAATGAATTTTCTTACGTTTTTACCACACTGTCACAGATAAATCAAAATATTTATTCTTCAATGTAACTTACATTACAATGCACTAATGAACGTCAGAGATAAATAAAATACGTGAGTGTCGTGGAACACGCGATTGGAACGAAGTTATGTTATTTAATTTTATGTAATCTTTGATTTTTTTTTGGAAATTTAATTTTTGTTTTGTATTTTTTGGAAATTTTTGAAATAGTTGAAATGTTTGGAATTTTTTGAAATTTTTGAAATTTTTGAAATATTTGAAATTTTAAAAATTTTAGAAATTTTAGAAATTTTAGAATTTTTTGAAATTTTAGATTTTTTTTACTTTTATGTTCTCGACTTTTTTCAGTTTTTTCACTTTTATCACTTCTCACTTTAACTTTTCACTACATTTCACTTCACTTTATTCTATTTTATATATTTTTATTTCATTCCATTTTACATATCGTATGGGTGTCGCGTTTTCGTGACGTGACGCTTTTTCGTGACGGTGACGTGACTTTTTTTCGCCTAACCTCCCATCCGCGAACCGTCCGAGAAGGAACTTCGTTCCAAAACTACCACGGGTTCTAACCCTACACCTCTGGCCCAAGTAGTATTAGTTATGACATTAATGACCGAAAAGAAACTCGACGGGACTTATTTTTTTCAAAACAGTAAGTAATACATTATTAGATCTTAAAGATACAAAATAATGCGTAGTTCTTTAAGAAGACATATCAAAACAGCTTGAGAGACAGATAATGTACCTATTGTTTAATTATAAAGAAAAATAAATCCTAATCTGACTGCTTCACAAAACGTTTGATATGTTTTCCTACCTAAACGGTGTCCTATAAATGTTAGATGATTTTGTAGTAGTTTTTTGGTTTGGGCCATGCATCTTTGTCCGTCATATATATGTAGTCCTCGAACCAGGAATAACCCCTTGACATACATGATATTTTCTAATATTTCTTAAAAGCGGGTAAAGGTAAATTTAAAGCATCGACGGGTAACATGTTATAAATATGAACACCTTGACCAAAAATGACAAATTATTTCAATACCAAATTTCATCTAAATACGTACAGCGGTTATTGGTTGTTTCTTCCCCATGTAAACTTTTTGCATCCGCTTAAGGGATAATTTCCGAGATAAAACTATTTTATTTCCTTTTCCAGAGCTCAAATTATCTCCATACAAAATTTTATCTAAATCGATTCTGCGGTTAATAATTCCCTATACAAATTTCCAACTCTCTTTTCACCCCTTTAGGGTTGATTTTGGGGTAAAAACTATCCTTTGTCCTTTCTCGAGACCCATACTATCTCTGTACACATTTCCATCTAAATCAGTTCAGCGTTAAAAAATTCCTCATACCAACTTCCAACCCCCTTTTCACCCCCACAAGGGTTTGAAAACTATCCTATGACGTTTCTCGAGACTCAAATTATCTCCATACTCATTTTTATCTAAATCGTTTCAGCGGTTAAAAATTCTCCATACAAACTTTCAACCCCATTTTCACCCCCACCAGGGTTGATTTTTGGGATTAAAACTATATATTATCCTTTCTCGGGACTCAAACTATCTCTATACAAAATTTCATCAAAATCCGTTCAGCCGTTTTCACGTGATGCGCGGTCAAATAAACAGACAAACAGATAAACAGACAAACAGACAAAAATTCTAAAAATTGTTGGAACGTGTTCTGTTATCGATTCTAAGTATCCCCAGCCAACTTTTTTTCGATTATCTTCCATGTACAGACTTTCGACCCTCTTCAGCTTTATTATATGTATAGATATAGATACAGTCATCTAACTTCATAGAACCTATTTGTTTCTCGTCTTTGCCGAAGGTTCAGGGTTGTAAAAAAATTTGACAAGTTTTATTTATTCTTATTCTTATTTGGTTTTGAAATTGACATACAATTAATAGAATAATTTTGTCCAGGGTTTGAATTCGAAAAAGTAGCGCCATCCTGAAATTATGTGATTATCATCAATACAAAAGGCCGTATTGTTATTTTGTTATGTTTATTTTTGATCACTTTGAAAATCGATATCTGAGGATCCGCACGGCTAATACGAATCTAACATCAAAATTGTAAAACGGGGACCATTTTAAATTTTGTAGAATTTAATCCGATCATGTCGAAAATCGATTTCTGAGAATCCAAGAGACCTTTTAATGCATGCTTTAAATAAGCAGATTTTGCTGCATTAAATAAGCAGACAAACTACGAAGTGTCCAATCTGCAAATTACTACTTTCTAGCTTCAGTAGTTTCGGCCTCGCTTTATTAAAAAGTATTCAATGCCGTTTCAACTCCTCTAGGGTTGAAAAGTTTGTAGTACTATCCACTTCAAAGAAAAAAAAACTTTAAAGGATGTTTTTTTAATAACTAGCCATATTGTGAGAGGTGATACAACTTTTGCTATAGGACTGACCCTGAAATCCAAAAAATATATAGCGTCCCCATAGAAAATGTCAACGTCGGATCAGCCGAAATGTATGAAACAGCCAAAAAAAAATTCGATTTCGGAGTTGACCCCATAGTAAAAGTTGTTTAGTATGGCCTACCAAATCACCTCGCTCAATATGGCTAGTTCTTAAAAAAATACCCTTAAGTTTTTTTTTTAAAGTCCACAAACTTCGTTTTAAGTCTTTCAAAAAATATATATACATACTTCTTACAGGTATGTGTAAATAAAAAGTAAAGCGTTTTTATTAGACTTTTCAACATTTTATGTCATATATCTTAGGAGTACTGCATTTAGCGGTCGATTTCAATTGGTTTTTATTTCAAAGATTGAACATCTCCCATGATCATCATGATCCCTCTTGATAGGACGAAAATCACGTCGATGAAAGTTGATCTTGTAGAATTTTTACTCAACTAATTCAATTTATTGTTATGTAATTTTCAGGTACAAGCCGTTTTATATACTATCGCCTTTTGGTAGGGTAAGAATCGAGACACCTGCTTATGCATTAAGCACAGCAATATGGAATTTCTTTTCATTGGTCTAAAAAAGTATCATATTATCGATTGTGCAAGTTTGAATGAAGCCGTTAGCAAAGTAGCCTGTGATACAAAATCTTTCAATTGTATCTATACATATAATAAAGCTGAAGAGGGTCGAAAGTCTGTACATGGAAGATAATCGAAAAAAAGTTGGCTGGGGCTACTTAGAATCGATAACAGAACACGTTCCAACAATTTTTAGAATTTTTGTCTGTTTATCTGTTTGTCTGTTTATCTGTTTATCTGTTTGTCTGTTTATTTGACCGCGCATCACGTGAAAACGGCTGAACGGATTTCGATAAAATTTCGTATAGAGATAGTTTGAGTCCCGGGAAAGGATAATATATAGTTTTAATCCCGAAAATCAACCCTGGTGGGGGTGAAAATGGGGTTGAAAATTTGTATGGAGAATTTTTAACCGCTGAAACGATTTAGATAGAAATGAGTATGGAGATAATTTGAGTCTCGAGAAATGTCATAGGATAGTTTTCAAACCCTTGTGGGGGGAAAAGGGAGTTGAAAGTTGGTATGAGGATTTTTTTACCGCTGAACAGATTTAGATGAAAATTGGTATAGAGATAAAATGGGTCTCGAGAAAGGACAAAGGATAGTTTCATCTTGAAAAAAGCCCCCCCCCCCCCCCCCCCACCTTACTTTAGAACCGTAGGTCCAAAAAATTTGAAAAAAATAATGGAAGCGAAGCCTGAAAGGTACTTTCAATAAAAACTATCTATCTATACATCTATCACGTGAAAACGGCTGAACGGATTTTGATGAAATTTTGTGTAGAGATAGTTTGAGTCCCGGGAAAGGACAAAGAATAGTTTTCATCCCGAAAATCAACCCTGGAGGGGGTGAAAAGGGGGTTGAAAGTTGTATAGAGATTTTTTAATAGAAATTAGTATGCAGATAATTTGAGTCCCGAGAAACGACAGAATAGTTTTCATCCCGAAAATAAACCCTTTCACCCCAAAAAGGGGGTTGGAAGTTGGTATGACGATTTTTTTACCGCTGAACTGATAAAAAATGAAATTTGGTATAGTATGGGTCTCAAGAAAGGACAAATGATAGTTTTCACTCCGAAACTCAACCCTAAAGGGGTGAAAAGATAGTTGGAAATTTACTCAACTCAACGCTATAACGACATTGGCATTTGCTATTCGAACAGATTTTCATTCAACATTGGTCTCACATTGGTCTCACATTGGTCACACATTGGTCTCACATTGGTACTATGTGTGACCAATGTGAGACCAATCGAATCGCGGCCAGGGTTTGAAGTGAGACAGACGATGTCAATTGATTCATTATGCATGTTTTTTAATTATGGTGATACTAGCCTTTTCCCGTGGCTTCGCCCGCGTACTATAAGTACTTAAATAGGATACGATACCCATGTTGATTTTCAGACTTTGTGACCACATTTGCCCCTTTTGGGGGTTGAATTTTCAAAAAACCTGAAACACGTGTTTACTCATTTATCGTTAGGAATACTTCTATGAAGTTTCGATTAAAATAGTCTAACAAATCTTGATTCGCCATACAAACTTTGGACCCCCATTTTACCCCCTTAGGGCGTGAGTTTTGAAAAATCCTTTCTTAGTGCATCCCTAGACCTTATAAGGAACTTACGTGCCAAATTTGGTATCTCTAGAACCAGCGGTTTGGCTGTGGGTTGATATGTCAGTCAGTCAGTCAATCAGTCAGTCAGTCAGTCAGTCAGTCAGTTTCTTCTTTTATATATTTAGAAGATTATATTTTGTTAAAATGAAATTAGCAGTCGTTTGTCTACATACTTTATTTATTGATTCATTGGATGACATACATTAAAAATAGTATTTAGTTTGTATAAAAAATATAATAATTAAATAACCTTTATTCAAAAGGCTGTAGACTAAAAGTAGCTAAGTTTTATGAGCATAATCGATCCTTACATTTAAATTTAGTAAATGGTCGGAGCCGTCAGAGGCACGCTATATACTCGTTACATATTCTGAAAAATAAAACGAGCACTTACAATATTTATTCTGCCTTCATTTTAAATTTATTTACTGTACATATAATAAAGCTGAAGAGGGTCGAAAGTCTGTACATGGAAGATAATCGAAAAAAAGTTGGCTGGGGATACTTAGAATCGATAACAGAACACGTTCCAACAATTTTTAGAATTTTTGTCTGTTTATCTGTTTGTCTGTTTATCTGTTTATCTGTTTATCTGTTTGTCTGTTAATTTGACCGCGCATCACGTGAAAACGGCTGAACGGATTTCGATGAAATTTTGTATAGAGATAGTTTGAGTCCCGGAAAAGGATAATATATAGTTTTAATCCCGAAAATCAACCCTGGTGGGGGTGAAAATGGGGTTGAAAGTTTGTATGGAGAATTTTTTACCGCTGAAACGATTTAGATAGAAATGAGTATGGAGATAATTTGAGTCTCGAGAAATGTCATAGGATAGTTTTCAAACCCTTGTGGGGGTGAAAAGGGGGTTGGAAGTTGGTATGAGGATTTTTTTACCGCTGAACAGATTTAGATGAAAATTGGTATAGAGATAGTATGGGTCTCGAGAAAGGACAAAGGATAGTTTCATCTTGAAAAAAGCCCCCCCCCCCCCCCCCCACCTTACTTTAGAACCGTAGGTCCAAAAAAATTGAAAAAAATAATGGAAGCGAAGCCTGAAAGGTACTTTCAATAAAAACTATCTATCTATACATCTATCACGTGAAAACGGCTGAACGGATTTTGATGAAATTTTGTGTAGAGATAGTTTGAGTCCCGGGAAAGGACAAAGAATAGTTTTCATCCCGAAAATCAACCCTGGAGGGGGTGAAAAGGGGGTTGAAAGTTGTATGGAGATTTTTTAATAGAAATTAGTATGCAGATAATTTGAGTCCCGAGAAACGACAGAATAGTTTTCATCCCGAAAATAAACCCTTTCACCCCAAAAAGGGGGTTGGAAGTTGGTATGACGATTTTTTTACCGCTGAACTGATAAAAAATGAAATTTGGTATAGTATGGGTCTCAAGAAAGGACAAATGATAGTTTTCACTCCGAAACTCAACCCTAAAGGGGTGAAAAGATAGTTGGAAATTTACTCAACTCAACGCTATAACGACATTGGCATTTGCTATTCGAACAGATTTTCATTCAACATTGGTCTCACATTGGTCTCACATTGGTCACACATTGGTCTCACATTGGTACTATGTGTGACCAATGTGAGACCAATCGAATCGCGGCCAGGGTTTGAAGTGAGACAGACGATGTCAATTGATTCATTATGCATGTTTTTTAATTATGGTGATACTAGCCTTTTCCCGTGGCTTCGCCCGCGTACTATAAGTACTTAAATAGGATACGATACCCATGTTGATTTTCAGACTTTGTGACCACATTTGCCCCTTTTGGGGGTTGAATTTTCAAAAAACCTGAAACACGTGTTTACTCATTTATCGTTAGGAATACTTCTATGAAGTTTCGATTAAAATAGTCTAACAAATCTTGATTCGCCATACAAACTTTGGACCCCCATTTTACCCCCTTAGGGCGTGAGTTTTGAAAAATCCTTTCTTAGTGCATCCCTAGACCTTATAAGGAACTTACGTGCCAAATTTGGAATCTCTAGAACCAGCGGTTTGGCTGTGGGTTGATATGTCAGTCAGTCAGTCAATCAGTCAGTCAGTCAGTCAGTCAGTCAGTTTCTTCTTTTATATATTTAGAAGATTATATTTTGTTAAAATGAAATTAGCAGTCGTTTGTCTACATACTTTATTTATTGATTCATTGGATGACATACATTAAAAATAGTATTTAGTTTGTATAAAAAATATAATAATTAAATAACCTTTATTCAAAAGGCTGTAGACTAAAAGTAGCTAAGTTTTATGAGCATAATCGATCCTTACATTTAAATTTAGTAAATGGTCGGAGCCGTCAGAGGCACGCTATATACTCGTTACATATTCTGAAAAATAAAACGAGCACTTACAATATTTATTCTGCCTTCATTTTAAATTTATTTACTGTACATATAATAAAGCTGAAGAGGGTCGAAAGTCTGTACATGGAAGATAATCGAAAAAAAGTTGGCTGGGGATACTTAGAATCGATAACAGAACACGTTCCAACAATTTTTAGAATTTTTGTCTGTTTATCTGTTTGTCTGTTTATCTGTTTATCTGTTTATCTGTTTGTCTGTTTATTTGACCGCGCATCACGTGAAAACGGCTGAACGGATTTCGATGAAATTTTGTATAGAGATAGTTTGAGTCCCGGAAAAGGATAATATATAGTTTTAATCCCGAAAATCAACCCTGGTGGGGGTGAAAATGGGGTTGAAAGTTTGTATGGAGAATTTTTTACCGCTGAAACGATTTAGATAGAAATGAGTATGGAGATAATTTGAGTCTCGAGAAATGTCATAGGATAGTTTTCAAACCCTTGTGGGGGTGAAAAGGGGGTTGGAAGTTGGTATGAGGATTTTTTTACCGCTGAACAGATTTAGATGAAAATTGGTATAGAGATAGTATGGGTCTCGAGAAAGGACAAAGGATAGTTTCATCTTGAAAAAAGCCCCCCCCCCCCACCTTACTTTAGAACCGTAGGTCCAAAAAATTTGAAAAAAATAATGGAAGCGAAGCCTGAAAGGTACTTTCAATAAAAACTATCTATCTATACATCTATCACGTGAAAACGGCTGAACGGATTTTGATGAAATTTTGTGTAGAGATAGTTTGAGTCTGGAGGGGGTGAAAAGGGGGTTAAAAGTTTTAATAGAAATTAGTATGCAGATAATTTGAGTCTCGAGAAACGACAGAATAGTTTTCATCCCGAAAATAAACCCTTTTACCCCGAAAAGGGGGTTGGAAGTTGGTATGACGATTTTTTAACCGCTGAACTGATAAAGATGAAATTTGGTATAGTATGGGTCTCAAGAAAGGACAAATGATAGTTTTCACTCCGAAAATCAACCCTAAAGGGGTGAAAAGATATTTGGAAATTTGTATAGGGAATTATTAACCGCAGAATCGATTTAGATAAAATTTGTTATGGAGATAATCAATTAAAAAAGGAAATAAAATAGTTTTATCTCGGAAATTATCCTTTAAACGGATACAAAAGGGGTGAAAGTTTACATGGGGAAGAAACAACCAATAACCGCTGTCCGTATTTAGATGAAATTTGGTATTTAAATAATTTGTAATTTTTTGGTCAAGGTGTTCATATTTATAACATGTTACCCGTCGATGCTTTAAATTTACATTTACCCGCTCTTAAGAAATATTTGAAAATGTCATGAATGTCAAAGGGTTATTGCAGGTTCGAGTATTATATATGACGGACAAAGATGCATGGCCCAAACCAAAAAACTACTACAACATTTATAGGACACCGTTTGGGTAAGAAAACATATCAAACGTTTTGTGAAGCAGTCAGATTAGGATTTATTTTTCTTTATAATTAAACAATAGGTATATTATCTGTCTCTCAAGCTTTTGATATGTCTTCTTGATATGTCTTCTTGAAGAACTACGCATTATTTTGTATCTTTAAGATCTAATAATGTATTACTGTTTTGAAAAAAATAAGTCCCGTCGAGTATCTTTTCGGTCATAATACTTCTTGGGCCAGAGGTGTAGAGTTAGAACCGGTGGTAGTTTTGGAACGAAGTTCCTTATTGGACGGTTCGCGGATGGGGGGCTAGGTGAAAAAAAGTCACGTGACCGTCACGAAAAAGCGTCACGTCACGAAAACGCGACACCCATACGAATGAGAAACATGTAAAATGGAATGAAATAAAAAATATATAAAATAGAATTAAGTGAAGTGAAGTGAAGTGTAGTGAAAGTGAGAAGTGACAAAGTGATAAAAGTGAAAAAAGTCGAGAACCTAAAAGTAAAAAATGTCAAAAATGTCAATAATGACAAAAATGCTAAAATTTCTAAATTTGAAAAATTTCATAAATTTCATAAATTTCATAAATTTCATAAATCTCAAATTTCAAAAATTTGTAAAATTTGAAAAATTTCAAAATTTCAAAAATTTCAAGAATTTCAAGAATTACAAAAATTTCAAAAAAATACAAAAAAAAATAAAACCACAAAATTAACGAAAAAGTCAAAAATGTAATAAAAGTAAATAACATAACTTCGTTCCAACAGAGTGTGCCACGACACTCACGTATTTTATTTTTCTCTGACGTTCATTAGGCACTGGTCCCACCGCGGGCGAGTAACTATGAGAAACGAACAAAAGATAATCGTTCCCGTGTAAATAAAAGAGAGAGATGTATATTTATAGTTCATCGCAGTGTGAACAGTCAGCTATGAACTATAAATATATATCTCTCTCTTTTATTTACACGGAAGCGATTATCTTTTGTTCGTTTCTTGGGCTAGAAAATAGCCGATAGTTCATAGCTTACTCGCTCGCGGTGGGACCAGTGCCTTAGTGCATTGTAATGTGCTTACCTTGAAGTTTGTAATTACCACAATTATTGCAACCAGTAACGTAACATCAGTGTATGAAAATTCAATACCTACGGTAACGTAATCAAAATCCGCCGTAAACAAAAAACGAAGTTACGTGGTATAAATGGCAAAGAGTGACTCATACTTACGAAAAACTGGGCAAGACTTTAGAAACAAAAAAGACTATAAAAGCACTGAAAAAAGGAACTGTAGAAGAACTTATATCTGAATTTGAAAAAGAGCTTATCTTGTTTAAAACCCACTACTACAACTGGCAACAGCAAGTTTTTCAATATCAAAATTGCATTAAGAACCTGAATGACAAAGAGATTGCAATTTTATGTGACTTCTCCGAAAACTATGATAGCAAATTAGGAACAGAAATTCAGTCGATGCACTTTGGAGCTTCAAAACAAAGCATAACACTACATTGTGGTATGATTTACTTCCATGATCAGTCTAAATCATTTTTTCAGTGTATCTGATAGTACATGCCACGAACCCAATGCTATCTGGGCACACCTTTTACCAGTCATAAAATTTGCGAGAGAAATAAACCCCAAAGTCGAAATAGTTCATTTTTTTCAGACAGCCCTAGTAGCCAATACCGTCAAAAAAAGAACTTCTACTTGACTAACTTATTTACAGCAAAATTGAATCTAAGTTATTCCACTTGGTCATTTTCAGAAAGTGGTCATGGTAAGGATGTGGCTGATGGTATTGGGGGGTCCGTAAAACGCCAGCTAGATAGAATAGTTGCTTATGGTCATGATGTTAAAGATGGAAACGAAGCATACAATCATTTAAAAAAAAGAATGAAATCCGTAAAGTGCTTTTTAGTTTTAGAAAACGACATAGCTAACATCAAACAAATTATACCTAATAATGTCACTGCTGTTCCTGAAACAATGAAATTACACCAAATAGTGTCAGAGCAAAAAGGCCGAATTTCATATAGATACTTAAGCTGCTTTTGTGGTGACAAACATGGTTTGTGTCATTGCTTCTCCCCCAAGGTACATATTTTCCTTGTAGAAAAAATGCCGGCGACAATGAGAGATATAGAGGCTACAATTCTTTCTGGCTGTAGACGCATTGAAGGAATTTGTACCCGAGACATCATCAACGTGGAGCAAAATATACCCCAATCTGTCTACCGACAATCCGATCTCGGCCTATGATAGCAATGATTTAGAGCAGATGAAAAGCCAATCGGACCAAAACCTGATTCAACTCCAGGATGTTTTCAGTGCTGAGCCTAATATCATCTTCTGCAACGATAATGATCTAACCCAGATCGAATTACAAAACATAAGTGGTATCAATCTCGATGTCTTAAATTGTGGCGAAGTTGATCAAGACCTGAGTGGTATACATATTCCTGATCTCGACGTTATTATCACTGAAAATGAACATAATAATAGCATAATTGAGGAAATTTCCAACTCTGATTTTGACGCCGATAATCGCGATCTTGTCGATCAAGACCAAATAGGACTTGAGAATCATCTTAGCACCACTAGTAATATTGCTAAAAGAGAGAACATTGTTGGCACACTTTCCAGTAACCATTTTAGTAGCCGAGGCAATTTAAAAAGAAAGTCCGTAATAAGTCCACCAAAAATTGTTAAAAGAGTGAAGGTTCTAAAACCAATAACTATATCAAAAAATGTAATCGATTTTGATGCTTCTATTCGCGACGAGAACAACCAGGAACAAAGCGTTCATCAGTTACGTGGCCCTGGTAAATTAATAGAAAAAATGAAAAATACTGTTCCCAAAGTTACCAAACAAGTTACAATACTAAAACAAAACAATTTAACGCAGACATATAAATCATTACGAACGGTAGTATCTCGTAAGTTTTTATGTAAACTTTGTAATCGTCAAAAACTGTCAATCCCTCATGATATGATAAAATGCATTGCATGTAAAAGTTGGGTGTGTAAATCTTGCAGCGGTGATCAAATGGCAATCGATTATATTTGCGATAAATGTTTTGAATGAAACTAATATTGTGTCAATGCCCAAGAAAGAACGAACATTCAAATTTTAAAATATACAAGCTTAATAGATGATAATATGGGTAAGACGAGTTTTTGATTTACTCTATGTAACATTTAAGAAATTGTTTCATATAATTTTTGATGCGTTCTTCCAAAGAGTGTAGGTATAAATTAGTCAATGACTGATAGTTGTCTAATAAACCTAGAATTGTAATTAGAACTTAAGAATAATGGAGAATATTATTTTCTACAACAAGACTGTGATTTTGTGATCGAGAGACTGCTCAAAGCATATTATGTAACGATATGCAACTATGCAAAATATAAGGTAATGCATACCTAGTTGATATTTTTTGTGCGCACAATAATGTATGTTATTATATTTATCTGTAATGTTACGCTTTTCATTTTTTATGTAAGATTGTTGTACAATGTAACTGGGGAACTTTCCCAAATGGTAACATTCCCAATTGTAACACTGGGAACTTACCGAGAACGGCACATCTCTTGTACAATACCATAGGTCGCTCACTTCTAAAATTATTTTCGCCCTTGGTTCATACAAGCATTAGCTTGAAATCACCACTCACAATTTTATATCCATCTTAGACTGATAGAGTGGCTGAATATATATTACTTATAGTATTTTTTATTATAAAGAATTATAATACTATTGAAAACGTGTGGCTGATTTAACATCATCCTGGTTAGAAGGTACCTAATTATAATGACCTAGACTTAAAAGTGAGTCTAAAAATATTCTAGACGAATTAGAATTATAATTCAGCGTTTCGTTATTACGATATTGATTATTTTTGAGATTTTTATATGAGTAATCTAATAGTCGATTAGATGATCCCTGATAATCATAGTATTAAAAATATTACATCTTAAGTCGGTTTACATTGTCCTGTTTTATAGCTCTAAATTTTTACGTCCTACACCGTTTATGCAAGAAACAAATAAGCGTCTCATAGTTTTTACTACTATTTAAATCTAAAAACTGCTATTAGTTATAAAAATAGGAAATACTTAGTTACTCTGATTAAATATATATGGTGTTATAAGTTCAGTGATTAAATCACACTTTTTTGTTTCTTTTTCTTAAAGCTGTATAACGTAAATTATTTTCGATAATACATACACTCGCGATCAAAAAAATCGACTCAAACTAATTTTTAATTTCATCGTTTAATATCTCAGGAACCAATCATGAGATCAAAAAAGCAACGGTACCATTTTAGAGCTAACAGTGTCAGCTTTCAATACGAGCATGTTTTTCAGGCGAAAATTTTCAGTTCATGAAAAACAAGCTAGCATACCAAGGAGGTGTAAAATTTGGGTGCAAAAATGACCTTAACAACGAAAGAAAAAACATTTTCATGAACGAATAACAATTTATTTTTATCTTTAATACCTGGTGTTACCACCAAAAACCTTTTTCACACATGCCATGCGTCTCTTCATTGACCTTATCAGCTTCCTGATGGTATCCTGCGGGCATGCTTCCCACTCTTCGACTAAAGCTTCTTTCAGGGCCAAAATTGTCTCCGGAGCAGGATTGCGAGCTCGAACCTTGCGTTTCAGGTAATCCCATAAGTGCTCGATAGGATTTAAATCAGGACTCAGAGGTGGCCACTTCAGAGTCGGGATGCCAACTGCGTCAAGGTACTCCTTTGTGACGCGGGCGGTATGACAAGGGGCGTTGTCTTGCATGAAATGGAACCCCTCGTCAAAGAACCCGGCGTAGGGGACGACATGGTCTTGCAGGATGTCGGTGATGTACCTGTCTGCATTCAAACCACCGCCTCGACCCCCGCCATCAACAAAAACCAGCTCGGTCCGCCCCTCCATGGAAATCCCCGCCCACATCATGACGGAACCTCCACCGTAGGCGACTGTTTCACCGAAGCAACACTGGGCGAACCTCTCTCCAGGTCTTCGGTACACCCGTCCTCTTCTGTCGCTGCCATGGAGACACACTCTGCACTCGTCGCTGAAGAGTACGCGGCTCCATTGGTCGTAGGTCCAATTTTCGTAGGTCGCCACGAATTCCTCCCGAGCGTCCCGATGCCTCTGAGTCAGTTTGGGCCCAGTAGCAGGTCTTCTTGGGGTAAGGTTGGCTTCCTTGAGTCTTCGCCGAACTGTTGAGGTGCTAACAGGCACAACCCGGTTCCGCATCAGGTCTTGCTGGATGGCAACAGCGGTACGGTGGCGATTACGAAGACTGGAGGTGGCGATGAAGCGGTCATCCCTCTCCGATGTGCACCGCTGACGGCCAGATCCTTGTTTCCGTTTCAAGGTTCCAAACCGACAAAACCGACGATAAACTCTGGAGACAGCAGACTGGCTTAAATTCAGCTTCTCAGCAACAGAACGCTGCGAGAATCCTCGATTCACCAAGGTGACGACTTCGGTGGCTTCAGCTTCGGTGGTATCCATTTTTCGAAGGTGATTCCGGTGTAAGATTGCGAGGAGATGTGCACTGGTCAACTTCTGATAAGCGAATGATAAGAAATAACCGGTTACACCGGTTTTTATTGGTCTCAAGAGGGCACAACTCGTGCATATCATAACCATGTAAAATGCCATTTTGTACAAAGACTGCGATAACCTAAAAACTACGCAACTGAGATCGATGTCTTTTACTGTTTTTTGTAGCTGAATAAATTCGTAATAAAATTGCATTCAAAGTTTTATTAAAATATTTCCCGCTTTCCGGAAATACGACCAAAAGTAAAAAATGTTGCTTGAGTCGATTTTTTTGATCGCGAGTGTATGTGGCTGATTTAAAATAATCCTGGTTGCCTAAGTATACTACCTAAGTACACTTATAGGTGAGCCTTAAATCTTCTAGACTGATTAGAATTATAATTCAGTGTTTTTTTTATTAATTTGTTAATTTTATTGAGTAATTTAAGAGTAAATTACATGATCTCTGGTAATCCTGCTGTGACTAAATTTAGGCGGTTATATTAGTAAATATTAAATTGTTAGTTTTTTAGTCGGCTACATTTCACCTTGTTTTTAACCATAAATTATTACGACATTCACTACTGTTACTATTGTTCAAATCTAAAAACTGCTGTTAGATAAAAAAGGTGTACTTAGTTACTTTAGTGAAATTATATGGTGTCGTAGTAAGTCCAGTGGTAAGGTCACACTTTTATGTTTAGTTCTATTTGTTTAAACTTGATAAGAGTAAATGACCCAGTTTCCTTTATTATTTTGTTTCCTTTTTTTTACTGCAATTGGTTTATTTGCTACATATTGTAAAGTCATGTGTTATAATTTAAGATTAAAATATTAATAAAAATATGTTGGTACATTATTAAACACATTTCTTTGTTATTTTTTGTTTTTCTAATATTTTTTTGGCCTAGGTATACACTATGCCTTACATTTTCCAGATAGTCACATGACATTCCACATAGTCACTGTCCCATGATTTAGATTATGGAAAACAATTTATTTTTGGCTGGTATTTTAACAATTCACCGTATTTTACCGTTAATAATACTAAATGGATATTCTGTAATGTATATTGAAATATTGTATAATGATTTGTAACTTATTTATACCGAAAAATTTAATGTGTAGTAGTCAAAAGAACGCTGTTGTGACGAAACGGACGTATATTTAATCCTCAACGATTACGTGTTCTATTCAGTTTATAATCTAAGCCTGTTTTAAAAAGGTTATGAGATTATTTTCAATATAAAAACTGTAGATGGCCCATATAACATACTTTTATTTTTATAATTAATTTAGCATTTGTGACGAACCGGAACAAGTTCCACCTCGATCTCATCTGATAATGTTGTTATTTCCTATATTCGTAAATATTTTTAAGTCATTTTCTCAATTAATGTACTATAACTTATAAATAATCAAATAAGCAGTCAAATTTCAAAATTGGAGTCATAAAATTTTTACTGTTCCGTTTCGTCACGTGTACACTTTTTTTGAAAAACGCTCAAATGTACCCCACCCACAAATTACAACTTTGTAGCTTCCGATATAACGGCCTCGCTTTAATACAAGCTTTTCAACCCCGTTTTAACTCCTCTGGGGTGGAATTTTGTAAAACACTAAAATTACTTTTTTTTTACTTTTAAGCGATTAGCCTACAAATGAACATTTAAGTCAGTCACGAAAAAAGCTACAGATTTTCAACCCATTTTTAACACTGTATGGGTTGAATTTCAAAAAACTGATATTTCTTTTATTATTTTTAATCATCAGCGACCGTACGAATTTTTAAGTGTATATAAAAAAAATCCTACCCATACAAACTTTTAACCCACTTTTTACCCCCTTAGCCATTGTTTTATTCGAAATCACCTCTTAGTACATACAATGTATAATTTGTATGTACTAACTGTAACTGTTCTAACATTTTCAACTCTTTAGCTGCAGTGGTTTCGGTATTTACGTTGATGAGTCAGTCAGGACAAAAGCATTTAAAGATAGACTATCTTTCCGCCCGCGACTTCGTCCACTTACAATACGGCTACCTACTCATACACAGTTTCATCTTTATAAAATGTGTGGTTTGGTATTAGAATATTTTTTTGCTTATAATAATTATCATACAACTTACTTTTAAGCCATATACATACATTCTTCATACAAATCGTCAACGTTTTTTAACTCCCTTAAGGGATGAATATCAAAACACGCTGAATTTTTTTAATAAGTAGATAAAATAGGTACAAAGTAGCCAATCTGAAAATTACAACTTTCTAGCTTCAGCAGTTTCGGCCTCGTTTTAGTACAAACTTTTCAACCTTGTTTTAACTCATCTAGGGTGGAATTTTGGAAAACACTGAAATTAGTTTTTTTTTGTTTTGAAGTGCTTACAAATGAACTTTCGAGTCTGTCACAAAAAAGTAGGTATCTATATCAACTTTCAACCCCTTTTTAACCCCGTTTGCGGGGATGAATGAAAAGAAAAACACTAAAATTACTTTCATTATTTTTAATGTATTAAATGTACGAAGTTGCATGCCTCGAACTTAAAATTTTAATACCTACCCATACAAATTTTTAACTCTTCGTTTTTACTCCCTTAGGGGTTTAATTTTCCAAATTTGTTTAGTATTACTTGCATACAATATAAATGAAAATTATAACTTTCTAGCTCCAGTAGTTTCGGCCTGGCTACAATCCAACTTTTCAACCCCGTTTCAATTCGGAGTTTTGAAAAACGCTGAAATATTTTTTTTGTTTGGAGTAGCCTACAAACGAACTTTCAAGTCTGTCACAATTTATTTTTAAATATTTCGTTACAAATTTTCAACCCCTTTTTAAACCCGTTAGAAGTTATATACCAGAAAACGCTGAAATGACTTTTATTATTTCTTAATTAGCAACAAACGTACGAAGTTTCAAGTTTCTAACTTAAAATTTTAAATCCTAACCATACAAACGCTTAACCCCGTTTTTACCCCTTAGGGCTTGAATTTTTCAAAATCGATCCTTATCACTTGTACAAATTAAAAATGAAACCTCATCTGCAAATTTCAACTTTCCAGCTTCATTAGTTTCGGCTCTGCGTGGATCATTCAGTCAGTCAGTCAGGACATAGGCATTTATATAAATATAAATTAAAATAATATTGAGAATAATATTTTGTTGCACAATTTTTTTTTTTATCAGTGTGATTTAAAAAATAGTGTAATACTAATAAATAAAATGAGCCCATTATTTATTCCACCCTGATTATTACTCCTAAGTAAGCAACTACGCACCATACGCTATGCCCTTCTGCGCTTCTTAGATACCTACACGGTCAATAACCTTAGCTGCACTAATCGTATCGGCTGCCGCACGTATGTGTTGTAGTTTCCGCCCCGCGCCCCGCTCCAATTATGTTTTATTTTTGATAACTAATTTTACAATTCCTGAAAATGCTCACTATATCTACTGGTGAAATTTTGATATAATGTAACATATTATTAAAGCTAAAAGGACCATCAAAATCATGAGTGTAGAATTAATGCGCGTGTTCGAAAATCATTTAAAATCATTTAAAAAATAGTAATAATACAGTCACCGCTGTAAACATTTTTTTAAACGAAGCGTAATAATTGTCTCGACAATATAGTGAAAAATCACCATTTGTGTAATTAGTGTTTGATTATTATTGAATTTTTTAAACATTTTTATTATTTCAAATGTATTCTCAACTTGACAGGTGGTGAATATTTCAAATACTGTTTTAAATATTCAGGTAGTCCCTTGGATTAAAAATCTCTAGTGTAGGATTTAATGTTTGTGGTAAATAAACAATAAAATTTTCAAAAATTTGTTTTAAAGAAAGCACAATTTATTTTTTGGGAAAAACTTAATACATCTTTTCAATAAATGTTGTTTTACCAGATCCCAAGGACAAAATAGTGTAGGATTAAATGTGATCTCCTCGAACAACTTAAAGTTTAGTGACATGACTAATTGTGCAATCCGGGACGCAACACGACACCATTCTTCTTTTGTTTCATTCCAGGTAAATGAACAGCGGATAATATTATATTTTTCAAGATTAAATATGAGCACTCACGACGCAGGTGTTTAAGTGTAAAGAGAGACGTCAAAAGTCGTCCTGCTAGGAGACTGAGCATGTATCTCTTTCGCACTCGCAGAATGTTCATATACGTGTTGGGTTCTCTTTTGCGCACTTCGTTTGTCTTTTAGCAAAGCGCCATTTTAGGTCTGTGGCTTTCTGAAATAGTGATATCATAATATTCTAAATTTATTAAGTAATATTATTTAAACAAATTACTTCGCCCTCTGCTGTCTTTTTATATTTATATCACTTAAACTTGCGTTGATATTAGAAATATATGCAATAAGAGGATTTTGGATGAGCAGGGGATGTAAATTGTTAGTCTAGTTTTTGGCATTTGGTTTGATTTGTCTTGGAACGGTTACTTTTCATTAAATGTCAACATGGCGATGACATTCCAATGCATGACTGACATTGACAATGTCTCCTCCAACTCTCGCTAATGTCAATTTGACATTAGCGAGAGTTGGAGAAGAGTTCGCGTTCGCGGAATATACACAGAAAATAATAACAAAACAAACAGGGAATATTCATAATTTTGGATTAATTGCCGAAAGAAAATAAAAATGTTGAACATTTCCGATTACGTTCTTGAAGAAATAATTACAAATCTTGTGCCTTCATGTGTACTAAAGGAGATTACATGTTTCGTATTTTACGACGACCACCCGGCACAAAATAAGATATGCGATATCACAATATGTACAAAATACGGTGAAGTTAAAGAATACTACAAGTGTGAAGAAGTATCGTCTCTATTCCTTGGCACTGAAATTCAATATACAAAGATGAGAATTATCAGAAATAGCCAAGGTGAATTATTTTACTTATTGGCGTCCGATGACGAGGTAGTCATTCTGTCAAGGAAAGAAAAACTTGTTGTTCATAAAAAAGTGTCAAACGTACACTATTACGATATCGATGATTCTGGGTGTAGAGGCGAAGCGTGTCTTAAAATTGTTTTAAAAGACGATGCGGTTCCTTTAATATTTGATGATAAATTTGAGAGTTTAGGTGAAAGAGCCGCTGCTTTAGTTGGAATGCATGTTGATGACTCTCTGCCAATTCTCACACAGTTAAAAAGAAAACTCACTCAGGCTAGATATAGTATACAATGCAATGAGAAGACTCTAAAAGAATTTATGGACCTGCGGAAACTTACAGCATTTGCAGCTTCCAAAAAACTACACCCGAACTTAGATGATTCCATGATTAATGAAAGTTATATTGAGGTATTTATATTTATCAATATGCATCTACATTGAAAAGCCAGCACGGCTAGCACGGCTAGCAAGAGTGACTTAAGCCACCGGTAGGGAAAACCTTCCCGCGCCTGTCAAAAATCTCGCTTTCCGGTAACATAACATGCACCCACGGCTGCCACTGACGCTGAAGTTTTGCTAAGGATTTTAGTTCAAACTCACGAGTCACTGTCATTTTATGGCAGTGGCATTTGATCGCGAGTCTGTTGCTCCTTTCACGTGCAAGTTGTGCTGCCAACCAGAGACAATGCATGAAGTTGCGCAGATCTGTCTCTTGTCGCGCCAGTCGCGCGTAAGACGTGCTAGCCGTGCAGTACATATTTTGTATCTTCTTACCAGTTTGCATTTGGTTTTCCATTACAGTCACAAACCCAGATTGTTGAGCCACTTGCCCTTGCCATATAATAATTGACCACTGTAACTGACACTTGACAGCTAGTCAGTAACATTGGTCATTCATAACACAGCTAACTTACAAACAATGACAAGTGGCTTAACAATCCGGGTTGTTGACTGTACACAGTTTTTTAGAATTCTTAATTTGTTTTAAAATATGTAGTTGGATACTTATTGAGCCCGTTGCCACCTTGCAGTATACTTGCCAATCAAAACATTCACAATTACTGCAATTAGGGTTTGCTCCCAGTACTTGTTTTCTATACAAATCCAATACAAGAACCGGGAATTCTCGGTTCTCGCCATACAATATCAGAACCGGGAGCATTCTCTAACTGCAATTGATGATCACATTCGTTTTTTATGTTACTAACTTATAAAACAGGAAAGTTCAAGAGCTTCAATTGCATCCTTAAAAAGCAGATATTTACAGTTGGTATATTGTGGCTCTTTTTCAATACATAGTTTACTATTTATTTAATAATGCCATTATACTATTTGAAAGACTGATGGTGCTAGTTTTTGGCCACATATGTCAATTTTCCATTTCTACTTATTTATATTAAAGTTTTCCCCTAAATAAAAGCTTGAATTTAGAAAAATCTACTAAAGAATAAACTAATAGAAAATTTGCCTTTTAAAGTTTTCCCCATGTATTTGTAGCAGTTTAATCAAGTGGACAGTAAACTAGCACAATCACCCTATATTATAATAATTAAATTTTATATTTGATTTCCAGGCTTGTGAACATTTGAAACTGAAATCACAAACTCCAAGCATTGCAGTTTGTAATAAAAAAGTTGTTATCACACTGAATGTGGTCAACAAGAGTAAAAAGTAAGTATTATATTGACTCAAGTATTATTGTAGGGCCTCACAGCAGCAATCTACCTACTCAGAAATCCCAGGGCTTCTCTCCAAGACGGTAATGGTGCTAGCTAAACAGGCTCCGAACTGGGCACAGATGATCTGTCGATTTCATGTTTAGGTGTGGCTGGTGTGATTCTCCGAAGTGCAACTGTGGGGCACCTGTACAGTCTATCCACAACATTGTCCATGAATGCCAAATAAGGAAATACCCTGAAGACTGCCCTCTGGATTTACTGTCATTAAGTGAAAACTCAGCCCATTGGGTGAAGAACTTGTAAATTTCAGTTGTTTTGTAAAGTAACCAAGACATGCCATACGATTAAAGGTGCAACCACACCGCTGCTTAAAATACGGTGACGCTACGGAATCGCAGTGACGCATCGTATCCGTACCGTTTTTATCGCATGCCCTCCACACCGCTGCTCAAAATACGCTGACATTGAGCTGCATCAAAATATTTAGTATGGGGCACGTCACGGTGTACACGTTGCGTCTGCGTATTTTGAGCAGCGGTGTGGATAGCATGCGGTAAAGTCGTGACGTTTACGGCACGTCATTGCGATTCCGTACCGTCAGCGTATTTTGAGCAGCGGTGTGGAGAGCATGCGGTAAAGTCGTGACGTTTACGGCACGTCATTGCGATTCCGTACCGTCAGCGTATTTTGAGCAGCGGTGTGGTTGCACCTTCAAGTAGTGTTGACATACTAAAACTTAGTAGTTAAACAGACCCTGCTCAGCATAAGCCTAGTATAGTTACTAGGATTATGCTGAGCAGGGTCTGTTATATGGTGTTACTAGTGTACTTACTATTGTAAGTCTTTATTTTGTTTGTTTGTGTGTATAAAATTAGTGTATATCATGAGTAAAGGTCTTGAATCTTCCATATTAAATCCATATGCAACGGCCTCCTAGCCTAGGCGGTAGTGACCCTGCCTATGAAGCAGGAGGTCCCGGGTTCGAATCCTGGTCAGGGCATTTATTTGTGTGTTTATCACGGATATTTGTTCCAGAGTTATGGATGTTTTCTATGTATTTAAGTATTTATATGTATATATCTATTACATATTTCGTCGTCTAGTACCCACAACACAAGCCAAGAGCTTATTGTGGGACTAGGTCGATTTGTGTAAGATTGTCCCTCCTATTGACTTTTTCTGCATTATCTTCTCCGCTACCAAAAGGTTGTCTGGAAGAGATCGCTCATTAGCGATAAGACCGCCTGTTGTTTGCCTCTTTATATCATGTATTTTTTTTCTACTGTGCTGTTTTTTCTTTTGAGGTGTGCAATAAAGCATTTATTAATTCATTCATTGTCCCATAATATTTATTAATTAATTAATTAATTAATTTATATTAAAAGATATAATCTGCAAACCGAGTTTGTCAATAGGAGTAAACTACCCTTTATTATACTAATACCTGTGCAAGAAAAAGACAACATGATTTTCTCAAACTAAACTATACTAGTTGACTAGAATAAGGAGAGAATAAGTGATGTACAAACAGCAACACTCTTGACTGTACATTGGTGGACCTTATTACAAAGGACATAAGGTCCACCGATGGGCAGCTAGCAGTGTGGGCGATGGTACTGTAGGTAACCCATAACCTTGTATTTAAATCTAGAGAATTCAACCCGGAGTAGCCATGTCTGTCATTTTCTATACAAAAAAAGTCTGCCGATTTTTGCGAGGGAGGGGAACGTTTAATGTATTCTGTGGCTATTCGTACGTAACGTACAAATAGCCACGTCAGATAAACGTCAGTTCATACATGTCTATGACCACTGGTCATATGTTTTCGGCAGAGAGGAACGCTTGTCAATGGCGACTCCGGTTGGTTGAATTCTCTAAGTAAATCTTATAGAAATCTGCAACTTATATATAATTTACACCTCCCTTATATTTTTCAGGCCCCTCCACGATGTTGCTATACTCCTTCACAACATACAACCTTCAACAGTCTACACCGCCCAACTATTCCAACAAACACCAAACAGTCCTCGCTGGAAGGAAGTCCATGAAATACAACCAGAAACAGAAACATCCATATCAGCAGTCGTTGATTTAAGTGAACTGCAATATAGCACAAGTAGACTAGAGTTTAATGGAGTTATTTCATACAAAAGAGAGGGGAAAGAGTTCTTGATGCCGTTCGATTCTGTCGTATTATCTTATTCGGAGTTTATGGGGAAACAGTATGATGTCCTCGCTAATGAAATTAGTAAGTATTTTTTATGAAATAATAATATAGGATCAAACATAAAGGGTTTGCTAGGCTTCCTGGAGGAACTGGGTCGGCACGAATGAGGCTACCCGGGACACAAAATAGGCGCAACATATACGTCGAGTTGCGGAAAACAGCCCGCGGTAACCTTAACCTTTATGAAATAATAATACTATCAATATTACATGATTTTGATCAAGTATGATATAAGACCAACCCAGGTCTAATAATGTCTACAAAATCGGGTCGTTCCAAAGTTCTGGTTATCATCATCATCACAATCTCAAGCCTTTATCGCCCACTGCTGAGCACAGGCCTCTATTCGTGTACACCACTTGTCCCGGTATTGTGCCAATTTTATCCAGAAGTGACCCGCGACCTTCTGAATGTCGTCTACCCAACGAGCCAACGGACCCCAGATGCTTCTTTCATCTGAACGCGGCCACCACTCTGTCAACATTTTAGTCCACCTGCTATCACGCTGCCTGGCAACGTGTCCTGCCCAACTCAATTTAAGTTTGACAATAACGTCCCAAGTAACACAGAAAGCATTATAACATATGAATAATTAACTTATTTCGAACTTAAGGACCGTATAAACTCTTATATACGTTCACCGAGCAACTTGTCGCATTATATGATGCTTTGAGCTGTATAATGGTTGTATGATGGCATATCTAAATGCTTTTGTAAATCCTTTAGCTTTAGTGCAGCAAACCACAACGCAACTGTACAGCTTTCGACTGTTTAAAAGCACTTAAGTGCTTTAGGTTCTACAATAGCATTATAAAATGCTTTAAGCTGTATAACGGTTGTATAATGGCATGTATAAATGCTTTTTTAAAGCCTTTAGTTTTAGTGCAGCGAACCAAAATGCAACTGTACAGCTGAAGGCTGTACAGTTGCGTTTTGGTTTGCTACACTAATGCTTCGGTGTGGTTTAGTGCCTTAGGTTCTACAATAGCATAAATAAATGCTTAATGCTGTTTATGAGCATGAATATTAGCCATTATAATGCCACGTAAATCCGGTATACAGTTTTCAGCTGTTTTTAGTGCTTTAGGTTCTACAATAGCATTTTATTATGCTTTACGCTGTATAACGGTTGTATAATGGCATATGTAAATGCTTTTGTTTAGCCATTAGTTTTAGTGCAGCGAACAACATGCAACTGTACAGCTGAATGCTGTACAGTTGCGTTTTGGTTTGCTACACTAATGCTTCGGTTTGGTTTAGTGCCTTAGGTTCTACAATAGCATAAATAAATGCTTAATGCTGTTTAAGAGCATGAATATTAGCCATTATAATGCCACGTAAATTCGCTATACAGCTTTCAGCTATTTTTAATGCCTTAGGGTGTACAATAGCATTTATAAGTAGGTAATACGTTCCTAATGCAGTATAATAGCAATAATATAAACCATTATAAAGCCAAGTAATTCACTATAAGGGGCTGTTCATAAATTACATCATTTTAAATGGGGGGGGGGGGTCTGGACATCGGATGATGGTAGCATGACGTAGGAGGGGGGGGGGGGGGGGGCGGTCATTCCGAAGATCACATCATCAATGTGTAAAAAAAGGAATGAAAGTCGTGTTTCTATAAACCTTTAATGCTATAAAATATTATCTACTAAATAGTTTTTGTTTTACAATTAAGCTTAAAACGCATTTTTTTTAATGACGTCACTTTATTTGGCAGGGGGAGGGTTGGATGATTTTAGGGGGGGGGGGGGGTTAAAAAATCATCAAAAAATGATGACGTAATTTATGAACAGCCCCTATACAGCTTTTAGCGATTTTAGTGCCTTAGGTTCTACAATAGCATAAATAAATGCTTAATGTTGTTTAATAGCATAATTATTCACGTGTAATGCTGTAGGCATAAATAAGGCATTTTTTAAGGGTCACTGAGCTGCTATTGGACTAAGAGCTAGCCACGTCAGATATGACACAATAATGAGAGCAACAAAACCCGTCTGGTTAGATTGCTATACTATTCTTATTGCTAGATCCTGGCATCTGGCAGCTTTTAATGGGTGGTGGTCACAGTGACAGACTAGCAAAATGTTTTAATTGGAAAATAGTAATACCAAACTAGGTAAAAATTGCCGAAGTTGTCTCAGTTATAAAGGACAGGGCCTATATTTTTAGGGGCTCCCTGGCGCCAACGACCTTAGATCTGATTCCCTTAGTTTTCTAATGATTTATATAGCTTATCATATTATCAGTAACGGCTTTAAGCAATATAGTATCCTATATTTACTTCAATATTCATTGTCTTCGGGATATTTGACATCAAAGTAGAACCGGTTTAGGCTAAAAAAGGGGTTTTATGGTCATAAATTTTGTTTTAATTAGTTAAAAATTAAAATCTCTACAGTTTTTAGAGAAATCAAAGAGGAACCCTAATATGTAGATTACGTATATGTAAGATTCTTTACACCTTACATATTTACATATTTTAAAAATATCATAAAAAAATAACGGCTCATTTATTTCAAGATCCGGCTCTACAGAATGGAGATAAAAGATTCAAAAACCGATAGTCGTTTGCCTTATAATTCTATCTATTGTGAATATGTTGGAATATCGACTCAAAACTGGTCAAAAATCGATAAAAAAAACGTTAGACCAAAAAATATTGTGTATTATTACCATACATCGGGGTTTTCGGTGCGGGAATGTTTGACATTAGCCAAAGAGTAGGCATTAACTTAAAAACAGAATGTACTCTAGCACGTTTCTACCTAATGAATAATTGATCGAAAAAATCATAGGTATATACAATTTACATATATGTAATAGCTGACTATTATGTATATATATTGTAGGTACATATACCTATGATTTTTTCAAGTATTTTTTTATTAATTCATGTAATGACTGATCATTGTCAACCTCTTCAGTTAATCAAATAGTTCATAAATATCGGACGTCAAGATTAATATTTGACACTTATTATACCGTGTCTTTGTCTTAGGTAGATCTAGTTATTAAAATACGGATATGCAATTGCATTTTAAAAATACTAAGTATACATATAATAGTCAATACAAACATGCCTCTAAGAAAAAAAGCTTGTATCATAGTGTGTAAGCTATTCACAGAGAGGTAGTTATTCATTAGGCATAATATGATATTTTCTCAGACTAACTCTCAACCTATCTGTTTATCTCTACTCTTTCTCAAATCGTTACCGCACCGAAAACCCCGATGTATGATTATTACGGAAACAAAAACAGTAGGCGACAAACTATGAACTATATTTTATTATACATCGTTTGGCACTACTTTCTCCCAACATAAACTTTTGTATAATTTCTCTTAATATTGTATAGTATTTGTATAGTTTCTCATAATATTGCATCAAACCCAGATCTCTAGGATTTATTTTCTTGAAATGGTTTGAATTTTTTGACCTCCACCACTTTAAAGCTGCCAGATGTCCAGATCTAGAAATAAGCATACTATACCAAACTGAATAGAGGGGTTTGGTTGCTCTCATTATTGTGTCATATCCTACGTGGCTAGCTCTCCGTCTATATAGACCAACGCCATTTTGTAAATAATTTATAACCTAAAATAAAATCATGCGGACCTATTTATACAAGGAAAATACCTATATAATAATGAAACTACTTAATTTAAGACTGCTCAACCAACACTATTATGTTAATAATGCAAAAACTCGTTCTATACGAGGATAACACAATTGTTTTGTTTATTTGACGCATATCTTTTTATAATATTTTATAGCAAAACCACAATAAATCAAAGGCGCGTGAAAATTTTCAATGAAACTTATATACACATTTACAGTAAACTACATTGCGCAGTAATATTTGAAGGATATAATAACGTAAAAGAGTCAAAAACTTTTATAAATTTTGTTAGGATGCAAACAAATATGACGTGTCACTCATTCAGTTTTTTGTACCGTCTTAGTCCATTTTATATTGCGAGACAAAGTAGTTAAATCACAACGTTCATTGTATTATAACATTTGTTCCGTCGGTGTTAGAGACGTTTTTGCATTGACGTAAGGTTTATTTTACTACACTCTTATGCTAGTGTAATGCTTTTGTATTGCGATTGGCAATTTAATCGAGAGTACTTATGCTTCTTTACTGCGATTAGCAAGTTTTTTGGCCGTATTAATGCTTCTTTAATGCAGTTGGCAACTTAATAGAGCGTACTAATGATTCTTTAATGCGATTGGCACTTTCCATGACAACGATAATGCTAATAGCGCAGACATATTGCGCCTGTAATGCTATTAAATGACCTGTATAGGATCTCAAGCTGGGTAATTCGTGCCCATTTAAGACCTATATCAGCACTATAAACGTTTATAATACTACTATAAAACGAACTGAAAATGCTAAAAGCATACAGATATGCTGTAAGACGGCCGTTATACTGCTTTGATGTGTTACTTGGGGTATCCCGCGTCTTGCACCTTAGTGCAATGCCGGATGTCGACATTCCTCACTCGGTCTTGAAGCTTGATGTCGAGCATGGCGCGCTCCATGGCCCTCTGTGCCACTCGGTTATATCATCTGTTTTCAGCATTAGGTGCCACAGTGCCGCCGAGACAGCAGTTGAGTTATTCTGTCGGCGTCAACCCTTTGACCGCCAAAGACGTCAAATCACGCGCATGAAAAGTCTTACTCTCAGCGCCAGCGCGTGATGTTAAGTCAAAAATATAAGCGAGTTGCCTGCGCGCGCACTGGCGCTGAGGGCACGATTCTTCCGTCCGACGCTTGGTGGTCAAAGGGTTAATCACCGAACGAAAACTATGAAACTGAGACTTACTGCGTTTGCGACACGATAGATGGCTCTACCTTGGCTTGAAGTGCGGGACGGGATTTTGTATAGACATCGTCAATCCTGGACTTTCATCTTCTTTGGTTTTATGACCATTTTAGCCTAGTTAGTAGCAATGTGATATAGACATGGATTGACAATGCCTATACAAAATCGCGTACCTCGAACCTTCAGGTTATACGTCTGTTTTCGGTACTAAGTGCCACAGCGCCATCTGTCGAGTCTGGAGTCGAGTTATTCTGTCAGCGTTAAGCGCCGAACAAAATATTAGAAACTATAATTTAGTGTTTGTGGTGACCGATAGATGACGCTAGTGCTTTAACCTGAAATAAGGGAACGCGATTTTGTATGGATATTGTCAATCCATGTATTAATCATCCCTGGTTAGTAGTAACCGTACTGTAAACTTGAATATGTATCGGTATTTAATGGTATCAGCAATTGATATAGCCAACCAAGTTGCTCACACCTTACGAGCAGGCACATAATTTTTTGTATGATACATTTTCTAAAATAATTGTTACTTGATGACTAAGTGCTTGGAGACTGGCCACAGGTTCAAAGATCCTTGGGTACAAAGTTCCCAACCCCATGACGCACCCAGATGGAAAGCGCTGGTGTCATTTTAGTGGGTAGGTTCCTTTCCTCACTCTCACTATGAGAAAGAGTGACAGTTAAGAGTCCCACGTTCGCTTCCGTGGGCATAATGGCATTACCACAGCGTCAAAACAATCTGGACCCTAAAATATCAAAAATCTGGTAATTGCCTTGCCTATTTCAAACTATGTAATTCTCTATTTTCAGATGATATCACCGTTCTTTCAGTTCTGGCTACCACAAAAAAAATAGATCTGACTTTAAGAGTAGTTGACCACATGTCTGGAATAACGCTGACTGACATGTTCTGTCAACACATGGCAATGGACCGTATGGTTGGAGTTAGCAATGCCGTTATACACAAAATATCTCCTTATCATGTGCTGAATGGGGTCATGGTGCTTTTTGAGGATGAGAATGCTTCTCATACTTCCGTAGCTGTATATGTGAGGTAAATAAAGTAGCCCATAGAAGTAGTTATTTATGTATAATTATAGACTAAGAGCTAGCTCTGAAAAATGGCCTATGGTTACGTATTCAAAAAAAAGTTTGTTTAATAAGCCGTATGGGTGCATCTTATGTTTCGTCAAGAATTTTTTTTGTCAAAACGAGGACTCTTGAAATTTATACAGGGTTTTAACGTCATTCAGTCATACTAACGTGATTCAGGCGACGGTGTGTTAGCGAGATAGCGCTCTGCATGTGTATAGCGCTGTCTCGTTCACCCATCTGGTTGCGGCACCAATGTGATAACTGTGATAAAATGTTTCTGTACATTTCAGATCACATAGCCAAGTGTTACCATTGATACACTACATCCACGAAGCCATTCCACATCGGATCATAATAACACCACCGAACTACAAACTAACAGCGACCGTCGAATCTTTAAGAAAATATAACGAAGAAATAACTGAAAAAGTGTCTAAATTAGACTATGCAAAATACACGCCATCAATGCTACGCCAAACAGCAATGATTTTGGAGTATTTAGATACTTGTATAGTCAAAATGAATGAAAATAAAGAAGCTCAAAATAAAATAGGTAAAGAAATTGATTTGTTCGCTGGTGGACTTACGGAATTTAGAAGAGGATTGTTGGTGGAAGCATTTAAAGGAGTCCAGTGTTTGAAACAGAGTGAAGTGACAGCAGTGGACAGTGAGAGCATGTTTCTGGATACTCAGTGAGTTATTTTGTACCTTATGTTGATGGGAGTAAGGTTTAGAACGTAGCGTTTACTTATCGATTTTGCATGTAGTCTGTGATAATAATCTTAAGAATTATTATTAAATTCATTATAAATGGTTAATGAATGAATACTATGATTCATATAATGTAACTACATTAAGTAAACTTTTAACTAAATCAGTACATGAAATAGCTTTACTCAAATAAAATTAAAAAGTGTGGTTTATCACTTTTATCAGTTTTAATTCTTGTTCATCACTGTTTCGAATTTAATAAATAAGTATTTAAAACTATGTTACATAAAAATATAAAATTGCTTAAACATCTAATTAGGATTTTTTATGCTTTAGCTAAAATTTTACAAAAATAATAAAAAAGAGAGCATTACAATTATGTTTCATTTCTACCTATAAAATACAAAACTGATACCAACTACTTTTATATTATAAACTTCATTGCAATACTTATAACAACAGATCTTATTTTTGAGCATTTAATATTTAGGCACTAATCTATTCCAAAGTTATTTACTAAATAAATACATACAATAACAACTTGTGGAATCGTGTAAGTATACTAAGTACCCGGTTTTACCTTTGTTCTCTTTAGCACCATAACATCAGCTTTTTACATAACACATAAAATATAATTACTGTACAAAACTTAATCTACAAAAACAAAAAAAATTAAATGTTTATTTAAATATTAAAATAACCCACAACCGAAAAACTATAGTCTGTTACTTTAGGTAAGTAATTTGAAAGAAATTAATCAAACTAATTCAAGCGATTTTCATTTATTTTGACGAATGACCAAATCCGTGGTGTTTTTAGGGTTCCGTAGCCAAAATGGCAAAATTGAACCGTTATAGTTTCGTCATGTCCGGCTGTCCGTCCGTATGTCACTGCCATTTTACTATGAAACTATTAAACGTATCTTAATTAAATTTTGACATAAGGTGAATTATAAGCGCCGCTGCTTAGTTTAGTAGTAAAATTGCTTAAAAATATTTTTAGCAGGGGCATTCCATACAAACGAATACTCAATTTTTTTTCCAAATATTAACATGTTGCACATCAATCGATAGGTCTTTAAAAATAACATTGAGGTTTCTTGGAACATATTTTGATTTAGTGAATATTTTCAGAAATAATCACCCCGAAAGTAAAAGAAAAGTTTCTCCCCCTGTAACTTTTCCACTACTTGTAACTGTAATCCAAAAAGTAAGAGAAAAATTGAGAAAATACATCGTTGTATAGTCGATGTCAATGTTCAATTATTTAGAACATTATCGATTAAGGCGTTTTAGAGTTATCTCCTAAAAACTTATTTCATAGGTAAATATGACCTCTTTTATAATTATTTTTCCTTATTCTGTTAAAGGTACGGAACCCTCCATTATGCGTGGTCCTACACGCACTTGGCCGGTTTTTTAACATACGTGTACCTTCCTAAAGAAACAAGAACAGACTAAAGCAATTACTTGTAACAACTAAAATAATGTACACTTTAAAAACCTGTTTGGGTGGTTTTCATTTTGGACAGGGAAATTAGACATGTAAAAGTTCTGATTCGGGTTGAAATATCAGTGAGACAAGAACAAATTCAACGTGAATTTCGATTTAGGTATTTTTAAACAATAATAAATTAAAGAATTTAAAATTCGAACACAAAGCAGTGGCCCTTCCTGTGTCCAAGGGGTTCGAAGTATGGGCATACTTCGTACCCCTTGGACATGTAATATTTTCCACATACACTTTTTTAACTCGTTTAGTTTCTTTAAATGTCCTTAAGACCCAAAAGTTTCAAAGTACAACACATTTAGTCGTTACCAATTTAAATGCCATAACCACAACCCACTGTGCTCTTTACCTACAGAGGGGATGTCTGACCAATTATTGGCTCCCACTCCGGAGCACCAATATCTGTCAGGTACTAGGAAGCTAATAGCTGCCTGACTCTTTCAATTACTTAGCTTAACTTATAAGTTATAATAACCGCGTGACAGCTCTTTAATGCGTTATAAAACTTTCTATCTCGGTATCTCGTATTAGATAGATAACGTAGGTGCGTTTTTAAGACCAAGTAGCATTTTCTAAAATTCCATTGTCCCATTTGTGTTATTCTTATTCCCGATATTATTTACAAATAATTATCTTACTTGTTGCTAATAAACTATAGAGCGATTTGAGTAGTTAGCCAGCCCCGGAAATGCATTACTTTTGTACGAGCCAGGTTTTGAACCAATGACCTCCAGTTTAAAAGCGTCCTTACAAGCAATATAATTGAAATTATATAAAATCTGTGATTATATATTTTTAGGTTTTATTGAAGCTATTCTAATACGATATTTTAAAGAGCTATCACGCGCACTTATTAACATAATTATATGTACTATTGCACTATATTATTTATTATTACTTATATCTCAGAAGAGTGAAAATGAAACATTTTTTTTGTTATTTATGCCTCATCATTAGGTATTGTATCACGATCCATTTCAAATCGCTATCAATTCGATATATTGACCAGTGACCGGCACTTAAAGTCCATACATTCGCTGACCACTGACATAATTCCAAGCAACTGACAGCTGTCAACCGCCAAACATAGCGCACAAAATCTGTTCTAGATAGCCCATCTAGTAGAATACATAATAAATCAATATGAATATATTTTATTCTTTCCTTTCAAAGGAGATAAGTCAGCAATAAAAGTAGGTCTGCAGGGGAGGTATTTAAAATTTGCTGGATACGACTTTATTGTCAAGTAAATAAGAGTGTTTCAAGACTATTTGAACAGCTTACCCGTTTAACCACTGCTGTTAACTGTAATTGCGCATAACTTTCAAAAAAGAAGAACAAGATGAGAACCCTGTAATGTTTATAACATTTCTAGCTTATTCTATTATTGCATTGCACAACCGGCCATTTAATTATCTACACTAAAACTATCTTAAAATGATTGCGTATTCTACAACGTTAATAAATAACCATTATTAACAACTCTTATGTAGAGGTATTGTGTATCAGTACTTGCATATTTTACAGATATAAAAGTAACTTAAATTAGAAATATATTTGCTATCTACTTACAGATCGATATTGCACATTATATTGCACAAATAACTTTTATTGCATGTTGTTTACACTATAAATTGTTTTTGAAACATCTACTCCTTCTTGCATTTTTGTCATACGTCATTTTATTTTCACTTTCAACAACATTGACCTCTGGCTTCATATAGCTATCGAAATACACCGAGTGTGTTTCTATACTCTCTGCACCTGATTCACTCCTAGCCTCGTTTTCAGTGTCATCACTTTCACTACAACTCACTATTTTAGCTATCACTAATTTCCTCTGAACGTGTCTCGAACCAGTCGAGTCACTACTGAGATATCCTGAGTCTTCCACTTGTCCTTTTCTACGTTTCATCCTAAAAGTTTTACTAGAAGTTTCTTTAGGTTCTTTTACAAATGTGTTTGTATTTATTGGGTTGCTGCTGTATCTTCTGTCTGTCCGTCTTCTGTTAGATATTCTACATACACCTTCAGCTTGTCTTGCTTCTTCACTTGCGTCGACAGTATCAAAGTTTTCGTAGTCCGAGAATGGCATTTGGGCAGAAGCTCTCGTAGGACTGCAGAGATGTCCAATACTGGATTTACGAACGTTTACATTTCTAAAGCTAAGATCAGTTGTCGTACTTTTCGTAAATGTTCTCGGACTGAGGCTTCTGCCATTCAAGTTTTTTGGATGACTATCTTGTACCAGTCTTGCACTTTCTACTCTTCTGGGCGGAAAGCTCGGCTGTTCATATATTGGATGGTCATTTGTTGGTGGAAGTGGTGGTAGAATATCGGGCCTTGCTAGACTTTTAATTTGTTTTACCGTTGGTGGAGTACATTGTCGTTGTCTTTTTGAGTGCCTAAGTTCCAAAGTAAGTATTCGGCCTTCTTCTGTAGCCCAGTCCGCTGCGACCTCTTCCCAGGTTTCCGAAGTATCGTCTAGACTTTTAGTATCATTGAATGTGGTCGGAGATAACTTAGGACGTTCATAAATATTTTTTCGTGTTTCATAGTCGTTTCTTAAACTATTAAATTTTGACGCGCTGACCATAGCTTCTGATTTTTTGAACGTCCCGCTGCTGCGTAGTTGAATACGTTGATTGACAGGACTACCGTCGATATCAATGTTTTTGATAAGGTCCTTTCTACTGAACTGACCACTTTCGTCAGCCTGTTTATACTTAGAATGTTTGCGATCTAATGTGTCGGGTTCAAATCCATCTGATTCATGAATCTTTATGTAATTTTCTGGAGGATCTTTAACTTCAATAGTAAGACAGCCCGGCTTTTCATCGGAATTACTGCTTGTTCGACGTAATTTTCGGCTTCCCATAGAGCAATCTGACCCACTTGGTGAAGTAGGAGTACTTCCAAAGTTATAATTATTGTTCACATATACTTCGCTTACTAAGCTATAGCTGTTGTTTGGGCTATTTTTGTTAGCTTGTATATTACTGACGTTATTTATTTCTTTCTGAGACTCTATTATTTCATAATGATTTTGTTCAATGCATACATCTCTTTGTGGGGACGGCGTGTTGCTATTACTCCTTGAAGTCTTATATACTGCATTAGTCATTGTAAGTTCTTCTTCTAATGGTAAAGCATTGCTCAGGCTAGGACTAGCCTGAGAAGAGGGAACGTCAGGGTAGTCGGATGGAGTTGCCAGTCCCTTTTTGGTAGATGTTCTCTCTAAACTATCAGTTTCGTAGTCATTAACGGGTGGACTTTCTGATTTTTTTCTATTGGCGCTCATACTTTTTTTCCCGATCCTTTCCTCGTCCGAACTGTTTTGATTGTAGGATTTGCTACAGTTTTCAAGAGCTATTGCTTCGTTCACCATATCGGGGAGAGAATTTTTTTTTGTTATAAATTTATTTCTGTGTTGGTGTGTGATAGGGTTATTTCTTAGACTCCCAGAGCGATAATCGCATAGACCTATCGGTCTGATATCGTCTATTCGGGAAATAGTTTCTCCATAATAGTTCCTGTTACTATTATGTGTAATTTTATCAAATTCAGGTAATGGTAGATTATAGCTATACGTTCTCAAGGGAGGTTCAGATCTCACAGACATAGTTGAAGTTTTTCTAGTTTTTGTTAAGTTTTCAGTTAAATTCATAGAATTAGATGCTGTAAAATTGTTTTGTTTTCTTATTATACAGTTTGATTCTGCACTTGGTAGAGATAAAAGAGAGTTAACTAAGCCATTTTGGTTCGCTGGTTGGAAATCATTGTAGAATGATTGCTTTTCAGTGGGAATGTTCTCTAACCATTTGCGTATGCTGTTTTGCTTTTCTCCTTTACTACTTAGGCAGTTTGTGCAGGCCGGTATGTCATATTTGACGAAATTATGTACTTCGCTACCATTTTCCGTCTTACAACCTGGACATCCTACACAATTTATAGATCTCTTTCTACTATTTTCCCGCTTAAGACTGACAGCACTTCCGCTTCTTTGACTGCCCAGGCCTTGGTATATGTCTAAACTGTTACCATGTGAAGGGTACATCTCTTCTTCTGGTATCTCATTTAGGACTGGCTGGAATCTTTTCGCTGCCATTTTGTGCTTAGCGACTGCGATGACTTCTCTTATTTTGGTCAGGAATTCTAATGCAGCAGGTGGTGGCTCCTGTAAAAGAAAACGTAGTTTTGTAACTTACATAACTTAACGCAATTTAAAAATAGTTCTAGAAAGATTTTACTAACCGCCATTAAATGTGGTTCAAAGTATGCCGGATTGAAGTATAGCTTTCTTCTCGTAGTACCGACGGGCCGTGCTATTTCTCGGTCATCTGTCGTCTCCACGATGGATACATGTTCGTCGGGAAGGCGTTCAATTCCTGATTCGTCCCGGTGGGTTACGTCAGAGCAGCTATTTCTGATCTTTACTTCTGAATAGTGGGAATGTATAAGAGCTGACGTTGTTTGATCCTGAAATACACACCATTATACATAACGATAAACTGCATTGTTCTGGAATTTGTTCGTATGTAATAGGATTGAGTTACATGTGTCGACTGATAGTCGACATACCAAAACACCTGGTTCTACTTACGTTGAAAGTATGATCTTCACTTCTAGCACTACTTTCGGCAAAATCTTCCGAATCAGACATTGTACTGCCAGAATCGCTTGGAAAGCTATGCTTGATCTGATGAAACTGTCGACTCATCCCTATCAAAGGATTACTTTTGACCACACCATCATCAGTATCCAAAGAACTTGGTATAGATTGAACTCGTTCGTTGTTGATCCGAACTATGTCGCGCTCAGTTATGATGGAGCCATTTTTATTCTTCAAACTTTTCAATCGTCTAGAGCTTGCTTCACTTCCTTCAGAACCTTTTTTATTTCTTTTTCGTATGTGTAAGTAGAGGAAGACTGACGCAACATAAATAAGTCCTAGAAGGAGAGAGCTAATGCCGATCGCCACGTATTCTGTTACTGTTAATCGTGATGTGGCTGTTGCGCCGGATGTTTGCGCGTTTGGAGCAAATTGGACTTCAGTTACATCTGAAACAGGTATATACAGAACAGAAAGTTAATTTACTATCACAACGCAACTAAATTTTGGACTACACACAGGTTTATAATTATTGAACGAAAGTATTGGCTCGTATGTTCATTTGGCCGAACTTGAATTGCGTAAGTATAAATAAATAAATATTATGGGACAATCTTACACAAATCAACCTAGTCCCACAGTAAGCTCAATAAGGCTTGTGTTATGGGTACTAGACGACGATAAATGTAATAAATATATACATATAAATACTTAAATACATAGAAAACATCCATAAACACACAAATAAATGCCCTGACCAGGATTCGAACCCGGGACCTCCTGCTTCATAGGCAGGTTCACTACCGACTAGGCTAGGAGGCCGTTAATATCTATATCGTTAGTATAATCTATGTTTAATCAAAATTTGAGTAGCGCAACATCCTGACGGAGCACGCGCTGTGATTCCATCATAGTTGCTTTCTTGATTTAACGTATATAAACATTGGCATAATATTTGTAGTAGTTTGGGCTTACTTGAGAGCGGTTTAGGAGCTGTCCCTTGTACCCTGAAAGCGACGCAGGGTGTGAAAACTCCCCTCAAGTCCAGTGGAGAGGCGGGAGCGGCGGCTACGTCCCGACACAACAATCGGACCACCATCATTCTGCCTGACATGCGCGCTCGCACGTCGTCTTCACCGCTCCACTGGAAATATTATTACAATTGCTTAGACTCTGATGTCTACATATATTAGCAGTTCTTTGTTCTAGTCTTTAAGGAGAGTAATCTTTAATTTTCTTTGCGTTTTTTGACATCCTTCTCGCGATGTAAGCTTTATAATAGAAGGGTGCATTGAATGGCCAGTATAAAGGGTATACCATGTATCCTCTTGATTAAATACCACAACTGCATTTGGGTCACCTGGTTTTCGACTCCATCTAAGGAGTCTTTTTCTTTTGGATCGCCATCTTCAATCATTTATCTGTCAACGTCCGTAGTCACCAATACAGTCAGTCAAAGTCATCTTAATAGAATATTGGGCGTGACTATGTAATAGACTAAGAGCTGGCCACGTCAGATATGACACAATAATGAGAGCAACAAAACATGTCTGGTTAGATTGCTATAGATCCGGGCATATGGCAGCTTTTAATGGGTGGAGGTCAGAGTGATAGACTAGCAAAATTTTCGAATTGGAAAATAGTAATACCAAAATAGGTAAGCACTGCCGAAGTTGTCTTGGTTATAAAAACAGGGCCTATATTTTAACATTCGAACAAAAAAACATTGCGTTTTATTGCGGAAACAAAAACAGTAGGCGACGAACTGTGAATTTCATTCTAAGTCACTACTTTCCCCCAACAGAAACCCCTGGCAATGATATAATCTAATTTTCTCACTATGTTGCATCCAATCCAGAACTCTAGGATTTGTATTCTTCAAGTGGTTTGCGTTCTTTTATTTCCACAAATGAACAGCTGCCAGATGTCCGGATCTAGAAATAAGGATAGTATGGCAAACTAACTTGAGGGGTTTCGTTGCACTCACTATTGTTATATTTTAACATTAGAACAAAAAAACATTGCGTTTTATTGCGGAAACAAAAACAGTAGGCGACGAACTGTGAATTTCATTCTAAGTCACTACTTTCCCCCAACAGAAACCCCTGGCAATGATATAATCTAATTTTCTCACTATGTTGCATCCAATCCAGAACTCTAGGATTTGTATTCTTCAAGTGGTTTGCGTTCTTTTATTTCCACAAATGAACAGCTGCCAGATGTCCGGATCTAGAAATAAGGATAGTATGGCAAACTAACTTGAGGGGTTTCGTTGCACTCACTATTGTGTCATATCTGACGTAGCCATCAGCTCTCCGTCTATAAATAAGCAATCGTTCTTGATTTGCATCACGGCGATTAAAACGACCTTTGAAGCTAAAGATTAAATCCAGATTTTAGGTCCCATGACATGAATCAATATAATATCTTGACTAATTACCAAATCAAATCAAATCAAATCAAATCAAATCAAATCAAATAATTTATTTGCTCAAATACAGTCAAGTGGTTCTTAAATACATTTTGTGTACAGTGTATTCAGCCTGCTAGTGGGCATGCAAATATTATATACCTAATCCTAGATTTCTTAAAACTAAGCATGCAGCATGCATACATGTATTATTACAATTAAATTAATATAAGTCTGGCGTATAATCTAAATATTCTTTGATTGAATAAAATGCATTTTTTACTAAAAAGTCAAATAAATTAGTCTTAAACTGAGGCATGTCAGATTCTCTTATTATGTCTGGTAACTTATTATATAATGTGTGTGCCATGCCGAATACAATCTTTTTTCGCAATGCTGTGTCTGACTTTGTACACGTTATTTTGTGTTGTTGGCGCACACTTTTGAAAACAGGGAATTGGTGTTTATTTAGCTTAACATACATGACAACTTCATAAATATATAAGCAAGGAAAAGTTAAAATTTTTAGCTCAATATAATAACTTTTGCAACAATCGCTTTCCAACAGACCACAAACAGAACGCACACATTTCCTTTGGGCTTTAAATGAAAATTTCGATCTGTCGAATTACCCCAGAAAATAATACCATAACGCAATGTGGGTGTTACGTACGCATGATAGGCAGTGAGTACTGCAGTTCGACTTACTTTTTTATTTAAATTAAACAGTGCCCGCGAAAACGATCTTAATTTCTTACATAAAGAGTCAATTTGGATATTCCATGTTAACTTATTGTCTAAAATTAATCCTAAAAATTTCGTATTGTCAGTTTCCTCAATTGTATAATTATTATATGTCACATTAATGTCAAGCATTCTATTAATTCTTTGATAAAAATTCATAATTTTGGTTTTTTCTAAATTTATATGGAGATTATTAATATTAAGCCAATTGATTATTGATATAAGTGCATTATTTATTTTTGATTGGCAATCATGTGCATCATCGCCAGTCAGTATTACCGTGCTGTCATCAGCATAGAGGACCATTGGATAATCAACTGCTTGTGGCATATCATTTATATAAATGAGGAATAACAGTGGACCCAATACGCTTCCTTGTGGGACACCATGAGTAATTTCTCTAAGCTTGGATGAGAGAGTAATTTCACATTTCGATTTTAAACTTATATGATCTACTTGTACAACTTGTTTTCTACCAACTAAGTATGATTTCAACAATTCGTAGATATTACCGCGTATTCCATAGCTATACAGTTTTTCCAATAATATATTATGGTCGACTAAGTCGAAAGCCTTGGTTAAATCCATATACAGCGCGCATACTGGTTGTTTTTTATCCATATAGGTTATGATTTCTTGCAATAAATCAAAAATAGCCATATTTATAGTCATATTCTTGCGGAATCCTTTTTGTTCCTGCGCAAAAAGATTATTTAATTCAAAGTAATTACTTATTCGGCTGCTGATTACTCTTTCAATGATCTTAGAAAAAATAGGGAGGAGAGCAATAGGCCTGTAGTTTTCCATATTTTCTTTATCTCCTTTTTTAAAAAGAGGTCGCACAATCGCTACTTTTAGCTTTTCAGGAAAGATGCCTTGATCTATACATAGATTTATTATATAACTAATCGGTAATGAAATGACCCGTGCAACTCTTTTCATAACTTTAGTGCAAATCCCATCATTGCCGGTACTATTGCTGTTTTTAAGGGTGTATATTATATTTAACACTTCTTCCGGGCTTGTTGGTTGCATAAATAAAGAATGTGAAGAACTATATGTCAATGTGTTATGTCGGTCTAAAATATTATTTGGTGCGGCATTATTACAATTATTGGAATCTGTAATTAGTTTAACTTGGTCAATAAAATGATTATTAAAATTTTCTGCAATTGATTGACGGTCAGTTATTAACTTACCATTATGTTTTATATGAGAGATATTCTCCTTAGGAAGTAAAGTTTTAGTTCTATTAACAACATTCCAAGTTGCTTTTGATTTGTTTGATGAATTTTTAATGTAGTAGTCATTTTGAGACTTTTGTGTCAAATATATATTTTTTCTTAGGCGCTTGGAATATTGTTTAAAAAGGCGTTTGTTATTTTCATTAGGATGTGTTCTGCATTTCCATAACAAATTTCTCTTTTTTACACAACATTTTCTTATTCCCGAAGAAATCCACTTTGCCTTTTTTGTTAGATTCATTTTTAATCTTATAAAAGGAAAACATAAGTTATAAAACAATATAAACAGATTTATGAACTTATTGTACGCTTCACTAGCATTATTTGCCATATACACGCAGTTAAAGCTCAGGCTTTGTAGACTTTCATTAAACTTAGCTATATTATCGCTACATAGGTCTCTTCTCTTCACATACCAATGTGATAGAAGGCAAGTTTTTTTGACCGGGCAATTCATTACTTGTGCGGTATGGTCTGATAAAGCAAAGTCGATAACTTCTGTTTTCCCACCTCGAACATTGTAAATTATATTGTCAATGCATGTATTGCTCTGTAAGCGAGTGGGCTCTTTTACGCCCAATCTGAGGTTATAGCTAGCCAGGAAATGCTGAAATTCGGTCGAAAATGACGTTCTTTTTAAAACATCAATGTTAAAGTCACCGCATAATACAATTTTCTTATCTTTCGTACATATCTTATCTAAAATTAATCCTAATCTATTTAAAAATATAGTCATAGTTGTCGAGTCATATTTAGGTACTCTATATAATCTATATATACAAATTATTATTATTTTGAAATCTGTTAATTCTACTGCTGAGCATTCCAGAAGATTTTGAATTGACAGGTTTACAATATCATCTAGAGTTTTAGATTTTAATTTATTATTTAACAAAATACATGAGCCACCGTTTCTATTCTCACGGGAGAAGTGACTTGCCAATTTATAGTTAGGTACATATAGGTGCACTTCGTCACCTTTTTTCATGTTGTGTTCGGTTATACAAAGTACTTCTACATTTTTCCCAGAATCAAGTAGCTCGTGTAAATGGACGGTGAGTAGGTCTGCCTTATTTATCAGACCATTGATGTTTTGGTGCAGAATAAAGATGTTAGTAAGCACGAAAAAGATCATTACTAGTGCAATTACTCTGAACCTGCGCCTGTGGCTTGAGTGGTGTTGTTACAGTTTCATCATAGTTCGAAACATGTTTGTGAATTTGCAGCATAAATTCTTTCAGGCTTAAGAATGCAGCTCTAACGCGAAACTGTGTTAGCTTGCCAGTGTAGTGTGAAAACATGTCAAGGGTTAAGTCACAGTTTGTGTCAAATGTGTAAGCATAATTTTTATTTTGATTGTCCATATACAACAGTTTTCCAAACATTTCTACTCTAAAATTATATATAGGCGCTCCACAAATATACGTAGGCAAACAAACTATTTTATTTGTGTGAGTAATTCTTGAAAGTGATTCGCGTATGCAATTTATCAATTCAATACTATCATGCGCGTCACGTAAATCCTCTTCGCCAATAAAAATTATACAATAATCATTCATCGTAAAATTCTTCAACTTGTTCTCTAAATTATTTAGTAATACCAAAATACTATTGTTTGTTGCGTTGTAATGACAATAATAAACGTTGCGTTCGAAAGTGCGTTCAGTGGCTTTTAAAATGCCACTGTTTTTCTTATTACTTAAAATACATAGTTGAGTAGGTGACTTATGATGCATAGCTATTTCGTCCTGTTGAGGAGACGTCGGTAGAGATGGAGGTGGCGATAGTTCCTGCCGTTCCTGGTCATCCGTTGGGAGCCCTGAATTGGTATTGCTACTTTTCTTTTCTCGTGATTGATTTAGATCTAATTTTAATCGATGTAAGCTATTTTTAGGTACTTTAGGTTTAATTTTTTTAGTAGTCGATGAGCATATGTGAGACAGTTTTTTTATAGACTTTTCATTTTCTTGAATGACTTTTTTCAGACTCCCATTTTCCAAAATTAGATTTTGAATTTCCAATTCCGCCGATTGTAATCTTAATTCCAAGCTATTTATTTTAATTTTGTACTCTTCTAGAGTATCTTCACAAGTGTTTCGCAAACAGGGAAGGCTTCTATTAAGAAGACTTGTCTCCATTGATTTATTCGAAAAGTCTGAGATGTACGACTGTGAAGAGTTGTCAATTTCCAGCTCTGGTAATATTTTTTTTTTTGCCCTTGTTGCGTTTGTAGTTTTTTCCTGTGTGTAACATTATTTTGGGCTTGATTACTATTATTAGCAGCAGCATGATAAATACTTGGCGGGCTGGTTATGATTTCCGCGACTGGGCTTGGTTGATTTAAGGGTAAGTCATTTTTGGTGTTAAGGTCCTCGCATGGTGTAGAGGGTGGATGAGTAACAGGGGATTTTTCCGGCGCTGGTGATACTTTCTTATTTGTTTTTTTTTTTATTTTAGCATTATTGTCATCCTTTTTTTTTGGCAAAATAGTTTTTTTTTGCCAAAACTTGATTCGGAGTGCTTGTATTAGGGCGACATTGTAGACAAATCTATGATTTCTTACTTTCTGTTGTCATCAATAGGAATAGTTTTAAAGATCTGCCAGCACATTGTATGTCATACACATTCCCGCAACTAGAACATTTTAGAATGTCTTTATTTTTAACATTCTCACTACATTTAGTGCATACTAGCGCCATCTTGTAGTTTTTCCGATAGATAAGTAAGGAGTGTCTTCGCTTTGCGCTGCAGTCGTACAGTACATGATTAGTATAAATATAAATAAATATTACCTGCAAGAAAGTTCGTCCCTCATCCCGAAAAAGACTAAAAGGCACGTCTGCGTCCAGCGTGTTGCGAAGATCTACGAAACCCTTTTGTGTTAGGAACTGTGCACCGGACACTGCGCAGATAGGCGTCTTCACACCTGAAAAACAAACCAAATACATCAGATATTAGCAATAGATAAATATGTGTGTGAAGTGCAATGTTGATTAGTATAAAATATTGGAATGAGTTAAATGTTGAGAGTTTGAACCTAACGACATATAACTAAATGCATAAACAAATATAAATAAATATCAATAAATAAAATATCAATAAATATAGATTATGATCTAGACACGCGGCAGCGTGTCAAGCCAAGTTCAAGCAAAGGAACTGGCTAGCCAGCGCCGAGTGTATATTACACGAACCACTTGGTGCCACTTTTGACCCTTCTATAACTCAAAACCTCTTTAACGTAAACACATAAAACTACGTGTGTTTAATTATATCCATAAGGACATCAAGAAGCCCAAATTTCATGAAGCTAGCTCAAACGGTTATAAGATATGAAGGTCAAAAAGTCGTAAATTTTAGCACTGAGTGACTGACTGACATATAGTACCTAAATCTAACCTACTTCCAGATGACCTAGCTAGAAGGATGAAATTTGGAATCCAGCTCGGTAATTGTGTGTAAGCGTAGGAAAAAATCTAAAAATAAAAAAATGTAAAAAAATAGGGGGGGGGGTCCCCATACATTTTTTTTTTTAAATTGTATCGTTGGAACCGTTACAAGCAGATGTTTGAAACTATCCCAATATATGTATTATTATATTCTTTACAAAAAGTAATGATACCCCACCAAAAACATAAATGTAAAAAAGGAGAGCCAAGTTCAATACAAAAATTATGCTTGGCTGTGGGCTTCGCCGCAAAAAGAATGGAGATCTAAATGAGTGCCAAGTTCTATGCAAAATCCAAATATGTATTTATAGGAACAAAATAACATTATGAACAAGTATTAAACTCTATTTCTTTGCTTTATTGGATACCTATGACAATTGGTGTTGTTTAAAAATGTGAGATCTTAAAGTAGGTTAGATTTGACTTGGCCAGTTTTTATCAGAATTAATATATATATATATATATGAATAACTTTATAAAATGACTGATGTAATGAAAACTGGCCAAGTCAAATCTAACCTACTTTAAGATCTCACATTTTTAAATAACAGCAATTGTTATAGGTATCCAATAAAGCAAAGAAATAGAGTTTAATACTTGTTCATAATGTTATTTTGTTCCTATAAATACATATTTGGATTTTGCATAGAACTTGGCACTCATTTAGATCTCCATTCTTTTTGCGGCGAAGCCCACAGCCAAGCATAATTTTTGTATTGAACTTGGCTCTCCTTTTTTACATTTATGTTTTTGGTGGGATACAATCTTACACAAATCAACCTAGTCCACAATAGCTCAATAAGGCTTGTGTTGTTGGGTACTAGACGACGATATATATTATATACATATAAATACTTAAATACATAGAAAACATCCATAACTCAGGAACAAATATCCGTGATAAACACACAAATAAATGCCCTGATTAGGATTCGAACCCGGGACCTCCAGCTTCGTAGGCAGGGCCACCGACTAGGTTAGGAGGCCATTAAATGTTATTAAGCACCATCTAGGTTAGATTTTGCAACTGCTCTACTATACATTCTTCAAATGTTTACGTATAGGTACTTTTGTATATGGTATACGTAACTGAGGACAGATTTAGGAACAAATGTTTAAACACCATTTCTGAATTGAAATACTCGTGACGTTTTCGTAACATTTAAGCTTGCTACGACAGGCTTAATTCTAAGTCTAACGCGTGAGTACTCTGTTAGACACACAAAGAAACTAGTAAATCCTTACCCTGAAAGGTAATATCCTTGGACGGGTGAATGATTTGTCCCTTCAACGGCAGATACACGAACGGTATCCGCTGTACGCCCACGCCCGTTCCGAAGCTTGCAAGTGAACATTCTGCAAATTAAATTCATACTGTATAATGAGATAAAAGATAATACCTCCATAACAAAGGTTTAGTCTCGTATTCAACACATGTAATAGGCAAATCCGATTATGCCACCGATTTTTTGCGGGTTGCTAAATTTTCGCACGAAAGGCCATGTATCTCTTAAAATTCTTCAGTCACTTATGGCGTTTTAACCAAATATCTTTACTTACTAAGCTTCTCATTTTTAACGGAATTAAGACTAATGCCCCTGCAAAAGATAAGCTTATTTTGGAAATTCAGTATAATAAACGGTATAAATTAAAACTTATATTTTACGGGATCCGGTAAGGTAGTTGATACGATTACGACCCTAATTTACGCAGATTAAAAATATTGTTTATTGCTCGCATTAAAAATGTCCCTCCGAAACAGTGGACAAATACTTTTAGTTTGCTATTAAAATGTCTTGTAAGAACTTTTATCGTTATGATATAATTTATAGGAGTTTTATCGTATGCATTAAAACGTTTTCGAAAAGGGCTCTATTTAACAAAATTATTAATTAAAATTCTGAATGTCCTTACTACCAAAATTGATCTAAAAAAAACCTTTGGTGACCAGGAGTAGGAGTAGAGTGTAGGTATAACACTCGCATCGAAATTCCCGATCTAGCCATAAAAACTGGTAGCTTTATGAAACGAGGTACAGATATCCAATGTTTTTGCGTAGTTAGTTAGCGTAGACGTATTTGTACAAGACAATTTGAAGGGTTACATGCTCTGAGGGTTCGATGGTGTGGGCGAACGGGACGTGTAATGTCTTCACATGCTGTGTATGCAACAGGACGTCTGATAATAGATAATACAGCGGGATGCAATGCACAAGTGGAGCAAAGTCCGTATACCTATGTTCAATGCGTAGAGATGGTGATTTGAAAACCAATAAAAGCTTTTTATCTAGGTCAATGGACTTTGATTGCCTGTTGATGTTACGTCACTAAATAAAAACTTTAATCTGGTATAGGTACCTAATAAATAGGGAAGATGCAGCTATAATATTTACCATTATTTTATGATCAAAATGTTGAAAAAACATAAAATAATAGCTATTGAAACGTTTTTACTTTAGTTTATACTAATTTCAAATAATAATTACGATTTGAAGTAATGTGAAACGGAACGTGTTTTAATCGACCAATCAGCGTCTGGTGACGTCACTCCTGTTATGACAACTAATGGGGTTGGCAACTGTCTATAGGATTTGGCTTAAAGGGCTAGCTATCAATTAAAAAAAAAAAACAAGAATTTGACACTGTGGACGAACAAATATGCGAGTGCCACACATGAGTGACGTCACAGGCACTGTAGACCCGTTTAGGCGCGAAAATTTAAATTGGTAGTTTGTAACAGCAATTTTTGACTATAAATTATAGTATTTTAATTTTTGACTACACTCGTGGTCTATTCTACGTGCAATTCTTTCAAATGAAAGCATAAATGAAAATATTGCATCTTGCCTATTATACACAAATCATTAACAGAAGCTAACAATTTTTAAATGATATTAATATAAAAAAAAAACAATTATTCCTCTCTTAATAATTAACTAATTGATTAATTACCTTTAATTATTTAATTGCTCTCTAGCGATAAGACCGCCTTTTGACTGCCTCTAATTTTAATCTGTGTACTTCAGTACTAGGCCAAGCAAATAAGATCTATAAAAAGTGTTTCGAGGAATTAATTCCCAGCAGGCTGGAAATCGTTTTCATACCTTCATGTGGTCCTAAATGCATGTAATCCGAGTTTGCCCAATCCCAAGAGGTGTGCATAACTTTTTAGCGAAATTTTTGCTCTTTGTCAGGTTTTTGCTTGTAGCTCGAAAACAATACGTCCGACGGAAAATGTCATGTATGTCAATATTAAAGAGGGTTAAATTCTGTGACGAATGAGTAACTTAATTTCTAATTCGGTTCAGCGGTGCAGCCGAAATCAAAAGTTATAAAAAAATATAAACCGGGAAAATGTTTCATTTAATTGAAAATTTCATATTTTGACTTCCATACCACATATCTTTGAAACAGATGACTTCTGTTGATAAACCTATAGAATAAAAGTTGTAGAGAATACAATTTCAAGTTATATCCACGTCTCAATTTTGAAGTACAGTCATTTTGAAATACTAAATTTGGCATGAATTCAAAATCAGTTTTCTCTAAATCCTTCTGAGTTGCATATTTTCTATAAAATAGGCCTACATTTAATGCATCGTTACAACTAAAAACATTTAATTGCAAATTTCTAAAACGTACCCAATCAGAAAACTATATATACACCGTGTTTTTTTTTCATTTCCGGTAATTCCAAGGGTACATTCCTGAGCTTAACTTGAGTATATTTCTTAAAGACTCTAGTATCCTAATTTGCTTCAGTTCTGAGGTATCTAACTCTAGTAGTTAGTACCTAGATGTCGCTTACGGCTGCTGTGAAGCCGAAGTAGATCAAAATAAATGCAAAAAGACGATTGAAGGCATTGAAAATTTCGTCAACTCAGTAACTTGACCCATAGCTTAATTGGTAAAGCGATCGAGCAGCTGGCAAGGCGTATCGATACAGGTTCAAGTCCTGTTGGGTTGATTATTTTTTCAATGTTGTCAATGTTTGTATTTGATTTAATAACAATATATTGTATGAGTGGAATGCCCCACTTTAAAAACATGCAAAAATAATTAGAAGTTAAGTTACTCATTCGACGCAGAATTTAACCCTCTTTCATATTGATATACATGACATTTTACGTCGGACGTACTGTTTTCGAGCTACAAGCAAAAACAAAGAGCAATAATTTTACTAAAAAGTTATGCACACCTCTTGGGATTGGGCAAACTCGGATTACATGCATTTAGGACCATATGAAGGTATTAAAACGATTTCCAGCCTGCTGGGAATTAATTCTTCGAAAAAATCTAATTTGCTTGGCCTGTACTGTATTGTTCTATTATTGAGGTATGCATCAAAAGAATATTTGTATTGTATTCCTACATTTCTTGGTTGTAAAAAACAGTCACTGTGCGCCGCTCACACCTCATACATAATTAAACGAATTCATTAATAATTTATCCGTTTCCGTGTGCAAATTTCATGTGTTGATATTTTGATGAAAATGTTATGCGAAAGGTGCGATTTTTAAAATGTTTTGGCCACCTTGGATTGAGGTCCTTGGCTAAAATGTCTCATTTTGCGAAAATATTGATTCTGTGTACAGCAATAACATTATAAAATACTTCTTCATAGTCTCTAAAACATGTTTATCATCATTGACCTTATTCTATTTATCCGTTTAATGTTCGTTTTGACACCTGTTCGTTACGATGACCATGCAATAATGGTCATACAACACTCCATTTAAAAACCGTAATTTTTACCTAAACTTATTTACTTAGCCACTTCGATGGGCGTCGAAGTGAGTTGTAACTCCAAAATTATATGTTTGCCGGATTTTTAAGTATCTCAATGTTTGGCCAACACCTAAATGATTCGAGTATTTTGAGACGGCAAGTAAATACGTGTCTTAGAAAGCAAACGGAGATATTCAACTGTGTCTACTTAAGAAAAAGCAGGTGTCTTGGAAACGCTCGTGAGACAAGCATCTAGATGAGAGATGACATCACGAGTAACGCGATTTCGATTATGACGCACTTTCTTGTTTTTTGTTCGTAACTCTAGAAATTAGTTGTGAGCATTTCGTAATTTGACGCTAGCACGCTAAAAATGAGATTACGGTTTTCTTTCTTAGCAGATATTATTTAATTTTATGACACGTACACAATTAAGCTAACCTGGGCCTTCTGTAGTTGGTATTTTAATTCTTGCGAATTTTTATTCGATTGCGAGGTTTAAGTACAAGCGGATGACCACACTATATCTACCGATTATTTATGATAGTGAGCCCTAATAGCACTTGGCATCAGTTCTTACCAGATAGGCCGTGAAAAGACAGGACGAGGAATTAGCGGAATATCCTGACCGTAGACCGGAAGCTTAGAAAGCGGCTTTTTGCTAACAGTTGCCAATTCTGACTTTCCTGTAGATTAATTGTTTCGTAGCAGTGAAGTCAAATACAAAGTTAAACAAGAAAAACCGTGTCAAAGATATTTTTGCGCTTTCAATGATTTTCAAATCGGCAAACACCCATGTTTGCCAAGGTAAGTAAGTAAGTTTATTGATAGTAACATGCCGTGCCGTCACTAAGCCCTCTCATAGAAACTTCATAATAACTTATCGTTTTTATTTTCAATAAATAATAGCGGATTTGTCGATTCAACCATAAATACCTGGCAAGTCGTCGACGCACAGCTCCCGGTCCTCCCTGAAGAGCGGCGCTCGGTGCGGGCACGCGCAGGTGAAGACCGCGTCGGCGGCGCGCGCGCCGTGCTCCGCGCATTGTGCGGGCCCGCATTCTAAACCTGGAACGTAATAATAATCAAACGTGTACCCTGGATATTTAGGATTAAGATATAAAGCCCTCAAGCAATAACAATTTGTCTTTTAAAGTTTTCTGCACCTGGAGCATGACTGTCAAATTTTGACAAGCAGAATCTGGATATCAGGAGTCTGTTGTTTTTAAGCTATATACCTAGTTTATAAAGCGCTTTGTAGGTATGCCTCCACAGCACCAGCGCGCCCAGTTGCTAGCTCTCGGTCACGCTGGCTGACGCGCTTGCTAGCGATAGCAGCACTCTCGCTCCCAGCATGCTACCCCCGCCCGCCTCCGGCTCTACCAAACACAGCTCATCATGATACTTACCAGTGAGTAAGAACACTACGTCGCCTGTGTCACGGCGTGCCAGCTCGCTCACGCAGGCGGACACGCTCGCTAGTGCAAGCAGCACAAGCGCGCCCAGCATGCTAGTCACGTCTGTTTCTGGCTCGAGCAATCACAGCTCATCATGATAGTTACCAGAGAGCGAGAACACGTCGCCTGTTTCCCGGCGCGCTAGCTCACTCACGCTGGCGGACGCGCTCGCTAGCGCCAGCAGCACCAGCGCGCCAAGCATGCTAGCCCCCGCCCGCGCCCGGCCATTCGACCAATCGCATCGCTCACGCCGCTTCTGTGAACAAAAATACAAACTTAATATTTATATTCGAGCATTATAATCTTTCAATTAAATTGCTGACAGGTTATTAAGATTTTCAATCTCGTACCTTATACTTACGAGTAGGCCACTCAGCAAGCTTTGTGGCATAAATACGGGTACTCGATTGAAAAGCTCTTGATTATGTCTCGATTGTATCAAAATGCTATGTTTTCTATCAATAATTTACTTTTAAAGTATTTTGGTCAAAACTCCGTGAAAAAAATGTGTTAACGTCAGTAAATCCATTCGCAATCAATAGCATAAATATGCTAATTGATTGTTCAACTGATGTTCCATTTTATAACTTGCCACTTGCCATGGAAATAGAGCAGGTATAATATTTATCAATAACTGCTACGTTTCATTAATCACTAACAGTTACTATATACCAACTTGGATTTAACACGACCCGTGTTTTTTTTATTGACATAAATAATATACTACTAAAATTGCTAACTCCGCAATCAGTATCAGATGAGCCATATCTCATTTCGAATGTGTGTAGGTACTTGTGTAGTAATCAAATTCTATTGTTTAAACCTATGTAGACTACGTCTCCTACCTAATGATCATTCAGTTGGAATCATAATATTTTGTATGACATCTGAATAGGCTAAATAAGTGAAAACAGGCGCTGAAGCGAGGCAAAATATAAAAGGTAAAAAGAAGTGAGTGAAAGCTCGCAACGTCGCAAAAATCCATTCATTGTTGATAGTTTTCACTCGGTTCACATGATTTCCTCTATCTTGAATATGGGAGCTGAGGTGGGTAATTATTTTCTTTATCACTTAGCCATATGTTCCTATTGCAAGGTGTAGGCGAGTCGAAAACTCGGCAACTGGGCTCTTAGATCCTTGAAAATCTCGTGCATCTAAATCAAGGTTTCATTCTGGACTCCTCCAAAACTTAGTAAATCGTAACGAAATTTTGGAAACCGGATGATAGTTAAATATTATGTGTCGGATTGGTTTGTTTTTGTGCTTATTGTTATCAGATTTGGATAAGATTTTATCTGCAATCTTTTGGTTAAGGATTTTAAGACAATGTTTAATAACGGGTGACCAGGGGGCTGGCTAATACTTTGCACAACGTGTAAGCCTCGCTATACAACGTGGCAATGCGGCCAGCCTTCTAGCCGCACTGCCCATTGGCAGCGATTTGGAGGATATTTTTAATAGGGATGATGATTCATGTTGAATTTTGTAATAAAATTTAGTTGAATGGATGCAAAATGATCAATATATCCTAATAAAGTTAAAATTAAAGAAATCTGTTGAAATAGTTCAAAGATCAGGCTTCAAAATTTCAAAATTTAACGATTTTTTAAAAGAACAAAATTAAAAAAAACAGTGACAGCATTCGATTTCTCATATATTACTGGAAAATAAATTGTACAGCAAATATATACAAAAACGCAATATTTCACTGTCAAAATAACAATTTCATAATTTTTCCATACTTTGAACAGGGCGACTATGCAATCGTGACGTCACTGTTGCATATCATTTTGTTAGGAGCGTTTTGAGAAACAAAAGCGAGTGTCAGATTTTGAATCTCATTTCTGACTTTTGTGTTGCTTTAACGCAATTGGCCCCATATAGACATTTGATCCTCACAATAAAACGAATCGATTGATACCATACATGAAAACAATTCACCATGCCTATTGTATTGTCAGTTGAAGATTAATATTTTATATAATTAGGAAATGTACAGACATTTTTTTTTGTCAAAACTTCAATTAAGATCAAAAACCACGCAATAAGCAGTCGAAAACGTTTGTATAGAACAAAACTAATTGGCGTATCCTGTACATCCGAAAGCACAGTTAAACCGGTATTAGACATTGCACTTTTTATTGCCCAATCTGTCAGATATAGAGGTGTAATAGCAGTTAGGGCCCTTTTAAGGACTCGAGGGAGGGGCAGGGGACACGAAAGATTGGGCCCTAGAAATTGCAATGTCTAATACCGGTTTGTATTAGTGTTCAACTCGACTGCAGTCTGTAAGAATAGTAAAATTAACCCTATTATAAAGTTAGCTTAAGTTTATTGGCAGTTAACGTGCTCGGCAGGGTACGAGTATACTCGTAGGTGAAGTAAACTTAGATTACCCTTTTACTTAACTACTTTGTCAAATAATAGATAATTTATTCCGAAAACCGGTAAACATTGTTGAAGTTTTATCACCAATAACATTATGAGTATAAATCCGTAGGTCGTGTGGGTTAGAACCGTTTAACCCTTTAAACTGACACAGCTTAGCGGTTCCTCAACTCCCTCGGTCCTCGGTAGTGTTTAGATGGTTTCCGAGTTGTAAATTGATTTTATAGGTTCTTTAGGTACCTAGAAGCGAAAGTCTTTCATCTTATCTTTAATCTAATAAATTACTCAATTTCCCATAATATTGCATCAAACCCAGAACTCTAGGATTTGTTTTCTTTAATTTATTTGCATTCTTTGACCTCCACCACTTTACAGCTGCCAGACGTCCGGATCTAGAAATAAGCATAGCATAGCAAACTAACTAGAGGGGTTTCGTTGCTCTCATTATTGTGTCATATCTGACGTGGCCAGCTCTCCGTCTATATTGACTGGCAGATTGTACATGATTTAATTTTTTTTTTCTTTTAATTAATGGCTTTTACTCCTCGCCTATTTTAGCGAGGTGAATTCTGCCAATGTCAAGGTACACTTAGGATTTTATTAATTTTCGTAAAATAAAATAAAAGCAACGTTGTTCGGTTAAGGCCTTGTTGATTGTAAAGTGATAGCCTCCTTACCAACACGTGGGTGGCCGGGACCCCGGATAACCGTTTGTTCAACTAAAGAGTGGTTACTCGCGTTTTGGGACTAATTTTTCATTAGCTGCACACTTGTTCGTTAGGTCACCGCACAATAAGCTATCAATATTACACACTGAACTACGTAAATGAGCAAAAAACAAAAAACTATTCCTAAGACGATGCAGCCATCTTTGAAGCTCAAACGATTCCCCCACATGATTTAATTAATGTTCATAATTATTTTTACATGTTTTTAAAGTGGGGCATTCCACTCATACAATAGTATGTTATTCAATCAAATACTTACAAACATTGAAAACATTGAAAAAATAATCAACCCAGCAGGACTTAAACCTCGCATCGATACGCCTTACCGGGGCTCGATCGCTTTACCAATTAAGCTATGGGTCAAGTTACTAAGTTGACGAAATTCTCATTGCCTTCAATCATCTTTTTGCATTTATTTTACATCGACTTTATAGCAGCCGTAAGCGACATCTAGGTGCCAACTACTAGAGTTAGATACCCTTCCCGCCGACCCTATTGCAAGTGTCACAACGGAAATATATAGATGGCGCTGCTTTCAACTAATAATTATTTTTACATGTTTTTAAAGTGCGGCATTCCACTCATACAATAGTATGTTATTAACTCAAATACAAACATTGAAAACATTGAAAATATAATCAACCCAGCAGGACTTGAACCTCGCATCGATAAGCCCTACCGGGGCCTTTTATGTAAAAATAATTATTAGTTGAAAGCAGCGCCATCTATATATTTCCGTTGTGACACTTGCAATAGGGTCGGCGGGAAGGGTATCTAACTCTAGTAGTTAGCACCTAGATGTCGCTTACGGCTGCTATAAAGTCGATGTAAAATAAATGCAAAAAGATGATTGAAGGCAATGAGAATTTCGTCAACTTAGTAACTTGACCCATAGCTTAATTAGTAAAGCGATCGAGCCCCGGTAAGGTGTATCGATGCGAGGTTCAAGTCCTGCTGGGTTGATTATTTTTTTAATGTTTGTATTTGATTGAATAACATACTATTAATTAATGTTATTTTATTATTTTGTCAATAACAGTCAATCGGAACAATCACGTACACTCACTGCGTGTATTTAAAGTGGTACTTCCGATATAAGAACCTAAGTATTAATAAGTAATGTAAAAAAGTATCACTTCTATTAAATTGATTTTCCCCTATAAGATGCAGTCTTAAAAATCACAAAACACACTAACAAATTTGAAGTTTTGGTTTTGATTCTACACTATAATGATAGTAATACACTGATAGTGACACTGTAGTAACTGTACTCTGTCTTACAATATGAAGGTCTCAACACTTATAGCATGAGTATGACTGTTTAGATAAAGATAATATATTATAACGATAGGTAAGTATCTGTAGTCAATGGACTACAGTTACTTACCTGTATTTCTGTGATACATTTCATAATTTCAGATCCGGTCTAAAACCAACATATCGATAAGTTTACAAAGTCCAAACAAGAATCAGATCAGAGTGGTGGCAGTGTCATTGCACCAGCACCAGCCCTGTCACTCAACACACGACAAAATTGTTGACTTTAAGTAAATCCGTGTTTGTGGCCACAGATTGGTAGGTATTTGCCTAACTGTCTCGCAAACATGTTCTAACTCAACGGCTTTATATATTATTGAAGTGTTAATTTTCCGCGGTGTTGACTAATGACTTGGGCTAACTCTACGCGACGCACACGGTGTGGGGCATCTTTCTAAGCCTAGACGTGACATTTAACAGCAATACTCTGACCATACATACACCTTATGTCTTTACAATAAGGTTGTCGAATTTTCAATTGACAATGGACGAAGGTACATCTTTACGAGCGTAGTAGAACGCAGGTTGAACCAGAGTAACTTAACTGAAGATCTGTAATAACTAAGCGCGATTGGGAACGCATTTATAATGGTTGCATCGAGCGATCGCTTCCATAATCACATCGAGATAACTCCAGATAACTTGCATCTCTCTCACTGGCACTCAATATTGCGTAGATATATGTGAAAGAGAGCATCACAAGCAATATCTAATAAGTGGAAGACGCTGGACCCCCATGACATCTCGCACGTATTTGCGCTAACTTGATATGAAAGCACAATCTGTCTTACAATATCAAGGTCTTAACACTTATAACATGAGTATGACTGTTTAGATAAAGATAATATACTAGTTTGAGGCTGTCTAGAATACGGTGTAGCAAAGGTTGAGAAGCGAAGAAAGATAGGTGTAGTGACATTTTGTCGCATGCAAATTTAATAACGTTACTAGCCTTTAATTAATTTTAATTGAAAACCTGTTAAGATGTTACGTTTCTTTGCTTTCCCAATATCTACCGGAATTTCTATTTTTAGGATTCTTTGGTGTAATCTGCGAAAATGTAAAACATTTGTTTAAGCAATATCATTAACCAGTTTAGACTTTTTCGACTGCAAAATCGGCTCGATGGAAAATATTCAGAAGTTAGTTACATTCAGAATTTTTGTCTTAATGTTTTTGGCTTATATGTCAGTCATACTCAAATAAAATAAAGTCATACTATAGGTGTGATTGTGTGTCACATATTACACTACTAGTGCGCATATTTTTGTAGGTATTTATCAGTTTTCTGATTTTATGACTGCGTAGGTAACATTATCAATCTTATTTTTGTCTAGTGTAATGTGCTTCTTGCAAGTACATACATATATTGCGTTCACATAGCACAATGTCCGGATCCAGCAAATTACAACTGTAAACATAGTTTTCCACTATTAAAACAACAAAACAAAGTAAAACCTTAGTATGTATTTCCTATAGCTGTACAGAAAACCATTGCCTTATCTATCACAGCGCCGCGATCATATCTCATCTCAATATTCAATATAGCAAATATGAACAGTCATATATGGCGCACGGCAACCTGTCTTTGCAGGAGGTCGGTTCTAACTTTAAAAGTGGAGCCTGATTTGTTAATTATTTGATACTTAACAAGACTCGCTGTGAAAGAAGTGCAAAAGAAACAAAATTTGCAGCTTTAAACAAAAGAGGCAGTTGAGTTTTTGAATTTTGGTTTTAGGTGGATTTTGGTTTTCGAAATATTCGTTCAGAGATTTTCAATCTCGATACAAATTCGAGAATTTTTTAAACTTTTGCATGTAGAATATTTCGCAATTGTTTAAGCTTTCTTTTTGCACATCATGAGTCTATTAGTTAGTACATCTTACGCGCTCTAATATGCGCATGTGAACGAGGTTCGTAACCTATCAATAACAAATCATGATTCGATTTCGAAGTTTGATCTTGTCTTTGCAGGGTGCTATTACTGCCCCGCCCCGGAAACGGGCCCTGTGCAGATCTGTCCGTCGATATTCAACGTAAAGATAATAATTGATGCATAACGAACGACCAATACAACTAGATCTGTTGTCCGATGCGCACATAGATATAAAGACAATTCAGTTAGGATACATACTGGATACAATATGCAGGTATCAACTTATTTGATGATTTTATTTTAAACAAGATTTCAGTTGTACACTTATTTATTTAATACCGTAAAACGGAGTAGAAGGGATAACGTGGGCAGTTTGGTCATGAATGGGGAGAATAGAGATGCTAGAGGGGCGAGTTTTTTTAGACCAAGATTGATAAATCGCTACGTAAATAAAATATTCTCTTAACAAGTCTAACTATTGCAATGTTCATATCATAATCCAAAAATGTCAATCTCAGCAATTTTCCCAACTCATCTTATTGCTATCCCTACCAACCCCAACTATGGGGTGAGGTGGGATTTACCACTATTTTGTGTTTATCATTAGAACTATGAATGGAATCGACAGCTCTGATAATAAATAAAAGATTAAAATTCATACAACCGGACTATTTTTTATGTATAAAAATACTGCCCCATATATTTACATAAAAATAATTTTTTATCCAGTTTTGAACTTTTATTTTATCCCTACTCACTCTATTTTACGGTACCTTTTGAAAAAGAAGCTAAGTCCGATGCGCTGAACGTTTAAAGTGTTTAAAACGCCCAAAGGCCGTTGATGTCTTTTGGTTGGCAAAGACTTATAATTCCACGAAAAGCCGCTACGTCAACAATTTCTAAATATTGTCATCGATAGGAGAAGGGCCATCCATATCCCCGTTTGCCCGAGTTTTCTACCACCGGTAAAAACTAAAGGAAACTTTGTACTGTGACAAACGCAAATACAAATAGTTTATTCGCAGTAATATGGTTGCAATATTGTTTGCCACCGTCGTGGTATAAAACAAATTTGTCTTAAATTACAATAGATATATTACACTATAAGCTGGCGTGCGAATGTTATATGAACTTAAACTACATTAACTACGTTTCATGCTTAGTCTATCATGCTATTAACCTATCAACTAACTATATTACAATGCCATTCCTTATAAGCAAAAAGCTCATTTACCGAGTAAAATACTCTCTGAATAAGCCATTGATGGACCTCAGTTTTTTTTTAGTGGCAAGGTACTATCGGGTTCAGAATTGCATGGCCAATTTATGAATGAATTCAATGATAAATTGACCATGCAATTTTGAACCTGATGGTACATAGATCTGAAGGCAAATTAATAAGTACCTTTATGCCCGTACATAATACATAGTATATTTAATTATTTATACATCTGTTTCTACTCATATTGTTCTGTAACGCATATACCCAATTGCTGTTCTTAGGGTTTTATATAATTCATTCGGGTTACGTATCTTCACAAATTTTACGCGATGAGTTGGTTTAATTCTAGTCCTAATGTCACCGTAATAAGGTTGACCCACATCGGCCTGTATATTTGTCATGTGTTTAAAGAGATTACTGTATTTGTGGGAAAGGCTCTAGGGCGCAAATGACACTGGACGAACTGGTTAATGCCTAGTATTTGTTTCTAGTTCGTCTTATGAAGATTAATGAGTGGTTACCCAAGTAACACAGGAAGCATTATAACATATGAATAGTTAACTTATTTCGAACTTAAGGACCGTATAAACTCTTATATACGTTCACCGAGCAACTTGTCGCATTATATGATGCTTTGAGCTGTATAACGGTTGTATAATGGCATATCTAAATGCTTTTGTAAAGCCTTTAGCTTTAGTGCAGCAAACCACAACGCAACTGTACAGCTTTCGATTGTTTAAAAGCACTTAAGTGCTTTAGGTTCTACAATAGCATTATATAATGCTTTAAGCTGGATAACGGTTGTATAATGGCATGTATAAATGCTTTTTTAAAGCCTTTAGTTTTAGTGCAGCGAACCAAAATGCAACTGTACAGCTGAATGCTGTACAGTTGCGTTTTGGTTTGCTACACTAATGCTTCGGTGTGGTTTAGTGCCTTAGGTTCTACAATAGCATAAATAAATGCTTAATGCTGGTTATGAGCATGAATATTAGCCATTATAATGCCACGTAAATCCGGTATACAGCTTTCAGCTGTTTTTAGTGCTTTAGGTTCTACAATAGCATTTTATGATGCTTTACGCTGTATAACGGTTGTATAATGGCATATGTAAATGCTTTTGTTTAGCCATTAGTTTTAGTGCAGCGAACAACATGCAACTGTACAGCTGAATGCTGTACAGTTGCGTTTTGGTTTGCTACACTTATGCTTCGCTTTGGTTTAGTGCCTTAGGTTCTACAATAGCATAAATAAATGCTTAATGCTGTTTAAGAGCATGAATATTTAATAGCCAAGTAATTCAATATAAGGGGCTGTTCATAAATTACGTCATTTCAAATGGGGGGGGGGGGGGTCTGGACATCGGATGATGGTAGCATGACGTAGGAGGGGGGGGGGGGCGGTCATTCCGAAGATCACATCATCAATGTGTAAAAAAGGAATGAAAGTCGTGTTTCTATAAACTTTTAATGCTATAAAATATTATCTACTAAATAGTTTTTTATTTTACAATTAAGCTTAAAACGCATTTTTTTTAATGACGTCACTTTATTTGGCAGCTTTACTATCAAAAATTGATGACGTCATTTATGAACAGCCCCTATACAGCTTTTAGCGGTTTTAGTGCCTTAGGTTCTACAATAGCATAAATAAATGCTTAATGTTGTTTAATAGCATAATTATTCACGTGTAATGCTGTAGGCATAAATAAGGCATTTTTTAAGGGTCACTGAGCTGCTATTGGACTAAGAGCTAGCCACGTCAGATATGACACAATAATGAGAGCAACAAAACCCGTCTGGTTAGATTGCTATACTATTCTTATTGCTAGATCCTGGCATCTGGCAGCTTTTAATGGGTGGAGGTCACAGTGACAGACAAGCAAAATGTTTTAATTGGAAAATAGTAATACCAAACTAGGTAAAAATTGCCGAAGTTGTCTCAGTTATAAAGGACTGGGCCTATATTTTAAGGGGCTCCCTGGCGCCAACGACCTTAGATCTGATTCCCTTAGTTTTCTAATTATTTATATAGCTTATTATATTATCAGTAACGGCTTTAAACAATATAGTATCCTATATTTACTTCAATATTCATTGTCTTCGAGATATTTGACATCAAAGTCGAACCGGTTTAGGCTAAAAAAGTGGTTTTATGGTCATAAATTTTGTTTTAATTAGTTAAAAATTAAAATCTCTCTACAGTTTTTAGAGACATCAAAGAGGAACCCTAATATGTAGATTACGTATATGTAAGATTCTTTACACCATTCGAATATCGATAAAAGTGTTTTTTTAGACCATATTTTAAAAATATCATAAAAAAATAACGGCTCATTTATTTCAAGATCCGGCTCTACAGAATGGAGATAAAAGTTTCAAAAACTGATAGTCGTTTGCCTTATAATTCTATCTATAGTGAATATGTTGGAATATCGACTCAAAACTGGTCAAAAATCGATAAAAAAAACGTTAGACCAAAAAATATTGTGTATTCTTACCATACATCGGGGTTTTCGGTGCGAGAATGTTTGACATTAGCCAAAGAGTAGGCATTAACTTAAAAAACAGAATGTACTCTAGCACGTTTCTACCTAATGAATAATTGATCGAAAAAATCATAGGTATATACAATTTATATGAAATAGCTGACTATTATGTATATATATTGTAGGTATATATACCTATGATTTTTTCAAGTATTTTTTTATTAATTCATGTAGTGACTGATCATTGTCAACCTCTTCAGTTAATCAAATAGTTCATAAATATCGGACGTCAAGATTAATATTTGACACTTATTATACCGTGTCTTTGTCTTAGGTAGATCTAGTTAATAAATTTCGGATATGCAATTGCATTTTTAAAATACTAAGTATATAATAGTCAATACAAACATGCCTCTAAGAAAAAAAGCTCGTATCATAGTGTGTAAGCTATTCACAGAGAGGTAGTTATTCATTAAGCATAATATGATATTTTCTCAGACTAACTCTCAACCTATCTGTTTATCTCTACTCTTTCTCAAATCGTTCCCGCACCGAAAACCCCGATATATGATTATTACGGAAACAAAAACAGTAGGCGAAAACTATGAACTATATTTTATTATACATCGTTTGGCACTACTTTCTCCCAACATAATTTTTTGTATAATTTCTCTTAATATTGTATAGTATTTGTATAGTTTCTCATAATATTGCATCAAACCCAGATCTCTAGGATTTATTTTCTTGAATGGTTTGCATTCTTTGACCTCCACTACTTTAAAGCTGCCAGATGTCCAGATCTAGAAATAAGCATAATATACCAAACTGACTAGAGGGGTTTGGTTGCTCTCATTATTGTCATATCCGACGTGGACGTGGCTAGCTCTCCGTCTATATAGACCAACGCCAGTTTGTAAATAATTAATAACCTAAAAATAAAATCATGCGGACCTATTTATACAAGGAAAATACCTATATAATAAAGAAATTACTTAATTTAAGACTGCTCAACCAACACTATTGTGTTCATAATGCAAAACTCGTTCTATACGAGGATTACACAATTGTTTTGTTTATTTGACGCATATCTTTTTATAATATTTTATAGCAAAACCACAATAAATCAAAGGCGCGTGAAAATTTTCAATGAAACTTATATACACATTTACAGTAAACTACATTGCGCAGTCATATTTGAAGGATATAATAACGTAAAAGTGTCAAAAACTTTTATAAATTTTGTTAGGATGCAAACAAATATGACTTGTCACTCATTCAGTTTTTTGTACCGTCTTCGTCCATTTTATATTGCGAGACAAAAGTTAAATCACAACGTTCATTGTATTATAACATTTGTTCCGTCGGTATTAGAGACGTTTTTGCATTGACGTAAGGTTTATTTTACTACACTCTTATGCTAGTATAATGCGTTTGTATTGCGACTGGCAAGTTAATCGAGAGCACTTATGCTTCTTTACTGCGATTAGCAAGTTTTTTGGCCGTATTAAGGCTTCTTTAATGCAGTCGGCAACTTAATAGAGCGTACTAATGCTTCTTTGAGGCGATTGGCCCTTTCCATGACAACGATAATGCTAATAGCGCAGACATAATGCGCCTGCAATGCTATTAAATGACCTGTATAGGATCTCAAGCTGGGTAATTTGTGCCCATTTAAGACCTATATCAGCACTATAAACGTTTATAATGCTACTATAAAACGAACTCAAAATGCTAAAAGCATACAGATATGCTGTAAGACGGCCGTTATACTGCTTTTATGTGTTACTTGGGTAGGGCTTGCTAGTTCTTGCAATTAGGTGGATTCCTCCGTGGGACTGGGATATGAGCGCTTTCCGGTACCATTCAGAAATAGTATTGAGTCTATTGGTGTAGTTAAAGCAATGGCGCGTAGTTACAGTGGTATTTAAGCTCCCTACGTGTTGTAGAACCGCCTTGTGAATCGCCGGATTCACAAGCGGATTCGGAGCGGAAGGGCCGCCTTATCATAAATGGCCTCAAATTAGCCAATGTTACGAATTGTTTAACGATCCGAAAGTATGTAGGATATTTTTATTAAAAATATATTATCGTACAGAACAATGTTGTAGCTCGAAGTGAATTCCTTAATACTAATATTAAAGTGAGTGTAACGGTTTAAATGTCTCTTTTTCTTATCTTAGCGGCTATCTCGGTTGCATCATCAGCTACTGCATTGGTGCTAAATGTCCGCTAATATCTGTACATATATTTACTGATTATTTACCTACATACTTAATGGTTGAGAAATACCAAAGAAAATTTATAAATAGAGGAGCACAGTCAAAGAAATTTTTGTGCTCCATGTTTGATAGCTTTACTAGATGGCGCTTTACGGCCCCATACATTATGCGGTAACTCGACCAGAGTAACCTATTTATAGTTACATTAAAGAATACATAATTACCGATCTTGTAATACATGCATGTCAGAAGTTTTATGCTTAAAATATACCTGCTAAAACATAGTCTTGTTAAAAATCGAGGAAAGACAAGTGCTCTCAAGAGTCTCAAGTGCGTCTTGACTTAGTTGCTCATGTCAAACGTGTAGACTGCCTACAAAGACGAATATAGCTCCATATTCCTCTGACTGACTTTGTATAAGTACCTGCGCACGCGACAGTACAGTCACCGGCAATTAGTATCTTCTTACACGAAGGCCGTAAAAATATGACACGCTCTTATGGCCCTACAAATAAGAACGTGTCACATATCTTTGCGCCCTTCGTGTCGGAATATACTATTGCCGGTGACTTTACATCGAAATAAAATGTTATTGACAATCCTAACCCGTTCATATGTAATAGCGCGTGAAGAAGTGCAAACAAGCAGTATTTGAAGTTCTATGTTTGATAAATATAAGATTTCCGTAGCTTACGAAAGCCTGTTTTATTGAGGAGAGTAAATAAATAAATTTTCTACTTTGGTTTCAATGGCGTGTGTCTTTCACAAAGCATCTTTGATCAGTCTGTTTGCTCTAACAATCAAATTTGATTTGAAAATCTTAATGAAGCGTAACAGTAGGAGTTTAAGTCCTGCTGTCTAAATTTAATTATGTAAAATAATTGCTTTACGTACAAGTAGAACCTTGACATTTGGAACTTATGATTTTTAAATGTAATGTAGGATTCGTTTCGTACTGACTGGTGGAATACTCCTCTAGACCGAGATGCTAGTGGAGAGGGAGGGCTATGTCCAGCAGTGGGACCCTCTTCCCTCCTTTATAAAATAATGGGGGTTACGGATTTTTGAAAAACCAATAAATGGGGTTCAAAGACTTCGTGGAAGAAGGAAGAAGACGTATGCGGAGGCGGAGGCACTAGCCTCCATAAATGCAGCAGAATGCGATTCCCATACATTTTCTTCTGTTTTATGAAAGATAATAAAATTTACTTACAAAAACAACGTACATAATATCTGTACTTTTGTACTTATTCATAATCAGTTGAAGTAAAAAGCAGTAGTCGTTGGATACGTATGACTATATATAATTTTTTCTACTCCTGTACTTTTAACTGTCATTTATACATTCGTCAACACCTTTATAAGAACATAGATAATACACTCGATGAAAAGTCTATCTAGTCTATTCCCCAAAATAACACTTGTTCTATAAAAGCGCCAAAATAGTATCGCGTAATCGCGTGCAAACACGACTATTAATATAAAATAAATTACTGCCAACCTAAGAAACCTAAATAAACGCAGCGTTTTTAGAAAAAAAAACTTTAAAAAAGAAAAAATAAAAGAACGACAGACCTACTTCGTAGTTTTTTACGTTTCCCGTTTGTTTGTTGGGGCAAATTGCAAACTTTGAAAGTAATTTAGGTATTTTTACTAATCTCTGTAGCTCTTTAATAATTGATCAAATAACGACGGTGTGTATTTGTGTTAGTAATGTTAGTATTATTGAAAAATAGTGTTTTAAAAGGTAAAACTTAAATGATTGTTGATTATGTTGACAAAATAACTGCGATATCCATGAAGTTTTCAATTTCACATTTTATGTAAAAGTAAGTGTATTCGTAGAAAAAGTATTGTATGCAACGTCGTATAAGTAGGTAAAAAAATGTTCGTGGCGTTTTTCTTAACAATTTTCGCCTACGGCTCAAATTGTTACCCACGCCACTCACCTTTTTTGACCCCTCTTATACAACTGTTGCATAAACTACTATTATCACTGTTCGTGCAGAAAACAACGTATCTGACAACAAATAGCTACACAGTAAACATGAATACACTGTTTTAAACCATTTCAATGCGCTAGAGCTTCCGTTAGCGTGAAATATCTATATTAGTATAAGTTTTTGTTTGTAACTTCATACAGAAGCCCGTGCCGAGTGTTCGCCCCAATATTTGCAAATAATTCCTTCTCCGAACCTAACTGTATTAAACAGTCTCACAGACCATTAGCTAAGGTCGACTAGTTTTGTTTAACACTGATTATATGAGAGTACAAATAAAAGCGGCGAACTATTTAAATAATACATTCCAGTGTCACAGAGTTCATGACCCGTCTAGGAGCGGTATCCTGATTTAAAATTTTGCTTTGTTACGGATTTATTAATATGATTTTCTTTGTGATCAAAATTATATCTAAACAAATTTATATTGCGACAACGGTTGACGACGTCACTAAATTATAAGGTAATAGGCCTCTAGGCATGGTAATGGTCACTCTGATTACCAGTAATACCAGAAAGTTATACGTTATAGGTACCTGTCGAGGTTTTCCCAGCGGGCTACAGTATGAGGTTCTTCAAAAAAGGTTCTTAAAGTGTAGGTAACGCGCATGCGAATCCTCTGGGGTTGCAGGCGTCCATAGGCTACGGTAACTGCTTACCATCATCGGCCGTATGCTTGTTTGCCACCGTCGTGGTATAATAAAAAGTCCAGAAGCCGAGCGGAAAGGCGTGAAATCGTAAGGATTTGTTCGATGGGCTGATTTGTACTTACCTTCAGGCGGCTTTCACACTGATGCGGTTTCCGCATACGGCGCCGGTACGCGAGCGGTATAGCGCTATGTGTGTGTATACCACTGTCTCGTTCAACGGCGCGGGACGAGGCGTCGTTGTGAGATTCGTCTAACTAATCATCTGCACGGCTAGCACGTCTTACGCGCGACTGGCGCGACAAGAGACATATCTGCGCAACTTCGTGCGTTGTCGCTAGTTGGCAGCACAACTTGCGAGTGAAAGTAGCGACAGACTCGCAATCAAATGCCACTGTCATAAAATGACAGTGACTCGCGATTTTGAACTAAAATCCTTAGCACAACTTTGAGTTCTCTTCGCGTCAGTTGCAGCCGCGGGTGCATGTTATGCTACCGAAAAGCGAGATTTTTGACAGGCGCGGGAAGGTTTCCCTACTCGCGGATTAAGTCGCTCTTGTAAGACGTGCTAGCCGTGCTAGGTGGGCATCGGACAAATTAATAGCACGTGCTAATATTGCCTCTGTCAAGTCTGTCATCCATTAGCCTCGACAACTTATTAAACCTACGTTAGCTTAATGACGTATTGATGAACTGCGAGTTAGCGCGGACTAGGATTACGGTAGCTGCTAATAATATTATGATAATGGCATTAGGATTCATCGATCATACTTGGAATGGGATAGGCTCAGACTTTGTAGGAACCAATGAGGTACTCGGAAGTGTATAATTTATAAATCGCGTTGATGAGGAGACCATACGAAGGTATTTTTGAATTTTGATCGTTAAAAAAAAGTTAATTGACTTCAGGGCGCACTTCCAGATTCCATACGGGAGAGAGAGACAAAAGATGAATGGGCCTTAACAATGTACGGAAACTATACACAGTCAGAAGGCTTTTCTTAGGGAAAATTCTTCCCTGTAGCTTTATACTACAGCATTTTAATTTCAGAGATATTCGGAAACCTATTAATTTCCCTTGGGAACCAATTCGAGACGAAACAGAAGTCATTTTCATTAAAATAAATGAAAACTACTTCCCGCCATACAAATTTAGCTTTTCTAAGGACCATTGTTGGAAATGTCACTGTGACTGTTGTCATCCCCAATGAAATACATTCGCTTAGGGTTTGTAAGTTAACTTTAATTAATTTACTGCTATTATCTCTCTCTACTGTTATGTTCCGTTAACAATGCCAACTTAATATAATTTATGTGAAATCTCAGTGGGATTTGTGCTAGGATAGAAGCTGTACCTATTTACCTCCATGATTTATTTTTGTACATGTTTTTTTGGCTTGTATCTGTTTTTCTCCCCAATAAATGAAATAAAAATAAATAAGTGTTTATCCAGGTAGCATCCTCAGCAGGGCTACCAACACCGTGATTTTCTTTTATATAAATCCCGGGATTGAGAGCCTAATCCTCAGCTACTGCTTTAAAGCCCAGGGCCCGCTATTAATTATATCATGATAATCATTGCACAGTCAGCATCAGAAACATCTACCTAAGCAAATAGGGTGTTCAAAATTCAAATTGATCTCGGTACGACCTTATTGTTGCTGTTGAGACAAAAGAGCGTATCAAGATAATTTCGAATACTTCGTCTGCTTAGCTACTTTTGCTGCTGATTGTGCTTAAAGTATGGCGCATTTATCCTTAAGCCGCCAGACAGACTATACATGTACTGTACCAATTAGGAACGTTAAGGTACTTTAGAAAAATCATTTTTTTACCAAGTAGCTTTCGTGTACCTCCTTGCAATAAAGCCTCTTATATACCGCCGCGTAAGCTAATATGAAACAGCGAGATGGAAATGTAAAATTAAAAAAAAAAAACATGTTATCGAGTCGGATTTAGTGCCTATTCGCACCTCTATACGTGTTAATAAACGGGTCAGTAATTACGGGAAACGGCTAATCATTTTTCGCGGCTCGATGTCAATGAGTATCCAATACAGGGTCTATATTTAGAAACGAAAATTCAATATCGATATAATACCAAATCACTTGGGGCGCTACCGCAAACATCGGATCTCCGATCCGATACCGCGATCCACATCGTTCGTCTATTTGTCGCTCGAATAGACAAGAACAACATCTGCATCGATCAGCAGCTATTCGAGCGACAAATAGACGAACGATCGAAGTGGATCAAGGTACCAGGCCAGCTACTGCGAACATCTAAAATCAAAATTTCGTAGTTCGTTATCTCCCTTTCTACCGCACTTTCCAAATCGAAAGTATGGAATTAAACGAAGTATATCACTTGAACTTGTGTTTATTATTACTATAACCGCAAGAGAGATGTTTTTCATGTCTTTGTTTTACAATTGCAAAAATCAGCCTTCCCTCCAAAAATGACATCTGTCAGTCCTTCCGAAAAAAGTTACAATGACCATAAACATATAACAATGAAATTAGGCTAGGTGCATACAACATGACAATATATAAAGCTACGTACAGAATTAAACTATTCTGAAGCTTACAAAAGTAAGGGACGCGGATACCCAAATTTCGATTTTCGACATTTGCCCACAAGCCTAGTATGTTGGGTATGTTACGATTGATCAGGTTATCTGGACATTTTTATTTTAACTTGTACTTTTAAAGTACGACTTAAGTGGCGTTTCAGTAACTGGCAAATGCTATGAGATTTGACATTGATCGTCAGTTTTGTGACGATTGCGAACCGGCCATTAATGGTACACGTTTAAGTGAAAATGCCCATCTACGATCTACAATTGGTTCGGTATTGGCTATTTTATGTTGATTGTGCTAATTCATATCAAGTACCTAGGTAACTAGCCAACTAGTTGCGTCGAATTCGAATGACGGTTGCAGAAAAAGGCTTCAGGCAATAAATATTTAAACTGCTCTTTACCTTATTCAATAAGATATACCATCGTATGCAAATCGGTTTTGGTGTTGTAAGGGTTTATTAAGCACGGATTCATGTGTGCAAGCGGGACGACTGATACTGCCATTGTAATCAAATTGGTAGTGGCTGTGGTTTCGAAAATCTGAATGTACCTACATGGTACTGTGTATATTATTTTAGCATATGTTTTTTCAAAAGGAGATGTTTTGGCTAAATGCGATGCGACATAATTAAACAAGCAGTAATTCTATATTGGAATTCATTAAAATTGCAGTAAAATGGAATGGGTTGTAAACTTTATCGATGTTATAATATGTTTTGGACTGTGCGATACGGCGATCGTTAACATAAAACATTTAAAATGCCTACAAAATGTTAATAATGGATGTCGTAAAAAATACCGACGAATTCATATAAAAGTAATTCTGTCTCAAGTAAAATATTTTTAAATGCGGAACGTGTACTGGGGCTCTTTTTGGGAATTATTTTATTTGTAGGTATACAATATTCTTTATTGCACCACACAAAGAAAAAGAAGTACAGAAACAGATTTAACAAAGTAAATAATGGTAAGAACAGGCGGTCTTATCGCTGTTAAGCGATTTCTACCAGACAACCTTAGGGTAGCAGGAGAAGGAGAAGTTTCAGAAACAGGTAGTGATTTAAACAATTAGCGAGTTAAGAGAAGTTACACAATCATTGAGGTGGTCAAATACAAATTCCAAATACTTGAGATAAATATACTTTAATAACTACAAACAACAAAAAAAATTAAAAAAAAAAAAATGGATATACATAGACAATATATATAAATAAATATATACATAAATATACTACATATATATATATATATATATACATGCGCATGGCAGACTAAGGGATAGATAGGTAGTGATTCTTTAACAGTTTCTTGAAATTATGAAGAGATTACATTTAATGTCTAATGGCAGAGCGTTGAGAATTTACTTTTTTTATATGAAATTGGTTACAAACTTTAGATATTTTAATTAGAAAGGAGGACGCTCTTACTGAATCTCACTCGTAGTTGCTAGACTTGCTAGTGCAAGAGTAGCTATAAATAGTTAAATATGTAGATGGATCACAGCTTTTGTTTAATATCTTTCAAACAAAAACGGTCACTCCTGTAAACAATAGTTAAAGTTTTCTTTTTGCATTAACTTAAATGCAAAAAGAAAACTTTAACTATTGTTTTGGATGGTCAAGTTACACAACTTAATATAAAACTGTTTATTCAAAAAAATAGGCCTTATAGCCCTTACCTTTGGCCTAAAATTATTGAGATACCTACGTTAACCTTAGTAGGTGTAAGTATAATTTAGTTAAGCATAATAGGGCAATACCTACTTGTAATATTTCATTGGTTTTCAAAAGCGATACTAATCAAATTTACTGAAACTGTTTTTTTACAAAGCAATCAAGTAGGTGTTTCTGTAACTGTCCGACTTACAACCTTTATTAATGTAATTGTAGGTGTGTATGTCACGACAAATATTTAACAAAGCATTTTGAATCTTACGTACTTCACGTAAGAGTGCGCGATATCATTTCTTTTACACTATTCAATCAATCAAACAACACACAGACACTGATTGCGTTGCGAGTTAGCAATCGTCTAAAGTAATTAGAAACTATCACTAGACACTTTAGAATTACTTCTAAATTATTAACAGTATTAACTAAGCTTTGAGAATTCAGTCTTTGTCAGAAGTTGTTATGTATTGTTAATTTAATGTGACACACTTGCAAAACCTACTTTATAAGTGGGTCAGAAACGCAAACCTTTATATTAGTTTTTAGTTGTTAGGTGACATTGCATTATAAATGTACTGTTATGTTAGTTATGTATGACTGTACACATGTAGGAGAAAAAATATAGTAGATTGTTTGACAAGGGTCTAAAGTAGGCCATATTACCACGAGGTGGTTATTCAATTTAAAATGTTTTGTAAATCATAACTATGTATACATATTTGCCTTAGAGGCTAAATGTACTACTTATATAATGTACTACTGTTCGCCTTGGTAAGCATAATATAACACAATTTTTGAGCATGAGATGTGAAAAATCATTAGTATTACAGCGAAGTCATTGGTTAGTGAATTGACGTCTTTATTAATTCAATGTTTACCTACTACAAGAAATGATAACTTACCTAGTTGGTTACTAAGTTCTGTTACCAGATTTCTGACTGATAAAATATAAAATAAAGTTTTAAATAAAAAATTAAAGTAATTATTTAATACCCTAATTTCTAATTAACATAATATGGTATAATAATATACAAATCAGATGGGAAATTTATTGAAAATCCTTGTAAAGCACAAGATTGCCTGAAGACGCAAACACGCGGTAAATTTAAGAAAATTACACTTTACAAAAGTGCATCAAATAAATATTGCACCTTTGTTTAGAAGGTTCCATTGCTTGTTTGTAAGAAACCTGTTTATTAGAGGTAATTGCGTGACCACCATTTCATTTTCTTGCGATTTTATCCCACGGATATTCCCATTAGAAACATTGCCTATTTTGAAGTTTTTCACTAAAGACATAGATTTAGACTGCTATCGAACAAGCAGACTTGCAACGTATAGTCTAGTATTTTATCGGATAAACCCACGTGAACTATACATATACCAAATTGAAGCTAAAGAATATAGCTACCGAATTGTGTAAGACTGATGCGTCTTAAACGTAAATAAAAATAAAAAGGATTTAACCTCCTGGATCCTGGAGGTATCGATTCTGTCAAAACTGATATTTTATTCAAAAAATCGATTAAGTATATAACCCATAATATCGGAAAATTTGTACAAAAAATCATGGCGTTTTCCCCTCGATTTTTCCTTATGTTCTCAGGCGAGTACATGGGGACTTTGTCCTCACTCGAGGTACCAGTATCACTTAAACAAAAAACTACAATAACCAAATTTACTTGCATGTAAGGGTAAAAAAATTACTTATTTGAACTTATTACAGTACCAGCATTAATTAATTCAGTCTCAAATAAAGCGAAATTCTATACCTCATGAATCAACCTACTAACTAGAAATCACAGTTACAATTTTATCTTGAGTCTGACATTTCTTAGGACATTTTTATCCTACCATATAGTTTAGTTTTAAATTCAGTGACTTAAATCTTCATTCTTACATTAGGAAATTTTCATCTTACCTTAAATATTAGTTTTTAGTTCAGTCGTTACCAAAATCAGTCAGTCAATATCAGTAAATATTTTAAAAGTGACACAAATCTGTTCTCAAAAATAATCATCTTAATTAACAATATAAAATAATAAGACTCATAAAAATTTACTGTTCTTTGGTATGAAAATAGGTATAACAGTTTATCTGAATAGTTATAGTCTCTGAATAGTCCTTCTGCTGTCGAAGAACATACATCAGGCGGTAAAAAAGATGAAAAAAACTTCGTTTTTAAAATTGTATGACAAATTTGGAATGCACTGCTTATTTCACTTCGTAAACATGGACTACAACATCTTGAATCCCCTCTATTTCTATTTCCAGAGCTAGGCTAGTTACCGCCAAGGTTATATCTTCTGACAACCTTTGAATACTTTCAAAAATATCGCTAACTTCGTCATCGCTTTCCGACCCATCTGAATCGGAATGGTTTGGTACATCTGTACTGGAACCATTTCGTTCAAGATTACTTCTGACATGAAACATTTTCGCCTTAGGAAAGACCGTCGGATTTATCGAAGTTAAGGTATTCCTCTATTTCACAGTCCTTTAAGCCTGAAAATCGGTAATAAAACGTAGTTAACTTTCATGTGAAATCAAAAAAATTTACAGTATTGAGACCGGTTGAACTCGTACGAGAACATAAATTACTTGTTTAAGTCCGCGTATACTCGCACGAGTACATAAACTTCAAAGCTATATAAAGCTAAAGCTATTCAATTTTATGGAGGAAATCCACTTACTAGCATATGAAATACATCATATATTTACTAATAAAAACCAAACAAAAATATATAATTAGACTTTCATTGAGATAAATTTGGATTTACTTACCGCGGAGCATGGTGTAGCCGGTAGTGTCAGATGTCTAAGCCGCACTGTTCGCTGATTGGCCATCTGTGACTCGGTGTTTATTTTATCAGGTTGACAGTTTCGTTCGGAAACGTTCTATGCGTGCAAACTTGTTAAGCAGGTTTGACATTTGACAGGAGATTTTTTTAAATCTTATGTCCTCAAGTGAGGACCGGGGGATCCAGGAGGTTAAAATCAACATGAACAAGGCACGTAATTTTGACGTATATTTTTCACGCCTTTTCCCGAGTGTTACAAAGAATTCTGAAAATCTGCGACAATAATTTTCAATTCAATATATTGTAATCTATTGACTATTAAATAAGCTTTTAAATTATGTACGTGTATAATTAAAATGTTGCTTAAAACAGAACTTAGTAACCGACTAGGTACGAGGGTTGCTACTTATATATCCGGAAACCGGGATTACAATCTTCTTAAATAGCATATTTGACCTCCATGGTAAAATTTGAACTTTTTTAAGTACTGGCCGGTATATTTTTTCTTTCTTATTAACGCTCGTGTTTTGTTTTTGACGGGTTTTAAATGTCATCTCGCAGCAAGAATGGAACTCACTCGTGAAAATATTCGTGCTATGATTTATTATGATTTTCGGCGTGGTTTAACGCAACAACAGTGCATAGATCAACTAACTTCAACTTTTGATGATGAAGCCCCATCTAAAACTACTGTGTATCACTGGTTTAGTGAGTTCAATCGTGGACGTAGTATGCTTACGGACGAAGTTAAGGCAGGTCGCCCGAAATCGGTCGTTGTACAACAAAATATCGAGGCTGTGCGAAAACTTGTAATGGACGACCGACATGTTACGTACCGCGAGATAGAGGCGACTCTGGGTATTTCTATGACCAGCATTAATAGCATATTACATAATTATTTGGCTGTAAAAAAAATTTGTTCGCGTTGGATACCCCACAACTTAACAAAAGAGCAAAAAGATGCTCGCGTCGAATGGTGCAATAAAATGTTAAAAAAATATAACCGTGGTGACTCAAAAGCCGTTTATAACATCTATACAGGTGACGAATCCTGGATCTATGCATACGATCCCGAAACGAAGCAACAATCAACGGTATGGGTGTTTCAAAATGAGCCGAACCCTACGAAAGTTACTCGTGCAAAAAGTACATTGAAACAAATGGTGGCCTGCTTCTTCGGTATTAATGGCCATGTAGCTACAGTGCCACTAGAAAACCGTAGAACGGTTAATTCAGAGTGGTACACGACCATTTGCTTACCGGAAGTATTTGAACAAATTCGTAAAACTAACCAGCGACGAAGAATCATTCTTCATCATGACAATGCCAGCTGTCATACGTCACGCGAAACAACTCTATTTTTGGAGGGTCAAAATGTGGAATTAACGGGTCATCCGCCGTACAGCCCTGACTTGGCACCCAACGATTTTTATTTATTTCCAAATATAAAGAATAAATTACGCGGTCAACGATTTTCGACCGCTGAAGATGCTGTCGACGCATTCAAACAACACGTTATGGAGGTACCTCAGGCGGAGTGCCAGAAGTGCTTTAAAAATTGGTTCACGCGAATGCAAAAGTGCATAGATCATCAAATAACTTTGAAAAACAATAAAACCATTTTCAGCCGTGTACGTTTGTTTGTTTTCTTGTTTCCGGATATATAAGTAGCAACCCGTATTGTACCTACAATAAGGCGAATTTTAATCGGAAAAAATCTAAATCTTTTTTGAGTCGACGCAATTTATATTAATTATTGTACGTGTTTTTACATAAAAAGATTTACGTTATGCGTCTCAGACCCTTGAAGAATTTTGAAACCTTAGATCTACTTAATTATTTATGAAAGTCACATGTTTTGTGTTTTACTCCTTTATGTAGGTTGAAATAAGATTGGTTTGGGAAAGTGGTAGAGGTACATCAGCTGCAAAAAAAGACCAGAGTTCGCTAAAAAGCGATATTTTCAAAACAAACCGTAGGAAGCGGAAATTCATAAAACTGTCTAAGTAAGTACCTACTTATGTCAAAAGTGTTGCAAAACATTAAAATATGTAGCCAATAACATCTCCAATCAAATCTAGATAAAATCTATTATACCATTACAATATCTATTATCTACTTTGACTCGTGTCCAACTACTGATTATGCCCAATAAAAAAATCTCACGTCTTCCATCTGATTTCTTCCAAATGTGATCCCGTAGCAACCTGCCAGCTATACATAAAGAATATATTTGTCTTTCAATAATAATGAAAGAGATCATTCAACCTACCACCCGTGTGCTAACAATCTATTCGAATACCAAATATTTAATTGACTTTTGTCAGAGCGTGTATGTTACCGTGTGAATGTCGGTGTCATCGTATGTCGAATGGGGGCACGTCAATTGTCAATCGGCTGCCGATGGGATGATGGTGGATCGTGGTTCCCATCACAGACATAAATCCTAATAGTGCTCGTAAACTATAGTATGGGTACCTCGTACCCATACTATAGGGTGTGATATTTTAGATTCAAGATTTAATACTTTTCTTCATGACGTACACAATTTTTACATACTTTACAAACAAACAAAATAAAGAAATATCGGTGTAACAACACAACACGAAACGGATCCTGCTCAGCAAAGCGCTGGTATTCCGTAGGGCCCATTTAGTGATGCTACGAAAGATAACACAAAATATAGTGAGTGACAGCCATAGACATAAACAAAACGGAAGATGAGTGACGTTGATAGTAAACAAAACTGAAATGTGATCCAGCACCTACACACTTGTAAAATGCTACACACCGCTATAATGTATGTGCATCACGGGCAAAAGAGATAAAACTATATAGTTAACACGGGTATGCAAGGGAGGCCTCCATATTTTGCGCATTGCACAAAGTGTGACTGAGAGACTGCCACACGACTAATTCCATATAGGTTCCGGAACCTATATTTGATGGCACACAATCGAGCGCCTGGTACCATATCTCCCTTTTTGTATAAATCAATGGTGACAGCACTGAATAAAAATGCTTACTCCGAAAGTGTGCGAAGTATCGTAGGAATAATTAGTTCTTATATCCGCTATGAAACTTCTCTCTTCTCTTTCGTCCCAGATCCAATAATATCATGTCATGAATCCGTAGGTATTAACTACGAGTAGCATACGGATCTATATGAGCCAGAAAGTTATGTTATCGTTTCATTTTAAACTATCTACTATATGTATATTTATCTACCTATCTACTTAAGAAAACTTTATTCAGTTTCAATGTTTGATATTAACTTTTTGTTTTTTTTTTAACCTGACTTGGGCTTTATGCTTCTGGAGCGCTAAAACGGGCGGGCTGTTTGGTGGGATGGTTGCTGGGGGAAAATCCAGGACCCTTCCGCGACCAGATGTGACGTGGTTGCTACACTGGAATGCTCCTACCGAGCTTGCGCTTCCAGCGAGATGTTGAAGCGAGTTCAACCTGATCTGGGTGAGTGAGATTATTAACATAAATTAACTTTTGACGATAAATTTAAAGAGTTCATTATAATTATAATCGAAATACCAATTTCTATAGTTATCAGAGATGAACTAATATTATCCAATGAAATTGTTTGATAATAAAATTGGTTAACAAATCACGCAATTCCCATTTTCTTTTCTGACCTTTTGACCTAAATAAAGCCAAATATGTCACTTGAGAACTGACACCGAATTCAAATGGCGATTCATGCGGCGTTTACAAAAAAATACGAGTATATGTCTGTGATTCCCATGCCACCGCCGAAAGCATTTCGCGCGAGCAAGAAATATAGCGTAGACTTACTAAAGACCTAAATCGTGAAAACGCTTTGTTGACTCGTAACAAGTAGATTCCTAAAGGTAAAATTCTTTGAACAAGCAATTTTACAATAAAACTAAACGCCGCCTGCTACTACAGTTTAAACCACGGAATATTTAAATAAAGTTGGAATGGCGATCGAGCGAAGTTACTGCGGGGACCGGTGTTGCCGCTCGATCCCCTCTATTATTAATATATTCTGTGGTTGAATCTTAAAGACTGTATTGAGAAGTATAAGGACAACTGCAACAAGCCGTCATTCCTGTTTTATTTGTTTTAAAAATATACATTATTTATTATGTAATAGATGATATGATCAATTCCTAAAATTATTTTTTCGGATCACTTTTGATTTCATGAACTAAAAGGCCATACACAAGAGCAACGAAAAATATTCTTGGACATACGAGAAAACGGTATGTCCATGAGAAAGATCGCTAAAATCGTGAGGGTGTGTGTTTCTGCGATTTAAATGGCATTAAAAAGTTTGGCTAAGACTTCTCTTTTAGCGACAAGTCGAAAATCGTCGAAAAACTGTCTCGAATAATCGCAATATCGACTCAAATATACATCGAAAAATCAAAAACTCACTCAGTGCTTCAATAAGATATGTGGAAAAAAGTAGAGAACTTCTGTAGGAATGGTTCAAAGGGCCAAGAATCGCAACGACTGGGTAGCACTCCAAACCAACGGAAGCCAAACCAACTCCGAAATAGGCTGCAAAATGTTAAAAACCGTCTTCGAAATTTATATGACACAGTTTTACTTCAAAATGAACAGTGCATATTTTTAAGCGACGAAAACCCCTTCAAACTGGATTTTTTTGTTCTACCGGACTCGTAGTACCTACTCTACTATTCGCAAAGGAGAACACCTGAATGAGAACAAAACGTCAATTTTTGCCGAAAATGTTGGATCTAAGACAATGTGTGGTAGGTAATATGCAAATGCGGTATGAAATCTACGGCGTTCATCACTGCTTCCACGATGACTACCAATCTTTACATAAAGAAGTGTGTACAAAATGAATTCTGTCACTGATTAGACGCCACGGGGCTCTACTTTATTTTGGCCCGATTTGGCTAGTTGCCACTGTGCCCCCTGCATCAGAGATTGGATGGAAACCTACGACGTGCATCATGCTGCTAAGAATATGAATCCGCCAAATTACCCTTAGGTACGTCCCATCGAGGACGTGATGGGTTAATCATGAAGAGAAAACTTCGGCAAAGCTTCTCGGTAGCGGATTCCGTATAAAAAAAAACTTGGCTCAAGCGTCGACACTGGTTACAGTAAACGTTGTCCGCATCTGATGAGAAACGTCCGAAGCAAACGACGAAAAGTCGCCAGAAAACAGGTGTCTTAGTCAACACTAAAACGTTTAAAAAGGTCTTCCAACCATATGCCCAGAACATACTTATGCAAAAAATAATAAACTTTTAAAAAGTATTTACACATTTCACTTGTCCTTATACTTCTCGATACAGTCTTTACAGCCCAGTTTTACCCACCCAGAGGTTTAAAAAAAATGTTTTGTTCGCAGTCCGCCGGTTGAACAAAACCGTGGTGGAGGAGGACTATTAGTTTCAACCGCGAGTAATATAACTTAACCTCCATATTAATAACATATATAACTATTTTAACTACAATTTTATAAATCGCAACGCAGGCTTCGTCAGGTGTATACACAAATAAGACCAACCCCAGGTTTCGTCACATAACAATCAAAGATGATATCCGCCACACGCTTTGTCAATTTGAAACACACATTAACCTTAACCTTAGTAACACTGACTACTCCGGACCGTAGCTGGCTCAAACGTCCCCATGACACTAGCAGCATTGCCAAGCTGAATCGCCAAGGCAATTTGTTGAACCAGGTACGATCCGGAGCGAGGATCGCAACCCCTCTCTCTGAGTCGACGACCCAAGCCCCTGATAAACTCCATGGCCTCCGCACCCCACGACCCTGCAGTCTCTACCGCAACCGGTATGAAGTCATACGTCGGCTCCAAGGCAGAGTACTTAGCATGCTTTTGCTTAGCTGCATACTCAGCAGCCGACCCAGCAGCCCTTATGGTATGGTATAACATTTACTTTTATTCGGTAGTATTGCTTACGCAGGACCAATTTTAACGAAGCGTACGAGCGATCTTTTGCTAACAGCAATTTCCTCAGAACAATCAGTACCCTATAGGTTTCGGGTCCCCTGCGAAGTGTTAGAGGCTTAAATAAAAAATCTTTGGATTGAATTGACTTACAAGCTAGATTTTTTACAGCTTTAAGGGACCGCAGACATAGGTACAGTCAGCGTCAGAGAAACGTGACCCCCCTGGTTTTAAAACTATAGCTCGCAAGGCAACGCCGAAACATTAGTTCAAAATCGCCACAGCTATATCGAGCATCATATTATTTCAAAAAGTCAATTTTCCCTATTTGCTCCGGACTGTTATTGGGAATCGATCCTCGGGACTTCGCGGCTTACAAGACTTCATGATCTTACATGGCTCTCTTCGGTAAAGAGCGTCGCATAGGACGCCATGTACATGCCACTGTTTGCGTGCTGATTATCATTCTTGGTATTTATTATATGAGTTCAGTGGTGTCACAGAGCCAATCTGTTTTTATGTAGTTCGGCTGTCAGCCACTGGGTTGTAAAAGGTAAACCGTTGCGTTGACATTTTATTGCGTATCGTTGACAATTTAATCTCTTTTATAAGTTCTTTAGAGGTCCCCACAACACTTTTAAAATGTTGGTCCTTTTTTAGATTTTTAATTTTTGGAAAATTATGTATAAGTAAGTATTCGGATGGCCCTTTAAAAAATGTCTAAAATTAACTTTATTAATAACTATAAAATAAACGACATTATAAAATGTTTAAAATATGAAACATTCTGACGATTATGGAAAAAAATCATATTTAATATTAACCTGTACTTACAACAATATAATTTAGTCAAAAAATGTATACTATAATGATTTTAGCGGTGTTTTTGATATTGATAATATGGAACTTTATCGCTTTTGACAAAATATTAAGAAATTCATAATAGTACATTACTTACCTAGGGCTGTAAAAAAAAGAAAGCCCGAAATCGCAGGTATTTGGGACCCGAGCCGCAGGCGAGGGTTGTAAATATGCGATAGAGGGCTTTCTTTTTTACTGCCCGTGGTGAGTACACAATTTTACGTCCCCACCTGGCCATAATGCGAGTTTTACCGTAAGCGTAGCGAGCGGTAAAACTCGCATTATGGCCAGGTGTGACGTAAAAGTTATTGTTAAACCACATTTGAATTATGTTAAACAGAAATACCTAAAATTTGTTTTTGGTCACAGCCTTTCGAATCTGCAGTACCTAATTAGTATATTTGTTTTATCGACAGGTCTGTTAAGTACTTACATTTTTTTTGGACATTACCGCTCAATTGAGGAAAACTGATGTAGGTAGCTAAATTAATTTACGACGGTCAGTTTCATGACACAAGTAACTTGTCCAGGTTCTTATCAGGTTGTAAAATGTTAAACCGATAAATTAATGTTGTCATATTGATTTTATGGATGGACATTAAAGATACCTAATTGAATAAAGATATAAATACTTATTTTTTTACAAACATTTAGTTCTTATGGGTTATAAGACGTAGTAAGTGTAGGTCAATTATGAATTTGTCATTATCATGAATGTCATAATGTCGCGTGGATGAATAATTAAAGCCTGACCAGAAATATATAATTTCATTGGAACTAATTTCTTACACTAGCAATAATTTTAATGACAGAATGATTATGCATGTGTGGGTGCATGACATGCTGTCACTGTCATTGTGGCAGTTTACTTAAATAATAATAAAGTGTTGAAAATTAAATAATAAACGACAAAAATTCCGAAAATTGTCCATAGTCAAGAGCGAAATTACAATGTTTCGCAATAGTGTATATAATAAACTGCTGTAAATAATACGCTCGGGAAATGAAACTATTTCGCTGTGAAACATTTTCAAATTGACATCAGAGCTGACAGGTAAACAAATCAAGATGTCACCATATCATAGAGCTCTATGACTATACCGAACCGTTGCCATATAAATGAGAGTAATAGCGCCCTCTTGACAATAATCATATATTTCTGGTCAGGCTTTAAAAAGGAACGATTAAAAATCGGCAAATGTCGCTTATGTCTCGTTATCTATCATCAGTATCATCACGAGCGCGACAACTGATGACAGCAGTTGCTCGCCGCCGAAAATTAGTTAAGTGCCTACTCAAATTCTTTTATTAATAGTTTTAAATAAAAATGTTATTTATTAATTAGTGGGGATCAATGTTACTCTGCGTCCGTAGGAAACACCTGAGACAACCCTACACGTGATCCCTGGGTGGTGCTAAAAGAGTAACAAACTTGGCAGCTGCACTGTCCCATCTGGACCTCGCAGCACTCACTGAATTTTCTTTATCATCTGCTTTCCCACTACTTCTACCCCAGAGAAGAAATGCCTATCTATATCCGTGATATGTATTCATACGTACGATAAATATTCATTAGTGTAGTTCAATAGTAAAATTTTTACTATTGCATGCATAATAACATGATAAGTAAATTTACAAGATATAAACGGTATAAAATCCTTAAAATTAAATGTATTCAATGACATTATAAACTTGCAGTCTTAAAATAATGGCAGAGGTGGCACGTATAATTATCGGTAAAACATAGAATACCTATAAATCATTTATTATCTGCATTGAATTCGAAAATCTCAGACGTACAAAGGCCACTAATAAATTTTACTTGTATTATAATGCCAATATCTATATTACATCCGTAGTATCCGTACCATCGTCACCTATGACCGCGATATGCAATCATAATGACGTCTTGATATAGAATGAGGAAAACGTCAGTAGCAATTCTAACAAAAAAGTTTACATTGGTATACTTGATTTTAAAAGGCGTAACTGTCATATTCTATTCAATGGGCAATTTAAATATATAATTCATCATGGAATCTAGCATACTCGTTACTTTTTAATTTTGTACTGATTGGCAGTTCGACAGTAACAAAATCAGTTAGCTTTGTGACTTCCTCATCATTTCTTATCATAAAACTAGCTGTGCCCGCGGCTCCGCCCTCGTGGAATTCGGTCTTTGTCAGTAAGCGGCTAATTCACCCCTAATTTCTCTCCCTCCCCCTGGAGGTGGAACTTGAAGGTCTTGAAGTAAAGTTGATAGATGGATACGCTAGACGACAGTAGTCCAGATAAAATATTTTACAATTACCACTAAATAAAACTATACTCCAAAATCAATAGTTTTTTCGTCCTTATTAAAATTTTTGATATGATTTAAACGACATAGAATAGTAGGTGTATATCGGACGATGCAGTACCACTTTTGTATTTATACGTCCTTGACTGTACCTATTCATATCATGTCCATGGCAAATATCATCCAAATCGATCCTCAAGTCAAATCAGTTTAAGAATGAAAAGGTAAGAACAGGCACGGTTGTTGCAGCCTATAATTGGGGGGGTAACTATGAAATTGGGGGGGTCACTAATGCAGAAATGGCAAACTAAGCCAATAGCAGTTACTGAAGGGGTACATCAAGGCTCTGTACTAAGTCCTTACCTCTTCTGCCTGGTGATGGATGCACTCACTGAACATGCCCAAACCAAAGCACCATGGACATTTATTTATGCAGACGATGTAGCTATCTGCACAATAACCCGAGAAGAGTTAGAAGTGGCTCTCGGTGACTGGAAGCGTGAGTTAAAGGCGGGTGGCCTGATGCTCAGCGTGGCGAAATCACAATACATGGTGTGTAACGAACCTAACCAGCTTGAAGATCCCCTAAGTATCGATGGACAGCTAGTCACTCGGTGTGACGAATACAGGTACTTACGTACCATGTTACACAGCTCAGGAAAATTGGAGGTTTTTTTTTTTTTTTTTTTTTTATACTACGACGGTGGCAAACAAGCATACGGCCCGCCTGATGGTAAGCAGCTACCGTAACCTATGGACGCCTGCAACTCCAAAGGAGTCACATGCGCGTTGCCGACCCTTTACAAAAAGGAGGATTCACTGTGTTGACGACTAAAGGAACAAGAAGGTCCCTCATCGTCAACACACTGGGTCCTCTTTGAGCTCTAGGTCAACTTGCAGCACCGGATCGCCGCTACCTGGCTGAAGTAGCGGGAAGTGACTGGCGTTACCTGTGATCGGAGGATGCCCCGGAAGCTTAAGGGCCTTGTCTATAAGAGCATAATAAGACCGGTTCTAACATATGGAAGTGAAACATGGGCCATGACGCAGAGCCATGTCCGGTCTGTCCAAGTCGCCGAAATGAAGATGCTCCGGTGGAAGTGCGGAGTAACGAGGCTCGACAAGATACGCAACGAGTACGTTCGCGGTAGCCTCGGAGTACGGGACATCGCCGATAAATTAGAAGAGAGTCGACTGGTTGGTTTGGACACGTAAGAAGAAGACGTCCTGATTACATTGGGAATGTTGCTCTGGATTTGAACATTGCTGGGTCCCGAAGAAGAGGTAAACCGAAGACGAGATGGACAGATACCATAGCAAAATACATGAGGGCCTGCGAAGTTTCCGTAGACGATACGTCCGATCCCGCGAAGCGGAAAGAAAAAACGAGAAAAGCAGACCCCACAATTAGATGGGAATAATAATGCTAAGGACAGAGAGAGAGACTAATGCAGAAATGATTTTTTGAGGGGGTCAGTACCTAATGAATTTTTCTATTGATCGGACCGCGCCTGGCTAAGAAATATACACATAAAAATCCATACTTCATATCATAACCTAACAACTTATTAACGAAAATATACTAACAACCAACTTAGGTCTAATATTAGTAAGAAGACTTAGAGGTAAGATTACAGAAAAGGAGAATAGATATCAAAATCGTGAGGCTGAGTATATATTGCATGTAAATACATGCACTGTGCAATGAGTGGCAATCTATTTATTGTCGTTTAATTTTGTTGTACTATCATCCAATAATTCATTTAAATTTGTTGATATCCGTACCCCCACTTCTAAACTTAGAGTTAATTTGGCAAAATCCTTCCTTAGTGGATTATTCTTGTCACAACGTATTAATTTCAGCGCCATCTCTTAGTTAAGCAGGGTACTCGTTAGTCTTAGGACATATTTGGAAAAAAGTTTGCACCTCCTTCTTAAGTAGCGCCATAAGATTCAGGTGCAAAATTAACTCAATCGAGTGTAGTAGCTACCCCCCTTTTAGAGGTTGAAAGGTTGAATTTTTATAGCCTACCTATACTTGGACGGGGATTTTCTTGACAATTGGAATTAGTAATCCTTAAGGGGTAACTTCTGAGATAACAATGCAAAAAAACACCGGCCAAGAGCATGTCGGGCCATGTTCAGTGTAGGGTTCCGTAATTGCCGCCCTGTTAAAAAACATCCGTTCAAAAGGTAATTTATTAAGAGTCCGGTAATGATTTGAAAACGAAAATCGCTAATAATGAAATAATGCACATGAATTGTATTTGATAAGATAGTTTGAAGTCTTGGTATTGCAAAAAAATACTTTTGGTCCACATTTTTTGTTATTTAATACCCGAAAACTCAATTCTTGCAGAGCTTGTTTAGTGAGGACGTTGATTCGTGCAATCTTGTCGCTTGATTTTTTATTATTATTTGTTGTGCCCTCCAATATGTTTTATATTATCTGAATAAATCATGAAGCCAAGTTTATTTCTGCATTTAAATTTTTGTAAAATACTTTAATATATTCCCATAAATACCACCTAAACTTCGGCAATTTTTCCCAAAATCGTTCTAGGTAAACATACACTTGCTTAAAAAATATGTATGAAAATGAAAAAAACTGTTGTATTTATTCCTTAAACGACTCATTTTTCAACGTATTTATATGTTTTACTTACTAGTTTAACATCATTTTAATAAATAAAAATCTTACTCTTTTCACCTCTCCAAGCAAAAATCGCGAAACAGCTGTTAGATTAAGGTGAATAATTTATAAATGACACATAAAATCAAAAAAGTGTTACACTTATACAGTTTAACAAGGAACTACCTTTCAACATATGTACACAAACTAAAAATAGTCTTATTAGTTACTGTAAACTAGTATCAAAAAGTTGAGCGAAATCGAAAAAAAACTTTACCGGACTCTTAAGGGATATTTGGCGGCGCTTCCGTCATACTAACTTCCATCATAAACTAATAATTGTATAATCTAATTGTTTGGCGTTGTAATTCTACTATCCGGCACTTACGTCCTTTCACTATGCGTTTTTGACTGACAACTCAAAAACAGCTGAACCGATTTCATTCAATATAGTTTTTATTGAAAGTACCTTTCAGGCTTCACTTCCATTCTATTTTTCAAATTTTTTGGACCTACGGTTCAAAAGTAAGATGGGGGGGGGGCTTTTTTTAAGATGAAACTATCCCTTGTCCTTTCTCGAGACCCATACTAAGTCTATACCAAATTTCATCTAAATCAGTTCAGCGGTAAAAAAATCCTCATACCAACTTCCAACCCCCTTTTCACCTCCACAAGGGTTTGAAAACTATCCTATGACGTTTCTCGTGACTCAAATTATCTCCATACTAATTTCTATCTAAATCGTTTCAGCGGTTAAAAATTTTCCATACAAACTTACAACCCCCTTTTCACTTCCACCAGGGTTGATTTTCGGGATTAAAACTATCTATTATCCTTTCCCGGGACTCAAACTATCTCTATACAAAACTTCATCAAAATCCGTTCAGCCGTTTTCACGTGATGTGCGGTCAAATAAGCAGACAAACAGATAAACAAACATAAATTATAAAAATACAGACAAACAGATAAACAGAAAAAAATTATAAAAATTGTTGGAACGTGTTCTGTTATCGATTTTAAGTATCCCCAGCCAACTTTTTTTCGATTATCTTCCATGTACAGACTTTCGACCCTCTTCAGCTTTATTATATGTATAGATATAGAAGAAGATAGATATTTGGCGGCGCTTCCGTCATAAACTAATAATTGCGTGGTGGGTTAATTTTTTATTTATGTTATTTTTTATACCACGACGGTGGCAAACAAGCATACGGCCCGCCTGATGGTAAGCAGCTACCGTAACGTATGGACGCCTGCAACTCCAAAAGAGTCACATGCGCGTTGCCGACCCTTTACAAAAGGAGGATTCACTGTGTTGACGGCTAAAGTAACAAGAAGGTCCCTCATCGTCAACACACTGGGTTCTCTTTGAGCTCTTTGGCAACCTTACTCACCAGCAGGAACACAACACTATGAGTAGGGTCTAGTGCTATTTGGCTAATTAATTATAAATTATTAATTGTTTGGCGTTGTAATTCTACTATCCGGCAAGTTATGGTATACTTTGGTCTGAAAATGCCCATCTTTGTCATCCTAGACACAATGTTTTATTGTTATTCATCCCACCACCGCCACCTTTGCTGCTGAATGTATAAGGTCCATATGAAAACCGCATATGACTACCTTTGCGCCCTCGGCCAATTTCAAAACAAGCGTTCTGTGGGAATCGGGTTGTATGGTCGTCTCGCCACATAAGGCTATGTAGTTAGTGGTCGTAGTCAAATAAAGATTAGTGGTTGTAATATTAGACTTTAATGTTGCTAGTTAACTTATTTAGCAGCCTGGCAGTTGCGACAGCTAGGTTTACGAGATAAACTAAATTTTAGGAGAGTTCCATTCAAACACGCCTAACCTGGTTCAAGAAAATGCAAACCGGTTATAACCGAAACCGAAATAATCAGTTATAACCGGTTGTTTTGTCAAAATCAAATAGCCAGTTATTGAAAATTCGAATGACCGGGTGCGGTTATTTTTGATTATTTATTCAATGCTATTTTTACCTAAAATTGTATCATAAAAGGTAAAATCATTGTTTTTCGTCTGGAACTATGATTTCTATTTTTTTATAATAATTTCAGGTTTCTCTCCGATTAATCTATTTTGGCGAGCGATTTGCAGCAAGTCTGACCACCTAAGTAGTTCTTCCTGCTGTCCTTAAACCACAAAATTTTCCACTTTTACAATTTTCCTATTGTCATTTTATAAAGGTTTGACGGTTATTTTATCAAATTTCGACAAAAATAACGGTTGTTTAACTATAGCTTATTTTTCGGTGAAATGAAATTTCATCGATTATTGCATTCTCTACTGGTTCTCAATACATGTGCGATGGATGTATACACAAATTTTTTTTGCGCTAACTAAAACTACTACCAAAATAATTTACGTCATACTATCCTAACTGAATCATGAATCGTGATACCGTGATGTGAGCGTGCGGCTTCCAAATCCTAGACCATGGTTCGAATCCTGGCTCGTACTAGTTGTAACTGAAATAATATCTATCTTCCTCAACGAAGACCACAAAAATATGTGACACGCTCTTATTTCCCTACAAATAAGATTGTCAGATATTTTTCCGGCCTTCGTCGAGCAAGATACTATTGCAGGTGAGTGTACCTGTAATGTGTGAGATGATTACCAAATTCTCGTCAGTGAAGGACTGATAACACCTACCTACAGGCTTAGAACTAGGGCTTGCAATCCGAATATTTCGAATACTAATTTGTATAGAAATCATTCGAATATTCGTAGATATTATCCGGATAGTATCCGGATAATTGCTAGCCTTACTTGTAACTCTTTGCAAATGTATTTACACCGCGTCGGGCCGTCGATGCTCACCTAGAACAGCGAGTCAGCGAACAACATTTCTTAGTAAACTCTGATCGCATGTTTTTTGCCTGCACTAGCACGAGTTTTGACAACAGCTCTGGACAATGACGATCGTTAGCCGCCGCGGCAGACATAACGGCTATGCCCTTCTGACCCAAAGTTTGTTTTTTATTAATTCTCAGATCCGGGAACTGGAGAAACTAGCTTCGGTTTTACGACATGCTTTAAATTTTTGCTAAAGTATTGTGTGTATGTAAATTTATGATTTAAGGGCATATGCTCTGGGGTCATGTTTCTTGGGAACATTAAAAGTTTGAAATGACTTTTCTATTTCACATTTAAAAGCTTCATGTAAACTGACAAACGTTTAACAGTTATATTACAAAAGTAAGAGTGAGTTTGTTATAACGATACCGTCATAAGTCACCCGGCATGCAGCACTTCTATTTTAGACCTTACCGAAATGTTTTACCTACTTTTTGGTCAACATTTTTAACCATCGCGACGAGAAATTTTTGATATGATAAAGTGTTGCTGTATGTTATAAAAGAACTCTAAAATGTCAATAAAATTCAAACAGAACTCCTAAACCTTTTAATAGTAGCCGTCATGCGACTTCTGGTTGTCAAACCAGTATGTGGAACGGCCTTAGATTTTTATCTCAAACAATAAAGCTCCCAACGAAAGCCGGGATTGACGTATTTTATTGTATATTTGCAAACCCACGTCGAATCCGGTCACAAGTTGCGGCACGTACTTACGTCTATGTGCAATGCACGGCAATGCGTTGCAAACTATGCTAAGTACATTTATTCGTTTTTAGTTTTAACTTTTTTATATAAGTTGCAAATACTATCATTTTGAAACCCACTATTAGTTATCTCAGCTGCTGTTTGTACTTACTCAAGTCGTGTTATTTTTAACCTGAGGACTTATACAATTAACTACTAGCAACGGGTGCCTGTTCATGAGTTCATCATCAATATTAAGAGGGCCTGGCCCTCATTTGTTGCAGCATTCTCCATTCCAGCCTATCTTGGGCTCCCTACTTCACTTCCTGGTATGTGTCACTGTGTTTTGTGTGATATTGCTCAAGAGTCAGGTTAGGTGATCCCTTTACTGCCTCGACATACATTTACAACTGTTCCAAATAACAGCAACTATAATAATGACCAGGAAATCTTTAACAATCCACGTCCGTATTGGACCAATTGACATGATAAATTCGCTACGTATTTACGTATCGATATTAGTAGTGCAACGGTGATCCTGATCACCTATCCTATCAATCAACAATGGACTTTATATCAATGGGATAAGGTATACGTAGGTTTAATTTAGTTGAGGAATAATTTGGTTTAGATTACACACGCACTGCGCCGACGTGACATTGCGCGGATTGCGCGGGCGCTGGTGTCCGCTCCTTTGGATGATAACAGTAGAGACGAGAAAAATGCAGACTGTTAGTTTCGATACAAACATGAACGCGGTTGCATGAATATAAAAAAAAACCGGCCAAGTGCGAGTCGGACTCGCGCACCGAGGGTTCCGTACAAACCTATAACAAGCAAAAGTTGTAGTATGTTTATTACTAATTTCAATTTAATACCTCTACGCGTTTACGAGGAAAAAGGTAGTAAGTATAAAAAAAAATATATATTGTATGATTTTACTAAAAATGTCTACTTTTAGTAATTTTTCCTTTGTTTGTGCTATATGAAGTTTCTTCGTGCCAAGTTTCAAGTTTCTGAGTTCACGGGCAGTACCCTTTAGGTTTTGAGTTTCTTGCTAGTACTCAGTTTCAAAATATGCGACTTAAATTGCTATTTCTTTTGATTTCGTTGACATAAAAGTTTGGTTTTGCTACATCTGAAAGGTCCTATAGCCCTGAGTATTTGACATGAATTTCAATTTAATACCTCCACGCGTTTACGAGGAAACAGGTAGTAAGTTTAAAATTTAAATAAATTTTTTTTGTATGATTTTACTAAAAATGTCTACTTTTTGTAATTTTTCCATTGTCTATGCTATATGACGTTGCTTCGTGCCAAATTTCAAGTTTCTGAGTTCACGGGAAGTACCCCGTAGGTTTTGCGAGTGCCGAAAAACTAAAATTTGCAGCATAAACGACTGTATCTTTTGATTGCGTTGGCTTTTAAGTTTGATTTTTTCACAGCTCCAAGAGACAATAGACCTGAGTATTTGATATAAATTTCAGCTTGATACCTCCACGCGTCCCTGAGAAAAATGGTCTTGACAGACAGACAGACAGACAGACGGACAACAAAGTTATCCTATAAGGGTTCCGTTTTCTCCTTTCGAGGTACGGAACCCTAAAAATGCCGAAAACTGCCTTCGTTACATACGACGGTGTAAAAATAGTGGAGATCCGATTAAAGGCATGTAATTAGTATCGAGTTTACTAAGAGAAATTGAATAGCAGAAGGTAAATGCCCTAGAGATGTGGTGTTGGAGGCGAATGCTCGGCATATCATGGACCGAATTTCGTACCAACATATCCATCCTTGAGGAGCTCGGAATCAAACAGCGCCTGCTCTCCAATGTGAAAACTCGGATCCTCAACTTCTTTGGACATGTATCTTGGCGAGACGGAACGTCCATAGAGCGTCGGTCGTGCAAGGAAGAATAGAAGGCGCATGAGGTAGAAGCAGGTCCCCAATGAGGTGGACCGACCAGATCAAAGCCAGCACGTCAATCATTTTAAACGAATGCTCCGGAAAAGCGGCTCTACGGAAAGAGTGTCGGCGAGTCGTGAAACGGGTCACTCAGAATACATCATGATGGCCACAACCACTCTTTAAAGAGTGTAACGACAAAAAAGAAGAAGAATTAGTATCGAATTTTGATTTTAGAGGTTTGGCAAAGTAATAATTGAACGAACTGCTCTAAAGAATTAAATAATTTAAAAAACTCATGTCTTTTCACTACCAGAAAATAGAGATGTATTGCAGGTACCTACTGAACTACCTGGGTATATGGAACTAATACCAGAATAATGTTCCTTCATCTACAGCAATTATGACACATGTTCGAACGTTCAAATTATTTTTAACTCGTCTCTGATAATACTTATTCTTAATCACAGAACAGACAGAATTGGCTCTGGAAATTAGATCCGGTGGCAGAGAAAACGTTATATTTCTATGGTCTATACTTAGACATCTTACCTAGCCTTGTTGAATGGTGGTAGTAATCACGTTAGGGAGTGACGGGAAAAGCTTTTCTCTGTTGAGAACTAGGGCTCCTAAGTAATTCATAAAATAAGTATATACAAGTAAAATCCGGGAATCGAATAAGAAGAAATGAAAATGAAGGAAAGTTGAATTAATTGGTTAATTGTATGTACACTGTAGACATAGGTCCCTGTAATTTGAATGAACACATTAACCTTTTAATAGTAAGCAACAAATTACATAGTCAATCGGCACGCGCCTCACGTAATGACAATTATGACAATAATGTTATGCCTTCACCACACTCGAGCGAGACCCGTAATGCGTGTAAGATGGAGTGGAGATGATACGTCCGCCAATTATCAAGTCGTGCTTGAAAACTCGTCAGTTGGCCTATGAGTGCTGAAAGTCTCAAGTCTGACTGGTAGCTGTTGCTAAATCTGCTAGCTCATGTTTATAAAAAAAACTCAGAAAGGTTGTAATAAGGACTATCTGTATGAATTTTCCGCTAGAGGCGCTAGTGTAGACGGAGGTCTTCGAAATGTCAAATGCCATAGTAATTAAGTGAGATTCGCAGAATTATTTCTAATTTTAAAATGTTGTGAATACTTTGCCATACCAGGATATTAATTATGGCAAATATGAGTTAAGTCTACTATTAAATATGGGCAGCAGCATCCTCGGAGTGCGGTGGAGATACTGCGATCGCCAACCCGCATGCCAAGCATGGCGATTACGGCATTCACCCCCCATGAAAATAACACAAAAACCACGGCCCCGAGTGTCCGGCGACCCCCGGTGCCCTGGTTATGGTAGCGGCCAGGGTACTAGCGGGGTCAGGGGTGCTAAGAATCTCCGGCAAAGATCCGGCTACCACCACCGACGACTTCTGGCCCTGGCAACATATAACACGCGTACACTGCAGACCGACGAAAAGATAGTGGAACTGGAGGAAGGATTGAGCAAGTTGCGTTGTGATGTCATAGGGTTATCTGAAGTCCGAAGAGAGGGGGAGGAAACGATAATCCTAAAGTCCGGCAACTTGCTTTATTTCCGGGAGGGCGACCAACAGTCCCAGGGAGGTGTCGAGTTCATCGTCCATAAGTCCCTCGTGAACAACGTGGTGAAGATCGAGAGTGTGTCGACTAGGGTGGCGTACCTTATACTCAGAGTATCCAAGAGGTACTCGTTGAAGGTCATACAGGTGTATGCGCCGACTTCGGCACACTCCGATGACGAGGTGGAGGCTATGTATGAGGACATATCGAAGGCCATGCATAGCTCCAAAACCTACTTCACCGTTGTTATGTGTGTGTGTGTTTATATGTGTGACTTCAACGCGAAACTGGGCAAGAGAGATGGTGAAGAGCTGAGAGTGGGGCAATTTGGATTTGGAAGTCGGAACCACCGGGGCCAACTACTGGCTGGCTTCTTGGAGAAGGAGGGACTCTACATGATGAACTCCTTCTTCAAGAAACGTGAGCACAGGAAGTGGACCTGGATGAGTCCCGACGGTGCAACTAAAAACGAGATTGACTTCATCATGTCGACGAAGAAGCATATATTCAATGATGTCTCTGTGATCAATACGGTTAAAACCGGAAGTGATCACCGTCTGGTGAGAGGCACATTGAATATATGTGTTAAGCTAGAGCGCTCTCGACTGATGAAGTCTACGCTCCGTCCAGCAGCACTTCAAATCCAAAACCCTGAGAGCTTCCAGCTGGAACTCCAAAACCGTTTCGATTGTCTAGGCGGCGATGTGGGCGAATTCAACGACGGGTTTGTGGAAGCTGTCCATAGTACTGGGTCTTAGTTTTTTAAGGCCCAGCGGAGCAACAGAACCAAAAGGCTCTCTGACTCCACTTAGAAACTCATCGAGGAAAGGAGAGAAATGGTTCTGCAATCCTCAGCAGATGCGTCATTATACCGGCAGCTCAATAAACGGATCTCTAAGTCCCTTACCCGTGATTTGCGCCAATTCAATACAAATCGTATTGAAGAGGCCATTGAGCAGAATAAGGGCTCTAAAGTTTTCGCAAGAGATTTGTCTATTGGGCAGAGCCAGCTCGCCAAATTAAAAACAGAGGATGGTAGAATCGTTTCATCCAGACCCGAGCTTCTGGGGGAGATAGAGGACTTTTATGGACAGCTATACACATCAACTTGCAGACCTGAAGTTGATCTGGCGGAAGACCCTAGAGCTAGACTGACCCGACATTATACCGAAGACATCCCGGACATCAGCCTGTACGAGATTAGAATGGCTCTTAAACAGCTCTAAAACAATAAGGCACCTGGTGAAGACGGAATTACAGCCGAACTTCTGAAGGCGGGCGGTAAACCGGTCCTTATGGCCCTTCAGAAGTTGTTCGACTCCGTTTTACTAAAAGAGAGAACGCCTAAGGCATGGAACAGAGGTGTGGTGGTATTGTTCTTCAAAAAGGGTGATAACGGGTTACTGAAGAACTACCGAACCATTTCACTTCTGAGCCATGTCTATAAGCTGTTTTCAAGAGTCATTACGAACCGTCTCGCACGCAGGCTAGATGACTTGCAGCCTCCCGAACAAGCCGGTTTCCCAAGAGGCTTTAGTACCGTAGACCACATCCATACGCTCCGTCAGGTTATACAGAAGACTGAGGAGTATAACCTGCCCATCTGCTTAGCGTTCGTGGACTACGAGAAAGCCTTCGACTCGATCGAAACCTGGGCTGTACTACAATCTCTCCAGAGGTGCCAAGTGGACTATCGCTATATCGAAGTGCTGAAGTGTTTGCACGAGAACGCCACTATGTCAGTCCGACTCCAGGACCAGAACTCGAAGCCTATTCCGTTGCAGCGGGGAGTCAGGCAAGGAGATGTTATTTCTCCTAAACTGTTTACCGCTGCACTGGAGGATGTTTTCAAGACTCTGGACTGGAGAAGGCTAGGCATCAACCTAAACGGCGAGTACATCACTCACCTTCGGTTTGCTGACGACATAGTAGTCTTGGCTGAGACCATGGAGGATTTGAGTACGATGCTCGATGACCTCAGTAAAGCCTCCGAGCGAGTTGGTCTAAAGATGAACATGGATAAGACGAAGATCATGTCAAATACCCATGTAGCACCAACTCCCGTTACAATCGGAGACTTTACACTCGAAGTTGTGGACGATTATATATACTTAGGACATACTGTCCAATTAGGTAGATCCAACTTCGAGAAATAGGTCAATCGACGAATCCGACTCGGTTGGGCAGCGTTCGGGAAGCTACGGCACATCTTTTTGTCCAATATTCCGCAGTGTCTCAAGACGAAAGTCTTTGACCAGTGTCATGCCAGTGATGACATATGGTACTGAAACGTGGTCGCTTACAATGGGCCTCATAAGAAAGCTCAAAGTCACCCAAAGGGCAATGGAGAGGGCTATGGTTGGAGTCTCTCTGCGTGATCGCATCAGAAATGAAGCCATCCGCAGCAGAACCAAAGTAACCGATATAGCCCTCCGAATCGCTAAACTAAAGTGGCAGTGGGCGGGGCACATTGCTCGTAGAACCGATGGCCGTTGGGGCGGAAAGGTTCTCGAGTGGCAACCACGAACCGGAAGGCGCAGCGTGGGTAGACTCCACGCAAGGTGGACTGATGACCTGGTGAAGGTCGCGGGAGTCCGCTGGATGCGGGTGGCGCAGGACCGGTCATTGTGACACTCTTTGGGGGAGGCTTATGTCCAGCAGTGGACGTCTTTCGGCTGATATGATGATGATGATGATGATTAAATATGAATGCTTTAAAAGCGGAACTAAGAAAATCCTACTTTTTCCCAAATAAGACAGAACTGCGCAACACTGCGGCATCGTAGATATTTTTACAATGCGGTCTATTGTATTAAATACTTATTATTGAAACGTAAATTTGGTTTTCACGAATGTAATAGAAAAAAATTACAGCTGTAATCAGGACCTCCGTATACAGTGGCGCCAACTGGTGAGGAAAAAAACGGTAGCCCTCATTATAACGTTTGTTTTTTCTCCAGTGGAAGAATAAGACTTCTCTCCTATAGCAATCAGGATAAAAACAACCACCTCCTTGGATATGTAAAACCAACCATAGACAAAAAAGTCTGTAAATTTGTGTTTGGTCCTAAAACAAAACAAAGTTGGAACTACCTATAATCTAATCTGTGCGTTTTAATCCTTAATCATCATCATCATTATTAATTTATGTCGATGCGTCGGCCAAGATGACGCTCGAGTGTAGAGGAGACATTTAATCGAACATCATTAAACGCAAGTTCGACAGCCGCTATTAACAATCGAAACTAGCATTAAATAAATAATGTTTGTATCAAATCACGCCTAGTAATGATGTTCTCAAAACCTGCTCTGATTAGGAATGATTTCTGTTTATGTAACTCGGTAGTTTTGCGGCCTGAACTCGTAATTACTATCATATAATCGAACCGTTTGATTTGTATCTCTTAATTTGATTAACAAATAGCGATAAAAAAAACCCTCCGCTAAGTGCGAGTCATCAAACATTTTTGAATTGCATTGGTACGCAATTTTTATCAACCGACTTCAAGATTTCAAAAGAGGAGGTTGTCAATTCGTCGGGATCTTTGTTTTTGCTATTTTTTAGGGTTCCGTAGCCAAATGGCAAAAAACGGAACCCTTATGGATTCGTCATGTCTGTCTGTCTGTCTGTCTGTCTGTCTGTCTGTCCGTCCGTATGTCACAGGCATTTTACTCGGAAACTATACGACGTATCTGAATAAAATTTACACATAAGGTGTATTTTGTATGCAGCTACTTAGTTATGTAGTTAAATTTGAAAAAAAAAAAAAATTGTAGGGGGGCGGCTCCATACAGGTAACTAAATAAAAAAAAAAAAACAAATATCAACATGTGACACATCAATCGATAGGTCTTTCAAAATAACATTGAGGTTTCTTTGACTATTTTGTGATTAAGTGAATATTTTCTAAAATAATCGCTTCGAAAGTCAGAAAAGTTGTGTAGCCCCCCCCCCCCCCCCCCGTAACTTTTGAACCGTAAGTACAAAAAATATGAAAAAATTTGAAGAGATGCGCCTTATCATATACTTTCAACGAAAATTGTTTTGAACATTATCGGTTCAGAAACCACATTTATAATAATTTTAAACAAAGAAGAACCGACTTCACTTAGCCTCCACCTTTCTAAAAGGAAATGCCCGAGCTACTGTAAAAAATACTCTAATCGCTATAGCTGTGCCTATAATAGTAGAAGAATTCCCTCCAATTCTCTAGGACCCCATCATCAGATCCGGACCTGATGACAATGAGACCAACTGTGAAGTATACTCATTCAAATGAAAAAATAATTTTCCAAATCGGTCCAGCCGTCTTCGAATAATCGGTGAACGTACCAAAAAAATTGCAAAAACAAAGATCCCGACGATTTAAGGACCTCCTCCTTCGAAATCTTGAAGTCGGTTGAAAACAAAATCAATACATATGTAAAAATACTGGTGTATATGTAGCCTCGCTCAATGATTTAATACATTCATATATAAGTACATACAAAGTTTATTTTCCGTTTGAGAATAAGGAACCCAAAAAATGATTTCAATGTATGAACCTGCAGATATAAACCGTAACCCATAATCACTTATTCAAATAGTAAAAACGTAAATCATTATTGGTTTAAACCAATCACTTAAAAACAGTTCCATTAATGGAACTGTTTTTAAGTGACTAGTTAACAAAGTTTTTCAGTGTATGGTAACAATAATTAGTACACAACGCACGTATTTGTTATACCTAATAAATAAAATGCATATGCCTGCGTTCATTTACACCTATTATGCCAATAAGGTATATTGCTGTAGTTATTTAGGATCTAAGTAAGTACAATACTCTATAGAGAATGCATTTGCTGTACCTTATTGACGAAAAGTTTATTTATCCGTGTTTCGGGTGGGGAATGAACCCGGGTTATTCCGGTCGGGGTATTCCCGAAAACTAGGGTTTTTTTCATACTATAAAACAAGGTGATTATAAATAAATATAATGGCACAATCTTACATAAATCAACCTAGTCCCACAGTAAGCTCAATAAGGCTTGTGGGTCCTAGGCGACGATATATGTAATAGATAGATATAGATAAATACCTACTTAAATACATAGAAAACATCCATAACTCAGGAACAAATATCTGTAATAAATACACTAATAAATGCCTTGACCAGGATTCAAACCTGGGACCACCTGCTTTATAGACAAAGTCACTACCTAAAATATTAAATAAAGCGTAGAAATGTTGAATTTTATTTCAACAGAAAAACAGAAAATTCCAACGTGACGTTATTATTTCACGCTTTGGGTATGTTTTAATGTATTATATTGGTAGATAGGAAAGTACCTACACAACTACGCTGGTAGAGTGTAGAATACGCTTGTATTATGTAAAAGACATCAACGCGTGGTAGATAGAACACATTGTCGCCTCTTGCTTAGTATTCGAAACCTAACGTCAATTGAATTGTGTCCATAAATTGGGCTTTGGGCCTACTTTCAATTCCAACGACAACCTTTAACGCCTTACCTGTTCACAAAGGGCCGGCTATGCAAACAAACCCAGGGATATTCTAAACACTTATACGGAACCAACTACCAAGTCAACTATACCAGACGGCTTGCCGCGAACCTAGAAAGTAGAAATTTCGTTATCTGCTTCTTTGTCGCTCGAATAAGCAAGTGCGATAGAGTGGGAGATAATGAAATTTCGATTATCAAGTTTGCGAGCGGTATTCTAATTTTAAAATGTTGATACGCTATGGTCTGGATTTGAAACGATCGTTCAACAGGTTCGCCCGAGAGGTCCTACCCGTCGTATCATTCGGCATCTAGCTCTCAATTCTTAAGTTATTAACGCGCGCTCGAGATGCACCACGTATTAAATACAAAACCAGTTCAAAGGTTATTGGTGTTTTGAAGTAATAATTAGCCTCCACTAATAAGTAAGTGACCTCTGAACATGGTTTTTTTTACGGACTTCTAGATTCTATTTGCAAATTTTTAAAAGATTACACTTGCAAAATGAACACATAAAGACCAGTGTAAGTTTTACCGTGTAAAATGCATATTTGGTAGGACAATAAGGTTCAAGTTATTCTAGATATTAACACATTGCCGAGAACCAACACGCATTAGAATAGTGCAAACGAGGCGTTATTCCTACTTATGCCGCATGTTCACATCTTAATTGGCAAGACGTCCTGTGAATTTGAATAAGGCGGCTACAAAGTAGGCCTTATTCTTCGGCTGTACGCCGTGTAAAGCGTCACATAGCATTGAAAAAGCAACCTTGTTATGGACACTGTATGCAAGGATGGCGTCAACGAGTAACTGCATTATAATTTTTTGAGTGTTTGATTGCAGCAATACATGCACTTAAATAATTGTCACATGTATAATATCTAAAGCATAATATCCAGTGGTATCATTAAGTCCTTTTTAGGGTTTTTTTTGATAGTTTTGTAATTGAAAAGGGTAAAAGAGGAGGTGGCAGTTTATAAATACGGGAGGCTAATTCATCAGTGTTTTTTTTCATATTAAACATAAATAATAGGTCATTTCAGAAAGTCATTTTGCTTATTCTGCTAATCCTTTTCGTTTTCTTGTTAGTTGTTATCAGTTGGTTATCAAGTCCATGTCAAACAAATATCACAATAAGATTTACTTAACGACAATACGATACGTCAAGCGAGTGACAATGCTTGTCTGAATCACAATATGTTTAAAATATGTAATTTGTAAATGATGACAAAAGTAGATCATTTTGATTACAAACTCGGATCTACTTAATTACGATGTAAAAGTTAGACTGCAGCTCTGGGAGTGCAATCAATGAGTTATATACCGGGATGCTCCTAGTAGGTTCTAAATTAGATACCTTCTAATTAAGGAGGGAAGATCTTAGATCGCGTGGGATTAAGAAATTTACACTAGTTTTCCTTCTTAATTGCATATCTCTTCCCACCCGATCTTTGCCAGAACTATAAAATGTACTAAGTCCTTATTAAGACGGGATAGCAAAGTTTATATAAGTGCCAAAGTTTCGGGACTAAAATCTTCGTTTTTGGGGCCTATAAGTATTCAGTAGCCAGTAGAATAAAATAATTGTATGTACATATTATATTAAAATACATCTATCATCTAGTTCCAATGACACTAATGACCCAGACATTTGCAAGACAAACGACCATGAATTAAGATGACCATAACAAAATTTTGCGTGGCTTGAAATACATGGTATTCTTCACCAAACAGCTGTTTATAAATAACAAATTTTCAATAATGGCCGCGCTTCCATATCACGAACAAAATATATATTCGGTAGAGATAGAAAATCGCTCTGAAAATCAATGATTCAATATACCTTTCTATTAAATAATAATACTTTACATCGCTTGAAAAGTGCTAGTATACTAATACCGCTACATTATGAGTAGTCACCTAACTACCTTAGCTGACCTCGACCTTGTTCAAACAGCGACCTCGATTTCTTGCGATATTCAGGATTTGCATAAAAATATACCAATAAATAATTATAAAAACATTACACTCATCTCACAAAACATGAGGAGCATTTATTGTAACTTTGACGATCTGCAGCTAACCTTAACTAACTTAACATACAACATAGATGTCCTAATATTATCAGAATGTAGACTTAGCTCTTTCAAACCTACACCATGTATCCAAAACTATAACTCTTTAGCTACTGTACATAACCTCAATCAAAATGACGGAGTCGTATGCTACACAAGCTGCTACCTAAGCTCAGTGGTCAAAGAGGTTAAGCTAGAACACGCCTCATGTGTGCAAATAAAGGTAAATAATCTATTAATATTGGGTATTTATCGCTCGCCAACAAATAGTAATGCATCCATTTTTATAGAATCGCTTTGCACTTATCTTGAAACCATAAAATCCTTTAACAACATAATTATTACTGGTGATATAAATATCAACCTTATTCCACGTGAACACGAGCCGCCTAATGAAATATCAAACAGAAATAGTTACCTTAACATGCTTTCCTCTTTTGGTTTTCTTCCGGGACATATTCTACCAACACGAGAAAGTAACTGCTTAGACCACTACATGTTAAAACTAGATATTAGTAAACTTACCGCGCATATTGCAGTTCTGAACACCTCTGTAACTGACCACCTTATTTTCTTGGCTCTTTTTAACAGTGATTTTAAAGGCTGCTGTCCAAAATCTGTAGAAAAAATAAATTACGAAAAAGCAGTTACCCATCTTCGTAATGAGAATATTGATATGTTACTTGTAAATGATGACCCTGAATTTATTATTGATAAACTGTTAAATATACTTAAAAAATCCTTAATGCAAAGCAAGGAGATAAAAAACATTCCTAAAAAACTGCGCACTATCAAACCGTGGATTTCACCAGGTATATTGAGATGTATTAAGAACAGAAACAGGATGCAACTTAAATTACGCCGCGACCCTGATAATGAAATCCTGAAAGTTACATATAAGCGATACCGCAACTTCTGCACAAATTTAATAAAAAAGCTGAAAAAGAAATATGAAAGAGACCAACTAGCTAAAACAACCGGAGACGCAAAAGCTATGTGGAAAACAATAAAAAACATAACCTATTATAAGTCGACAAACAATCAGGCCTTAGAACTTTTAAATTCAAGCACACACCCTTTTAATGCGGTTAATAGTGTTAACGAATTCTTTGCTAATATGGGCAAAAAACTAGCGGAAGATATTTTAATTTCTCCTGTACACAACGTTACTCCTAATCAAACAACTCCCACAAATTCCTCTTCTTTTGTTTTGTTAGATACTGACGTGACCGAAGTAGATAGGGTACTTATGACCCTAAAATCAAATAGTGCTCCTGGCTGGGATGATGTTCCTACCCATTTTTTAAAGCTCGCGAGGCACATTGTTGTCCCAGTTATATGTAGATTGGCGAATCTATGCTTTGCTAAGGGAGTATTCCCAGCACAACTTAAACAGGCTATTGTTACCCCGGTGCACAAGGGTGGTGAGAGAGACGATGTCAACAACTTTCGTCCTATATCCGTACTCCCTGCCATCTCTAAAATAATCGAAAAACTTATAAATTCACGACTTTCTAGCTACCTAAACAAATTCAAAATTCTATCTGACAATCAATTTGGCTTCAGACAAGGCAAATCCACAGAAGACGCAGTTATGGCCGTTACGTCGTTAATAACTGAAACAGTTGACAAAAATAGAAAATGTTTGGCCATATTCCTTGACTTGAAAAAAGCCTTTGACACCGTCTCTCTTTCCACTCTCGTGCGCAAACTTGAGCTTATGGGAATCAGGGGTAAACCACTCGATTTATTAAATAACTATCTTAATGAACGCACCCAAAAAGTAAGAATTGGTAGTTACCATAGTAGTGTAAAGCCTATTTCTTTTGGAGTGTCCTAGGCCCCACATTATTTTTAACATACATCAATGACTTGACAAATCTTGAGATTGACGGGGGCAGTATATATTCTTATGCAGATGATACTGTTGTTGTTTTTAGTGGCATTTCTTTGAACGCAGTGTTTGCCAAGGCTGAAAAAGGTCTGCATAAAATATCTGTCTGGCTTAGGTGCAACCTCCTTACATTAAATGAGGCCAAAACAAAATACATGTGCTTTACTAAGTACAACAGCACCCAACCACCAAAAGCCCTACTACTAAAAGTCCATGGATGTGACCTAGAAAACACCCAACTTTGTCAATGCACTAGAATAGAAAAAGTTCAATCTATCAAGTACCTTGGTGTTATTCTAGATCAACGTCTCTCCTGGTACAAGCATGTTGAATATGTGAATGGTAGAATAAGAAAGCTTACCTGGATTTTTAAGAAATTAAAGTACATAGCTTCTAAAGATTTATTAAAACAAGTATATACTGCGTTGGCGGAATCTATTATGACATACTGCATTACCATATGGGGAGGGTCAAGTAAAACAAAATTTATAGATGTAGAAAGAGGACAAAGGTGTTTAATAAAGGTCATGTATTCGAAACCCTATCGATTCCCTACAACTGAGCTGTACCAATCGTCAAATCTTCTCACCATGCGAAAACTGTTCATATTAAATACTGTACTTAAATTACATAAATCTTTGAATCTCAAACCGTTAAACACGACTACACGTAGGAGAAAGCCTAAACCTGCTCCCATTCCTAACTCTAACTCTGTATTTGCTAAACGTCAGTTTGCTTCACAAGCTGCCCACTTGTATAATGTGATTGATGCCGCACTGTCGATACATCCTTTGCACTCTTTTAAATGTAAAACAGTAGTCCGGGAATGGTTAAATACTCTAAACTATGAGCAAACAGAGTTATTAATATTATCGAATGCTCAATAGTAGATATAGTTAGTAGAAATAAGTAAGTGAAACATATATTTGCAAAACACACACGCACACACACACACACACACGCACGCACACACACACACACACACACACACACACACACACTCATACCTACTCGTTATTAAAAATAATTTGCATATACATTTTATATTACATAGTAACTGTAATTTTAGTTAAGCAAAATTTGTTACTTAGATTTACAATATTATTTAGATTAGATTAGATTCCTTATTGGTTAAATATTTAGCCTTAACTTGTTGCTGGAAGAGCGGGGTCTCCTGACACAAGTATTCCCATACTTACTAGGAGGTCCCAACCCTTTCTCAATTTGTAAACACAACGATTGTGACCAATAAAACTATTTTTCATTTTCATTTTTTTCATTTTTCACTGATTTGACGAGGAATATCTATAAATTGTAGATTGTAATCGTTACTAACAAGAATACGAGTATATTTACCCAATAAATAGGAAAGTAGGTAATATTTTCATTGTGAAATGTTGTATTGATTTTAGAGCTTCATTGTTGGTTTTTTCTGCTGGTTAGTACCTATGGCTTAGCCTGGTCTTTCGATTCGTCATACCTACCTTAGAAAGTTTTTCAGTTCATATTTTTTATTATTTTTATCAAGTATAAACCAATATTTTTTTTTGTTAAGTAAATTATTGGTATATACTTTGTTATTTTAAAATTACCCTTTAATTTTAGGGTTTATCATCATTTGCTAAACAACATTTCGCAAATAATCACTTAACAAACAACAAACTATTCACAAACCTGTCATTTTTAAAAATGCTTATTTTGTAAATAATTACTCGACGAATAGACATTTAGTAACAATAACACTTTGTAAACTTAGTACAAAACAAATTATTATAAAAAAAATATTGATTTCACAAATAATTCGTTTTTAAAATAAGTTATTTTGCAAAACGTCAATTGTTAAACTATTCGCAAAAATAACATTCCGTGTAACGAAACGCCCAGCGTTTTGGTATCAAGTTTATCCGAAATTTGATAGCACTATCACATTTTGGCCTTTATGCCGTTTTATTGTAAGCAGTCATTGAAATGCTTTCGTTTGAAAAAATATAATTTATGAATTATTGTTAAATCTGTTGGAATTTTTATTTAGTTAATTTACTGAGCCTCAAATCTGTGCCAAATACATCCTTTTGAAATTTCAAGTTTCCTTTATGCAACGATTAAAAAACCATCCTATATAGTCCATACAAAATAAAACAGTTTTGTATTTGAAATAGGTTTATGATTTTTTCAATGCTTGCCAGCTCGTAAATAAGAAATTTACAAGGGTATATTCTAGGTAAATCAAAAAAGTAAATTGCAGGCAGATCTGTTCATTGACTTGGAGGTATAATTTTAAATGTCAATTTTATTGTGTCGCATTAGAAAAAAAACTTAAATAAACTTTTGCAAACAAACTGGAAAACGGCCCTATCGTTTTTAGGTTAGTAACAGCTACACAGTTGATCATAGCGAGGCACCTGTTATGTCAGTACCTATACATTTGGTTTTTCATGACCAAAAAGTGATTTTTAGGTCAGGAATTATTAAAATGTTAAATGTTACAGGTGCCTTGATTGATTGGCTTCACACTAGCTGAATACTAGTCTCTATGATCGTTAGAACAATTATGATTATGTTCATATTTGTACTCTTAGATACGTAAGAATACACACACAATGATGATTTATTAAACAAAATGTTTAGGAAATAATTCAGTTTATCAACGTTGTTTTATCATGCGTTCGTTTGTGGATTGTCACGAATAATAAATGAATAATTTGCCAATTAATGTTTTATAATATGATGTTTTATCAAGTAAATATTTTGTCTCATGAACTATTTGTAAAACAATATTTTATGTAACGTCCTATTTGTGAATCGTTAATTTGCCAAACGTTGTTTGTAAAATGATTATTTATGAAATGTTGTTTAACAAATGATTGGCTACCAATTTTAGATTATCGTTTTTATGACACTTGATATGTACGGTCATCTGCAGAGACCCACGCTGCATACAAAGTTTGTACCTACTTTTTTTTGTAAACTAGTGTAAAATTTGTATTAGATATCTCATCAACATTATTAAGCCGAATGTGTTTACAACGGTAACTACTAGAGCGGGTTAATATGTAGTATTGAACACACAATAGTGCATTCATTATTAGCGGATTTGTACACGCGTTTTTGCCTTCAGCAAAAACTTTTGTACAGTTGAACCACGATAAAACATACCCTTTAAATAGTAATTACGTACCATTTCATAAGATTTAAGATTTCAAGCTCATTACAAAATAATTAAAGTTAGAGTAATCAAAATAAGGAAGCTTGTAAGTCACCTACTTTCTCTCCTTACCTTGATGTAATTATATTCGAGCCTTCACCACTCTCCCAGCAACTATCGAATAGAAAATCAGCTTCATAACCAGAAAACAGAGCAAAAAATACTTATGTCAAAGTAATTAAATTCGTATCGGCCCTAGCCAGGTAGGTTAGTAAGAAACATACAAAATATAGATTTCTAAACCCGTAGTTTGTAAATTTTAGTGCGATACGGGGATAAAGAAACCCCGTGTTTACTTTTCTATATAACTTTGTGTATATAATGTTTGGTTTTTGGGCTGCCGCAGTGAACGGGTTAAATCATTATCCTATAGATGAAAAGGCATATAATGACGAAAAGCAAAAATTTTTTCTTATAAAATTTTAGAACCACCTTGAAACTGTGTACCCGCTTTCTTTGAGATTAATTTTACCGAGGCTCTACTGTATAATTTTCCTGTACAGTCGCCATTGCCGTCGGCATCGTAGTCGACAATTTCGATGTCAACTTTTTTACATGAGACCCAACAATCTACTGCGAGCTTTTCTGTTTTTACACACGGAAACTTTAAAGCACAAATGGAGCACCTGCAGCTTTGTGCATGTAAATAGGTTTTTCTGAGACCTGGTAATGACTAGGAATTTAGATTCTTTCGGTTTTAAGAGCTACATTGGCTAACGTTAACGCTGCTTCAAGATTCAGCAAGTGCTGTTAAGCGTTCACCCGCTATACCATGCCTTTCTTTATAAAAAAAACCGGCCAAGAGCGTGTCGGGCCACGCTCAGTGTAGGGTTCCGTAGTTTTCCGTCCGTCACAGTAAGTGTCCCCACTTAAGAGTTAATAACACCGCCATGTAGGATATGATATGAGAGTTCCACGTACAGCGACATCTATCGGCAAATTAAGTAAACTATTGCGCGCGAGCTTAAAGTATGGAAGATGATTTTTATGGGATAACTCTTTATTGCGTGAACCGATTTTCACTGTTTTTACTTTATTTGAAAGCACGTCATTTCATTGTAATTTTGTAGAAATTACAGGTAAAATAAACACCTGCTTATACGGTTAAATTACAAACTTAGTTCAGAAATTATTTTGTATTTTTTTTTCAAAAACTATTCATCCTATCAAGTTCAAAATAATTTTCCTAGAAAGTTTTTATAAAGTTCTACTTTTGAGATTTTTTTCATATTTTTTAAAACTTATGGTTCAAAAGTTAGAGGGGGGACGACGCATATTTTTTTACTTCTGGAGCGATTATTTCCGAAAATATTTACATTATCGAAAAATGATTTTAATAAACCCCTATTCATTTTTAAATACCTATCCAACAATATATCACACGTTAGGGTTGAAATGAAAAAAAAAAATCACTCCCCACTTGACGTATAGGGGAGGTACCCTAATAAAAAAAAAATTTCCACTTTTTATTTTACCACTTTTTCGGCGTGATTGATGTACATATTAGTACCAAATTTCAGCTTTCTAGTGCTAACGGGTCACTGAGATTATCCGCGGACGGACGGACGGACGGACGGGCAGACATGGCGAAACTATAAGGGTTCCTAGTTGACTACGGAACCCTAAAAACTGCGGAAGGCTCAAGCAAATAGTTTAACATACAAAATGAATAAATAATTAGGAATACACTTTACAGCCTGGACAGAGTTTGAGTTGAAACATTTTAACTTAAAATCACCAGGGATGCATGTACATATGTATGTAGTTTATAGTTTATTCTCACCTTCATTGCAACAATGAAACATCTTACTGAATATAATAACTAAGATAAAGAATAGATACTCACGCACTATAAATAACACTATTTGTGTGTGTTATGTGTGATTCCGTAAATATTTTAGTCGTGCTCCAAAAAAGAGGTAGCAGAGTTAAAAATCTTCTGACAGAATCTATCAGAGTCAAATAAGTTTCGTCTTCTCGCCAACCGTTGAAGTAATTCATCCTAACCAATGCTTATTTGTGCTCTGTGGAAATGGCAATACTAGGCATACCAGCCCTGCTTAAAATAAATCCTCGTCTTGTTTATTTACTTTCTTTCACGCCCTTACTTGCCTTCATTTGTAGCCAGTCAGTTTCCAGACAAACCCCGATATGGAAACGAGTGTTGGCTATTGAAAGCTGTCCTGAGTATACTATTTAAAACAACGTTTCTGACTATAAAAGGACTCATATGTTGACTATGATTTGTAAATACACATCAAGATAAAACCCGGTTAATTGAAAACAGTATAAGTACCTGTTATTACAAATTCCTATAATTTACGCATCAAAGTACTCGTGTAGGTATTTATACAAACATAGGCAATAAAAAGTACCTACGCTCTTTGATTTCCGAATGATACTTAAGGATGCACATGACATGACCAATTTTTGTAGATGTGCATAATTTCTGATTTTTGTTTGTAAAACCGAGAAAGTAGAAAATATCCAAACTGTTCCACCACAATTTCGTATCATGATAAAACTAAATACCTATAATGCAGTTAATAGTAGGTACGAAACGGCAATGTTTTATTCATTGCTATTGAAAGGATAGTCACTAAACTCAAACCCAAATAATCGGTGCAAGTCCCGAATATGCCAAATAAATAGCACCGTCACAACCTTTTGTTTAGATATCTTTAAGATGACGTTTGATACGAGTAAGTATCATTAGTCACGGATTAATTCGTGTCATCGTATTGAGCGTCAGTTATATTGACAAACATTTTGTATTTCAAAACAATGCCTAGATAGGCATCTTTTAAGATTAAAAGGAATCATTTCTACGGTTCTCAGAGTTTCTTGTGAAATGTTAATTTAAAAAGTTCTTAAAGCTTAATTTACAATGACCCAAAAGTCAAAGATTTAATCTTCATTAACAACAATAACAACTTAATTATCAAAGAAGGTATTAACATAACGAGACACGCATAAGATTCAGGAGACATCATTGTTAAATGGTTAGGTAAATTTGTCTCCCAATACAATACTTAGTCAGTTGTTCATTCTAGCGAAACTTAAATGCCTAAAAAATATTAAGTTTACATACTCGTACAACATAATTAAGTTTATCGCTTAACACGGTTTTTTGCATGTTCGTTTCCTATTGTCATTGTTATATATGAATAACGAATGTAATGATCAAGTATAAGCTACTGTTTAATAATATGACAAAAAAAAATATAAAAGCTTGATAAAATACTAAGTAGGTACCTACTGAGTAACAATTGAACAAATCGGCACCGAGTAAGTAATTCGCAAACGGTAATAATAAAAACCGGCCAAGAGCGTGTCGGGCCACGCTCAGTGTAGGGTTCCGTAGTTTTCCATCCGTCACAGTAAGTGTCCCCACTTAAGAGTTAATAACACCGCCATGTAGCATATGATATGAGAGTTCCACGTACAGCGACATCTATCGGCAAATTAAGTAAACTATTGCGCGCGAGCTTAAAGTATGGAAGATGATTGTTATGGAATAATTCTTTATTGCGTGAACCGATTTTCACCGTTTTTACTTTATGTGAAAGCACGTCATTTCATTGTAATTTTGTAGAAATTACAGGTACAATAAACACCTGCTTATACGGTTAAATTACAAACTTAGTTCAGAAATTATTTTGTAATTTTTTTTCAAAAACTATTCATCCTATCAAGTTCAAAATAATTTTTCTAGAAAGTTTTTATAAAGTTCTACTTTTGAGATTTTTTTCATATTTTTAAAACTTATGGTTCAAAAGTTAGAGGGGGGGGACGCATAGTTTTTTACTTCTGGAGCGATTATTTCCGAAAATATTTACATTATCGAAAAATGATTTTAGTAAACCCCTATTCATTTTTAAATACCTATCCAACAATATATCACACGTTAGGGTTGAAATGAAAAAAAAAAATCACTCCCCACTTTACGTATAGGGGAGGTACCCTAATAAAATAAAAAAATCCACTTTTTATTTAACCACTTTGTCGGCGTGATTGATATACATATTAGTACCAAATTTCAGCTTTCTAGTGCTAACGGTCACTGAGATTATCCGCGGACGGACGGACGGACGGACGGGCAGACATGGCGAAACTATAAGGGTTCCTAGTTGACTACGGAACCCTAAAAAAGAACGAGCTGTAGTTAGGTCTATAGGAACGCTACGGATATCAATTAGCATTTTTACAATTTCACACAATTCAATATTTTATTTTGGTGAGGCTATTTCTGAAATTCGAGCCAGACCATAACCGGCTCGCGACTCGACCTCTGAGAAAGTATCAAACAGTATACTTGCGAAATCACCCACGATCGTGAATTTTAGGAGAAAGCAATGCGACAATTTTATCAACAGTGTAACAATCATCATCAACACACGTGATGCCGTTAATACTATTGCCACAATCACAGTAATGTCGCCGACATGTGGTGTTCGTGTGCGCAGGCGACGGTTTTAGTCGCAATTTGCTGCAATTCCGTATCTGTCACATGGTGACGCGGTGCAACCGTAATTGAGGCACTTGACGATCCACAGCTATATATAAGCGTATATAACAGCCACAGGCTCCGTAATCACCACGCCAATACCCTGATGCTTGAGCGACAATTGGTAGACAGAGTTAAATTGCACCTCAAGATAGGTATTCTTCGGTAGATACGCGTGAGCGTCGAGCATCTATGATAAGTGTCTCTCAACCCGACGGCTACTAAACAATACTTTATCATTGAGCGTCAATTTGTAGATATACTTTTTTGAATAGTGTATTTCTTGGGTATATTTTTCTGTTCACACACTCGCGATCGTCGCTCATGTCTGTGGCGTACCGGCGGCAACTAGATGTTTTTTTTAAAACACAGCCAAAACATCCTTAATTCACGACTAGGTCACAATGATCCTATCAAGGCTGTGGATATTTTATTGCGATCCATATATTAGCAGATTAGATTAACATAAAATTATACAAACTTGAATATTAAGTTAATTTAAAGTCAGTATAAATTCGGATTATTTTGCAGTGACTACTTACTGTCTTCTTCCTTTGTTGTTAGATAGTTAAACAATAATCAGAGTCACTTACTTCAAATGATAATTCAATCAGAGGCGGAACAAAAAAAGACAGACGGGAGAGTAATAAATAGATAGCTAACAAGTTACGCATCGAGTAGGTGAGTAAGTATGCTTTATCACACTTGTTAATCAAATATCTATTAGTGAGATGTAATACATATATTGAGGTGCTTTATGAAAAGAGTTATACCTTCACCGGTTTTTTGTCTGCTACATTATACAGCAGATGGCACAGACTGCGATTCATTGTGATTAACTCATTCGTCGGCGTCTTTAATGTTTAGTTCAGACGCACATTTCTTCTCTTAATGTAAGTTTAAGCAAACTTTTGATTAGCTACTTTAGAATCGTGATTAGAAATTTATAGAAGAATAATATCCATTTAAAGTCATCTTATAACACGAGCGAGAATAAGACAACGAGAGTAAACTAATAGAATGATTGTACACGTTACGGGCTTACGGGACTTATAAGCCTTTCTAAATCCGAGTGAAACACGTAACAAAGGGGCAGTATTCTGATTAGGTAAATTAAATTCTAACATCAATTCAGTTATATATCATCCCACTTATATATACGTGTATCTGTTATAGATAGAACGCATAACTTACCTACCTAATATTATCGCGGAATCCAAAAAATCCGACTTTCTATTGGCTTTTATATTTTGTACAATCCTTGATAGAAGACACCCGAGTATTATCGCCTAGTATTTATCACACAAGAAATACACTATCGATAGAATTTCCTTGGCAAATGCACATTCCAGAATCATTCTGCAGTCATTTCCTTGTAGAACAGGGCATCTGGTCAATCCCAGATGTGTTGTAAAAAGCCGCATCAGCCGCATACCTTGGCGGCACACGCCCGACAACATAGATCGCGTGCTCAGAATCATGCACAGCTAATGGGCCACATTTGTGGTTGGACACACTGTTAGGGATATTACTTTAAACAGCGTAATGTGACTCGACGACCAGAATACGTGCGCTCTCTGATTTCTCATAGTTGTTACAGATGTTGAAGTCAGAGTAACACTGGTTTTAGTGTTAGACAAAGGGAATACAATACCGGTATTATCTCGGTAACGTAATGGATCGTGCGGTAATGCATGTGGCGAAAAAATGCGATTGGTGATGCTCCATATGTGCGAGATCGATGATTGCTAATGGCTTTGTTGAACGAGCCAATTGTGGTTGGATCGGCTGCTTCTGCTTAAGAGACTAGTAGATACATTTTATCAAGCCTGAAGCAAAATTATGTATACGTATAAATGACGAAGACGGTTTAAAATCAGAATAATATATAAATAAATATTATGGGACAATCTTACACAAATCAACCTAGTCCCACGGTAAGCTCAATAAGGCTTGTGTTGTGGGTACTAGGCGACGATATATATAATAGATAGATATAGATAAATACTTAAATACATAGAAAACATCCATAACTCAGGAACAAATATCCGTGATAAACACACAAATAAATGCCCTGACCAGGATTCGAACCCGGGACCTCCTGCTTCATAGGCAGGGTCACTACCAACTAGGCTAGGAGGTCGTTGGCCATATTATTCCGGTTTGGCAGCCGCCTAATAATGTCATGTTTTGCTTTATGTGCCAAAATTTACATTTTTTCATGTCATGTCTGTTGCAATTAATTTACATCTATGGATCGCATATCAATAGACATGATTAAGATGATTCGGAATATCATACCTAGATCTACAGTTATCCGAATCGTGTAGGAATTTAATTTCTACACAACTTGCTTCCATAAAACCATAAACCGCAAATAACAATCAAATATGACACTAAGCGATCGAATGGAGATATCAAGTGGTACAGCCAATATTGACATGGGCTTTCCGAAAACCACGATTATCCACGTAATTTGTTTAGAATGTAATTAAATCATGATTGATGTGATGTGCTTCTGAATTAAATAAGAGGTAATGAGCGTTGAATATTTGATTTTGCCAAAATCTTAAATTCCGAATTGTTTACAGTTAAATTGCCAATTAGGCTCCTAAAGTGTGAACAACTTGGATTGGTTCGAAAAGTTATTCAAATATTAGATAAATTAATATTTCTAAATTAGATAAAAAGCAGGTTTCGCCTCATTTGACATGCAATATAGCTAGACAAAATAATTCAAAGTTTCTAGAAGCAGTTGACGATCTTGAGGTTTATAAATTAATTATGTCACTGGAAAACAGCAAATATATAATTCTCGTCCTCGCATCTGACAGATATTATAAATCTCTCATTTACTCAAATCTTTCCAGAACAGTAAAACTATCAATAATTAAAGCCTTATATAAAAAAAATTGCCCCATAATATTAAAAAAAACCGGCCAAGTGCGAGTCGGACTCGCGCACCGAGGGTTCCGTACAAATCTGTAGGTATATAGGGGTAGTAACTTTAAAATTATTAAAAATATTTTTATTATATGATGTAACTAAAACTTTACGGTTTTCGCAATTTTTCCTTTATCTGTGCTATAAGACGTTGCTTCGTACCAAATTTCAAGATTCTGAGTTCACGGGAAGTACCCTGTAGGTTTTGATTCCCTTTCGAGCGAAAATTTGTGGAAATTTGCGGCATAAAAAGCTGTATCTTTTGATTGCGTTGGCTTAGAAGTCTGATTTTTTCACAGCTCCAAGGGACAGTAGACCTGAGTATTTGATATAAATTTCAGCTTGATACCTCCACGCGTTCCTGAGAAAAATGGTCTTGACAGACAGACAGACGGACAACAAAGTGATCCTATAAGGGTTCCGTTTTTTCCTTTTGAGGTACGGAACCCTAAAAAGGTAGCCCCAGTGACCCAAATATTTAAAAACCCCAGTTAACATTGGTCCCAGTTTTTTCCAAGGTGTTTGGAAAATCTATGTGTAAAAGGCTAACGAATTATTTTATAAGCAAAATTTGCTACAGCCGAATCAGTATGGTTTTTGAAGAAATAACTCTACTTAAGTAGCCTGCTTTCATTCCTTTAAATATGTGTCTGAATCGATTAATAAGGAAATACCCATAACTTGATATATATGGCATAGAGGTCCAGTAGTTGAAAAACAAAAATTCAATCTGATTTTAGAGAAAATAGATGGGGAGTTCCTCAGGGAAGTAATTTGGGCCCGTTACTATTCCTGATTTATATTAACGTTCTTTCCCAGGCTACCTCACAAAAGTGTATATTATTCGCAGATGATACAACACTAATGATTAAGGGGGAAAATACTTTGACTTATGAAGCTGACATAAATAAAACCTTAGGAGAAATTAGCACGTGGACCAACAACAACAATCTGAATATCAATCTTTCGAAAACAGTATAATATTATGTTACCCTCAAATTCATTCTTATGAAATCACGCCTAGTAAGCCACGTAAAGTCGTGGATACATGTTTTTGTCACATTAAATGTAATCATAGTTTCAGACGTGACCGTATGTAGATATGCTGAGTTCTCGACAAGAAAGATAGACGTATAGTAGGTACATACTTAATTCAATACGATGTAACATTACATATGTTAAAAAAAACACAGGTTTGCAAAATACACACAACTTAAATCTCAACCACATCAACGAGGGGATGCCACGTGTGTTGTGTGTTCCTTCGCTCCCACTCATCTCGCACACAAGGTGACCAAGGCGGGTGCTGCGGCTGAAAGTGCGGTTAGGTTCAAGCACAACAAATACGCCAACCTAGACCAGGTGTATGATTTCGTCCCGGTAGCTATAGGTTAGCTGGGCATTGGTGTGCCGAGGCTAAAAAGTTTGTTAAGGATCATAGGGCGTCGTTTGAGAGAAAGGGGCTGCGACCGTCGTTCTGTTTATTTCCTGCTCCAACGGATTTCGCTGGCTGTTCAGCGAGGTAATGCTGCCAGTATTTTTGGTACGTTTATTTTATTCTGACATGTATTTTTAAGACAATAATGGCCTGTTTCACAATCTCCAGTTAAAGCATATCTGTCAGACAAATGTTTGCTGTCCTTTTCTTTTGTATGACTGGAGAAAAGGATAGCAATAATTTTAACTAGCAGATAAGTTTATCTGGAGATTGTGAAACAGGCCCTAAATATGCTAAGTATAACTTAAATGTGACGATCAAAAAGAAATATTGTCTAGCTGTTGACAAAACAAGCATTTCATTAATGTCAATAAAGTAATTCAAATATTCCAACGTAAAGATACTATAAAACAATATGAGTCTGATAATATTTTCTTCCGCGAACCCTGATAATCAAGTTACTTGTAAACGTTTGGAAAAAGAAGAGCCATGCCATGAGTAATTAAATCATAACTAAATAACTAAAAGCTGTCTGAAACTATTATTATTTACGATATTTGTGTTAACTCTTCACCTTAACTATATCCGTTTATGATATGCTTATAAAGATATTTATTTTATAGATATTGACACCACTCAGGTTTTTTAGGAGTCTTTGAATTAATCTAACACCTAACGGGTTTATTTTTGAATCAGCGGTTTATTTAACGGCCTCCTAGCCTAGTCGGTAGTGACACTAGTGATCCCTGCCTATGAAGTAGGAGGTCCCGGGTTCGAATCCTGGTCAGGGCATTTATTTGTGTGTTCATCACGGTTCCTGAGTTATGGATGTTTTCTATGTATTTAAGTATTTCTTAATATCTATCTATTAGATATATCGTCGTCTGGTACCCACAACACAAGCCTTATTGAGCTTACTGTGGGACTAGGTTGATTTGTGTAAGATTGTCCCGTAACATTTATTTATATATACATTTTTAAGCATTTTTATTTTTTGCAATGCTTTTTTTAGCACTTGAACGTTTATAAAAGTTATTGTAAAGCATCTAGCAAAAAATTATAGGTAGGTATAAGATTTTTACATTAACTAACATGGGGGCCTACTTATTACTGTAGGTAGTGCTTACTCCATACAACTTATTAAATAATAAGTAACCTATAAATGTATGAAGTTTCTAAATAAGTTGTGTGGGAGCTATGGTAAAGCTTAATATTAAAAAGTTATAGCTCACCTAAGATGTAATACTTATAAAGCTTAAATATTATTGCAAAGGTTGCTTAGAACTTGTTGTAAATTAATGTTTTAGCATATTTTACGGCCTCCTAGCCCAGTCGGTAGTGAATGCCGACGAAGCAGGATTCCAACCCGGGACGGGTTCGAATCCTGGTAAAGGCATTTATTGTGTGTTTGTCACAGACAATTTGTACCTGAGTTATGGATGTTTTCTATGTATTTAAGTATTTATCTATAGATATAGATATATATCAATTATATTTGTCGTCGTCGTCTAGTACCCATAACACAAGCTGAGCTAGAGATTACTGTGGGACTAGATCGGTTTGTGTAAGATTGTCCTATAATAATTATAATATTATTTATTTATTATAATTTATACGAGCCAAGAGTGTCCCACTGCTGGGCAAAGGCCTCCCTCCTTCCCTTCCACGTGTCCCGGTCTTGAGCCGTCTCCCACCAGTTTTTATCGAGGGCGTCAAGGTCGTCTCGCCATCGCCGTCGAGGTTCGCCGCGACCTCTAATTCGGTTTTGTGGGACCCATTTGGTAGTTACTTTGGCCCACAAATCATCCGGCATGCGACAAACGTGTCCCGCCCAGTCCCCACTTCAGCTTAGCGGCTGTTTCTGCTACGTCTGCTATTTTAGTCTTTGAGCGTAGTATAGTATTTTTAATGCGGTCGGTTAATTTTACGCCGAGTATACTACGCTCCATGGCTCGCTGACAAACTTTGAGGTTGGATTTCTGAACTTTTGTCAAGGACCAAGTCTGTGCTCCGTAGGTCAGGATGGGAAGAATGCACATGTCCATGAGTTTTCTTTTTAAAGATATGGGAAAGTCTCCTTTCATTTGTTCCTTCATAGACCAATAGCTCCTCCAGGCATTTTCGGTACGTCTTGCGACCTCCTTGTCCTGTCGTGCCTGGAAGGAGACTATTTGGCCTAGGTATGTACTCATGGACATATGACATTTCCTCTCCATCTACTACCACCTTTATTTCTGAGCTGTTGGTCATGAGCTTGGTCTTTGACATGTTCATCGTTAACCCTACCTCAAAGCTTGCCCTGCTTAGGTCTTGTAGCATGATGCCGAGCTCCGCAGCTGAAGACGAAAACAAGACTATATCGTCGGCGAAACGAAGATTTGTTAATCGCATTTCGCCGACGTCTATACCCCGGCTCGTCCAGCCAGCCGCTAGTTTCCTGAATATTTGTTCAAGGGCACTGGTGAACAACTTGGGCGATAGCGGGTCTCCCTGCTTGACGCCTTTATTTATGTTAAAACTTGGTCCGGGTGACTGTAGTTTGATGCAGGCAGTACTTGAGGCATATATATTGCGGATAAGATTTATACAGGGTGGAAAGATAAGTCGGGCCCTGGAGGAAAACTACCTTAAAACGTTGAGATAGCTCAATTCACTGAAAGGAAACATTTTTTAATTTCTTTAAAGGGACATCACTGCATTTACAATTTTTTGGAAAAGAGTACAGTTTTCTAAAAAGTATTTATTTTGTAATTTTTGCCATAAATATTTTTTATGACAATTGATGCCAATCGATCCTGTTTCCAACGAGGATAAAAACTTCTAAATACCAACCAAGTTTAGGGCACAAGAGAACCCATAAATAATAATAATAATATTTTTCATACACTTAGTACGGAAAAAAGTGAAAATTAAGAAAAAAACTGTAAAAGCAGTTTTAGTTTTTAGGAAAAATAAAAGAATGTTTCCTTTGAGCGAATTGAGCTATCTTAAGGTTTTAAGGTAGTTTCCCTCCAGGGCCCGACTTATCTTTCCATCCTGTATATGTGGACTCTATATCTTGTTCTTGTAGTGCGGTAAATATAGATGAATGCGTTAAACTGTCGAATGCTTTGGAGAAATCAACAAAGGCCAAGTAGAGAGGGATTTTAAATTCATTGTATTTTTCGATGATATAATAAAGCATAGTTCATATAGAACTGGCACGCGGTTGTCACAAAATAAAAAATATTTAGACGTCACAAATAAAAAAAAGACGATCGCAATTTATCGTCCATATTTTGAAGTCTTATTGCTAAAAGTTCGCATCGGATAAGTCTATGCATTTTGAAATTGTAGACGATGGAAGTTGAAAGACGAAAATTGATAGTGGACAAATACTTAGAAAAGCCCTCATGGTCCGGGTCAAACATCGCTAAGTCGTTAAATTTACCAAAAACCACGGTGTGTCGGGTCTTAAAAAAATACAAGGGTTCCTTGTCTTTCGATAGAAAGCCCCAACTCAACCGGAGATCTGGCACTAAGGACAAGAACTTGGAGAAAAAAGTGCTTAGGGCAATAAAACAGAATCCAGGTATGTCGGATTATGATCTATTTCGCAAATTCAAAAAGAGCTGCAGTACTCTAAGACGGATTCGGCTCCGAGCCGGGTATAAGAGCTATAAAGCCATAAAAACACCAAACCGAACTATGAAACAGAACAAAACGGCAAAAACACGTGCTCGTCTCTTATACGACCGCATTCTGACAAAATTCAAAGGCTGCCTCTTATTAGATGATGAAACATATGTCAAGCTAGATTTTAATCAACTACCGGGTCCCAAGTTTTACATGGCCAAAAAAAAGGGGAATGTTGATGAAAAATATAAGTTTGTAAAACTTGAAAAATTTGCCAAGAAACATATGATATGGCAAGGGATCTGCAGTTGCGGCCTTAAGACCAACAGTTTTATTACTTCATCAACGATGACATCCGAGGTTTACATGAAGGAGTGCTTACAAAAACGCCTTTTGCCATTTATTAAAAAGCACAAGGACCCAGTAAAATTTTGGCCTGATTTGGCTAGCTGCCACTACTCGAAAAAGGTTTTGGAGTGGTATGCTTCAAATAATGTCGATTTTATACCCCGATCAATGAACCCTCCAAACTGTCCTAAGTTCCGCCCAATCGAGAACTACTGGGCAATAATGAAAGGTAAATTGCATAAAACTGGGAAAACAGTACAGGACATCAATTATCTGCGTTCTACGTGGAATCAACAGGCTAAGAAGGTAGAAAAAAGCCTTGTCCAGAAGATGATGAGCTCAATCAAGAAAAAAGTCCGTGATTTCGCACGAAATACTAATAAATGTATATAATTTTTTTTAATGCTGTTAAATAAATACATATTATTCTATTTTTATCTCTTAAAGGCTACTTGTTTTCATTTACTTGAAAAAGCTTAGACTTCGATTGCGTACCATTTCTATATGAACTATGCTTTATATATTACGATTATAATATATATTTATTTATTTATTTTTAGCCATGTATGGAGTGATCATCCTAAAATTACTTATTACTCTATGGCTGTAAGCGATAAACAGATTTGCTGACGATTTTGCTTACCTTCGGGCTTACCGCTATCGTCGAAAATCTAAATTTCGGTTTATCTCTCTCTCTATCTCTCTTGCATATTCGAAAGAGAGTGATAAGAGTAGACGATCGAACGAACAAAGAGGTTCGCGGTTATAGGCATGATTGTGTCAAACGTCAAAACAAAACGACATTTCTAGTAGAAATTTTCTACATAGACATAAACAAAAACATTAATTAATTAATTTATTTATTTATTCAGGGAACCAACAGCTAAAAATAATAAAAGCAGCTAATATTTGTAATAATCTATGGTTCAATGGGAACCGGAAGCAAGTATCGAGTATCTATAAATTAATTTATATTTTACTACTTGCAACACTGTCGCAAAGTATCTAGTAGTTTCCTTTAAGATTTATTTATTACTGTAATGCATGTTTAGTAGCGAATTATTAAATTAATATGATCACATACAATGTTGCGATTAATCATATCTTGGATATGAGAACAGTTTTGTTTTTGTTTCACTCTTGTCGGAATACTTTTATAGGAAAGTTAAAATGTTAATTAAGTCTGAATACTAAAGATGCCTTTAAAACAAATCAAACAAACCTATTTTACAACAAAGGTTATACCCGAATCTAAGTAAATTAACAATTTGGTTAGATGGCAAGAACAAAATATGAATGACCCAATATACACCGTGGGCTCGAGTAACCCGAAAGATCTTAACCGCGCATTTCTGAGACCAAAAGAAGGAAAAAATATTATGAGACTTTAGGTCAATTTCGCCAAAATATATTTTTTTCTTTTTTTCAATTTTTTGCACATGAAAAGTAAATGTAATTAATTAAATGAAATGTAAAAATTTAGTTTCTGCAAAGTATTCCTTGTCACTGTGATATCTGTCAATAAGGACGTGTACACTATGCCCAATAGTGGCAACAATGCCATCAAAAAGGCTGTTTTGTGCTGAGTTATAATAAAAAAAATGTTTAATTGGTATTAACCCTGAAACTAGGCGTATTCCAGAAAAGGTTATAGGATATTTTACTACTTAAGTATCTAAATATGTTTAGGAATACAATGTTCAAATCTTTCTAGTTATTAGGGCCCACGGTGTATGTATTTATGTATTATTAATTAATTTAAACATAGATGAACTTTGTGTAAGTACTTACATATAGGTATTTCGCGAACCTAGGTCCAGCTGTAGGTACCACATACATTTACATGTCACCTACATCATCCCCACAAGATATGCGATCAGTGACAGGTCATTATACCATGGTATGATACAGCTATTACTACCCTGAAATCGCTGAATCACCAACCCGCTGGGTCACACAACAACCAGTTTAAATATGATCTTCAACCACGCATCTTTATTAAGAAGATAGAGGTCAAGATATACTACTAGTTAACGGGCATATCATACTGCATTTGACAGTTACTATTTACTGACCACACAGACCATGGATTAAACTAGATCCCGCAAGCACCCTCATTAGTACGACAAACAAGCCTGTCGATTATTGTATACCTAATTTGAACCTACGGACGCGATGATTGAATGGGAAAGTATTTTTGGGAAACTTTAGTTCAATTTGTACAGTTTAGCGCTTTATTATAAATACGTCCAACTTAAACATTTCATTTTGCAAAAATGGTGTTTAGAATTAGAATTAATATGCATTTGATGACAAACTGTAAACCATATTTCATTCAACGTAACATTGAACTCTCTTCTTATATATTTTAGAAGCAAGTACTTTGCTGAATGGCATATCTATATCCTGAACCTAGGCCTATCAAACTTAATACCCAACACTAGATTAGCCCGACCTGGCTTAAATATGAAAATATTGAAAATGGTAGACTCTGGTTCGTCTGCCTCGTGTGTTAACATATTTAATAAGTTACCGAAGTCGATTTAGGACGAAGCTATCAGACAAACATGTGGCAGTTAGAGCGCAAGGAAGAGAATTTGCCCAGTCTACTTCAATATATGGTCTGTGACCGACCAGTGACCATATGCTGTAAAAGTAAGCACCTACGTCAATCACCGTTAGAGCCTGATTTTGATACTGATCTCTGGTACAGTCGTCGTCAAAGATATGTAAACACTTTTGCACCTTATTCCTTTGTAATAAGGTCCAAAAGTGGAATCAAGTGGAGTGGAAAAAGTGGATCTTTTACGTCGACTGTACATTAGATCTCTGGACTTGACTATGTTACCTGATAAGAATGGTCAAGTTTGCAATTATAATGATATAGAAGATTTTACAGTCAAAATTGCATTTAGCTTAATAATTATTCCTCGATAATGTTGTGTACAATTGTAATAGTATTGTAAGTACTAAGTAATGTACAAGTTGCTTATTTAAGAAATATGTTACGATGCTTTTTACCTACATTATGTTATTGTACCTATTAAAATAAAATAAAATAAATAAATAAATTTATTAAAAACATTATGCTCGTACTTACATATTTATGTTCAGGCGTGACGATGACAATCCACAAATTGTATTTTATTTTCGTCAAATAATTGTTGAATTTACTTACTATTGAATATATGTTTACACAAACAGAGGCCTATGCTCAGCAGTGGGCGATTAAGGGCTGATTATGATGATGATGATGATATGTATATGAAAATTACAGTAGAACCCGCTTAATACGATCACGTTTAATACGCCATTTTATACCAGCCCCTGCAACTTGAGGTCCTTGTGGACAGTCCCGCATAATACGCTTTCCCGCTTAAGACGCGTTCGTCGTCTTATGCTAGTTGTACTGTATTTTGTAAACAAAATCTATCATGTAGCGTGCTGAGTTGTTAACTAAATAAGGTGAGAAAGAAAAATCATTTCAGCCGAAAGACGTCCACTGCTGGACAAATGCCGCCCCCAAGGATCTCCACAACGAACGGGCATTCGCCGCCCTTAACGAACTGTTTCCCGATCAGTCAGATCGTCGGTCCACCTAGTCTGGGGCCCTCCCACACTGCGTCTTCCGGTACGCGGTGGCCACTCAAGAACCTTCGGCCCCATCGGCCATCGGCAAATAAAAATTGTGAATTTTATCTTCTTTCTCACTATAAAAGTGATAAAGGCTGCTAAATCCATTTTTCCATCATAGGTACAGTCACCGGCAATAGTATCTTCCTACACGAAGGCCGCAAAAATATGTGACAAGCTCTTATGACCCTACAAATAAGAGCGTGTCACATATTTTTGCGGCCTTCATGTAGGAAGATACTATTGCATGTGACTGTACCTAAGGATTTCTCCTCAATGGTCGATTTAAAAAACTATCTGTATAATGATGTTGATGTTTTATAGACATCACAACATAATAATATTATCTTATCACTGTATTTGTTTTGTCTGTGATTTCATTCTCTATAAGCAACCGCATACCTCCACACCACAACTTGTATCGAAGATAAAGATTTCAATGCAACATTAGGAAAAACAGTAGGCTACAATTAAATGCGTTTATAAATAAAATAATCAACGGCGAGATTCCACACACTTGGCTGAGAATGTGCGAGTCGAATGTGAAACCAGTGTATTACTTATTTAAATGGTGTGAGTTTTATGGCGAGAGTATGTGTTTTTTTTTTGTTTTCTTTCTTTTTTTTTCTTTTTTTTATAAATGTATTTAATTGTAGCCTACTGTTTCTCGTAATGTTGCGTTGAAGTATTTATATACTCAAAAGAGTCAAGCCAGTAAGAATTGAGTTCGACGAATGCCTTACAACCTGCTGCCTCTATACAATTTAGTAACCTCGATCTCGCAGTGGATTTTGCCGGCGCTCGGAAACAACACACACACAACGTTCTCCAAAAACGTGCTTTTATTGTATGAAAATCTACACCCTGTCCAATAAGTTCGAATACACATATTTTTGCGTTGACCCTGAAGGCATACAGGCTGCAGGCCATCCATTTATTATATTAATCTAAAGAATAAGTTAACTTGAACATATTGTAATAGTAAAAAACGCCAAGGACTTGAAATTTGTCTTCACTCTTCAATGAAGTACTTTCGATTAACAATTTAGTACAAAATTTCGTAATGGCGACTGCAAAGGTGTTTTTTCAAGGCGGTAAAACTTTTTGGAATCAAACGCAATCTCGTTTACACAACAATGAGAAGGTCTTAAAATAGCTGCTCTTTAGAAGACAGGAAAAAATCTGGTCAGCTACGCAGCTAGAACCATTAAAATACTAAATATCGTGAGAGTGCGAGTTTAGAGGACAAAAGCCGCTTTATCCAAAAATCAACTGCCGATCTGAAAATTTTGAGGAGATCCTTACGTGGTATTTTGGAGGTGGATCCTGGATATCATAGCTACAATAAACGTGAAGTTCATCGTTTTTCCGTAGCAATCGAGAAAATTAGAGTACATAATCCAACTCAATACATTCCTGGCACGCAGGAAGGAGTTGATTTTCTGACGAGAAACTCATTGAATTAAAATAGCCTTACAATGCTCAAAACGGTCGTTTGTGAGCAGCAAGTATAAAAAACAGCCTAAACCATGAGGTTAATGTTCCCAGACTCCAGAGGGAACTATTGGTGGTAGTGTGGGGTTCAGTTAAATATGTGGGGCCAAATTTCGTTATATTTACCGATAAAGTCGCACATTAATACGTCGAAAAACGCTCTTGAAAATTTTAAAACTGTGTTTAGGAATAAAAATTAAATTATTTTCTCACAAAATTGTGCTCAAAACAGTGCAAACGTTGTTCAAGCTTTGAGAAAAGCTAATTTCGATGATTATAAATATTGCCGAAAGTAAACGGCCACTCCATTCTCCAGATTTGCGTTTATTACATTGATTTGGTATGTTTTTACATGCCTTATAGGCACTTGTAGGTCACATTATTATAAAATAGCAAATATGGACAGTGAAAAAAAAGATATCGAGCATATTTGGGACGAAATAACCTTGAAAGCGGTGCGTGCCGCGTGAGATTGAGTTGAAAAATGTAGTCAGCTAGTAAAATAGGTAAGAGGTGGAGTTAGTCCAAAATATTTGCAGCATATTTTGTATATTAGTATAGCTTTAATAAAATACAGATTTCACTACAATAACTATTCGTACAAAAAAGTTATAAGACCTCCAAAGTGTATTCGAACTTTTTGGACACGGTGTATTTTAGCATCGTCGGCGATGAATAAAAGCTCCATCGAAAAGTCTGTATTATAGTCGACGAGTAGAAAAAAAGCTTAAAGTGCTAATGCCGCTACTACACACTGGTTAGCAGTGAACTCGACTCACTTGCGCTTACGCATGTGCAACAATACACGGCCAAGCAGGATTAATCCGACGGTTGTTATTATACGAGTAGATCCCGGGACAGTGTTACAAATGTTACAATTGCTTTCAACAGCACCGTAAGCTGCTCGGGAGATGAATTAATAGACACTACTACACACTGGTTAGCAGTGAACTCGACTCACTTGCGCTTACGCATGTGTAATACACCGGCAAGCAGGATTAATCCGACGGTTGTTATTATACGAGTATAGATCCTGGGGCAGTGTTACAAATGTTACAATGCTTTCAACAGCACCGTAAGCTGCTCGGGAGATGAATTAATAAAGGGATAATTATGTAGCTGAGAGTATCAATTACATGTCCTGTTAGTGCTCGTTGCTACTGGCGTAATTTTTATGGTCTTTTAAGATTACTTGTTTTTACTTATTAGGTACAATTGTATTGATTACGGTGCAACATTCATCCCACGGCTCCCGTGGGATGAAGCAGGTAGCTGTAGATATATGCAGACTTGCATTGCAAGTTATGTAAATATTAGTTATACAAATTAAATCAGTTTCAAATGAGTTTGTGTAATGGGTAAGTAGGTATAACACAAAATTGTTATTTTTATTTTAGAGCGCACTATTTGCCAACAAACTGTCCTCAGTTTGGCGAAAAAATAAACCTACCACTTTTATCTTGAAATAAATAAATAAAAATCAAACTTCAAAAAAAAAGAAAAAAAAATTGTGGGTATGATTTTTGAGGTCGATCGTATATTTTAATCTAGAGATTATGAAGTAAAATTTACGAGACATCGGAATACCTTAGATTTTTGTTCTAATTTTGGGATTTAGGAAAAAGTTAAGTATCAAATTTAAGCGCAAATGGCTTCATAAATATTGTAAGTTAAATAAATTAAACAATCATAATTTAAAAAAATCTAAAGATTATGTAGGTACCTATGGAATTTGTGAAGTTCACATAATAAAGACAAGCAGGTGAGAATCGCTTTGCACCCCCCAATTTACATGTAGGTTGTATTCCAATGAGGTAATGCAATAACCGATAAAAATTCTTAACCGGTTATGCTATCGGTTATGACCGAAAAATAACCGATAATCGGTTATAACCGAATTCGGTTCTTTTGTTGAAATTCGATAAAATAACCATCAAAACGTAAAAAAAACAATAAAATGATTTTATAATGAAAGGAAAAGTAGATTATTAATATTATTATACACCTCTGACCCAAGAAAAATTGTGACTGGGAAGAAACTAGACGGGACATATTTTATTAAAACCGTAATCCATCAAGTCTCTAAAATATATTCTTATTTTAAATAAGGCTTTTATTTGACTGTGTTAAAAAAATCGATTGATTGCTTAATCCAATTTTTGATTTCAGTTTCTCTAATTAATTTTATCACGGTTGCTTATACTTATGTACATAAAAAAAAACAAGTAAATGTATTTAATATTAATAGCTATCATGGACTGGATATACAATTTATTGGGTAGGATACAAAATAATAATTATAGCGTTATGTTTAGAAAGTGGTTTAGTTTCACTGCACTTGAAGTATGTTATCGGGTATGTTTCCAATACTCGTATGCATAATCAGAATCCTCAAAAATCTAAGGCCAAAATTCATTAAAGCAATATATGTAACACTAACTATCCACTTCTCAATAGGGTTTAAATTGAAACAATAATGTATCAATAGGAAGGCGATAAAATACCACTATTCAAGTAGGAACTTACAAGTAATAACATATTATAAACCCAGTAGCTTGTTATGAAGACCCACGTTTTGACGATTGACACTGTCCATTGTGCGTCTCCGGTTCTTCGACTTACATTTAGGTTTTTTTTTTAAATACTTTTTTTGTACTTGGACTTAGCGGCTATTATTGATAGTTAACAGCTAAACGAGGATCTTACCTTAATATGTTTTTGTAGTCGTCATGGTCGCTGCTATCTGTAAGAGAAAAAACTTTAGTTACCTACTATATTTTGTAGATGACGGTAAAAATTTTAATTTTATCCAGCAGGTGCCTGTGAAATGAACTTCTTAATTTTTTTTCTAGAAAGACTGAGAATACTATGAGACAAAAGTATGAGATACTTTTAAAAAACCGGCAAAGTGCGTGTCGGACCACGCTTAATGTAAGGTCCGCAACCTACTATCGGATTAATATCAAAATGTCGTATCTGCCTATGAAAGAAGTTTTTTGGAGATACGCCTTAACCGATAATGTTCAAAATAATTTTCGTTGAAAGAATATCTTATCTTCATCTAATATCTTCTCATTTTTTTCATATTTTTGATCTCCGGTTTGATTTCCGTCCTACATAAACCAATGAAATTAATTTTAATTTTAAACAGTAAGACTAACTCAGTGCATTCATTAATATTCAAGTAAACAGTTTAGTACTTTTAGTAGAACATGCGTACCTACTCCATCCATTGTAATAAAACTTATTCATGCTTAATTGATATCCAATGGCAGTTGGACCAACAAAGCATTCATGGTACTTTACTGACAACAAACATTTTTGTTGATTCTTCTTCCGGGTGGCCGTCATTTGACCAAAAAGTCGTATATGCGTCGTCTGACAATATTAGGAATGTCTTCTAGTTCTGTATATCTTCTACACACCTTTGCGTACGCAAACGATGTTAACTAGCTTAATTGCGCTTTCGTGTCGTTATCGCCACTTAAAACTTATATTTATTCTCATTCATAAGAATACCTAAAGTAATTTACTTAGAACAAATACTTAATATGCGCATCGTTCATTCACTTAAAAAGCGATGGTGGATATGAGCTTTAAGTGCTTCTTTTGTGTCTTATTTCTTAGTGGTTAAAGGTGTTTTTGGGGTGGACGGTAATGTCGTGTGTTTATGATTGCTGGCCGGTGCGATATGGTAGGATGGTGGTTGCTCGACCGTGCCGAATAACTGCCCAAGAATTACTTTGCTAAGCTTGCGTGGCTAAGGTTGCTTCGCTTCCTTATTATAGAACGGAAAGAGATTAATTGTTAATCTATAAAATCATAGGTCTTTTTAAAGATTTTATAACAAAGCTTATAATTAGCTCGCTCTAGTGAGCACGCCATATGCTAGTTACCATAAACAATTGGTGTTTATGCTGTGATGATAAGGTAGCAGAAATTGATTATAAGTAGTTATTTTTTACATAAAACGACAAAAAACGATTAATTTAAAATTTACTTGCTCAATTCGTGTAAATTAAACCTTAAAATGGCGTTCGAAGATTCAAAATTTTTAAACATTTCGTTTTTATTTTTGTAATGATATAAATAAAATAAAATAAATAAATAAATAAAAAAGCATTCATTGTCGCAGAAATAAAAAAAATACAAAAAGAAATACAGACACGTAGACATACACCGAAGTAAAAAAAACATAAAACAATACACAAGAAGGGAAAGGAAAAAAAAATACAAGTAACACACAACTTAAAAACTAAACTAAATTTCGCGACAATAGGCTTGGAGCTCAGCATTTGCCGCTCTTTTTTTTTTGCATTTGATATAAAGCTCTTAATAAATGCAAGTCTTGATAAATGTATTTTCTGAATACCGTCTCTCGTCTGATAAATAAATAGGTGCGTTACGACGTCTCTGTCTGCGTTTGAAACACTCTTCGCTCGCGTTTCTTGTTCCAAAACCAATCAGTTGATTGATTGTCGATTGTCGAAAGTTTTCTGTTATATTTAGTACTTTCACCCAAATAAAAAAGCTGCATCTCTTTGTGTATAAATACCCTTTCAATATAAAGACTGCTTTGTATAGTCAAGTAGAATATGGTCAACGGCCATATGGGTGACAGTGTTCCCACAGTTGAGTAAATTCACAAACCGCACCGACGCAAAGGGCAACGCATCGCAGCTAATATGATGTAATGAGCTCGCCCGGCCGTGCCTCGGTGCACTAAACCGTTTAAAATATTGCTGGCCTAGGCCGGACAGACGTATGTCACTGGAAATTACGGAATGATGTGACGTTTTGACATGTTGTTTAGAAAATTGCGATGTAGTGTGATGTCTAAGTGAAATTGAAGAAGATAAAAGATAAGTTAGATAAGTTTTTCTATTTGTCCTTTGAGATTTAACTAGATATACCTCGTCTACATGCAATTTAGCGCAGCAAATAGAGACTTGCTGCTGAAACTAAGACCAACGTGTTTGCTTCTTTAATATGACATATATTGTTGACTTCTACTTGACTTTTAACCTAAAAAAAAGCGGAATTTCACAAGATTGGATTTTGTTTTGTAACCTGGAGTTAAGATTACACACAGACCTAAAATTGCGCTTTGCTAAAAGACAGACGAAGTGCGCAAAAGAGAAACCAACACGTATATGAACATTCCGCGAGTGCGAAAGAGATACATGATCAGTCTCCTAGCAGGACGACTTTTGACATCACTCGTTACACTTAAACACCTGCGTCGGGAGTGCTCATATTTAATCTTGAAAAATATTATATTATCCGCTGTTAATTTACCTGGAATGAAACAAAAGAAGAACGGTGTCGTGTTGCGTCCCGGATTGCACAACTACACAAATAAAAAACCCAGGCAATCACTCGTTTCACAGGTAAATATGATATTCCGATCGTTGTTTTTGAAACCATATTTTATCAAATTAGCCAAATAAATCATGTAAATAACCGTTTGATACCATTAAATATTAATGTCTCTTTTACTGCATGTGAATATTTTATCATAATAGTTAATATTAAATATTATTTTGTGTAAAAATCAAAATTGTCATTTTACGCTAGGGTTTGACAAAATATCGTAGGGACATAATATCGATAACTGTTTGATATGAAAATTATAATTATAGCTTCGAAAGAATTATAATAAATAGCTGAATTATAATAGAATAGAAATCGCTCATTAGCGATAAGACCGCCTGTTGTTACCTCTACCTAAATTTATCTAATTGTAAAATTTGTGATTGTAACTGTATGAGGTGTGCAATAAAGAGTATTTATTATTATTATTATTTATTAATAAATAATAAATCTCGTATTAACATTATGTCATTCCGCTTACTTTTATCTATGAAAGCTAAATTCCACTCTCAAGTGTGTGCTGCGCCTACCACTTCGACTTCCACCCTACTTCCACTCCACCAAGATTGCATTGATGCAAGACTACATTTGCATGCGATTTTATTAGCGTCACAATTAATAACGCTATAATAAAGAAGTATGTAAAAAACAAACTATCACGTATATAAACACTCCACAAGTGTGAGAGAAAAAAATGACTGATCTTAATTTCTGTAAAATAACATGAACCCGCTTTTTAACAGATCATATTTAATCGTGTGAAATATAAAATAATTCTGAATAAATATATTTTAGTTTTCTAGAATTTTAATATGCCGTTTAGTGTAAAACATGAATATAAATTTAACGTTGCAACTTATCGATAATAAAGTCAAATATCGATAGATAATTGACCTGTTGTACTTGGCACCACTATTTTTTACGCTCACATAGACAATTTACCCACACTCTAGCATTTCAGTTTTTGTCGCACTTTTGATATTTGTCAAACCATCTGTCTATACTAGATCTGTGAGATTACACGTGTATTGGTTACATCAAATTTTGATTTAAAATACCTCGGACCTTGTTTAACTCCAACTCCAGTCTCCTCTACGTATCCATAAATAAAACATTAAACAGACGTCAAACTATTCAATAGTACACCTTTTGCAGTATCGAGTTCAAATGACAACTAAAATGCTAATACATAATAGATAGTCTGGTGACCCTTTCGAAGTTTCTCTGAGATTACAAGTCAAAAGTTAATTCACGTACGTGGAATGATTTACAGATTGCTTTTAATGTAATGATCATTTGACGTTTTTAATGGTACAGCACATCATTGTCGATTGTCAACAAGGCGTTACTGTCATAAAAAATCATTTAGAAATAAACTCTGTTAACAACAGATAATGATGTACCTTTGACTTGAAAAAGTTCACATTTAGGTATGTATGTCATAGTTTAACGGCCTCTTAGTCCAGTCGGTAGTGACACTGCCTACGAAGCAGGAGGTCCCGGGTTCGAATCCTGGTCAGGGCAGTTATTTGTGTGTTTATCACAGATATTTGTACCTGAGTTATGGATGTTTTCTATGTATTTATCTATATCTATCTATTATATATATCGTCGTCTAGTATCCACAACACAAGCCTTATTGAGCTTACTGTGGGACAAGGTCGGTTTGTGTAAGATTGTCCTATAATATTTATTATTATTAGTTTTGTCTAAAAAATGTTCAATGGAGACCCAATGACACTTTTTTCACGTGTTTGAGTGGCGGCCATTCCTTAACCCACCAACGAAGCGGTAGCGGCAGCAACGGAGGGTCACGTTCAACGTTCAACCACTTTTGTGATGAAATAGAAAGCTGGTACATATGAATAAGTAATATATGCTCTCGTCTGGCTCCAGCATTACGGCCTTAAGAGTATATAATCTTTTGACAAATTTTCAAGTGGGATGCGATGTACATTTTTTACGTGGTTAGGTGACTACCGTTCCTCAACCCACCAAACGGAACGGCAGCCAACGTTTACGACGCTTCATTACACCGCGATGACCGACGAAACTTGCGCCCAGCCCGCGGTCTACCTGTATGAAAGAGTGGGCCTGCCGACGCCGCTAACTCGATATCTGCTTTGAAACAAATTATAAAAAGTATCTAAAGTAAACTAGCCCTAAAGAGTCTGGGCACTATTGATGCCGCTCATATAATAGCAACATCGAAAATTTCACTTATTCACGTAAAGAAAAACATGTGCTGGTCCGTAATTGACGGATTCGTATGCAAGAGATGTTTCAGTTCGTGATATTTGGTGATATCGACCGATGGAGCAATCACATCACGATCGTTGCAACGCAGGCGTGACACGATTTTACTGTACAATGTATTATTTTGCTGGAACTTTACCAGCATTCTCCATTTTTACTAGAAATTATAGGGACGCATGACGAGTGGCTGTGGTAAATCGCCAACACTATGGACAGACTATCAAACCTGACGCCAAGATGAATGGGCATTTTTCAATTAACATGTACATTGAAAAATTTGGCTGTCCCACTGGTTCAAACATTTTTATTTCACTTTCTACTTGTTATTTGGGAATAAGAGTGATATAGTTTGATGCCTTAATACTTAAAACAATGAATATCCTTTCATTTGATATAGTTATCTTTAAAAAGAAAACAATAAGTGCAAAATTCTTGATGTCCCACGTCGACTCTGCTACGTTTAAATGCAAACTGAAATATGACACAAATTATAATAATTAATAAGTATATGTCGGTACGTAGTACGTACCTAGTGTCCCTACATATACCTTGCTGATAGGTTTGATATTCTGTAAGGTTGTTAGTGAGTCTTGGTTTATGAAGACCAACAAGTTGCAATGGAATGTGATTTTTTGGTTGAAAACTTGCGAAAAAAAAGTTATCTCGTGTCTACGAATAAGTATGAAGGCGAACAAGAAGCGATGTAAGTAACAGACTGTTCATTTAGTAATGATATTTTGAATATGCCTGCCATAGCTTCAGAGTACTTAATTATCGAACGAGCGGAGCGTAAGCGAAGCAAGTTCTTACAAACAACTTCTGGCTACTGGGAAGTCTCGGCATTTCGATGGCTTTTTGATTTTTAGACTTTGTTCCGCGATAACTTTAGCAACGCTTTTCTGATCTCATGAAATTTGTTGGGGTTGTAGCAGATATACATATAATTTGAGCGTTCGTATATGAGCAGGATCGACCAAGGGTTCATGGAGCTACAAGGCGCGAAAAATTCATCAGAAGGGTCTTGTTATATTGTTTATCTCGTTTGCAAGGAAATCGCGAGTTCTGAGTTCCAGGCAGACTACTAGTGTAGATAATTTTTAATATTTTTAGTTGTTCCATACTATTGGAATTGGAATCCGCTGATTTCACTGACACTATTTATTTTTAACTGTTTTTATTTATTTTTATCTGTTTTACTCTTAGGTACATTGACCTTTTTGTAGATACTTTTTTACTGCCACCAGCAAAGTGTTTTGTTTATTTTATTTAAGCTTTACTTTATAAGATGGTCATATTTCAAAGTCAGTTTTGTTTTAGGTGTTTTAAGACTAAGCACGAATACACTAAATCTGCGGTTTGCTTCATATGTAAATTGTACAATGTTTGAACTTGTCGCCGGTATTTACTTAGCATAACACTGAACATATTTCAAATGTAGTTAAATCTTTGTAAATCTACTCGTAGTTTACTTTTGGCGGCAGTTCCTTATTAAGAGAGGTGAAATGAACGTACTTAAATAAGAAGATATAATTTCTTGCATCAATAGCTTTAAAAAAATGTTTTTGCAAAAAAACTTAGATATAAGACAACAGTAATCTTATCGCAATAATTTTAAACAAAAAAGAACCGACTTCACTTAGCCTCCACCTTTCCAAAAGGATATGCTCGAGCTTCTGTAAAAAAAACACTGAAATCACTATAGGTGTGCTTGTTGAAGAGTTCCCTCGATTTCTCCAGGATCCCACCATCAGATGCTGACCTGGTTACAATGTATACCTTTATCAATATACCCTTTGACCATTAATATATCAAAAGTTGTTATATAGAGTGAACGGCAGCCGGATGATATGCCAATGCTCCATATACATATACAATAGTTGCTCGACTATATGTATTTTTGTGTGGATGCCTATCTAATAATTGCATGTGCCTAATCGTCTTAAGGCATCATGTATTTAAGATATTTTTACAAACCGCTTCCACTTGTATTGTACCTATTTGCATCCTATACGTGTACCGTGTTGATAAATGTGTAGTTGCAACTACTTTTAGCAGACCAGTTTTCCATAGTTCAAGTTATGATTATTATGTTGCTAGTTAGAACAGTGTATATTTAAATTAGCTTTCTGAGAAAAGAAATCACGCAGAACGCGTGATTTCTTTTCTCAGAAAGCAAACGACTCCCCCTATAACAAATTCATTGTTAGTTACCAGATTGAATACTTCAAAGGGTCACTTCCCTACTCGTTCTAATATTATATTACCGTTAGTTTACTAAGAATTTGTTTTCGCGCAAGCACTTATTGTCTTGTCAAGTTCCAAGTTCCGCAACCTTAAAATCTGTTCATTGTTCAAAGGGTTCGAACGGACGTTCTTGAGAATTCTAGGCAAGCGCAAGTTTCTATACGTGATCGCACATTAGACTGGCAGTTAAACACACACGTCGTGAACGATCGTAACGACATGTTTGCTAAAATATAATGAGCTGTTTCACTGTGTAATGTTGTTAGACAGAGTCAGCAGTAAAAGGTACTACCACACCACGTATAAAAGACGTAAGAGCCATTTGAAAACTTATTAAATTGTATACTGTATGGTCGCGCAATAGAGTCCTAATTCAAACTGAAATTCTAATGGTTGTTATTTGGGTCTTTTTTAATCTCACCGCGGGGGTTAGAAATTTTTTATTTTATATTGAAGTTTGTGCTGCCATTGCGCCGAAAATGCTTTCGCCTAATTTCATTTCCCAAACAACTGATCGCATAAAGTTTAGTTAGCATACCAACGTTTACTTAATGAATTGTTTCGCATAGTTTTATTTGGCCGAATTGTCATTTGGTATAGGTTAGGTTAGGATAGTATGCTAAATAAAAATATGCGAAAAATAGGTATGCGAAACGATATTATGCTGATGATTCTGCCAAATGAAACTATGGGAAAATATTTTGGGGAAGTGATCATTTGCCATGCAATTTTCGGCCACATATTAGTAAACCTGGTAACTTAATTGGTACGTACTTTCTCTCATAAAAATATGACGCATGAAAATGTTGTCTGATTAAATAAACAAAAACCATAGAACATAATAGTAAGTACTGCAATGGAATAATGCGATGTAAAACCTAAAACCGTATTTTTGCTATTGACAAAAAAAATTAAGCTTTTTTTACCTAATAATAACGAAACCACCGCTCCTTTTTTATTTTGTTTCTTTTATTAATCTAAAACAATGAAAGCTTTCATTTGCCTTTATTATGACGGTAAAATAAAAGCATTGATTTTATAGATTAAGGGCCGGTTGCACCAAACCGTCTGTAAACGCCAACGTCATCGTTAAAAAAAAATGTCTGAAAATTTTGACAGTTTTCTATGGGATGAAAGCTCCGTCGCCATATTTAACGTTGATCAGTTCGTTAGTTATGCGTGGTGCAACCCACCCTAAGGTAAGTAGTAGATATGCATAACTTTTGGTTTAATCAATATTAAAAGTTTCAGAAAAAGTGCTCCCTAGAACTCCCGTTGTATTGAAAACAATTCTCATGTTTACTCGCTACCAATCAGCTATTTTAATTGTATTTTTAATTACTGCTGTGGTGTACCGTGTACCATTAGCGAACTGTATGAGAAAGAACGTAGTTAACGCGCAAGGAAATAATGAGCTAATGATTAATATGAATGATGAGAATTTCTGTATTTGTCAATTATTGAAATGATTACAGTGTAGGTACCTACTCACTGTTATTTTCAAGCTAATAGAGTTCAGTGACAAAATAAATATCAAATACAATTACAAATCCGCACTGTAGTGAGGAAATTGTCTACAGACCTGTGAAAAAGTGCATGTTTCAGACGTGAAACTACTAATTTTTTAATATTATTGGCATTTGAAATAAAATGCAATATAAAAGTGTCTCGAAAACTAAGCCATTTTCCTTAGGGCCAAAATTACTTAATCTGATAGCCTATCAGCTGTTTCGTCAGCCCTTTAAGGGGATGACAACAGCTAAATTCCATCCCTTTTTTTTCAGCGCGAGTGAAAGAGAAACACTGTGTTACTATTAGTATGGGAGCTCAAAACTACGCATTAATTGTAAAATATAAAATAATGAAGTTTCTAGTATAAGTGTGGTAGAATTTTGTTCTTAATTACAGACGTATAAGTGAAAAAACTAAAGACATAAAACTGTTTAAAGCTAATTTTAAGATGTAACTTTGTACCTACATCAATTTGTAAAACAAAATTAACAAAGTTCTTCCGAATATAATTAATATAACTATATATTTTCTTTTAACTTTCCCAAAACAAGTAGTTATTAGCTAAAAACTGTTTAAGTATAAGTAAAGTCAATTTGAAGGTCATCGGGTGTTGTCAGCCTCTTAAGTCTAGATATGGTTTAAGGGACACGCTGTATATTTTACATAGACGTATAAAATAAGGAGACGTAATCCCACGATGATGAAAACTGTGAGTCCATAATAAGCCGCAGTGTCGTGCACACACACCAATCACCACTCGTCCACGAGTCGTATATATGTGTGCGTGTCGCACGTAAACTCGAGGAAATCGGCTTATTATGGAATCACAGTTTTGTCTTCTCGGCATTATGTCTCCTTATTTTTAAAATTCGATGATATTTTCATTAAAGGGCTGGAATGGGTTGTTCGCGTTAAGGACAGGCTTCAGAAAATTAATACTGCTGCTGCAACTCTGCACTGTACCAAGTAAGATTAATTTTCTGGACTAGTTTTACAAGCACTAGCTTACAAAGTACGCCTAGCTCCAATCAGGCCTTACTTCTGTTTGACAGGTGAGTCAGGTTGGCGGGTGTACCTAAACGTATATTTAAAAAAACTAACCCATAATTTAGTACCTACCTAATTATTTAATCTCCCTAACGTGTTGTGGAACCAGCCTGTGCAACCCGAACTCATCCACGTTGGACTTTGTTTTTCATCCCCCCAACCCAATCCTAGTATCCGTATGTGATGAAGAACGAGCATGCAAATTGCCATTCACACCGGCTGGTCGACTATCGATCCGTCAGAGTTGGAAGCCGGAAAAGTGAGGGGGGATGAAAAACTAAGTCCAACGTGGGTCAGTTCGGGTTGCACAGGGTGGTTCAGCAACACGTAGGGAGCTTAAATACCGTGAGCCGTATGGTTGCGACTCAGACACTGAAACTACGCGCCATTGCTTTAATTAAATTGGAATGTAACACAAAAAGTAAACTCGTAGTACGTACAACTAGAACCTTTTAACTTTAACGGAAAGGCTATTCATACGGATTATCTTTTAATAAGTTTCCTTTCATTCTGAACTGCTAACTCGTTAAAAGCGCACGTGCCATTGTTCTAAAAATAAGCATCTTATAAGTTTACAACTATAAATAAATGCACTTGGCGGATAAGTGATCTACATCGGTTAGTATTGCGTGTTATAATTGTTCTCCGTTACTCGTTATGGTTCCGTTACGCTAAGAGTGACCATAAGAGCCGAAATAACGGACGCGTGCTCGGATTTTAATTTAATTATTATGTAATGGGTTTATTGATCTGATTTGCATTTTTTTAGCACTTGATCAAATAGTTTTTTTGACTGGCAAAGAGTTTAGTTTAGTTTTTCTTGCGTTACTGCTAACGCTAACGGAGCGTTAACGATTGGCACGTTGGCTACGCACGCAGATCCGCTCCGCTCTTAACTCTACTTTTCACAACGCCTTCGAAACCGCCAGAGACAGAAACAGATGGAGAAAGATCACACGCGAGAAAGTGATGAAGGGAGGTCATGACACTCATGACTCTCAATACTGAGGAATACGACACAATGAGGAGGAGGACAGGAACATGAAGCAGGTTGTCTTTGTAACCTAATATCCTCAAAGATAAAAAAAGTAGGAACTAGGTATACCTATGTATTTGAATCAAGCTAGGTCGAGTCTGAGCTGAAAGAAAAGTGTCTCAGAACTCATGTTGCCATGTCAACCACGAAACTTATCTTTCTGCAACAAACTCTAGCGATTATATTAATAAACGGTGTTTAGTACTCAGGTATGTTAGCATTAAGACAATATCTTTAAAAAATCTCATACTCGTAATAGATAACTACGTAAATGGGAATTCACGGCAAAGTTCAATTAGGTATAGTATAGAACGTAGATTACACTTGTTTTTACAGATACTTCTGCTTCAAAAAACGGCACTTCTTCAGTTTTTAATATAACAAATATACCGGCTTTATAAACATATACAACCAACTACTTACTCAAAATAAGTGGGTGCAAATAGCATCACGTCATCACATCACTCATATTGTGTCAAACATTTAACTAGTCAGGCCTCAATAAGCCTCTACTACTACATATAAAGCACAATTTGAAATCAACCTTATCAACAAGCCATTACGATACCTTTTGCCTGAAAAAGTACATATCAGAAACCACTGAAACAAGCGACATGATATGCTAAAGTGCAAACATTCTGGTGATCAATGATCATTAATGATCATTAATTGTATTTTTTTATATGTTTTGCTGCACTAAATAGCGCAGTCAATGCCAGCTTTTTTTAACACACAATAAAAATAAGAAAAGCTTTGTGGCCAAGGAGGCGATCTAGGTACCGTTATGTTCGTCCACATTGGCCCAGGCTCAGTACCGCCTTGATAAGAGGCGGCACCGATGATAAATCATACCGTTCATCGCGAAATTTAGGGTACTTCATCTTTGCAAACGGTAGATATATTGTTTGACTACTGTACTCGTATCTTCTATAGGCCCAGATTCTTTGGGTACCTAATTAACATTATAATTATTGAAATGGAACATTACAATTAATATTTTTTACGATCTTAAGGATTTCCTTAAGATCGTAAAAAATATTAATTGTAATTTTGTGTGTTACACGTTCTATTCGTGTCGAAATGTCCTTTCAAGATCATCCGTTTTCACTGTTCTTAATCGTAAAAGGTGTCCATTGTTGCTGAAATGTCATTTGTTTTACCGGAAAATAATAAATTAGATCATAAAATGAAAGATCCCATCCAGTGGTGCGGGCCCGTTACTGGGTAGCTATAGCAAGGCGGCACGGCAAGCACGAACGAAAGGTTAAATCCCTGACTGGATGTAGGTGTGTAGGGCCGCGATTTGAAAAATAAACACACACACTGGACAGACACAGCTCCAACCCAATTCAACTCAACGCTATAACGACATTGACATTTGCTATTCGAACAGATTGGACCAATGTGAGACCAATGTGCGACCAATGTGTGACCAATGTGAGACCAATGTTGAATGAAAATCTGTTGTCGTTATAGCGTTGAGTTGAGTTGGGTTGGAGCTGTGTCTGTCCAGTGTGTGTGTTTATTTTTCGAATCGCGGCCTAGGTGTCGATATTCCGGTGATCAAGTAGATACAAAATGCAACTAACAATCGGCCTTTGCCTACATGTATGACAATCGATGCCGACAATCTAAGCTCCAACTTCATTTGTTTTATAGGCAGTTTTCACCGGTAAACTAGGTACAAAATATTTCAATGAACCCAGAAACTCACTTGTCTGAAACGCAATTGTTCCTTATAAATTACGCATTCAATCGAACCAGGGATGGACAGAAACGGAACAAAATGTTTGAAAGAGTCATTGCATTCAGTGATTGCCGCAATACTGCCATACATAAGTCTTTGCGACGTTCAGTACCTACCTAGTTACCAAGAATTCATTTAGCTTTGAAGAAATTGTTTTGTATTACCTACAAAATATATTGATGTATGCAAGTACCTAGTACTAGATACTAGTTAGTAAAGAATTTAGAAATCTACGAGGGCTGTTGCAAAAGTTTCTAAATGCTCCGGCTGTATACGTGCGATTTGAATAAAATTTATACTATTGTAAGGGATATTTCAATACTGAATAAGGTAATGTAAAATTATGTATAGATAACGATTTGTTTTTTTTTTAATATATATTTTTTTATTTGATCGTGGCGAAGCCCACGATGGTCGGTGTTCAAGAAACTTTTTTGTTGTTTTCTTTTATAACACGACGGTGGCAAACAAGCATACGGCCCGCCTGATGGTAAGCAGTTACCGTAGCCTATGGACGCCTACAACCCCAGAGGATTCGCATGCGCGTTGCCTACCCTTTAAGAACCTATACACTCCTTTTTGAAGAACCTCATACTGTAGCCCGCTGGGAAAACCTCGACAGGGAGTTCATTCCACAGCCGCAGCGTTCGTGGGAGGAAATTCCTCTTAAACCGTACAGTGCGCGACCCCTTGGGCTCCAGGGTGTGAGGTTGAACACCCTGCCGGCGGCGAGCGGTGCGGTGATAAAAAGCTGCCGTGGGCATCATATCAAACAGTTCTTCATAGCACAACCCATTGTTCAAGCGATAGAACACACATAAGGAGGCAAAGTCTCTCCTTAGACTCAAGGGTTCAATGTCGCTCGTGAGTTTGGGATCGTCGACGATCCGCACAGCTCGCCTTTGCATCGAGTCAAAGGGTCCAAGCTGGTATCCAAGTGCTCCCGCCCAAAGGTGACAGCAGTACTCCATGTGGGGTCTGACTTGCGACTTGTATAGAAGCAGTCTAAGGGCGGGTTGCACCACGCACACTTAACGAACTCATCATGGTTACAGTAGACGTCAAGTCCGTTTTTCCGTTGCACCATGCACTTTAGCAGTCAGAAAGTTACGTTAACCTTAACCAGCCATCGAGCACTGGTTAACTCAAATCTACGTTTAAATATGGCTGACAGTTTGCAAAAATGTCTCGTATTTCAAGGATAAATGCATTATTAGACAAAAAGACAGTGATATTTGATGAAAAATATTAAAATATTGTTTGCAGTAATAAATATATGCGAGTATCTGAACGTAAAAAGGCGTATACGATTGACGTTTGGTTTTATTCACAATTTTTAGATCAGATAACGGTATTAAATAATAAGTACATAAAATTCTTTGTAAAAAGTGCGTTATTTAGTTAAAATCGAGTGCCGAGTGACTTCAGGTTGAAATAGTACAAACTTCTGTTATGTATCACAAACATACCAGAACCTACAGTCATTGTCATGAAAGCCGACAGCCGTAGAATGAGCAGGACCAGAATCATGACAACCATTAAAAAACCACTCTGTTTTTGTCAATGAAGACCAAACCTTTGGAAACAACGGTTGACTTGAATACTGCAAGGTAGAAGACAAAAGGGAACGTAAACCTCCGACGCGGTGGAATGACCAGGTCAAGAAGAAAAACAAGTTTTATGACACGGTAGAACAGCCCACGAACGGGACTTGATGGGAGCAAGTCATACGATTCAAAAGATGCCAGATGATCAGAGAGGTTTCTTTAATGCTTTTAATAAGGGCATGAAGTTATACCACCAAACATTTATCGCCAATGTCCTACAGAAATCGAGCCTCGACACCTAACTAAACAATGTTCAGAACAGTACATGTAAATAAAGTGTGATGCGGAATTTACAATCAAGTAAATAAGAGTGTCATGTGTTGTGGGACAATAAAAAAATAGTTCAACAATGGTTAGGTATCCACAAATTCAAATGTGTATGAAAATTCATTATAGTAATTCATATAATTCTTGTTTTTTATTTGATTTCATTATTTGCCTTAAAACAAGCACAGTAGGCCTCTATTTAATGACAACTTGTGATAATGTCACAAAATGTCCGGTCCCTTGAGTGTTGATAAAGAGCTTACACTGTATTTCAGTTTAATTTGTGAAATAAACACAAAGATTTTACAGATCTATTGAAACATTAAACCCATATAAATAAATAAACTATCTACTGACAACTAATTTGACTTCATGTGTGTCGCTCTTCTATGGCAATTGTTACCTACCATTTGCTGCTCGTCGCTGCAATCAGGATTATGGCCAATCAAGTGTTTACAGATGGTGCCGGCATAGGTTGTAGTCTCAGTCCTACCAATAGTGTCAAATTCTTGTTTTATTTGGAATTTACTGGCATTAATTTTAGCCCTTTAAGCCAAATCTCATTCAACAAAACTAGTGGTAGGTGCCTACTGATGCTGGCACCTCCTGACTTTTGACAGATACCTTCCCCATTAGTATATTTTAAATCGGACATTATTATGAACATGCTTTTTTTAATCCAAATTGTACTCACTGTACAGTTCATGTAGGAAGATACTATTGCCGGTGACTGTACGCAAAATAAGTACATGCATTTCATTTTGTAAGTATAAAAAGTAGATATATTTTCATACTTACATTTCTATAAGGGAAAAAGCTTCCTAAGATGATGTATGTATGCATGCATTTTTGATTAGTCCTAGTCCTATCATCAGTGCTCAAAATCAATTATAAAATATGTGTTATGTTATGATTTTACTATGAATTTATTAGTAATAAATAATAAAGGTCTCTCTTTATCATATATCTTTCCCAACCAGCATAGGTACCTAATGTACCTATTTACAAATAAAACATAATAGTAACTAGGTACCAACCTACATGGCTGTTGTATGACTTGTAAACATATATCATTACAAAGAAATAAATGATTATGATTATTAAGATACAAGTGATAAGAAAACATTTTTGGAATCCTAGCCACACTGTTTTATGGTCACTTTTACCTGAATAATATTTGTAACATGTATCAAGAGTAGAGTATTGTTAATAACCATTATCAAAGATCTGTGGTTCAGTATATGAAGTTTTTTGTCCGATCAATAAGCTGGCTCACTTTGGCCAAGGGTCCGCTTCACACTATCTAAGAACTGATTGATCTGACTTAAAATACTTCAAGTGTCAAGTTTCATTGATTATTTATGCCAAGTGCTAGAAAACTGGTGAATAATATTTGCAGTAGAAATATGTTTGGAGGGGGGAGGATCTTGCTTCCATCTACAAAGGAAACCTATGCCAGTGTTTGAATAATAAATAAAACAAAAATAAGGTAACTAAATAAATATAATTATGTATTTTATTATCAAAATTAAAATACTGATTGATTAGGTTAGTATAATTATACTTTATTTTTACATTGAGATTCTACCAATTTCTTGAAATCACTGCATTTTTACTTTCAAACATCCTGGAGTTAGGCACTGAGTAGCACAACAATTTTTGGACCCGGGGTATGTCCTTAAACTACGTCCGGACCTGGGTATGTCCTTAAACTACGCCATAAAGAGAGGTATGGGCACTGCGAATGGCATCTCGCTAAGTGTGGTAGGGCACGTTCAGCGAATGTCATCGCTCAAATCTGGAGCAGAGCCCGACTGGGGAAGTACCTCCACCTTACAGAAAACCACAGCCAAATAGCACTAGACCCTACTCATAGTGTTGTGTTCCTGCTGGTGAGTAAGGTTGCCAAAGAGCTCAAAGAGGACCCAGTGTGTTGACGATGACGATGAGGGACCTTCTTGTTCCTTTAGTCGTCAACACAGTGAATCCTCCTTTTTGTAAAGGGTCGGCAACGCGCATGTGACTCCTTTGGAGTTGCAGGCGTCCATAGGTTACGGTAGCTGCTTACCATCAGGCGGGCCGTATGCTTGTTTGCCACCGTCGTGGTATAAAAAAAAAAAAAAAAAAAAAAACAAGCCTCGATTTCATCTTGTCTTCAATACCAAAGGTAAATTCAAACCTGAAATAAAAAACATTGTGTATCATTATTCATTAGTGTAACATATGTGCTACTCATCATTTGTTAACAAAGATAAATATTATAAATAAATAAATATTATAGGACAATCTTACACAAACCGACCTAGTCCCACAGTAAGCTCAATAAGGCTTGTGTTGTGGGTACTAGACGACGATATATATAATAGATAGATATTGATAAATACATAGAAAACATCCATAACTCAGGTACAAATATCTGTGATAAAGACACAAATAAATGCCCTTACCAGGATTCGAACCCGGGACCCCCTGCTTCGTAGGCAGTGTCACTACCGACTGGGCTAGGAGGCCGTTAAGATACTTTAGAACACTCATTTAATAAGTAAGTACATGTATAAGTTCAATATTTAGGACGTTGGTTACAGTGCCAGCCATAATCAACCAGGTTGGAGGGATTCAGTACCCTATTTTTACGAATTTTCAAGAGTTAAAACTAGTGATGCCTTTGTTTTGCGATTGGGCTCCTTCTCGCCATTTGGTGCTTCCAGCAACGGCTTTACTTGTTTAGGGTTCTGTAAGTCGTAATAAACTAGCAGGATGATTTACTCACTATAATATAATGCACAATACACCAGCCGACTATTCTGGCTTTCGCTTTAAACTCCACTCTCAGCACAAGTTGCATTATCCTTTGAAAAAATTTCCTCGTAAGGCGCAATGGATAGCCCACTTTTTGATTGAGTAATAAACATGTTCAAGAATGGCTAAATGTTTGTATATTCTTGATTTTCAAGCTGCAGAGTGCAAAGTTAAGTTTAGTTCGCGCTCCTTTCTTTAGATTTTTTTCTTCGTGTGACGATTTTGACAAGTTTAGTTTGGCATTTATGGTTGTGTTGCCATATTGAATAAATATTCTACCATAAAAATGTGAGTAGAAATGCGTTTAGACAGTGGCATCCCGCTTAACTCTTACGTTGTGTTATTTTGCACTTGGTGCAACCCATTTATGTTAGCAATCGTTAAGTAGCTCCGATTAGCGTAACATTTGGCTTACTTTTACAGGCGGTTTGGTGCAACCCACCCTAAGTCTGTTGTAGCTTACTAAGGGTCTTTGGTTTTGAGAGTTATTGAAATGTTTAGGCACCGATTATTGAGACTCTTTGCAATTTATTTGCGTGTAAACTATCCCATCAAAAACATTACATGTACAAAAATGCCAGTCTCGCAACGCTATTCTCCTACTGCAAAAAGTATTGAGATCTACATTAGATCTCAATACTTTTTGCAGTAGGAGAATAGTGGCTTCTGTGTGGCTTTATAGCCTAAACACTAGAAGTGTACAAAATTTGGAGCTTGTGTGACTGCTAGAAGTACCTTAGATTAGATATATGATGATCGTGATCAGTGAGTCAGTGACAAAGTTAAGGAATTTTAATTAATTATTAAAAATAATTTAATCAATTCTTAAAGCATATGTTTAAAATCAACGATTTTGGGAATATATCTTCCTTGTGTTATGGCCTCTTGTTCACAGAAATTTCAGCCGTTTAGCTTTATCGACAACAGAGTTAGAGGGGGTCGAAAATGGCCTGAATGGCTTCGGGAAAAGGATGGTACGGCCGTGCCTTTGTGCTCGACTTGGCCAGGCACTGCCGTGCTCCCAGATTTTGATTTTGTTAAAATAATAAGGACTTAGCACGTGTTCAAAATAATACATGTCATAAAACTAGGAATATTTCGTGCACGCACAATACACCTAACATCTAGTAGTTTATGCATAGAAATATGACAAAGAAACAATCAAACAAATTTAGCTAAATTTAAGTATAGTTTCTAACGATTTATATGAATAATTTGGTTAACTGTCGCTAAATTTACCGTTTTTTTCCAGGAAATAAATAAATAAATCGCAGTTATTATTTATCTTGGTCATGATTAGTATTTAAATATCCCACCATATAGTACAAATAGTATTCATAGTTTAAATAGTTCGTTGTACAAAAAATAGATAGGTAAAACTTTTATATTTTCATTTATAATGGCATCAAACTCAAATTTTCAAACGATTTTTATTTATACAGGATTCTGCTGTACGATATTTTTGTAAATATGAATTCCTCGTTTTGTTTAAAAAATTACACACCTTCTGGGGTTATTAAGTTATTATATTGACTCACCTCTGGTACCTACCCGCTACAAAGTCTACAAACTAGGTACTAAAATTTTAACTAGTACCATAAATAATTAATCTCAATTTACCACAGGAATAATAGCAATAACAGCAGTAAATTAGTATGCAGATGATAATCAGCACTCATAAAATGATACCGCACTCGGGCGTTACCCTTTGCAACTAAAAAACTAAAGGGGAGGCACGGAAGTAAAACAATATAAATATGTATGGGTTCGTGATAAATATCTAGGGATAATGTGTTGTATTACGTAAAAATGCAAACGTCGATTGCTGTTATTTGATGGACCGGAACATACCGAGTTTTTGTGGTATGGGGTTTTTACAGTAAAGTGTGATTCTAAGCCTTTGCGAGAACTTGAGCCCACACATCCTCAACCGATCTAGTAAGGGCCCTCGCATATTCGTACTTATATATTTGAAATTCAGATCTACATGGCCTCCATGGACAAGATTTTTTTTTCGGGGGAAAATGCCAGTTATTTAAATTCTGCCAACTTACAGACAATGGTTTTTTGATTAGGTACGTATACTCAATAGGCGTGTTTACAAATTTTGTCTTTAATTATAATTATACTACTTATTTTTGAATTAGCTATTTTATTATAACTATACGTAAGTTATGATTATAAATAAGTAGCAAAACTACCTATGTATTGCCTTACCGGATCTCAAATCTTTGTTGCATTGGTTAAGCCAAGAACTTAAGTCGTCTGCTCTAGCGTGACCTATAAGAACGGCCAGTGAGTTTTTTGCGTTACGAGCAGATTCATTTCTTATTTTCTTTTTATTGCGAAAACATTTAAAATTATAGTTACGTGTATGGAGGTCGCACTACGCTGGCTCACCCAAGAGCTTGAGTAGCACTCGCGCAGGTAATGAAAGTATACGGCCAGTAACTTCTTTATTATTATCAAGTAGCCGCCACCACGCTACGAGCCGCATACAATATAAAACAGGCGTTTGATGCTACCTGAATTTATCTAAGTATGATCGCTTTATAAACAATTATAAACGAAAAAAAAACTATTTTTTTTTTTATTAGATTTTCTGTTCTTTGCATATTTAATCGATTAACTTGTTGAAATGGCTGTAATGAGTTATAACATAAAAAATATGTGGTTGTAATTACTTTAACACTCATTTTTACTGCTACTTAGTAGAGGTACTCGTAGGACTGTGAAGTTACAAGACCGTAGACTGGGATTTAAAAGTGAAGCCTCCTTTAATCAACAGGTGACCCAAGAGCTGCCTCATTTACCGGCTAAAAAACATTTTTATTCAAGTTATAAGTTATAATCCATTCTAAGTACTGACACATTGTATAAAAACACCTCTGAAGTTGCAGGCGTCCATAGGCTATGGTAGCTGCTTACCATCTGGCGGGCTTGTTTGCCACCGTCGTGGTATTAAAAAAGCGAGCACCTAAACGTCTGAATCAGAAATAGGTATCAGAATTAGCTTGAAAATGATGATAGATTGTTTTGACAAAAACGGGACTTAATCGCGTACGCTTACTTTTGTCAAAATAATGAGTGAAAATCGTGTAAGTTTAAATCAGTACATGATAGATTGTCTTTTTAATGTATTGTTTATATACGTATAATACGGCACCAGTTAAATCAGACCCTTATTAATTGTACTACAACTGGAAACCAATCCTTTGAAACATTTTCATCGCAGGCGCACTCTCGTCGCAAAGATTTCTCCGCTTTCTTTGCGCTCTCGTTCGGTCCCGTTTCAGCACATTTCAAATGTAATTGAAAATGCATTAACTGATTTCATTTTGATAAATTGCTAAGAGCTATTTGCATTAATTACACAGCACGGGACATTTAGAGATCACTTGTTACTTTGCAAAGTAGTTCAAGTAAAAAATATCATAAATTTTGTGATTGTATCCAAGCATTTCTCATGACATGGATGTATTAAATTCTTTCTTGAGACACAAAATATAGGTAGCTAATTATTTCAATGAAATTATTAATGTTTTTTATTAATGTCAACATTCATTCATTCATTAACAATGCAGAAGTTGTTTCGCATTCTTGGTTGTTTGGTAAGACGAAAGGAACCACGTTTAGCGAATTTGGATTTAGGTAATGAGCTTGTGATGCAGCGCCATGAGCGCGCACACAAATGAGCTACGCACGCTGCGACGGAACGCCGCAGCGAGCGCACCGCATCGTGGCCGCCGGCCGACTGAAGTCGACCACCCCCCCGCGCGTCCCCGCGCTCCGATCCGTATATAAGGCGCGCGCGCCGAGCATCGTGGCAACGTCTTCGGCGCCGGCGCCGAAGGCGCCGCGGACTCCCTCCGTCTCAGCACCCTCTGTGCTGGCCCCTCAGGCCCGTAGTGCCACTCCGGCAAGAGACGGCGGGTCTTCGACAACAGCTGCGATCCCGTCGAATCCTACCGTCGCAGCACACTCTGTGCAGGCCCCTCAGGCCAGTAGTGCCCCTCAGGCAAGCGGCGGCGGGTCGTCGGCACCAGGGATCGACCATAATAGGCTCGACTCGTTGGTACTGGTCGATGTACAGCGATGGACCACTGCTCGGGCCATGGCCCAGCAGAGGGGCATTGCCATACACCGAACGGATCTTCAGACCGAACCCTATTACGGGCTTAGGATCACGGTCCAGGGATCCAAGACTTACCGAGCCCTGGCCAGGCTCTTCGAGGAACTCAAGCTGTCTTTCAACCGGCGAACGTTCCCCGAAGAGAAAGACCACAGGGCCATCATCCGCAATGTACCTAGGTTCTTTGAGGATGATGAGGTAAAGGAGGATCTAGTGAGGAAGGGAATCAACGTTCGGGAGGTGTGTCGTCTCTATCATAAGTCTAGGGGCAAATATGATATTGTTCTGGTGAAGACTGATCCCAGTCCTAGCTCGCGTCAGGCTCTTCAAGCCATCAAGAACGTGTTAGGTGTTACGGTTAGGGTAGAACCTCCCAACAAGAGGAACTACGTCACGCAGTGTCACAACTGCCAGAGGTACGGTCACAGCACTCGTGGCTGTAACTCTCCCCCCCGCTGCGTCAAGTGTGCTGGCGACCACTCGTCTCGCAACTGCCCGCGTCCGAAGGGTTGCAAGGACCCGGTAGGCCGGCGGTGTGTCAACTGCTTGGAGCGCAAACTTCCCCATGGGCATACCGCCAACTGGGGAGGCTGCCCCTGTGTTCCAAAGCGGAAGGACACCTCCGGCAAACCGAAGCCCTCGCAACCTGACGGGCGCAGGTCAGGCAAGACTCAGGTGGCTCCTCAGACCACTAGCGCACAAGAGTTCCCCGCCCTTAAGGCTGTAGGATTAGGGCTTGCCAATAGGAACCCGCCGCCCTCTGCGGTCGCAGCACCCTCTCCGGCACCCTCAGTGCCCTCGTCCCAGGGGGGCCCCGTTGCCCGAGGTACCCCCGCACCTCAAGCAGGCCGGCCTGCCCCAGGTCCCCTCCCAGTTTCTATACTGGCCTCAAAGACCCTCTCTCCCCAGGAGCAGAGGGAATATGAGGCTTATATAGCAAACGCTAGCAATTACTTCTTCGCCTCAGTGTTAGGCCGTCAAGTCGCTCTCCACCAGAATGAATAATAGTTGCCTCAAGCTTAAACCCAGTTCGCTAACCATCGGTTTTTATAACGCCGATGGCCTAAGCCGAATGAAGGATGAGATTACACTCTTTCTGCGCGATCATTCCGTCGACATCTTCCTAGTACAGGAAACATTCTATAAACCGTTTATGCAATGTTTCCGCGTCCCTGGTTACACTCAGATTAGAAACGATAGGATTGGTAGGGCCCGCGGGGGCACTTGCATCTTCTATAAAAGTTTCCTACATTGCATCTCTCTCAACCCCCCTCCACTGACAAATATGGAAGTGTCGGTCTGCCGCATATCGATGGACGGTCATCCCCCCATATCGATTGCGTCAGCCTACATCTCTCCATCACTTAACATACTACAGACTGACCTAGATATTTTAGCAGCCCTAGGCCCCTCGGTCATCGTGGCCGGGGACCTAAATAGCAAACACGTCGACTGGGGATGCGTCGCGACTAACCCCAACGGTAGGCTGCTCAATCGTCTGTTGATCGAAAGCCTCCCTTTCGATATCCTCCCTCCCCTTGAAGCAACCCACTACCCCCATACTGAAGGACACCGACCAGACATACTCGACGTAGCCCTTCTAAAGAACGTAGCGCTCACTCTGCGTTCTATAGAAGTGCTAGACGAATTAACTTCAGATCATAGGCCGGTCCTCTTGCGACTGGGCCCTCACCCCGATCAAGCCCCTCCTACCAGGACACTCGTGGACTGGGACAAGGTGCAACAAGGTCTCCTAAAGACAGACGCCCCCATACTTAGAGACATACCTGACATTATTACCACAACTCAACAGACTGACCAAGCGATCGACCTACTCACCAACTACCTCAACGCTGTCAAAAGCGAAGCCTCTAGGGAGGTGTCGGCCGAGGAAATCCAACGCCGCCCCCTGCCTAGGGAACTGAGAGAGTTGCTGACTAGGAAAAATCGCGCCATTAGGACCTACTCTAACTGGCCTTCCCCCGAAAATCGTCAAATCCTGAGGGGCTTGTGTCACGAGTCCAAACAGCGAATTGCCGAATTTCGGGAGAACTCTTTTAGGGATCTGATGGGGGAGATAAAGCCTAATCACCAGGCTTACTGGAAACTAGCTAGATCTCTCAAATCAGATACCGTCTGGACTATCCCCCCTTTGGAACGCCCCGGTAGTCCAACCCGCGCACTCGAGGACGACGAGAAAGCAGAATGTCTCGCCAATAGTTTAGAGTCTCAATGTTCGCCCAGCCTCCTGCCTGCCGATGAAGCCCATGTCGAGAGGGTAAATTCTGAGGTGGACAGGAGATCGCGTCTCCCCGTAACTTCACCTCTCGTACCGGTGTCGGTTAAGGAAGTCCACGATCGAGTAAGGTATCTTCGAGTAAGGAAGTCCCCGGGTGCGGATGGCATCTCCAACCGCATGCTGAGACTTCTGCCCGAACATCTCTTACTCATTCTGGTCGGCATCTTCAATGCCGCCCTGTCCAATAGTCACTTTCCAGCCGCGTGGAAACGTGCCACGGTCATCGGAATAGCGAAGCCTGGCAAACCCCGGGCCTCGCCAGCCTCTTACAGGCCCATCAGCTTACTCAGCTCGCTTGCTAAGCTGTATGAGCGAATCATCCTCGCTCGGATTCTCAGGTTCACGACTGAGAATTCAATTATCACGGACGAGCAGTTCGGCTTTCGTGCCGGACACTCGTGCGTCCAACAGGTGCACCGCATCACGGAGCACGTGCTGGACGGCTTCTCGCGTCGAACAGGGTTGAAGACGGGAGCGATCTTTCTTGACGTGGCGAAAGCCTTCGACAAGGTCTGGCATAACGGGTTGATATACAAGTTATATCAGATCGGTATGCCGGACAGACTCGTACTCATAATACGAGATTTCCTTACGGACAGAAGCTTTTGCTACCGACTGGAGGGAACGCTTTCACCTCCACATCCTATTAGGACAGGAGTCCCGCAAGGCTCCGTCCCCTCGCCTACACTCTATTCGTTGTTCACGAACGATATTCCTAGGCACCCGCGTGTCGAACTAGGGTTGTTCGCGGACACCGCGCTCTTTACGACGCACAATCGCTACATTCTTGTTCGGAAATACCTCCAAGAGGCAATCAATGGCTTAGGTCAATGGTTTCGTCTTTAGCGTATTGAAGTCAATCCGGACAAGAGCGAGCGATCTTCCACCCTACTGCCATAGGTCCGACAGGCAGGAAGGTGGCTCCGGTCCGGCTTTTTGACCAGCCCATTCCGTGGGTTAACGAGGTCAAATATCTAGGCGTCACTCTCGACCGTCGTATGACTTTCAAAAGCCACATCCGTAGGGTACGCAACAGAGCGCTGTTCGTATTAGGAAGGCTAGGGCCGATGATTAACAAGTTTAGTAAAATGTCACTTAGAAGCTGACACTCTACGGCGGCCTAGACACTACGTCACGGACCAGGACGACGCACTCACAGCGGCCATTCATGAGAAATGGAACGCTGTGCGTGCGCCCTCCCCCACATGTACACTGCGGCGCCCCCGCCGGCGGGGACGCCCACCTCGGAACAGTCGCGACCACATCGACACGTTCAGTCCCTTATCCACCCGGTACCGCCGCAAACCGGATAGAGTCACCCCGACAGTCGTCGGGCCTAGCTGAGTTTCTTGCTGGAGTCTTCTCAGCTAGGCTAGGAGTAGCGAACCAGCGACAAAACCCCCATTAGCTCGATCCCCCCCCACTCACCCAGATCAGGTTGAACTCGCTTCAACTGATCTCGCTGGAAGCGCAAGCTCGGTAGGAGCATTCCAGCGTAGCAAACTCGTCACGTTAGGTCGCGGAAGGGTCCTGGATTTTCCCCCGGCAACCATCCCACCAAACAGTCCGCCCGCTTTAGCGCTCCAGAAGCATAAAGCCCAAGTCAGGCTCAAAAAAAAAAAAAAAAAAAAGCATCGTGGTAGTGATTCTCGCAGCCGCCGCTCGGCTGCTAGGATTGCTGTACCCAGGCTATGGCAGTCGCGGTGTTCATATAGGAGCAATAGCACGCCATAGTCTTGATCCCTTCCCCTCGCCTGTTCCCCCGTATCCTGGTCTACAGCAGTTGCGGTGTTCGTAGAGGAGCAATTGCACACTGTAGTACCTACCGTCCGTCCCGATTCCCGTATCCTGGTCTATAGTGGTTGCGGTGTTCGTAGAGGAGCAATTGCACGCTATAGTACCTACCGTTTCCCGTTCATCCGTCACCCTTACCGTCCGCCGGCCGACCGACCCTGATCTCCGTACCGAGGGTCAAACAACCCCGCGTGGTTGTCGCGAGTAGACTAGGACCTCGCGCCCGTTTATACATCCCTATCTGGGAATCCCGTCTCGCGCTTAGTAGCATAGGTTAGATTAAGTACTCATAGTTAAGTTAAATAAACCGGCATAAAAGCCCGCTGTATTTACCACTGTTAATTAGTATTTCTCTACTTTCCCCTGTGTCCCTCTCATCCCTGAGCTAGTTTGAGAAAACCCGAGGTCCCGTACGGACCGACGGAGTTGTGAGCCGTCTCGCCCGTTCCGACGCGCGGGACGACATCACATCTGGCGCCCAACTCAAAAACTCGCGTAAGAGCTCATACGCTCGAGGGGACACAGGATAGGTCACTATCACAGACTAATATCGCGTTTTCCCTGCCCACCCGAAGTAGGTAATTACCGGCAGTCCCGACACGCGATAGTCAACAGAACTAACTACTTATTCCCGTCTTAAAATAAAAGAGCAATAGACTATTTTCCCGCCATTCAAATAGTATTAAACTATTTTCCGCCTGTGTAATAACAGATTATTTACAGATTGTTCGAATATTAATTCGATTTAAACAGCAATACAAGACTCTCGTCAAGATATCACAGCAGCGCTAAATGCCAACGGCCTGGATATACCGATTAAAGAAACCGGAATTGATAGAAGTAGCAACAGAGCGAGGCATACCGACAGAAGGGTTAACCGTCGAAGAAATCCGCAAAGGATTATTCGAGATCCTGAAAGAAGAAGCCACTTCCCGGAACCTGAAAGAAGAAGATTTAAATACCATGTCCGAAAACAACGCGAAAACGATCACCAAACTCATCAGAGAATGGAACTTAAACTTCAAAATCACCGATTGCGCGGTAGATTTCGTAGAAAGGTTAGAAGAACTGGTAGCAGCAAGTGACATCGAGAAAGATGAAATACTACCAGCACTACCACGCATCCTGCAAGGAAAAGCACTCCTGTGGCACAGAAACAACGCAGAGCAATGGCAAACCTGGGAAGAGTTCGTAAGTCTCTTTAAACTTTATTACTTTCCGAGCAACTACGAAGAAGACTTACCCGCCAAAACAGTCGCAAGAAAGCAACAGTTCCGAGAAACGTTCTCGCACTACATAACAGACCTGCAAACACTTATAAGGAGGTACGGAAACCTTAACGAAGCAGATCAATTGCACCGCATCCATGAGAACATGCTAAAGAATTACAAGATATACATTAGAAAACAGGACTTCAAGGATATCGCCGGATTATTAAAATTAGCAAAAGAATACGAGAGCTTCGCACTACAAGCCCATACACCAGGGAGATATGATGACACACACTGGAGAACGACAAACCCGGAAGGAAACACATACACGACATATACCGCAGGCAGAACCAGACTGAAAGAGCCGAGCGGACAAAGAACACAAAGCTCCGATGAGAACCGCAAGGTACACCCCAAATACGATTCAAAGATTTGTTGCTGGTCGTGCGGAAAGCCTGGACATGACGCGGAGGCATGCAGGGGCAAGCGGCAAGTGTTCTGTAGTAGGTGTGGAAAGCTAGGCATACTCAGCAAGAACTGCTGTAGGAAACCAACCTGGGGAAAAGCGAAGCTCTAGGCGCATCTGACAGTCCGAGGGAGGACAACCGCCCATACACAGAAATATATATAATGGGACACGAATACCGTGGATTGATCGATACTGGATCAACAAACACATACATTAATCAAGAAACATACGATGAGTGCAAGAAACAAGCCCTACTAGAAAGAGAAACAACAAGACCGATAATACTAGCAAACGGAAATAGAACCGAGTCAACAAAAAGCATTCTAGTGGAACTACAAGTGAAAAACATAAAAATAAAACACTGGCTACGAGTGTTACCGAAAGCAACCGATATAATAATCGGAATGGATGTGTTAAGAAGGCTGGGAGTGACCATACAGTGGCCACAAGACCAAACAACAAACACTGACGACGAGACACAACCACCCGAACAAGAAAAAGAAAACAGTCAAACAACAGAGCAGCAACAATCCGAAATGAACCAGGCGACAGACACCGAACGACAGCCAGCAAACAAATCCGAACAAACGGAACCAGAAACCGACGCAAAGGAAAGCCCAGAGCATACACAGCATGTTAAGACTGACCCGACGCTGGGGGTAACACTCTCGGAAATACAAAACAAAAAAGTACAAGAAGTTCTACAGCGAGAATTCGAACTACGTGAGAAGAGTCCAAAAGGAAACACGTGGATAGAACACAAGATTAGACTCAAACACACAGAACCAGTAAAACAAAAGTATTATCCGCGGAACCCCAAACAGCAACAAATTAACGACACACACGTCAACGACATGCTGCAGCAAGGAGTAATCGAGAAGTCGCACAGCCCGTACAGCTCACCCGTAGTATTGGTGAAAAAACCATCCGGACAATACCGTTTTTGTATAGACTTCCGGAAAATAAACGAAATCTCCGAAAAAGATGCGTACCCACTACCACAAATAGATGATACTTTAGAAAAGTTAACACAAGCCCAATTCTTCTCCAAGTTCGACCTAAAGAACGGCTACTGGAACGGCAAATTAGACAAACACAGCAGGCCAATCACAGCCTTTACAGTACCCGGAAGGGGGTTATTTCATTTCAAGGTCATGCCATTTGGCCTCCACTCCAGTGGAGCCACCTTCCAAAGACTATTGGACATGGTAATCGGACCGGAACTCGAACCTAACGCATACGTTTACCTCGACGACATTATAGTGTGTAGCCCCACGTTCGAAGAACACATCGTACACCTGAAAGAGGTATTCCGACGAATCAGAGAAGCAAGATTACGCATCAACATGGAAAAATGTGAGTTTGCAAAGGCCGAGGTAGAATACCTAGGACACACGGTAACAAGAAAGGGAATCAAAATGAACGCGGAAAAGATAAAAGCAATAACAGAACTAAAAGCGCAAAAAAACATAAAACAAACACGCACATTCATAAGCATGACATCCTGGTATAGGAAATTTATACCCAACTACGCCGACATAACCGCACCACTAGTCAAACTTTTGAAAAAAGGAGAGAAATTCGTATGGGACACGCAACAAGAAACCGCCTTCGAAAAACTCAAAGAAAAAATAGCAACAGACCCTATCCTGACAAGGGCAGACTTCACAAATGTAAATGTAGTCGAATTCAATTTCGCACTCAACACATCGGTCCAACAATCAACTAAATATACCCCGGCCCGGCAGTCCTACTATATGGAAGAAAACTACGGAACCCTAACGACCAAAATTCATTCCCGACAACACACATACAAGAATTCAAGAAACTACAAGAAATATATGAAATTGTGCGAAAAAAAAAACCAAGAAATGGCTTCAAAGATACAAAAAACTTATAACGACAAAAATAAAGGACCGTGGAACCCCAAAATGAGAGACCACGTATTAAAAAGAAATTTCACATTATCAAACGCAGAGAAAAGTTATTGCGCGAAATTAGCCCCAAGCACCATACATTATTTTAGAAAAAAAAAATCACCAGTTATATACCTACTACAAGAAAAACTACAAACGCAAAATTATAACACCACACATAAAAGATTTGATACCGTATAATAATTGAAATAAAACACAAAATCCAACCCGAATCCAGGAAGGCAAGTCAAAATAACTTAAAATAAAACGGAACATAAACAACAAAGTGCAAGCCAGACGTGAACGCAACCGAAAACCAACAAAATTGTTATTACAAATAAGGTTCACTTTCAAACATAAGCAAATTACACAAAAATGAACCTAAAGCAGACCACATAAGGTCTAAACACAAATTTATCCCGAAAAATTATTCAAAACCAAAATAGCAACTAACACGCGTTAAACCAAGCTATCCCGAAAAATGTTGATAACCCAACCTAACAAAATATTTTTAATAAAAAAAAAACCGTAGATAAATATTAATAACACGGTCATAAGAACCAAGAAAATAGATAATAGTCTTAAAAGTGTAAAAAAACATATCAAGGGAAACACGGATCCCCAAAACGTCACACATGGACAGAGGGGACTTTTTTTTTATAACCGTGATTATACAGGTGATTTTTCCCCACAGGTAAAAATCTCCAGAGCCGGAACGGGACTGTGATGCAGCGCCATGAGCGCGCACACAAATGAGCTACGCACGCTGCGACGGAACGCCGCAGCGAGCGCACCGCATCGTGGCCGCCGGCCGACTGAAGTCGACCGCCCCCCCGCGCGTCCCCGCGCTCCGATCCGTATATAAGGCGCGCGCGCCGAGCATCGTGGCAGTGATTCTCGCAGCCGCCGCTCGGCTGCTAGGATTGCTGTACCCAGGCTATGGCAGTCGCGGTGTTCGTATAGGAGCAATAGCACGCCATAGTCCTGATCCCTTCCCCTCGCCTGTTCCCCCGTATCCTGGTCTACAGCGGTTGCGGTGTTCGTAGAGGAGCAATTGCACACTGTAGTACCTACCGTCCGTCCCGATTCCCGTATCCTGGTCTATAGTGGTTGCGGTGTTCGTAGAGGAGCAATTGCACGCTATAGTACCTACCGTTTCCCGTTCATCCGTCACCCTTACCGTCCGCCGGCCGACCGACCCTGATCTCCGTACCGAGGGTCAAACAACCCCGCGTGGTTGTCGCGAGTAGACTAGGACCTCGCGCCCGTTTACACATCCCTATCTGGGAATCCCGTCTCGCGCTTAGTAGCATAGGTTAGATTAAGTACTCATAGTTAAGTTAAATAAACCGGCATAAAAGCCCGCTGTATTTACCACTGTTAATTAGTGTTTCTCTACTTTCCCCTGTGTCCCTCTCATCCCTGAGCTAGTTTGAGAAAACCCGAGGTCCCGTACGGACCGACGGAGTTGTGAGCCGTCTCGCCCGTTCCGACGCGCGGGACGACATCACAAGCTAGTAGTAACGTTAGACACACACATACGCCAATCAATCAATGAATTGAATATAAGTATAATAGTGGTACAAGCAGTCACTTTAGTAAGTAAAGCATTTAGTAACGTCGTAGTCGTCCTGGACATATTTTACCTTAGACAGTCGTTTGAACTTCCTATTCCTATTGTATGCACTGATAACTGTAATAAACAGCCCTTGTAGTATACTTAACTATACATCATCAACATTGACCGGCAATTTGAATAATTTTACTTATATATACATACATTTATTTAACATAAACAGTAGGTAACTAAATATTTGCATTTTTTAAACTTTAATTAAACGATTACTACGCCGATTAAATCTAATAACGATTGTAGATTTGAACGACCAGCCTAAATGTTAGTTACAATGAAACCCACATTAAGTTTTGCTTACCAGTAGGAAAGCAATACTTAATGTGGGTTTACTTAACACATAAATTCAGTAGTACTATCAATTACTCCTTAATACTGCTTCGCACAGTTGCTAAATATGATATAGTAAGTGCGTCGTTAAATTTAACAAACTTAATTTTCAATTACGTCAAGAAAATAAATGTTATGACTATGACTGTGTGTATTGTAAACATAAGTGTGAGATCTCGTATTCTGTGCCCGGCTAGGACAGCTGGGAATACCTAATGTTTTTTCATGTGAAAAATTCCAAGTTATCTGCGCCATCGCCGTGTTTTTATATCAAACATTCCAATTTTTATTAAAAACACGGCGGTAGTGGGGACAAATTGGAATGTTTCATATAAAAACATGGCGATGGCGCAGACAAATTGGAATAAAATCTTTTTATACGAAACATTCCAATTTGTCCCCACCATCGCCATGTTTTTATAGAAAACATTCCAATTTGTCTGCGCCATCGCCCTGCGATCCAGACGGGGACAGATGGGAATACGCCTGTAAAAGGTATTACTTTTACATCATACCTGTTTTATCATGGTCTGCGTAGACAAATGAGTAAAGTCTACGTTAGGCGGATAAAAAAAAAACATTGCGTCGTTATAATTAATCGTATTTTTTTATTTCTATTATTGTATTATTGTTTTTTTATATTATTTTTCATTTCAATTGTATTACTTTGAGTGTGTTTGGCATATGTGTCGCCACTGTTACTTAGTTTTAAGTTATAGACGGAGAGCTGGCCACGTCAGATATGACACAATAATGAGAGCAACGAAACACATGTAGTTAGTTTGCTATACTATGCTTATTTCTAGATCCGGACATCTGGCAGTTGTAAAGTGGTGGAGGTCAAAGAATGCAAATAACTTGAAGAAAACAAATCCTAGAGTTCTGGGTTTAATGAAATATTATGGGAAATTATGTAATTAATTAGGTTATATCATACCCAGAAGGTTCTGTTGGGGGAAAGTAGTGCCAAATGATGTAAAATGCAATTTTTAGTTAGTCGCCCACTGTTTTTGTTTCCCCAATAATAGGCAATGGTATTTAATCTAATGTTAAAATATAGGCCCTGTCCTATATAAATTACACAACTTTGGCATTTTTTACCTATTTTGGTTATACTTTTTTCCAACTTAAAAACTTTGTTGGTCTGTCACTCTGACATCCACCCATTAAAAGCTGCCAGATGCCTGGATCTAGCAATAAGGATGGTAAAGCAGTCTAACTAGACAGGTTTCATTGCTGTCATTATTGTGTCACATCTGACGTGGCCAGCTCTTAGACCATTAGGTCTCCACTGAAAACCAGCGCCATGGCTTGCCGTGGCATTACGCCAAGTGGGGAGTGTATTTTTAAGTCTCATTGTAGGTTTTTTGCATTTCTATTTATATTAATGGTTAATGTTTAATAAGTTTATATAATTTCTTTTCTTTTTTTCTTCTTTCAATTGGCCAGATACCTTACTTGTATTAAAACACAAGACACACCCTCCATACATATATCTAGACACACGGCAGTGTGTCCGCCAAGTTCGAGCAAAAAAAAGCGACACACCGGCCGTGGGTTATATTACACGAACCATTTCGGGCCAATTTCGACCGCCCTATAACTCAAAACATACTTTATCTACGCATATGAAATTTCGAGTGTCTGTTGACATCCCCTTAATTGTCTAGAATACAAAATTTCATTATTCTACCTATAGCAGTTCTTGAGATATTGACGTCAGAAAATCGCTATTTTTACTATACACTCACTGACTCACTGACTCACTGACTCACTGACTCACTGACTCATCAAAAACCTAGACCACTTCCAATGGTCGTACTGACTTGAAATTTGGCATGGAGATAGGTCTTAAGGTCAAAGTAAAGGGAAAAATCTGAAAACGGCCAAGTGTGAGTCAGTTTTAAAAATAGCGAAGGTGTAACTTTGTTCTACTATGAAGTCATAATGAACTAAATTGGTCTATCTTCTAATGGTCGTACCGACCTGAAATTTGGCTCGAAGGTTTGTCTTTAGGTCGAAATAAAGTAAAAATCTGAAAACGGCCAAGTGTGAGTCAGTTTCGAAAACAACGAATGTGTAATTTTGTTCTACTATAAGTAGGTATGGAGTGGAAATGAGATTTTTTACTTTAGATACATACCAATTTAAGACAATACATGTTTGTCTTAAAGACAAGAACAATAAAATTGTTCACCACTCTGTGTGTGTCTGTTGCGGGAACCGAACCCACGATTTACGAAGTGCAAAGCAGGTCACTAGGTACACTAGGTGCGCTAAATCAGTCAAACAAAAATGAAAAGACTATTTTTTCTCGCATAGTCTAAATAATTTCTAATTTTACAACTAATAAAATCGCAGATTCAAGAACATGGTAATCATATATACTCTAAGATAGAATTATATAATTCTATCTTAGAGTAAAAATTATATAAAAATGAAATGCGTTTGTTAGTTACCCATAAACTCGAGAACCGCTGGACCGATTTAGGTAATTTTGGTATTGAAATGTTGGTATTAGACCGCAGAAGGTTTAGGTAGTGTAAAAACACGGAAATATTGTGATGATAATTAGAAAGGAGTGATTATTTATTCCCATACAAATCAACTTGACAATGACGTGACGTTAATGACGGCTGCGTTCAATATTAGTAATTATTCCGTTAAAGAATAACAAAATTTTGGTCGAGACATGTCAGATAAACCGGCAGAAATAATACTAAATCGGAACGCACACATACAATAATAAAGGTCTCTATACACATGGTGATCGGTCGCACGATTAGAGTGAGCTGGAGCGATAGTTAGAGTGAGGCAAGACATGTGTATCCTACTCTAACTATCGCTCTGTCTCTCTCTAATCGTGCGACAAGTTGATTACGTGTTCGGTGCGCTCGACGCGCCATATCACCGAACCGTCTCATGTGACACATGAACAGACGTTTGACGACAGAGGGGAACGCCTGTCATGGCCGCTGCGGTTGGTTGAATTATCTAAGGTCTGCTCCGACGATATTTCTATGGCACATCCATCCACACGTTCGAACTTGGTCCGGACCGAACCAAATCCGGAGGGCAAAACCTTCGGACAGAGCGAACCGTCAATAATAATAATAATGTACGGCGGACCGCTGTACACACCATCGAATATGGTTCGGAGCGAACAAGGTCACGGTACGGAGCGTACCAAATTCGACCGTCTGTTACAGCTATAAATACTTCTCTATGTTATCTTCTAAGTAGTCTATGCTTGATTGGTCTATGGTCTGTGCTCTGGCAAATTTCTCTTGATTTTGTGTAAAAATTGTTTTGTGGCCATGCCTAAGAAAAAACCAGATTTAGGTCGTCGAAGTAACACAAATGTTCGAAGAGCAAGCCAGCGTGCTAATCGCAGCGATGACCAACGAGCGGCAGCTAATGAAAACAGCCGTATTCGTATGTCACAATTGCGTTCGAGACGTAATAATAATGAAGCGGACAGACGAAGAATGCAACAACGTGATGCTCATCAATTACAACGACAGCGAGAACGACGCAATGCAATGGACCGATCACGTAGACTCCATGCTCCTGTGGTCCTGGAACGTGCAGCATTCCACTACCAACCGGAAATAGATTACGGTGCCGACAAATCGGTAACAATTGGAGAAATGACAAGCATTTGTCGTTATTGTAAGGCATTAAAATACATTGGTGAACCTGATGGACTATGTTGTGCCAATGGAAAAGTAAAACTGCTCCAATTAGTCCCGCCTCCAGAGCCACTGAACTCATTAATTTCGGGGCACGATAATGACTCTAGCCACTTCCTAGCCAACATCCAAAAATACAACAATTGTTTTCAGATGACATCATTTGGTGCAACACACATTGTACAGGAGAATTTTATGCCCACTTTCAAGGTAACTATTATACCACCTAGGTATCAATTTGAAATGTACGAGTATAAAAATTACTATATTTTTGTACCAATTAAATAAATATATGTAAAGATAAAGAAGCTAATTATGTTATTTTGTCTTCCGCAGATACAAGGCCAAATTTATCACTTACTAGGAGCGCTACTACCACCACCAGATGCAAACCATCAATTTTTACAAGTGTATTTTATGGGGAATACAGATGCAGAAGCTAATATGCGTTGTTCTCAAAACCCAACACTGAAGCAAACCATTATTCGTGACTTACAAAAACTGCTTCATGAGAACAATAATTTAGTGAAAATGTTTAAAACAGCATTGGAACGTATGCCGTCCGACAGCCATAAAATTGTCATCAAAGCTGATAAAACACCTGCTGGTGAGCATGCAAGAAGATTTAATGCACCGACAATTGATGAAGTTTCTGTTGTCATTGTCGGAGAAAATATGCCAGCGAGAGATATTGTGCTTCATCGTCGGAACAATGAATTAAAACGTGTGTCAGAAACGCACAGGGCTTATGATGCACTACAATATCCATTGCTCTTCTGGCAGGGGGAAGATGGATATCATTTCAATATCAAAATGATTAACCCAGTAACAGGTATTTGCACCTATTTTTTAAATAAGTATTAATTCCTTACAATGTTTTTCTTTACCAATTAGCAACTGGTCAATATTTCACTTAGTTAAAATGGTGAAATAGTATGTGTGTCTGTAAAATAAAAAATAAAAAAACAAAATGTGAATAGGTAATCCACTTGGTAAATGTGTGGGGGGGGGGGGGGGGGTATTTCTTGAACCTTCACATGCTTAGCAGTGAGACATGTATAGGCTGAATAGAAGGATGAAAATACATTTTTTACTTACCATTTATTGTTTATTATTGCAGGTGCTGAAACTAACAAAAAAGTTAGTGCAATGAATTTTTATTCATACAGACTAATGATCCGTGAAGGTGAATTGAATCATATATTGATGTGTCGACGGCTATTTCACCAATTTGCAGTTGACATGTATGTCAAAATAGAAACCGAAAGATTGACATACATCCGGCTAAACCAAAAAAAGCTACGTTCTGAAGAATATATTCATCTTCGTGATGCCATCAATACGGATACCAATGTAAATGATGTGGGAAGAATGACAATTTTGCCAGCCACGTACATTGGAAGCCCACGCCACATGCATGAATACGCACAAGACGCGATGACATATGTTAGACAGTATGGTCGGCCAGACCTTTTCATAACATTCACCTGCAACCCACAATGGGTTGAAATCAAGAAGGAATTGTTACATAGCCAAAAACCACTTGATAGACACGACATTACAGCAAGAGTTTTTAAACAAAAATTAAAATCTCTTATGAATTTTATTGTTAAGCATCGTGTGTATGGCCAAGTTCGTTGTTGGATGTACTCTGTTGAATGGCAGAAGCGTGGCCTACCTCATGCACACATTTTAGTATGGTTAGTAGATAAAATAAGGCCAGATGAAATTGATGACATAATATCAGCAGAAATTCCTGATGACACAGTTGACCCCAAATTACATGCTACAGTGACTAAACATATGATACATGGACCTTGCGGAATTTTCAACAACAGCTCACCCTGTATGGTCGATGGCAAGTGTTCCAAGCGATACCCAAGAGACCTGACTGCTGACACCATAACGGGAAATGATGGATACCCATTATATCGCCGGCGATCAGTTGCAGATAATGGGCGATCGGTAGTAGTGAAGCTGAAAGGACAAGAATTTGAGGTTGACAATAGTTGGATTGTTCCATACTCGCCAATATTATCAAAAGCGTTTGATGCTCACATCAATGTGGAATTTTGCAACTCCGTGAAGTCAATAAAGTATATATGCAAATATGTCAACAAAGGTAGTGATATGGCCGTCTTTGCTGTAACGAATGCAAATGATGAAGTGACTCTCTATCAGATGGGTCGTTATGTAAGCAGCAACGAAGCATTATGGCGAATCTTCTCATTTGCTATCCACGAAAGACACCCTACAGTAGTTCATTTGTCAGTTCACCTAGAAAATGGACAACGTGTGTATTTTAATCAAGAAAACGCTGAAGACCGAGCGGCTAATCCACCATCAACAACATTGACAAGTTTTTTCGAAACGAAATTGTTTCGAAACGGCGGGTCACATTTTGAAAACGAGCGATGATGTGTAATTTTAATGTGTTGATCGTAAAAATAAATAACTTATCTTTTATACTTTTGTTTTAATTTACCCTAAACATTCCCTCTTATTAGTACAGGTAGCCTATTTTCAAAGATAAAATGGCTTGAGACATGATTGTCTTATCGCCCGCCGCCTGCCGCTATCAGTCCCTTTTGTCTCTCACCGCCGCAAGCCTTTGTTTGTTAAAATTGCATGTGGTAGTTTTGTCCAGTACACTTAACCCTTTTAAAACAAGTCAAATGTCAAGTCAACGCCAACTTAGTATTCAGAACCAATGTTTTATTGTAAAATCATAATGAGATTCGTCACCACAACTACCACAAGTATCACAAGTAGAGTGAAACATTTTAGCTACCCAGTTGGTTTAGGTGGCTTATTTTCAAGGATACAGTAGCTACAGTCGTGTTTGATAGCTTAAATAAAAGGGTAAAAGCCAAGCATGTTTTTAAAATGGTTTGAAAATTCGTGGCTATTTTAGTTTTTTTTTTATCGTACTTTGAAATCACTTAAATCGTTTACATTTTCATGTAACTAAAATTTTAAATCGCTGTCAACTTGTTTTCTTTAGACACAGATGTTTGAAATCACTTTTCTAGTGTTTGATAGACATTGCACAATAAGAAATAAAACAAAAAAAAATCTACCTGCAGTAAAAAAAGTACTAATTATCGATTTAGTCTGAAGTTTTGCAGTTTTCTCCGACAAATCTTAAAATTTAAATTAAAAAAAAACTAATAACATTTGTCTAAGACAAGTATGGCTAAAAATGTTCTACATGACCTAGACTATCTCCTACTTTCGGCTTTGCATCCGGTTACCAAACACCCTGTATGTACTATTGCCCATCTCACCCTCCGATACGCCACGGGATGAGATGGGATGGTGCACTTCTAGGGCTACATAATAGGCCACCAATTATAATACCTACTGGTAGGTAGGTATTACCAAGTTATTAATTATCTATGTAGGTAGCGTACTTACAAACAGAATAAAGTACGTTATTGATGTATGTAATTATATGTAAGTAGGTACATTTTATAGGTGTAGGGAGCCAGTTTATTTGTAAAAATCACCTATAAATAAATAGTAAAATAGAATTAGACGCTTAGTATAAAGGGTATAGTATAAAGCACATACCTAAGTGGAATGAGACATTTCCTAAAGCAAAAGTGATAAAAAAATAATAAAGAACCTACACCTAACAAAAATAAATGAAATCCCATCAAAAACATAAATGTGAAAGGCTGCCAAGTTCGATACTATGGGAATGCTTCGCCTATAAAAGAAGTGAGATCTGAATAAGTAGGGTCAGGGAGGGTACAGTCGCTCGGTGGGAACAGTGGCTCGAATGTGCTGTGCGAGAAACGGAAAGAGCTTTATGTCTGTCCTCTACATCAATCGGAACCGTTCCGTACCCTACCATGTACGAACTAGTTAGTGAGGCGCTCCGGCGCCATGTGAATGTGTTATGGTGCGTTTTTGTGTTTAATGCTATCAAAATTACATTTCCAGATAAGTTTCACTCCTCTTTTTTCTTAACTCGTACGAGATTTTCAATTATTTATGTTATTATCGAAGAGTGTGTCTAATCTACTTAGTATTGGCTGATAATTCAAGGCCCTAGGTGTTTGTATGTGTTTTTAATTTGAACTAAAATACAAAATGACGCCAAGGTCCACAGTCGTTCGTTTTGGAAAAGTACACGGTGGCTCGCGAACCACTGTGCACCTTACAGAGTTGGGCTAAAATTTACTTGAATATGAACAAGAATAAAAATTCTGTGATCATTAAAAATAATTCTTGCACTCTTTTTTTTTTTAATAAAATGAAAGTGAATAAATCATGCGACATTTAGGTAGGTACCTATTTTAAATCAAGAATGAAATCAGGAACGATTATTCCGGGGGTTGTGCTTACCAATTCTAATTACCGTTTTATTCAACAAAAATGTTATTTCTTATATAATTTAGGTTCGATTCCTACGTACCTAGCCATTGTGTACTGTTAGAACCACTGTGTTCAGGGCGTAGTACACAGTGACTCGAGCCACTGTGTACTGTTAGAACCACTGTGTACTAGCGGGTCCTAGTCACTGTGTACAGCAACCTGTACACCGTGGCTCGATTCCCAATTTCTAAAAAAGAATGGATATATATTTTTTGGTGAAAGTAACAGCAAATATATTTGCTACATATGAAAGTTTAATAATGCACACTGCTCTGTGCTTGCAACAATTAGTTCAGGAATATATAATTTTCATGCAACAGCCTGTTGAAAAAATCCTAGCGACTGTTCCCTCCCTGACCCTACCAAGTTCCATAAAAATACCTCAAATCATAAATAGTTATAGGAATGCACACTTGATTTCCAGCAGTTTTTAAGGTACATTTTGAATAAGTATCACGTTACATAGAAATACCTAAAATTATAATAGTCAGAGAAACGCACCCCGTTTTTTTTAGCAGTTTCCTGATAACATTTATTATTTTCAGTACTTTTTAAGGATGTAACTTGGCAAGTTTTAATAGAAAATTATATACTTGACACATTGCAGTCCAAAGGTGTCGATTCATTGCATTGAACAGGTGTGCGGTGTGTGAAAACTTTGAACTTATTTTATTTCCATATAAGTGGACACAGACTACCTACTGCATAACATAATAGGTAGGTGTGTGATTTTTTTCAATTAGCCTGATACCTTACTTGTATTGAAACATATACACAACTAAATATATCGTAATGTGTGTGCCAATTATCTCCGATTATTATTAAGAATCCTCTTTTATCTTATGACGTTAAAATTTACACAAAGTGGGTACCATAGTAGGTATGCGCGTTTTCTTTAATTGGCCACATACCTTACTTGTATTGAAACACTATACACAAGTATACTTATTGTAGTATGTGTTGTGTGCTAATTATCTACGCTTATTATCGAGAACTCTCCTTATATGTAGGGGCGTCAAAAATTTGATTTTGGTGTATATGTCTTGTACAGTTATTATTTCTAGACCTGAAAAGGTAGTAGACGATTATTGGAACACTATAAACATTATACAACAATGTTGTGTGGCGGCCAAACATTACAAAAATTTGGTACCTGTATTACCTGTAGTAATTAATAATTTTCATACGCGTTGATACAACTTGCCGTATAAGGTACGTGATTTTGTGTGCAATTTAAACCAAGTTTACACCTACCTAACATATATTGTATTGAAGCACAATACACACCTCCGTATATTGTAGTGTGTGTGTCAATTATCTCCGCTTATTATCGAGAGCTCTCCTTTTTATTGTAGCGGCGGTGGGAACGCTCCGGAACAATATTATCTAAAGCGTTCGTCTCGCAAAATTCTACAAGACTTTACTACTTTTAATTGATTGCATATGATTCCTTTTAGTATTTAAGTACATATATTAACAGTCGATGACACTGTTAAGTAGTGTAACAAACAACTGTTGAAAACTCACTAAATTTAGTGCTGCACTATAAAAGTGTAGTGCTTACATACAATAAGTTGTTTGTAACTGTAATTACATTAGCAATATTTTTATTGTAATATTTTTGTTCTTAAGAGCTTGTTTATTTAAAACTAAGAAGTTTGCAAGTTTAATTTTTTTCGCATATTTTTGGTCACTATAACCACGAACAGGTTTTGAATTAAATAAGCAAGAATATGTTATATGTATAAATACATATAAACTTTTTACAAATCCTCCCTGGGCCGTATTCTAACTTTAAAACACGTTGAGACACGATCCAACTTCAATTAAACTCTAATGCATTAACTACGCAATACAGCTAACGCCTAAACATCTGAATCATAAATATCAGCATTTGCTTGAAAATTGTTCCGATGCACCTCCAATACAACTTCAATGTTGGTTGATTATTTGTTGTGTGTTGAGGTTGTATTGTGTTTTTAATGTATTTTAAAATTATAATACGGCATGCATTAATATCGTTTGGTTTTCTGAACATAGTATTAAACGGTACACTTAACCACACCGAGGTCCGTCACAAAAATATCGACATTTTTATTGAAATCGGCAGATTTATAAATAAAATAAAAGTGAAATGCCGAGTAGGTATTAAACGGATCAGTATCGGAAACTTTCACAAAATACATTCGTAAATATAAATTAGACTAACGTGATTAAATAATTATAATATTAATGTTATTGTGGACATTGAATATATTTAAAAGTGCATTGAACTTTGGCAAGTATGTTTTATAGTCAGCGACAGTAAGGTAAATGTACGCTTCAGCGAACGTGCCGTATCGCCGAATATATTCCATTTTAAGCTATAAGTCGATTACTTACAGCAGATACTACGTTGTGATATTTTTTTCTGTGAGCTACATACCTACCCCTACGAATACGCGTCAGAGACGGCCATGTTGGGGCTCAGTTGCGACATGACAACTGATCTAGTCGGTCGAGTGCCACTTTGTATGGGCGCCTTTAACAAAATCGTTAAGAAATCGCGTGCACTTCTTAAGATCATAGAATCGTTTAAAACTATATGTGGGTTCCAAATTGTGGAATTAGAGTGGTGTTATTTAATAAGTTTATGTATTTTGGTATTTTAAGTGAATTTAGTGCAGTTATATTCTCAGAATTTGAGATAAATGTGAATCCGGTGATGTGTGACCCAACTTTTTGACTGGATGGTTTAACCGAACAGCGTACGGAATCAGGGAAAGCGTATGTCTTTGAAATTATTTTTTTACTGATTTATTATAAGCTATTAATATAAACTTGTTGACTTTTCAAATAATGAAAAGTATTTGTAATTTTATGAGCATTTACCGAACATCTGTAGACAGCAAAGACTATAGTAAATCCGCGTTTGAAATCTTATAGTTTTACGACTTTTTGAGTTAAAAATAAGCCTTTCGACAAAGCTATCTTTAATATTTTTTTATAGTTATTTTACGGCAATATTAGTGAAGACTAAATACATGAACGGATTCGTAATCCTTCTAATTATTAGTTTCAATGTTAAATTTGTGGTTATGTCACAATTGTTGCAATTTAGGTACTATTTTCAAAATTTGTTCGCGTATTAGGTTCCACATATTTTGTATGGTTTATTTACCGAACGCGCGTTCGGTAAATCGTGTCCATAGTCTCTGCTACCGAATTCGTATCTGCCTCGGCCTTGTTTGTATTCGATAGACATTAAAATATCATCCTTATTTCTTTCACAGCTAGGTCGACATTAAAATGTATTATTTTTTCTGCCTATTTATAAAGGCCAGCGCTTCTAAACATTTAAACATGTTCATGGGCCTGCTGTTGATAGGTCGTTTTGTATAAAGAGAAATTGTATAATAATAAAATAAAATATTAAATTGTGTTTTTTATATTTTTAGATAAAATTTAACTTTTGAATTAATATTGTAAAAACTTCTATTACGTAAACACCCCAAAAAACGATGATGATGTTTATGTAATATATAAAAATAATGGTTAGGTATTTTGAATAAATATAAAAAAAATAAGGTTACTTTTGTTTTGTATGAAGTAATTCAGTAATGTATGGAGACGCAAATTTAGCGCAGTTAGATGACATTATCTAAACAGTGAGACAGTTTAAGTTTGAGAATCGCTCAACACCAAATTCCCATACATTTTTCTTCTAGATCGGTAAAGTGGTCACCGGATTCGGTAATATATGCAAATCATGTTTCTTAGTTCGCTTAATGGTACAAATCAAGTAAGGCGGTCTAAAAAACTTTAAAAATATTTTTTAAATATGTCTAACTTTACAAATAATTTCTAAGTGCAATAAAATGATTACAAATGTATTTAAGTTACCAGTATAGTATTGACAATAACCGTATGAAAATGCCAGACCTTATTAAAAAATGAAACGTACATCCAGGTCTTAAGCGTTCGTGGAAACGTACATTTACCTTAGCGGACTATCTGAAAACTGACACTCAGTGATAATACTGATAGTGTTTGCCTATACTAAGCTACCTAGCTTTTATAAAAACCTGAAAACTAATAGACTTTCTAATAATAACCATCTCGTGTGCAATATGAGGCAGTATCGGAAGGTGTCTTGTTAATATAAAACTCCCAACTATGGTCCAATAATGAACTTGAATAATATTCGTTCAGGATGAGCATAACGTAGTTCTATGACAAAATATGTTCATAAATGAATGAAAACACTTAGAAAAATAAAAGAAAAATTTTTGGTCGATACTTTATTACATCTTGAACTTTTGGACTATAGTTGCAGTACTGGACTACAGTTGGGAGGTTTTAAGGTATATATATATATATATATATATAAAACAAAGTCGTGTCGCTTACACCATTTATAACTCAAGAACCGATTTTAATTATATAAAAATTGAATAAAATTAGCTAGTGGTACGAAGTTCGCCGGGTCAGCTAGTTAGATAATAAAAGTACCTAACCTAATCAGTAATCATATTGTATATCTATGTATTTAAATTGTATTCCTATTGTGTGCACTGTTATAATAAGCATAATTGTAATAATTGTAATACTGTGCAACCGAACATTGACCGGCAACTTGAATAATTTAAGTTAAATAAATAGTATTCAGGACTAGAAAGTTAAAAGATACTTTAAAATTCATAGGTTAATAGCATAAATACCACAAAAACAATGCGCGGCACATACTCGTATAAGCTATAATTAATGGGTATATGACATATATTACTTAGTAAGTTAAATAACGACTGAACAATGATTAAATAAATCAAAACATTATGAATTGGCTTACCCAGACTCGAGCGCCGCGTGTGAACTATTCAAATATTACAATACCGCATTGTGTACCGGCTATCCTAGCAAATTAATAACACATTTAAATTACACCAATTATTGCTGAAAAACACTCATTCATTTTGAAAAAAAAAAAACGAGAAAAAAAAAAGAAAATGGAACGCGTTTTTTTCGTGCGGATTCGCGGTTGTCGCGAAAGTCCCGGGAGCGCGTGGCTCGTCTCGCGTATGTTGTGTAAATGCCGCGCCGCAGAAAGCACCTGTGCACTCGCCGGTCTCCCATTCCCAACACTTACCAAGCTTATATTCACACAAGAACCAATTGAAGGAAGATCTACATGACACACAGTTGTAATAAATGTGTAATTACGGTTAAAATGGTTTTTGTAAAGACATAGAGTTGCCAAGCGATGCGAATAATTACCATCTGTAGTATGGCACGGGGATACTGCTACAATGTAATTTAATTCGGCCAGCGGCAAATTAAAAAAAACTCTATTTGATTATGATTAATGCGAGATCGATTCGGGATTAAAAACTCTGGCAATTCAATTTGTGTTATTAGCTTTGTGCTACACAAGTGGATACTAACATAAGTGGATTTAGGAATAATTATGATATATTTTACGTTGATTCATGACAGCGCTGTCAAGGTTTGATGTCTTCGTGTAGGAAAGTGTAATTACTATATGATTGAGGAGAGGGCGGTCGCCGCATAAAATAAACATCCATAACTTTTATGAGTTCACGTTTAAAACTATAGGTTTCATTAGTCTTTAACTATCTACAAACTAAAACAATTTTAAAGCATGTAACAATGGTAAATTATTTTTAACATTTTATTTTGTCAAAATATAAGTACCTATACTTATATTTTTTAATTTCCTTCATATATTTAAGAAAAACCTACTTTTATAAATAAACAGTATGAAAGCGAATTTTACTTTACGTTAATTTTACTTAGAATTTCTAAATACTGTTTTTCATAAGTATTTTCATTTAAATAATAAAGAAAGTTTACATACCTTTGTATCATTATGAGGATGTCTTCAATGTAAACTTTGACATAAGTATTAGGGGTGATGCTGATGATACATAATTATTACATTCAATTTAAATAATAAGAGTTCACATTTGTAAATAAAACATACCGACTTCATAATCCAAAACAACAATAAAATCCAAATTTAGTTTTTAATGTCACGTTTAGAGACCTGCAAAATACGAAAAATTTAAGATGATCTAAGGTATGTTTAAAATCACATCAAAAACATAAATGTGAATAAATGCCAAGTTCGTAAACGGTTTCGCTAATAAAATAAATGAGATCTAACTGGAAACGTAGGGAGTTAGTATGAAACGTACATTATTGTCCGCTGCTCTAACTTTTTAAATTTGCTCACTAAGGTTAGACTGACAAAGGAAATATTACATACAGCCAACGACCACTCTCTCTGTAAGTATACTTGCGACATTAAAATTAAAAAAACAAAATATATGGTACTAAATTTATAAGCGGTTAAACATGGTGCTCGAATAGCTTTCTCAAATGTCAAGTTTAAAAAATAAAAAAGGCGGCCATTTAAACTTATTTACTTGATTACTTAGTAGTTATTTTAATTATAATATTTTCTTACATTGTTTGAAAAGCACTATAAAATCCTTGGCCGGAACAGGGATTGCAGGACTCGCTTTATCTACCACAATCTCGTCCTTAAATCCCTTACTTCACGGTCTCTGCAGTAATGTACTATTTCTACCAGTTTAAAATCCAAATAGTCATAACAGTAACCAATAATAAATAAGTTCAGCCGTTCCCTGACAAACAATAAAAAATGTTTAATCCCATTCACAGTGAAAAAAAAAACAAAAAGATAATGGCAGCGGTGGGATTCGAACCCACGCCTCCGAAGAGACTGGTGCCTTAAACCAGCGCCTTAGACCGCTCGGCCACGCTACCTATTGAAAGCGGTGTTGAAATAGGCGTTCAGTTGCCTTTGATCATATTGTTCTATTTTTATCTGACCCTATTTTGAACCAGATAACGCTGAGCAGCTAAAACGAACACTCTTATGTGTTTGTATTTTTGCTACTAAAAAGATGTTTTGAATTATTAATCTGAATTTATTTGTCGATTTACGTACTGCGCATGCTTGAGTGCTAATGAAAAAAAGTCGTATCTCCGTAAGGGTTTCACATGACATACAACTTTCTGTCTTTGGGGTAGTACAGGACCGGGAACGTATCGTATGGTGTCTAAAATCATCTAACATTTAACACAGTTCAGATAGGGAAAGCATATCAAACATTTTGTGAAGCAATCAGATTTGGATTTTATTATTATTATTTTATTTTAATTAAACAATACGTACATTGTATGTCTCTCAAGCTGTTTTGATATACCTTCTTATAGAACTACGCATTATTGTGTATCTTTAAGATGTAATATTACTGTATTACTGTTTTGAAAAAATAAGTCCCGCCGAGTTTCTTGCCGGTCATAAATAATTCTTCTCGGGTCAGAGGTGTAGGGTTAGAACCGGAGGTAGTTTTTTTTTTCTCTCTGACGTTCATATGTGCATTGTAATGTGCCTAAATTGAAGAATAAATATCTTTTATCTTTAAAAATTGGTCAGCTAATTGTGTCGACCATGATAAATTCGACTTTAAGTATATAGTTTTGATGAGTGAATCATTCAGTGGTAAAAATTGTAATTTTCGGCGGAGGTCAACATCTCATGAACGTCTGAAATTTAGAATTTGGTAATTAAATTAATTAGGCACAAGATGTTGTTCTGACGCATAAAATCGGAAGTGTGCAGTTGAAATAGATTTCAAGTCATTGGGGGGTCGAAAGTGGTCCCAAATGGTTCGTACATCGGCCGGTGTATTGCCTTTTTCAACCGACTTCAAGATTATCCAGGATCCCATCATCAGGTCGGAATCGAGGGAACTCTTCAACTTTTATAGGCACACCTTTAATAATTTGAGTATTTTTTACAGTAGCTCGTGCATTGGTTCTTTTTTGTTTAAAATTATTACTCTACGAACTTGGCTGATAGCCTACCGTGTGCAATAGATAATATTGGCAACAACATTGTACCCAACCTATTACTTAATTGAATAGCTCATCATAAACCGAGTTTACGGTAGCTCTTGTACAACTTGTACAAGATTGGGGTAATTTCCGTGCTGTCAGGAGCCGTTAATGTTAGGTCAATATAGTGGCATGCCACATTGAAGCAAAATTACCGTCATTACATGTAAGAAATAGGTAGGTACATAGTTTGAATAGGCAAGTTATAATATTTTCATTTATGCTTTCATTTGGAAGAATTGCACGTAGAATAGACCACGAGTGTATTAAAAATGAAAATACTATGATTTATAGTCAAACATTGCTGTTACAAACTGACAATTTAGATTTTCGCGCCTAAACGGATCTACAGTTGCTGTGACGTCACTCATGTGTGTCACTCCACATTTGTTCGTTCACAGTGTCAATTTCTTGTAGTTTTTTTAATTTTTTTGACCTGGATGCTAGCCTTTTAAGCCAAATACCATATAAAGTTACCAAACCCATTAGTTGTCATAACAGGAGTGACGTCACCAGACGCTGATTGGTGGATTAAAACACGTTCCGTTTCACATTACTTCAAATCCTAATTATTATTTGAAATTAGTTTAAACTAAAATTAAAACGTTTCAATAGCTCTTTTTTTATGTTTTTTCAACATTTTGATTACAAAATAATGGTAAATATGATAGCTGCATCTTCTCTATTGAGATATTTGTTGTTAGAGTCTGTCTGGAAAGAAAAGTGCCGTAGAATGTTATGAGCTCCCATATAAACCACGACACTTCTTTTCGCGGACATACTATACAGACTATAACAAAATTACTGGTGGTCCGTTTAAGGGCATAATTGGTATCGTATTACGAGTAAAAAAATATTTAAAAAAGTTTGACGCGAAAAAAAATTTTTTTTTTGTATTTGTCACGTCGTCCCAACCGGCCAACCCTCCATACAAAACCAGAACGCGAACATTTTTGCGCGAGAATATTTTTTTTATATTTTCATAGTTAGAATACGATCCTAATTATTCATTCATTCATTCATTCAATCAATCAATTTTTAAGAAAAATGGCCTCTGTCCATTATTAGGACAATTTTAATAGTATCAAGTAGCGTGAAATTTACAGTACCTACAGTTAAAAGTTTGCTGTAGAGCTTGACGTTGTTTGGTAGAGCCAGGCCTTGCTTTTTGTAGTGGTCTAAGAGCTGGCCACGTGAGATATGAGACAATAATGAGAGCAACGAAACCCGTCTAGTAAGATTGTTTTTGATAGATCCGGGCATTTGGCAGCTTTTAATGGGTGGAGGTCAGAGTTACAGACTAACAATTTTTTTCAGTTGGAAAAAAGTAATAAATACCAAAATAGGTAAAAACTGCTGAAGTTATCTTATTTATAGAGGACGGGGCCTACATTTGAACAAAAAATATTGCGTATTATTTCGGAAACAGATACAGTAGGCGAAAACTATGAATTACATTATACGTCGTTTTGGACTACTTTCCCCCAACAAACACTTTTGGAAATTATATAATCTAATTATTTACATAATTTCACATAATACTGCATCAAAACCAGAACTATTTGTATTCTTAAAGTGGTTTGCATTATTTAACCTCCACCACTGTACAGCTGCCAGATGTCCGGATCTAGAAAAAAACATAGTATAGCAAACTAACGAGAGGGGTTTCGTCGCTCTCATTATTGTGTCATATCTGACGTGGCTAGCTCTCTATCTATAGGGTTATGTAAGCGGCAGGGTTTGCGTTTGTCGTTTAATCGTTTGTCCTTATCCTTCGGCAGTGAAAAATGAATTAACTAAATGACTTGTAAGACGTATAATGAATGGGTAAGGGCAGTTGTAGATATTTACCATCTACAAAAAAAAGTTAAATAGTTAAACTCGGACTCGATTTTACTTCATAAGGGCTTTCAACTTCACTGTGACTCTCAGGCTAACCGATTTTTTCTTGTTCAACCGACTTCAAGATTTCGAAGGCGGAGGTTATCAATTCGTCGGGATCTTTGTTTTTGCTATTTTTTTTGAGTATTTTTTACAGCAGATCGAGCATTTGGTGTTGGAAAGGTGGATGCTTAGTGAAGTCGGTTCTTTTTTGTTTAAAATGATTAGTTTAATATTATTTCCTATCACTTCTAAATTTAGAACCAATTTGGAACTATCGTTTGTCATGCATCGTGCGCTACCCTTGATTTGATATCGATTTGAAAATACTCTAATGAGGGTTTCTGCGATCGAGATTTTCACTAGATGGCAATGGCAAAATCCACAAATCAAAAAATATGATAAACATTAATGGTGGATTGTGACAGCTAGACCAGGTGTCGGCAACCTGCGGCTTGCGAGCCGCTCCACTCAATTTTTTTTTAAATCTAATATTACAGTAAAAAGACATAAAACAGACAACTGCGGCTCTTTGGCCTTCCGAAAATTACATATTTTTCCGCCATCAGGCTCTTTGTCAAAAAAGTTGCCGACACCTGAGCTAGACCTCTCGTCACTGTGCTGCCATCTAGTGAAAAACTCGATCGCGGATACCCTCATTGCTTATAATGAATGCGAGCTAAAGATACAATGAATGTAACATGACATATACACGGTGCTCGTGAGCATTGCGAGAGATTTTAACCACGAATTCCTGAGGTCATAAGGAGTAATAAATTTTATATGAATTTTTCTATTTCATTAGGTTAATAACATTCAAGTCAGAAATTAAAAACTAAAATAACACAACTTAATTAACAAAAAAAATATAAAAATTAAAACTACTTAAAAATAAATTAAAACTAATCTGAACTAAAATACATCTAAAAAAGGCCCCCGCGGCATCGTGCCAAAGATGCTGGCAGCATTCTCTCTCTGAATGGCAACGCTGATGCGTTGCGAGAGAAAGCTGCCAGCTCTCTGGTCCCCGGTGGTGTCTATTAATTTCTTTGATATTTCTTTAAAAAGAGTACGCGCACTTGGACCCCACGGCCCCAGGGTCTCGACGCCAAATGCCAAATTTAGGTCAATTTTGCCAAAAAAATAATTTTTCTTTTGTTTTTTTTTCTATTTTTTAAATGCTTTTGAACATAAAAAGATAAATGTTATTATTAATACTGTCGATTCAAATAAATTAGTATATTTTTTTTTTCGTAAAAATAGTTTACGTCAAGTATTCCTTGGCACTTTGATATCTGTCAATAAGAATGTCTATACTAGACCCCATAAAGGGTGAAATCGCCATCAAAAAAGCGTTTTGCACTGAGTCACAATAAAAAAGGTTTTTTTTTATTTAATTGGTAGTAACTCTGAAACTAGGCGAATGCCAGAAAAGTTTATACATGACATGGCTGATTTTAGCTTGTTAAATGTTAAGGACAATGCAGGTATGTAAATAAATAAGACTATATATAGCTACGTTGAAAAAAGTTTTTATGAGTAAGCACCATATTTTAATTGTATGATATTTTTTGTTTTAATTGGTTAGACGTATAAAATAGAAATAAGGTAGTACTTATGCAAAAAATGGGACTTTTAATTTACCTACAACTTCAAGATTTTCACTGCTCCCTGTCAAACACCATTTTACTCATACGTTTCCCTATCTTAGTAATTATTTAAAATTGACCTATAAGTACACAGTCACCGGCAATAGTATCTTCCTACACGAAGGCCGCAAAAATATGTGACAAGCTCTTATTTGTAGGGTCATAAAAACGTGTCACATATTTTTGCGGCCTTCGTGTAGGAAGATACTATTGCCGGTGACTGTACACTTACTAATAAACCTAGCCCACGACGCTTGTTTCTATAAAACCCTTAATCTTAATTAAATTATAGATTATAGCGTAACACGGTTCATCTTCACCGGCATGTGTTTAGGAAAGTAACAAAGAAAGTCTTAAGCGCCATGAAATCATTTCACACTTAAGTCCTTTTTATTTTAACGTAGATGTGAAAAAGGGAGTAAGTATCTTCGCATAACTAAAGCGGTTTAGCCCTTTTGGATTGGGCACCGAAAGTTTTGAGTTCAGAGATTACTTGGCTGTTCAGAACTGATCAGCGGCTTCTTTATAATTATTTATACATTATGTGCACGTGTTTTGATTGGCTGATGCTTACACCGTAACATACTTTATAGAGGTACAATCGCATTATGTATATCGATTGCTGTTCTAAGATGAAAAAATATTTTAGGTTGATTCCTTTTCGTTGAAACAATCACTTAATAAAACTTGCAACTTTAGGGGTATCGTCAATATTGTGTTGACATTGTTGAATTGGTATGGATAGCTAAAGTAATAAAAATGAACCTTAGTGCGCTTTCAAACTATCCGATCAGATATGGGATGTCGAATAGAACCACGAAGAAGACACATTTTAAATTTGTTTTCAATATTTTTTCTTAAAATACCAAATGTAAGCGTTGCTCAAAAGAAAGCGCAAACAATAAAAAGGTGGACTTAATGTCATAGGGCACTTTCTAGCAGCTGATTTTCTCCTTGGGCCATCCGACATCCGATATCGGATCGGACAATGTGAAAACGCTCTTAATATTGAACAAACCACAACAACCATTAGCATAATGATGTATTAGTTCGACCTTTGCCTGAATTCGCACAAGTACCTTTTGTTATTTGACTGACATATTCACTTGAACGTGTGAAATCCAGTGCCATTTCGAATTCGGTGTGACAGCAGCCGGCGCCGTATCTTCCCACGCACTACATATTGACCGATTTCTGTTTAATCACGACTCGGTATAAAGGCTTTAATAAAAGTGTTAACTAAATGGTGATCAACTGACTGACAGGTGATTAACACATAGTTGCTCGCTTGTTATAGGCCGAAAATCAAAACAAGTTGGTAAATTATGGTTTGCTTTTCCTACTCATGTTTTTCAACACTCATGCTAAATGAAACTGGGTACATTGTAATGTTTCAATCCTATCTCATATGTAACGGCTTTAATCTCATGTGGGTCAGTGTGATTATTGGGAGGGACAAATAAGATCAATCTTTTTGCCTCTTGTTGTCTTGTACGTACCTACTTAAGAGTTTTACTAACATAGTTTTTAATGTACCTAAAGGAGGGTGGGCAAATTGGCCGACATAACCAATAAGGTCAAGCGATATGCACACGGATAGCTTATTCTAAGTCCTAAAACTTTTACTTGACAGGTAGCCCCAAATCTTTGCGTAAAAAAACTTAACGAGGCATAAAAGTAGTTTGAACTGAAACGTTACTATGTAGGCTACAGATTATGAAGGTTTTATAACTGTCGATGATTATGTGTCATGTTATTATTTTTTATGCGTTTTCATGTTTTTTTGTGTCATTCTGGTTCATTTATCACACAGCGATTCGAGATTTCCCGCCATACAAAAAGTTGTAGAATATGAAAAAACCTTTCCAATGATATATGGCTTGTTATTATTGGTTTCTAGGCCAGAGTCCATAAAATCTGCCCATCCTCCTTTAAGTTTTTGCTAACAATTCTATGGATATTTATGGTCCGAAATAAACAGTTTTTTTTTATTGGGAGGAATAAAAAGTCATAAAAGTGACCGAATAATCAGTCTTGTTCCTCTAACCGTCACTTGCTCGATCATTTTTAACAAACATATTACCGAAAAAGTAGGTAACGTTAAATTCAATTGGTACCTAAATATAACAATAAAAAAAATATGGATATAGTCGTTGTTTTGGTGTATAATGGCAAGTGCCTAGTGGGGAATGCTCCCGGTTCTGATTTTGTATGGCGAGAACCGGGAATTCCCGGTTCCGGTATTGGATTTGTATAGAAAACGAGTACCGGGAGCAAACCCTAGTGCCTAGGCATGTATATTCCTACAAACATATGTAGCTCTATAAATAATTTGTACCGCGCGCTGCCAACTCCATACAAGGGCAAGTTTAAGGGCATAAAGGTAGGGTCAGGGAGGGAACAGTCGCTCGGTGGGAACAGTGACTCGAATGTGCTGTGCGCGAAACAGAAAGAGCTTTATGTCTGTCCTCTACATCAATCGGAACCGTTCCGTACCCGACCACGTACGAACTAGTTAGTGAGGCGCTCCGGCACAATGCGAATGTGTTATGGTGCGTTTTTGTGTTTAATGCTATCAAAATTACATTTCCAGATCAGTTTCACTCCTCTTTTTTCTTAACTCGTACGAGATTTTCAATTACTTATGTTATTATCGAAGAGTGTGTCTAATCTACTTAGTATTGGCTGATAATTCAAGGCCGTAGGTGTTTGTTTGTGTTTTTAATTTGAACTAAAATACAAATTGACGCCAAGGTCAACAGACGTTCGTTTTGGAAAAGTACAAGGTGGCTCGCGAACCACTGTGCACCTTACAGAGTTGGACTAAAATTTACTTGAATATGAATAAGAATAAAAATTCTGTGATTATTAAAAGTAATTCATGCACTCTTTTTTTTAAATAAAATGAAAGTGAACAAATCATGCGACATTTAGGTAGGTACCTATTTTAAATCAAGAATGAAATCAGGAACGATTATTCCGGGGGTTGTGCTTACCTATTCTAATTACCGTTTTATTTAACAAAAATGTTATTTGTTATATAATTTAGGTTCGATTCCTACGTACCTAGCAATTGTGTACTGTTAGAACTACTGTTTACAGGGTGTAGTATATAGTGACTCGAGCCACTGTGTACTGTTAGAACCACTGTGTACTAGCGGGTCCTAGTCACTGTGTACAGCAACCGGTACACAGCGGCTCGATTCCCAATTTCTAAAAAAGAATGGATATATCTTTTTTGGTGAAAGTAACAGCAAATATATTTGCTACATATTAAAGTGTAATAATGCACGGTGCTCTGTGCTTGCAACAATTGGTTCAGGGATTTATATTTTTCATGCAACAGCCTGTTTAAAAATCCTAGCGACTGTTCCCTCCCTGACCCTACCTATCGTATTTTAATCATAAAAATCATTTAAAAAAAAAATCAGGCAAATAAATATGGTTTTGTATGGAGGGATGGCCGGCCGGAACGACGTGCTGCCTACAAGAAATTTTTTTTTAATTCAATTGCTCAAAAAGTTGACTTTATGTAGCTGCAAATCGTGCGTAAAGTTTGATTTTATGCACTAGTGCTAAAAAGTAATCTGATCTGCAAATCGTGCGTAAAGTTTGATTTTACGCACGATTTGCAGATATATTGCATTTTAAATTGACCAATCAGAACACTTCACTATATTAAATCCACCAATGACAAAACATATCGAGTTAATCGGAACGCTATACTTTTTTGGTGCGTATACTGTGTAAATAATTTAAGTCCTTAAAAAAACATTGTATTTAATATCAACCAATCAGAATACAGCAATGTTAAAATCGACCAATCAGGAAACGCAATTTATATCTCAAAACATGAGGTGTTTTTTAGTTCCTACTTCACAATCATTAAAATTAAATATTATTTTTTGGGAAACGCTTTAAAGTGTGTTTAAACTGTTTAAACGGCTATTAGACATTGCAATTTGTAGGGCCCAATCTGTCGGGTTGGTAGGTGTAATGGCACCTAGGGAGTAGGAGTCCCGATCTAGGGCGATCGGGGCGATCGGCAGTGCCCCGACACCCGCAGCTGTTTATGGAGGTCGTTAGAGTTATTTTACCTTTTTAGGGTTCCGTAGTCAACTAGGAACCCTTATAGTTTCGCCATGTCTGCCCGTCCGTCCGTCCGTCCGTCCGCGGATAATCTCAGTGACCGTTAGCACTAGAAAGCTGAAATTTGGTACTAATATGTATATCAATCACGCCGACAAAGTGGTAAAATAAAAAGTGGATTTTTTTTATTTATTAGGGTACCTCCCCTATACGTAAAGTGGGGAGTGATATTTTTTTTCATTTCAACCCTAACGTGTGATATATTGTTGGATAGGTATTTAAAAATGAATAGGGGTTTGCTATAATCATTTTTCGATAATGTAAATATTTTCGGAAATAATCGCTCCAGAAGTAAAAAAATATGCGTCCCCCCCCCCTCTAACTTTTGAACCATAAGTTTTAAAAATATGAAAAAAATCTCAAAAGTAGAACTTTATAAAAACTTTCTAGGAAAATTATTTTGAACTTGATAGGATGAATAGTTTTTGAAAAAAAATTACAAAATAATTTCTGAACTAAGTTTGTCATTTAACCGTATAAGCAGGTGTTTATTGTACCTGTAATTTCTACAAAATTACAATGAAATGACGTGCTTTCAAATAAAGTAAAAACGGTGAAAATCGGTTCACGCAATAAAGAATTATTCCATAAAAATCATCTTCCATACTTTAAGCTCGCGCGCAATAGTTTACTTAATTTGCCGATAGATGTCGCTGTACGTGGAACTCTCATATCATATCCTACATGGCGGTGTTATTAACTCTTAAGTGGGGACGCTTACTGTGACGGACGGAAAACTACGGAACCCTACACTGAGCGTGGCCCGACACGCTCTTGGCCGGTTTTTTATTTATAATGTTAGCCATTTGCTACACATTCCGTCTGGTTTTTTATTTAAAATAAAAGTTAAAATGTGTAGATTCGCTGGTAATTAATATATTTATCTAGTTTTGTATTTAAATAATAGACGGGTTGGGCAGATGAAGTTAGATTCAGGCAGCTCGAGCGGTCATTTAAATGTCTATAATAATAAAAACAGTTTCTTCTTTTATTTAATGTATACTGTTATGAGTACTATCACCGTGCTTCACCGATACATTTTTTAGATGTTTTGAAGGCATCTCTGTAAACGTTGGTAGGGACGATTTGTTGGTGAGGTAGGGTTTGTAGGGACGATTTGTAGGGAAAGTGTAATAACGGGCCCAACGCCGACAGGAGTTGGATACGACAGGTTGGGCCCTACAAATTGCCATGTGTAATAGCCGTTTTAAAAAGAGCTAATTATACCGTCGTCTGTGGCATTTATTCGCGGTATTGATATTTTGTATCTATCTATGTCAAAGAAGTTAAAAAAATTAAAAGACCGTCAAGTTATACCATAATTTCACCTTAGTTTAGTTATTGTGCGTAAATAATAAGTATTTTTATGATAATTTCTCGCAATCGAAGTGAAACATTGTATGCATTACTCTGGTCTAAAAGCCATATTATCACTCGAACAATTTTCCCTCACTTCGGTCGGGAAAATAACCACCTGGTGGTAATATGCCCTACTTTAGACCCTTGTCAAACAATCCTACTATTATTTCATTGTAGTTTTTTCGCAATCGTATTAAAAAACGTTGTTCGACACACGTGCAGAAGTGTCATTTTCACTCGTCCCGAGTCTTGACCCTCGCCTATCGGCTCGGGCCAAGTAACCTCGGTACACGTGCAAAATGACATACTTCTCGCACTTGTATCGAAAACGACTATTTCGCGTCCAAAAAATTTTTCTCCTACCTGTTCTTAGGTGCAATACGATACCAGTTATGCCCTTAAACGGATTACTAGTATTTTTGTTACATCCCGAGTATGCAACAAAATTGACTGACCATTGGTAGTTCTTCATCATCATCATTTGTCGCATAATGCTCAGCACTCTCAGCAGGCATAGGCCTCTCTTCGAGGACGCCACTTGTCCCAGTTCTTATTACGTTAAAATAAGGCTTACAATTGGTCGGCTAACCTGCCTCTGCGATTGAAATATGGAATGTGATGTGATACTGACGGATCAACCGCTGGGCGGAGTCAGCTACCGACAAAAAACATAATAATACTTCTTGTCTTTTGTCTTAACAACCTCTGTCTATACACAGTGATTACTATTGGGTTATCATGATTTAATCAGAGGTTATCGTTTGTTTTAGTTTTGGAGTGCAATTAGGCTTACCAATCACTTATTAAAAATACCACTAAGCCTTGCTAGAGTAAATAAGTTGATACTTTATTAATTTTATTATGTTATAAATATTGCGTCGGTAGCCCATCTCATCTATTGATTCAGCTGTTTCTCTCCGACATCCATTCTGATCCGTTTAAAATTAAAACCCTGCTAATGGTACTGAATGGAGTTTAATTAAGAAATAACTTTTCTATATAATTTCTTGAAATTTTGTTTATAATTTCTTGAAACTTGTTCATAAATTATTTTTTATTAGTGAATATCATTTTCCTTTTATCTCCACTCCTGTCGTAAGTTTTGTTGTATGCCCTCGATTCCACAGTGTCTTTTGACACAATTGATGTGAGTTCTATCAAGCTATATCTTTTTTAGAAATATTTTTATCGCATGTCGTTCTTGTCGCTTTTAAGAAAGACACCCTTGGTTACACAACCCAATACCGTTCAATAGGTCGATACTGGCTCATGGCGATGATAATTAAATAAGATTAAATGAATTGAATGAGATAAAATACCCACTATTGAGATTGTAATTGGTTCAAACTGCATTTTTTTAACTTACAAGTTAACAGAATTTTCTTCTATGGTGTATGGATTTATGCATATCCAAAGGTTTTTTTAAATGGATGCTACGCTATCTGTGCTCTACTTTTCGTGTATATCTTCATTGATTTCGGCACTGAAAGGACACAGTTAGATACCTTATAGCCAACGTTTTCTGAATGAGAATGTTATGATTACATGAATATACAGAAAATTTTATTGAATATATAATAGCTAATGTAGGAAATGCTTACTGATGTCTTGTTAATGATCTTCAATCATGTTTTGCTAGTTGTTTACGAGAAATGTGATGACTTGACATAATTAGGTATCTAAGTTGTTGCGTAGTGAAAACTCAATACTAATACACATCAGCTAAATGAAAGCAGACCAAATGGAATAAGTGCTGAGAAAGTTGGTAGCAGCTTTTTAAATTACGAACGTGAGTAAATAATACAGTCCAAATAAAGGCTAAATTAAAATTGAGGGAAGCTACGAGTACTCATGAATTGACTCACTTACTTGAAATTCGCGTAAAACACGATGACTAATGGGGATACAAATCCATTTATTATAAATAGTGCTTTTTAGCTCCCATTGTGAAACCATTTCTGAAGTTGTTTAGATCTAGAGCAGAGGTTCCCAAACTTTTTTAGGCACAATTCCCTGCTGCCTAAAATTATATTCTCACGCCCCCCTTCGCTTCGATATAAGGAAACAGAAGTAAATGGTCTAGCTAGCCCTGTTCAATTTTCCCGAGGCCCCGCGCGCCTCCCTTAAAATGTGGTCGCGCCCCCCAGTTTTAAAACCCCTGGTCTACAGACTCTTATAGACTGTGTGAATTTGACATTTCCAAAATAGTACATAATAATTTTTATAATAAAAAAAAATGTATTGGCCCATGAGGGGATCGAACCCGCGACCTTCGCGTTATTAGCACGACGCTCTAACCAACTGAGCTAATGGGCCGGTGTTGTATTTGTATTAAACTAGGCAAATATATTGAAATTACATTCAAAATAATTGCAAATAGGTCACTTTGTATAGATCTTTTCGTACAAAAGGAACCGTTTTTATTACCCTAGGTTTATATTTTATATCTATATCCCGTCATAAACAAACGTACGTACCTACAATGGTACGATAAGAAAGCTATAAATATTAGTTTTGATAAATAGGTACAATAATAGCAATCGACGCATTATATGTATGTAATGTATTAATTAATAACTGGTCCCACTAAGCCAAGCCCAAAAAGAAGTATGCGTTTCATCCTCCAACAATTCTGTCACAGTTCTAAGGCCACGAACAGAACGGAATCGCGGAATGTTCGAATAAATGCATTGTGGAGAAAGCCAAATTGGCAATGTGGCTTAAAACCAGCAAGCTGTACCCGCACCTTTTTCATTACATTATTCTAAATTTAATATGATTTATATCCTTCAATTGTTACCTAAATTTGTATACCTAACTAACATAGACTACTACGTACCTAACCTCTATACCTTAAGAACAACTGTAAAATTAATGAAATAAACGCATTTGTATTTGTATTTCTAAAAGTTCTGGGCATCGATGGTCAACCGTGCTAAGAGAAAAATGCACAGGCAAAAAGAAAGATATGGATCACCTGGGTACGTAGCCAAAGTGCCAATCGTAAGGTTTTTATGTATAATACATGCATAATATAGTAGAGAAGCACTGATAATTTAAAGGTTTCTAATGTGATGTCGTAAATAAACACATTTTTTACGCTTACATTGCAAACGCTGGCTGAACCCTATGAGATAGATCAAAATAATGTACTACAGTATTGTACACCTTAAAAAGATCTACAAAAAAGTATGCGATGGAATATGTCTATCTCTTAGGGATAACCCACAGTAAGCATTTTTTATCCCGTGCGAAGCCGGGGCGGGTCGTTCCAATTATATTAGTGCTCAGGACAAGGGCACTAAACGTTAAATGTTTATAGATCTGGAGTATTATTTCAAAATGAACAAACAAAATATAAATACGCGATTACAGATGTACAAGTTGCGGAAACTTTCCTAATAATTGGAAATATTCTCGGAAATTTCTAGAAATTTTCATAACAAATATAATTAATTGGAAATGTAAGAAATGGAAAGTTTCAAATCCCATATATCACATCATATGCGATCGTCAAACGTTGATTAATCTTTTGTTTTAGTTCTGTTTGGATACGCGTTCACGGGTAGGAGCCGCGTATTTCGGCCGATTGTGCACCGGCCCATTAGCTCAGTTGGTTAGAGCGTCGTGCTAATAACGCGAAGGTCGCGGGTTCGATCCCCTCATGGGCCAATACCTCTTTTTACTTTTATTCTCCTCTGTACTAATCGATTAGGTGCGTTGTTTTAAATCGAATACAGATGACGTTTCGTGAGACTATTTATAAAATGCAATATCTTGAGAAATTGCAAGTTTTAGGGGGGGCGCTCCATACATGTAATCAAATACATTAAAAAAAAACACATAAATCGATAACTCTTTAAAAATAACATCGAGGTTTCTTTGAACGTTTTGTGATTAAGTGAATATTTTCAAAAATAATCGCTTCGAAAGTCAGAAAAATTGTGTGTGAATGAGGTTTAAATTGTTTACGTTTATGTACCTACGGGTATAGTGTTTTACAGTATCTATAACAGCTACTATAAAAAGATAATTAACTTCTGAATAATCCATTCTTCGATATCACAGGTTGTAAAGCAGCCAACGAAAAGATAACGTGATGTTTGCTGTTGGCTTCGGCTAGTAATGAATTGATTAATCAATCTAATCGCACGCACGCTACTTTACGTTTCTGTCGTAACTAGAATAACATTACAATGTTGCTTTGTTTACCTACCTCCGAGGAGATACACACAAACTTTTTAATCCAGGAACCTTGTCGGCTGAAAGTACGGGGTACTCGTAAAATCCGGTGTTCTGATTTTTTGCAGACTTGTTTATCATGTTGGCCCAATGAATAATCCAAGTTTGTGGCCTCGACCGCCGACTTTTTGACTTTGTCAAAAATCGAAGTTTTTTTCAGACTTTGGCGATTATTTTTTGAAAGTCATTTTGTAATTATATATATTTGACCATTAGTGACGGGTAATATATTTATATTTACCTTACGGTGAAATAAAACATGGTACATCTACTTAACTGTTTTAAACTCCAATCAAAAGACAACTAGATTTAGCTAGTAGTTGGGGCGTTAGTCAGACAGACCGACAGACAAACAGCGCGTCGGCGTAATGAAGATTAACTGGGTAGTTAGTACTCATTAGAATTCGCACGTCGATCGGAACACGCCTGATTTTTGCCTAGTTTAAGACTTGTTTATGGAGCTATTGATATCTGGGTGGATTGAATACGACTGCTTAAATGATTATTAATTATAACTTCCTTTGTCCGAGATGGCCATAATACATAGTTCAGTTAGTAGTTGCAGCCATAGACTACTTGGGTTTATAAAATTAATACTACATTATATCTGTAGGATAAGAAAATATGCGAGAGCCAACAAGATTGTTACTGAAGTCACAAGGAAATGAAATGGTTGCTTTCTCAATGTCACTACCTCAAAAACTTTGCTGTCTTGATATCAGTCCTAAATAAAACTCTGATACTTAGGTAACCTAGACTAGCGGTCCGCTAGTCCGTTTTAAACCGTATATATTCGTTACGGTCATTATTTCGTCTGAACAAGAGTTATGCACATTGCATGGATAATACTTAATTGCTGAATTTCGCGCTTATGCTTTTCGATGTAATCAATATAAGCACTTAATAACCGGCTTTGCTACCACGAGGTGTCCGCGGTATCATAATCTTTAATGTTAATGCTTATTGAATAAAAGTGTCTACCATAATGCGGATCCTTAACTCACGTCAGACATGCTCCCTTTTTAAATGCTTTTGGAATATGTAAACAATTTGTTATATTTGTATTTTTATCGGACTGTCAAAGATGTGATGTAAGGTATATTAGGTACTTACTTAATTTTTACGCATTACGGTTGACGATGGTTTACGTCTCAGTTAAAGAGCGTCACCAGCCGATGGCCCAGAGAGGGGCAAGTGGATATAAATGGAGGGTGAAGAAAAAATGAATTGTGGGTACTTTTATTTTTTAATATCTAGGGGAGAGCAGCTGTCCTTCTCTGCCCCCCCTTGGCGAAGCCCTTGTCTCAGTTGTGGAAGTTGACATTGTCTGTACTTATAATATTTGTTGGAGGTATACTGTTGGTATATAATTTGTGCCAAAGTCTGCATTTCTTTTAATGGTTAGATTTGCTCAAACTTTTGCCCATCTGTCGACTGTGCAATCATATATTTACATCACTATCTTTCGTATATGCAAGAGCAATAGAGACGGAGATAACACAATTTCTATTTTCGACATTCACGGTGGGGTCGCTGGCTCGCCAGTTTGCCAATAAGGCCGGAGAAAAGATCAAAATTTTACACATTCCGGCTCGAAAGGGAAGCGGAGGCAGAGTAAACAAAAGAATTAGAGTAACAATAAGGATCACTTGGTGACTACTTGCCGACCGATTCTTGCTGACTACTTGCCGACTGGTTTTTACAAGCGCACAGAACGAATCGGTATAATTTGAACCTTTTTCTGTATGCGGCATTCATATGAAATTTTGTGTCATTTACGCGTTTCATTCTGCGCTGGTAATTAGCGGTTGGGACCAACAGTGGACAACATGTCATTCATTGGAGGATGGGGTCTGAAGTAAATTCCGACATTTTATAAAATACCTATTACTTATATCCTCCCTGTCCTAAGAATATTAGAAAAAGACGCTTGTTGGAAAATGAACTACCTACATAATAAGTACAATTGGGTGCACATTTAATATCATGTACATGTATGGAGCTATTTTTACCAAATGTTAAACTAATTCTGGTGAAAAATATCTACAATAATTACAAATCGGCCCACATATTGATTGTAAGCAATAAATTTAATTTAACGCTTCACACGCGGCGCAATCAAAGACATTACGAAGATCGGTATCGATTTATTCAGTTAAACTTTCAATTTGTCTAGATTCTTTTAATCCTTGAGTTTAACCGTTCAATTTGGTATAATCTGAAAAGATAATACTGCTAAAATAAGTGATAAAAAATATCATTTGTCAATAGAACCTTTCTTTAGTTAAATGTTATGTTCTGAATTTAAAAAGCTAGCTCTTCTGAAAACTGAACAATTTAATGGATATTGATATTGTTGATTGTATGAAGTATCGTAGAAGTAATAAGTATGACATCACTATTATAGACATCGCTAGTTTCCCGTAAGTACATACAAAGACAAGGCTATACCTTAACTATTATTTGTAACGGGGTATTTACCATGTATATTAGAGTTTTTAAGCACCCGATTGGTAAATACCCCGTTACAAATAATAGTTACAATGTGAATGACCATGTGAGCTTTAAATCGTAAATAAGACTATCTCTGGTGCGGTTCAAATATTTTTTTAAATTTGAACCTATATGTTTTGATGTACAATAATCTTTACAGCAGTTTATGTAAAAAAAAATCCTTTCTGATTATTTTTAGGTAGAGACTTATTTTTCATTAACACCACTTTGTTTTGTATGTGAATACATATATTAATAATACATTGGGTTACAGTCAAAATACATATACCTATATAATAACTACAATATTGTTAAGGACAAGTGGTACAGAATACCTTTCCATGTAAAGGATGTGTATTTTATACTACTACTCAGTTTTAATGCAAAAAACAGTAATTTGTTTCTTGTTCCGAAGTTATATGACTTTGGTAGGTTTATTGTGGAACTACAAACTATTTAATTAATACATTTGATGTTTCTTATTAATGTATATTTATTTGATTATATATATTACATGTACAATGTACACACTTAAAATTTTTAACAAACGTTAGGTAAGTTTTATATTAGTTTAATAATCATTATTAACTTAAAAACCTAATATAAGTGTAACATTTCAGCAGTACTCTAATACCTTAAGAGAAACGTATGTATTAGGTTTGATAGAGTTTCACCGGAACTGAGCCTCTGTCTCCCGAACTGGGCAGTTGCCTGTGACTCGGAAGTCAGTGATTGATTACAAGATTGTTCTTATTACAATTCTGAAGCTCTTTATTTGGGATTTGTAATTGTTTAACTAGATACAGAGCCAGAAGATGGACACTAGAACCTATTAAATGGAAAGGACCAGCAGGGAAGAGATGCAAAGGAAAACCAAAAAAGAAATGGATGCATGATATTATCTCAGTAGCGGGTCCAGAATGGATAAATACAGCTCAAGATAGAGCTTTTACCCAATAGGGATACATCAGAAAATTAAAACTAAATGTTTAACCTAAATTTACTCAAAAATATTATGTAACCTCTAAAAATGTGGAAATAAAAAGCTACTTTATTATTATTATTAATTGTTTAACTTTCAAGAAGTGCGATGTCAACCATTCGTGTAAAACTATATTCCCCTGTAAAACAAACATGCTGTATGCAGGCAGTTATCGAAAACCGTGGACATTTTCGTAAACTCAATACTTAATAAAAGGCGTTTTGCTTCATTAAGCGAATTTAGACCCGAACCAGTTTATTTGAGTACAATCATTCTTTTTACGATAATGTGCCCAACCTTAATGGTAGTTCTTTGTACGCCGCTCGGCCCTAACATTGACTTAAAAAATGGAAAAAGCTCGAAATCTGGCAGATATCTCGAGTAATATAAGCAAGATCTTATGTTTTTTTCCATCAGCGATCCTTATAATTAGAATCGTTTATTTATGATGAGAATTACAGATGCCAAATATGCACGAAGTTTAATGATTTGCGGAGAGGTCTATTGTAATGGTCTAAGAGCTGGCCACGTCAGATATGACACAATAATGAGAGCAATGAAACCCATCTAGTAAGATTGCAAAACTATCCTTATTACTAGATCCGGGTATCTGGCAGCTTTTAATGGGTGGATGTCAGAGTGACAGACTAGCAAAGTTTTTGAATTGGAAAAAAGTAATACTAAAATGGGTATAGATGGCCGCATATGTGACGTGGCTAGCAAGGCATACATTTGTTTATAACAGTACGGCTGATGCGCATTTTGCTAGGTATTTGAGTTTGAACTAATTACTTTCTATGGTTCCCTAACAAAGCTACTGTTTACATAGATACAACACTGCAAAAGCATACCTAAATAGCTTTTTTTTAAAGTTTGAATGGTAGGAATTTTTTTAAGTAGGCACTTAGGAAATATTATTCGACATCTTAAAAAAAGTATCTCATTAATCGCTCGGTAAACGAGCTAGGACTCACTCGCTCCTCGCTCGCTACTTAGCTCCAAACCTCACTGATAAGAAAGCAGTTTCACCTTCAAGGTGACAGAAACAAGCGCGTATTTTGGCCACTGTATACGCAGCCAAAAATGACAAGTTTGGGAACCAGTAAGACTGGACGGCTAAGCCATTTGCTACTTAAGATTATACGTAAAATAACTGGCATTCTGCTTGCAAATATTATGTTAAGTACTACGTTATGTTGAGAGTATGTACCTACCTAACCGTATTTTCAGATGGTAAGTATTCAAAAATTCCGGCTTTTACTGTGGAGCTTGTGTGTAAAGCTGTTCCGCAGTGAGTGAAGTTACTTCAGTTATTGATGTAAATAAAAAAAAATTGTAAGTAGAATACGTTTTCGTGCATAATACGCCGTTTAATATCGATGCCGCAGAACAGTCCCACATAAACCGCATTCCCGCTTAAGCAGGCGCGGTTCCAGGATTTCGTTCAGGGGGGGCAATTTCCTTCGCAAAAAATCTCGCAGTCCGCACCTATGGCGCCCGTAGTATACGAGGTTTGCGTTTTAGGGGAGGGTGTGCCCCTGTCTAATTTACCTAATTATCTCGCTCAATATGAACGGTTTTTTTAAATTAAACAATAGGTATATTGTCTGTCTCTCAAGCTGTTTTGATATGTCTTCTTATAGAACTACGCATTATTGTATATCTAATGTATTACTTACTTCTCGGTAAGTTTAGTCTGGTAGTTAGGTAGTTAGTTTTTTTTCTCTCTCTTACGGTCATAAGTGCATTGTAATGTGCCTAAATTGAAGAATAAACATGTTTTTCACTTCTCATGCTCAAAAAGTGTGTCATATTATGCTTACCAAGGCGGACTAAAGTAGTACATTTAGCCTCTAGGGCTAATATGTATACATCTTTACGATTTACAAAACATTTTAAATTGACCAATCGGAACATTTCACCAAATTAAATCCACCAATCACAACACATATCGAAGTTAATCAGAACCCTAGATACTTTTTTGGTGCGCGTAGTCGTATACTGTAAGTATAAATAATTTAAGTCCTTAAAAAAAACATTGTATTTAATATCAACCAATCAGAATACAGCAATGTTAAAATCGACCAATCAGGAAACGCAATTTATTTCTCTAAACATGAGGTGTTTTTTAGTTCCTACTTCACAATAATCAAAAAAGATATTTATTTTTTGGAAGCGCTTTAAAGCGAGTTTAAACTGTTTAAAGAGCTAATTATACCGTTATCTGTGGCATTTATTCGCGGTGTTTATATTTTGTATCTATGTCAAAGAAGTTAAAAAATAAAAAAAGCCCGTCTAGTTAATCCATAATTCTTAGTTTAGTTATTGTGCGTAAATAATAAGTATTTTTATCTTATTTTCTCGCAATCGAAGTGAAAAATAGTATGCATTACTCTGGTCTAAAAGCTCCTCACTTCGTTCGGGAAAATAACCACCTCGTGGTAATATGGCCTACTTTAGACCCTTGTCAAACAATCTACTATTATCTTTTTTTTTCACCTGTATATTTTGTTGGCTGCAGTCACCATCATATATTATGTAGAGCGGCCAAGGTGCTCATGCTCAGAAACAACGGGACGCGTCTTTATTTTCAAGGCGTTCCATTGCATGTTCAGGTATTTTTCAGCAACTTGACCGCTCTGTTATATCTGATAGCGATTGTACATATTCCTAATTATATTTGATTTATTTCTATGAAACGGGCCATCTTCATATCGTCTATTAAAAACATTTTTTTTTATACCACGTCGGTGGCCCGCCTGATGGTAAGCAGTTACCGTAGCCTATGGACGCCTGCAACCCCAGAGGATTCACATGCGCATTGCCTACACTTTAGGAACCTATACACTCTTTTTTTGAAGAACCTCATACTGTAGCCCGCTGGGAAAACCTCAGCATGGGAGTTCATTCCACAGCAGCAGCGTTCGTGGGAGGAAATTCCTCTTAACCGTACTGTGTGCGACCCTTTGGGCTCCAGGGTGTGAGGATGAACTCCCTGCCGGCGGCGAGCGGTGCGGTGATATACGTTTTTTACCATTGCTTCAAGCTTAGTTTAGACGGTGTCGGGATGTTTATAAATTGATAAAATAATTACAAATAAACCATTTATTCATACAAAAACATTTTCAAAATCGCTTTGTAGAAAAACAAAGTAAAAAATATTCAGTTCTCTAACCTATTACGTATTTTTCTGAAATAATTAACAACTGTTTAAAAGTAACAAATTACAATAAATATTTGAGCCTCTAATCCATACCAAGCACCGAATAACACTCGAAAAAAACCTTATTTAAAAAGTGTTGTACTTAGTTAAGGACTTTTAATTTATCTATAATTTTAATTAACCAAAGATACCCATGGTGTGACAAATTTTCTTTTCACAGCGGAATATAAATCGAATTTGGGGCCTTAACGACGTACAATAATTTTTAAAATCAACTAAATTCCATCTCGGATCCATTACATAAAATATACTTTCATTGCACAACCGGCCGGTTATTGAATATACAAGATTATCAACAACATAGAAAACTAAAGTCTATAAAAAACCTACAAATAATGTTATGAAAAAAAACAAGTAAAATGAAATAATCTATTTTTTATATTAATGTTAAGATGAACATATAATTAAGTCAATGGTGGGCTGTATGATTAAAAACTAATATTTATACAATTTTGTTGAATATTTTGTAGATTTTTAACCACTTTACGATATTTAGGTATGTACCAACTTTAACTATTATTTAACTGGGCACTATTTTTTCAAGAAACAAAACGATGCAATAAACCACTTCACTAAAATAATGGTATGATGAAAATTGATAATAAGGACTCGTTACAAAAATAATCTCATATTTGACACTTACATCATTATTTACATTTAAACATTGAGTATTCTGTCTGTACATAGTTGTGTCACAGACAAGTAAAAAATAATGACTCCTAACCCAATGTGGGTATTCAATCGAGTTTATCTAAATGACATTTATTCGGCGAGACCTCAGTAGCCTGTGCCACGTTTCCGTTTTTGTATTTTACGCTCGGACCTGGCTCCATATTGTAACTACTTCTATTTAACTCAATGTGAGAACATATACAGATTAGCAATCTTTATTATTTATTTGTCTCTGATTGTGATTAGCATTCAACAGAGTGAACAAATGGGGGGTCATCCAATTGTGCAATGGAGGCGGCCGAGGCTCGCCCGTCGCGACCCGCTATTATCGAAATGACACTTCTGTGCTCCGAGTCACTGTCTCCACTTAAAATTATATTCGTCTCACCCATGAACCCGGAATCAATTTGCTCTTGGCTTTGTATCCTTTTCTGACCGTCATAACTGTACATTCCAAGTTCAGCCAGCATTTGTTTGGATTCATCAAAGTTTCCGAAGAAAACTGAATCTGTCTCAACGCTTTCTCCTCCAGATTCACTTCGACCATCGCAAAGAGACTCTAAATCATCAGTATCAGATTCTATTTGCAGCGGTGGTGTCTTATTAGTTACGGTTATGGATGGCATCAGTGTGTGTTCAGGTACAATGGTTTTTGGCGGACGAAATTGCATTAAGTATCTGGCTCTGCGCTTGGATTCGTTTGAGTCTGTACTCATGTATCCAGAGTCTTCGGTTTTGTAAAGTTTTCTTAGATCAGTTCTCCGTGATCTGGTTCTAGGCAGCCTTCGTCCAGATCTTCTTGCGTTTAGGTTCTCGGCTCTTGAATATGGAGGGAATCTATCTCTCTCTTCTAGAGCTCTTCTTCTTTCGCCTGGTGGACTTTCACGGGTTGGAGTGGAAAATTTGGGAGAAAGGTTTTGCTGCCGCTGTTTTGGGGGTACCGGTGGTCTCAATTCTTGCACACTGACTTGCCTTATCAGATCAGGAGTCTTCAAAGCAGCTACGAATCTCGATACTTCCTCGTTTCCATATGGTACACTACCTCGTCTTTCATAAAACGACAAGCGTAATGAATCGTCTTGTACCTTCGTTTTAGCTTCATAGATTTGTCTTAGGCTACCGATCTTTCTCGTCAACCCAATCTCAGGAGATACTCTCTCACTTTCCTTACTACCTATTTCCGTAAATTTGTGTTTGAAGCTACCTCCTGATTTCAAAAGAATCTTGTCTACACGTTTCTTGGCTTCTCGTCTAGGCTTTCTGTCTAGTGTATCAGGGTCAAAGTCATCATTCAAGTTACGTCTGTTTTCTACTGGAGAACCACGCACTTGTATAGTCAATGCCCCGGGCGTAGGTAAGTTATTATACAAAGGCTCAATCGTATTTATAAAGACTTCGCTCACTGGTAGACTGCGGTTTTCATATTCAGAATCAACTGAGGCTGTGCTTGACATTTGATAGCCTTCAACCGCTTTCCTCACATCGCGCCAGCTTTGTGACAGTCTCTGTTTAGGTGTGGGAATATTTAGCTGGTGAGGTATTATATCTCTCATAGATATTTCAGGGCCACAAGCTAATGAATACCTTCTCTTTTTCAATAAATTATTGCGCTCCAAACTGTCAAAATCAACGAATGGTTCACGCCGCCTTGTTTCTAACAGATTGTCGTCGCTAAAGTAATGTGAGTCGGCTGCTAAAACTGGAATAACAATTTTGGGTGCGATTGGAGCGATTGTTTCTGTTTTTAACTCTTCTAGTTCTTTAGGTTCTACTCTACGGCACTTGTTTAGTTCCTGAATAACGGCTTGCATTTTGGCCTTTACTTCAGGAGCAACGGGCTCTTCTTCATCTTTTGGAATTG